>CM053793.1:789404323-790604323 GCA_028749045.1 Cupressus sempervirens
TGGATTCATGTATCTAGATGTAATCCAATGTTAAGGGATCTTAAAGAATGTAATCTATTATGTATGTTATGTTTACTTTCAGATGGACATTACTATTGCTTCTGTTATTGTGCATAAGTTATACGTGGTATTTAATTTCATATAAAATTAAAAAAAATGCTACCAAACTTAGTGAAAAATTCTATGTTAATTCTTTGGATCCCTTGGCAGGGCATTACATTTGGTATCAGAGCCCGAGTTTCTACATTGGGAGCTCTGGGTATTTTGGAACAACTAGAACTTTGAACTATTAAGTGTATATTTTCGAACTTGAACTAGGTGAACTGAAACAAAATAGAATTTGAAACTGTTGCTTGAGTATTTTTCATACTTCAACACTTAGTTTCAAAACTAGAAATTTTAACTTAAACATAAACATAGAACTAAACTTAGTACCTTGTACTATTGTAGGATGGTACCTGGGACTAGGTCTTCTGTTAGAGGCCGTGGTAGAGGCCGTGGAAGAGGCCATGGTCATGGAAAAGCTATCAGTGTCCATGAGTCTACCCATGAGGGATCAGCTCATGTAGAGAGCAGGGAAGAGCACTCTAGTAGGTAGCAGGAAGAGAGCCATAGAGAGGACCAAGCTGAGTCTGAAGAGGTTGGTTTGAGGCAGATGATGTAGACTATTCTAGAATGTCTACCTCCTATTGAAGAATAGCCCAAAGTGCACCAGACAGAACAAGAGCATAGACCCATTTCTAGAAGTCCTCAGAAGGATCGTCAGAGGTCCATTATGTCCACTCAGATGAAGGATCTTTCAAGATCCAAGGTTAGGCATTTCAATGGGCAAGGTTCTGGTTATGCAGCCAAGCAGTGGCTTATTTCTCTCGATAGGATTTTTTCCATATAGGAGTTTGATAGCAATGTTAAGGCAAGATTTGTGATCACTAATCTAGAGAATTTTGGGGCCACTTGGTGGACGATTGAGGAGAAGTTGGGAATCAATATGACCAGTGTTACATGGGAGTTATTCCTAGACAGTTTCTGTAAAAAATTCCTACCAGAGGAATGGAAACAACAAAGGCTGATGAATTTCATAATCTCAAATAGTACACTTTGTCAGTGACTGAGTATGAGCATAAGTTTTATGAGCTCATGTCTTTTTCAAAGTTCAGTGAAAATTCAGCTCAGTTGACACAACATTTTATTAGGGGTTTGAATAACCGTATTATTGGGGGTGTTAAGGTATTTGAGCCAAAAACCCTCAAGGATGCGGTACACCGAGCTATCCTTGTTGGGAAAAGTGTCAACCTTGGTCAAGGTGGTTTTGTAGGAGCACCAGCAGCATCAGGATCTAAAAGCAACTACAATTTAGGTGGTAACAAGAAGTTTTCTCTCTCTAAGGGGAAACAATATCAGCAGCAGTCTCAGCAGACACAGCAACAGAAGGGCTCAAATTCTCAAGCTCAAGGCGGTGGCAAGGGTTCTAACACCAAGAAAAACTGCAATGCTCAATGCAATAAACTAAATCAGTCCAATTAGCCAGCTCAGAGTAGCCAATTTTTTGTTAATAGGAACAGTCGTCAGCAATCAAATGTACCACCTATAGGAAGAGGTTCTAGAAGAAATACATAATGTTTTTCATGTGGTCAGATTGGACATTATGCAACTCAGTGTCCTCAGTGAGTACCTCAATTTTTAGGACCTAGACCTACAGTTTCAGAGCCTACAGTTGGTGATGCAGGTAGAGCTCATAGAGTTTTTGCAGCAATTGATCAGCGTCAGGCAGATCATCAGGGACTAGTGGTTGAGACCATAGGTGCTATTAGAGGTATATCTCTTTCAGTATTGTTTGATTTAGGAGCTAAAAATTCATTTATTTCACTCTCTATAGTTTCTAAGTGTAAGCTGGATGTGGTGAAGCAAGATCATGGTTGGCAAGTGGAACTAGCCTTAGGCATTAAGGTCTCCACAGACTCTGTAGTTCATAAGTGTGGGCTTAGCTTAGGAAGCTTTGATACGGTAGTGGATCTTCGAGTCATACCCCTTGGTTCCTATGATGTGGTTTTAGGCATGGACTGGCTTGGATCTCATAGAGCCAGTATAGATTGTAGGAAGAAGATTATTAGGTGCCAAGATGACCAAGGGAATGATGTGCAGTTAGTTGGGATACCGAGGCCTATATCTCTACGGATGATTTCTGCTATGCAATTAAAGTGAAGTTTTTGTAAGGGATGTCAAATATTTGTTGTTATGGTAAATGATCTTGATGAGGAAGATCCCATGAGGAAGACTTTAGATCACCCGATTTTGCAGGAGTACGCAGATGTCTTTCCAAGTGAGGTTCCAGGCATGCCTCCAAAGAGGGACATTGACTTTAGTATTGATTTGATTCCTGGAGTAGAGCCTATCTCTAAAGCTCCTTATCGCATGATGACATAGGAATTGGGTGAGCTACATCTTCAGCTAGAGGAACTTCTGGCCAAAGGGAGCATTTGACCTAGTGTATCACCATGGGGAGCTCTAGTGCTCTTTGTATAGAAGAAAGACGGTTCTTTGTGCCTTTGTATTGACTATAGACAGTTGAATAAGGTGACTATTAAGAACAGGTATCCTTTACCTAGGATTGATGACTTATTTGATCAGATCAAGGGAGCTACAGTATTCTCCAAGATTGATCTTAAGTTAGGATACCACCAGCTTCGCATTAAGGAAGCAAATATTCACAAGACCGCTTTTCAAACTCGCTATGGGCATTATGAGTTCACAGTGGTACCTTTTGTGTTGACTAATGCTCCATTAGTTTTCATGAGTTTGATGAATGGTGTGTTCTGATCTTATCTGGACAGGTTTGAACTCATGTTTCTTGATGACATATTGATATATTCGAAGACTCAGAAGGAGCATGAGGAACACCTGCGGTTGGTATTGCAATGTTTGAGGGACAATCAGCTTTATGCCAATGTAGCTAAGTGTGAATTCTTCAAATTAGAGATTCGGTATTTAGGGCATGTTATTTCAGGTGATGGTATTTTAGTGGATCCTACAAAGATTCAGGTGATAATAGATTGGCTGACATTGACTAATGTGTCAGAGATTCATAGTTTCATGGGTTTAGCTAGTTATTATCGCAACTTGTCCAGAACGTCTCTAGGATAGCACATCCTATCACTTCTCTTCAGAGGAAAGGAAAGAAGTTCATGTGGAAAGAGAAATGTGAGGAAGCTTTCTAGAAGCTCAAGGAGCTTTTGACCAGTGCATTGATTCTAGTTGTACCTCATCCAGAAGGTGATTTCATGGTGTGTACAGATGCTTCTCTTGAAGGGATTGGGGCAGTGTTGATGTACAATGGATGGGTGATTGCGTATGAATCATGCAAGCTCAAGGATCATGAGTTAAATTATCCTACGCATGACCTTGAGTTAGCAGCAGTAGTTCATGCTTTGACTAGATGGAGACATTTCTTGTTGGGGCACAAATTTGAGCTATACAGCGATCATCGTAGTCTTCAGTACATTTTTACTCAGCCTAATTTGAATGCTCGCCAAAGGCGATGGATGGAGTTTCTATGCGAGTATGATTTTGAGGTTAAGTACATTTAGGGTAAGGAGAATGTGGTGGCGGATGCTTTGAGTCGCAAAAGACATGTGGTATCATCGATGACCCTTAGTGTGGATTTGAGGAGTCGAATTCTTCAGGCACTTCCTACGGATTCCTGGTATCAGGAAGTGTGCAGAGAGATAGATTCGGGAAGATATTTGGAAGGAAATTTTGCAGGTTATGTTCGAGAATTAGATGGTATTTTAAAACATCTGGGGAGGATATATGTGCCATTTTTAGATGAGCTTTGCACCTTGATACTGGCAGAAGCCCATCGTACACCTTACTCAGCACATCCAGGTGTCAAGAAGATGCATGCTGATTTGAGAAGTTTGTTCTTTTGGTCTGGGATGAAGCGAGATATTTTTGATTTTGTGGCTAGGTGCCTTGAGTGTCAGAGAGTTAAGGTAGAACATCAGCACCCGGCTGGACTTTTGCAACCAAATCTCATTCCTTCTTGGAAATGGGATATTATCTCCATGGATTTCATTGTAGGATTACCTATGACTGTTCAACGTCATGATGCTATCATGGTCACCGTTGATCGATTAACTAAGGTGGCGCATTTTTCACCGATTAGGTCTTCCTACACAGCAGCTTCTGTAGCTAATGTCTTTATGCATGATATTGTGAGATTACATGGTATTCCTAGAAAGATCATTTCTGACAGGGATCCTGTATTCACATCTGCATTCTGGACATCATTGCAGCATGAGCTTGGAGCGCGGTTAAACTTTAGTTTGGCATATCATCCAGAGACTGATGGTCAGACAAAGAGGGTGAATTAGGTTTTGGAGGATATGTTACGGATGTATGTGATGGATAGGCAGACACATTGGGAGGACTATCTCTACCTGGTGGAGTTTACTTACAACAATGAGTATCATAGTTCTATTGGCATGGCACCATTTTAGGCATTATATGGACATCCTTGTCATACACCATTGAGTTGGGACAACCTTGAGGATCGTATCTTGTTGGGTCCTGAGATGCTTCGTGATATGGAGCAATAGGTAGTGCGTATCTGCGAGCACTTGACTATGGCATAGGATAGGCAGAAGAAGTATGCCGATGCTCATAGGACTGATAAGTACTTTGCTATGGGAGGTAAGGTTTTCTTGAGAGTGTAGCCACAAAAGAGTCCAATCCGATATGGAAAGGGTTCTAAGCTAGCACCTCACTTTGTGGGACCATTCAAGATTTTAGAGAGGATTGGCCTGGTTTCTTACCGCCTTGCTCTACTACCCAACCTAGCTTGCATTCATGATGTTTTCCATGTTTCAGTGCTTCGATAGTATATACCTGATATTATACATGTTCTTGATTGGAATGCGTTGTAGGTAGAGGATGGGCAGCTGGCTTTGGAGCCAGTTTGTATTTTGGAGCAGCGGGAGTTGACCCTCAGGGGTTGAACCATCGAGCAGGTAAGGGTCCAATGGGATCCTACTGATGATTCTTCAGCTACTTAGGAGGATGCAGCTAGATTGAGGGAGTTATATCCCTACTTATTTGTAGGCTTCCAAGAGTAAGCCTAACCCAAGGGGGGGTGGATGTAGTGCCTACCCTCGTTCACAACTTTTTTGGACATTGTTGTTGTTATTATCAGACTATGATGGACTAGTTTTATGTTGATGGATTAGTGGTATTGTTTTGACACTATCAGACATTATGTTATGTATTCAGAGGTTATGTGATGAGATCATTTACACTTTACATTTCATGCATACATTGTGATCATTATATTGTTTTTAGATATTATTGATGATTAGTTGATGGTTATTATCTTATGTGTTTTATTATGGATACTTAACCCATACTTGTATGTGTATGGTGTGTGTGTTTTCTTATTGTATGGCATTTCTGATGTGGTTAAGGAAGGGAGTCGTAGTCACCTGCTTAGTCAGGATCTACATGATGCACCACTTCTTGCCATTGTCTGTTTAGCTTAGCATTATATATATAGTATGTACATGCATGGTTTTTTTGCAAGTTGCAGGTACTGGTTATCGACTTCCCTGAATTGCTAGGATGAGTGTACCCTATTATACTATCTCAATGAGAAGAGAAGGGAGATATATTCTCAAGTCCAAATCCCAAACCCTTCAGCCAATTGTCCTAGTGAGGTAGGACAAGTATCTAGATATTTTACCCACCGAATGTGTCGGATGACATGATTCGTGATTTTTATCCTTTAGACTGATTTTGAGTGATTTTCTCTATGATGGGTTTTCATATTTTATCTTGGAGGTCTATGGTGAATTTTCTATTAATTAAGTCTTAATAAATAGATTTAATTAATAAATTAATTATTTGAGAAAATTAATATAAAATATCATGTTATTTGATATTTTGATTATAATTAATTGAATGGGAATTAATTAAGGAAAAAGAATTAAATAAAAAAAATTAAAATTAATAATAGTTATCAAAATAATAATAAAGTAACAAATAAATAATAATAATAAAAGTTATAAAAATTAAAATGAAAGTTATAAAGATTAAAATGGAAGTTATAAATATTTAAATAGAAATTATATAAAAAGTGAATTGGAGTTATAAGCTTGCATGGGAGTTAACGCACTTTTCTATTTCTCAAGTGTCAACAACACGGGGGTTAGTGCATCAATTAAGCACATGGTGTCTACAACCCTATGGCTCATCATGAAGGTTGGAAAAGACCCATGCTTAGTTGGTGACACTTTTCAGTTGTTTCTAGAAGCATTCTAGATTTTTCCTGAAAGCTCTTTATATTCAAGCATTCATAGAGGCTTAGAGATAGCAGTTGGAGTGCAAATTGGAGCATTGGAGGACTCGAGAACTCTGAAGAAGGGAGGAGCTTGCTCTGTGGGTTTCTGAGGAAGAACGATTTAGCATAAGAATTTGGGTAGATTCTTGTGATTTTACTTATGCTATTTCCGCATCATGCATTCCTTGTCTTCTTCGTGTCTTCCATATGTCTTCTGAAAAATGTCATAATTTATTGTGCATTCTCAATATGGGTAGATTAATTTATTTGAGAATTTTTATATGCATGGATCTAAAAAGAACACAGGGCTAGGGTTGAGATTCATAGTCAAACCCATTAGATTAATTATTGGAAATTTTAGGAGATCAAAGGTTTGTGGAGGAATTCTGAAAATTGAAGTTGTATTGATATATTGTCAATTTTCTTATACTTACATATATATATATATATATATATATGTATATATGTATGTATGTATGTATGCTCATATATTGTGATATTTTTAATTCTGCATATATTTGTATATATATACATACATACATACATACATACATACATAAATACATACATACATACATACATACATACATACATACATACATACATATATATATATATATATATACATATATGTGTATATATAATATAATTTTTTTTTTAAAATCAGATAACATACCCGTGGGCGAAAACGTTTTAAGAAACATTTTAAACCAAATCGCAAATGGAAATCGAGTTAGCGATTTTTAAAAAAATAATAAACATTATATACATTGAGTCAGGGGGGGAACAAGACCCGCACCCCACACTACGGTCGCAGTGTACCGCCATCACAGGTACTGCAATGGCAGTGGTACGCAGTACCACTGACGTCGCAGGCCCTGCAACCGCAGGGTCCTGCATACCGGTAGTCATGTTATATAAATATGTGTTGTTTAAAAAAAAATGTTTTCCATATTCGATTTTAATTTTTGCATTAATCGAATTTGATTAATTCGATTTTGTTAAATGATAGAATAATTTATATATTCATATATGTATATATTTTAATAAAATATATATATATAAGTATGTATATTATATGTAAATACAATCATTTGTTTTATAATTGTAAAATTGATAATTGATTTATATCAAAGGCTCATGATTTAAATTAATTGTTTTATTAAGTATATTAAATATTGATTCTTAGATTGGTGGGGGACGTTTGGATTAAAATTATAATTAAAGAATGAATTTGTATTCATTCTAAATGTATAAATTTTCCTTCAAATTCTTTCTCTAAACTTGGAAACGTAAACCAAGACTTTTGCATTTAAACTCAAGTTTGTAAATAAAGCAAAACCAAAACATGTGTTTACATTGTGTATTCGTTATGTTATTGTTTTGGGTTTTGGGTTGACTAGTGTTGACCAGTTATAGGACATCTACCAGAGTCTTGGAGGTTATGTGATTGTGATGTCATGATGATGTTTAATCTCGATCTTTATAAACCCAACCATGGTTATGTGATGGGATGCTCTATGTATTGAATGTGATTATTGATTGTTATAGTTGAGATTCTTATGTATGAGACACTTGACTTAACCATTATTTTTGGTCATCGATCAGTTATCCTTGGTTATTTTCTAGTCGCCATGATGGGACTGTGATGTGGATTTATTCTTGATGATGTCATGATGTGACATGTTTGACTCAACCATTTTTGGAGTCTTCAATCAGTTTGATTAAGATATATTTTGGTTATTGAGAACCATTGGATACCTTGATTATCAGTGATACTTCAGTTGCCAATAGAGAGCTGTTGTGTTCATGATTTTCTATGGATGTTAGCTCATGGAGATTTGATGCTTTTATGCATATTTGATGATTTTATTATGAATTATCTTTTGTGATTTTGAGATTTATGATTCCATGAACATTAGGGTAGGATATCTGCATGTAGTGATGGGAAGTGGCTTGCAATGGGGGTCGGGGCCCTAAGAGGCTGCTAGGGTAACTCATTGTAATTTGGATTAATAAGTGATAACATTCACACCTAATAATAACTGAATGAACCTAAAAAGATAAGATTTTTTTTCTCGCCCATGCCTTGAGTGCTTGTACAGGCTAGGATGGGAGTAGTGAGACACATGGTTGCGACCTTGCATTCCGTAGTATGCCTCGTTAGTATGAGAGGATACTAGTGGCCGCATGAAATCAGTATGGACCCATGGAGTTTAGCTAACTGCCAGGGTAACTTGTACGTGATAATTGCGATGACACTTTCCCTCTTGCATAGTAGGTTCCTACATGTCATTATGTGGCTCTGGGATTAGATGTCAGATTTTTTGTTTGGAACCTTTGAGTTAGTATACTTTTAGGATTCCTGGACTTATAGAGATTTGTGCTATGTGTTTTGTTAGCCCGTTTGGGACTTGAGATTATCTCCTCAGCATGGTGGGAGTGGACCACTTAAGTACCACATGGTCAGGTGGTAGTGTATTTTCCACTCTTATCATTTGAGATTCATTGAGACATCGTGGTTGTTGCATCCTTCATGATGGTGGATATGTATCCTTTTCATTGATGATTAGCATATGTTAGATGGTGTTATCTTATGCTTTTATGTGTATGTTAGATTACTTTCTACATATGATGTTATATATGTTAGGAGTGACATTCCTATTATGTTAGTACCGATGATCTCTTCGATGATTTGAAATGTTATGCACAGAAGGATGGCTAGGATCCACGATGGTCTAATGATGCTATTAACGGTTGGGAGGAACCGTGCACTTAGTTTATTATGTTTGATCTTTATTATGGATGTATATGTCTTCTATGATGATGTATCATGTATATCATGTGATTATCTTTACTTTGATGTATCATGGATTAGAATAGGATGATGTACATTATTCTATGTATGTATATTCTTTTGAGCTTGTCATACCCTATGACATGTACAGTGGATGATTGAGTATTTGAAATGTAATGTATAAACATTGGCCTTATCATTATTATTTCATGTGGATGTTGTATTAGATGGATTCATGTATCTAGATGTAATCCAACGTTAAGGGATCTTAAAGAATGTAATCTATTATGTATGTTATGTTTACTTTCAGATTGACATTACTATTGCTTTCGTTATTGTGCATAAGTTATACGTGGTATTTACTTTCATATTTAAAAAAAAACATGCTACCAAACTTAGTGAAAAATTCTAGGTTAATTCTTTGGATCCCTTGGTGGGGCATTACATTTGGTATCAGAGCCCAAGTTTCTACATTGGGAGCTCTGGGTATTTTGGAACAACTAGAACTTTGAACTATTAAGTGTATCTTTTCGAACTTGAACTAGGTGAACTGAAACAAAATAGAATTTGAAACTGTTACTTGAATATTTTTCATACTTCAAAACTTAGTTTCAAAACTGGAAATTTTAACTTAAACCTAAACATAGAACTAAACTTAGTACCTTGTACTGTTGTAGGATGGTACTTGGGACTAGGTCTTCTATTAGAGGCATGGTAGAGGTTGTGCAAGAGGTCGTGGTCGTGGCAGAGCTATCAGTGTCCATGAGTCTGCCCATGAGGGATCGGCTCATGTAGAGAGCAGGGAAGAGCACTCTAGTAGGTAGCAGGAAGAGAGTCGTAGAGAGGACCAAGCTGAGTTTGAAGAGGTTGGTTTGAGGTAGATGATGCAGACTATTCTACAACGTCTACCTCCTGTTCAAGAACAGCCCACAGTGCACCAAATAGAACAAGAGCATAGACCCAGATCTAGAAGTCCTCGGAAGGATCGTCAGAGGTCCATTGTGTCCACTCAGATGAAGGATCTTTCAAGGTCCAAGGTTAGGCCTTTCAATGGGCAAGGTTTTGGTTATGTGGCCGAGCAGTGGCTTATTTCTCTCGATAGGATTTTTGCCATGCAGGAGTTCGACAGCAATGTTAAGGCAAGATTTTTTATCACTAATCTAGAGAATTTTGGGGCGACTTGGTGGACGATTGAGGAGAAGAAGTTGGGAATCGATATGAGCAGTGTTACATGGGAGTTATTCCTAGACAGTTTCCGTGAACGATTCCTACCAGAGGAATAGAAACAACAAAGGGCTGATGAATTTCATAATCTCAAATAGTACACTTTCTCAGTGACCGAGTATGAGCGTAAGTTTTATGAGATCATGTCTTTTTCAGGGTTCAGTGAAAATTTAGCTCAATTGACACAACATTTTATTAGGGGTTTGAATAATCGTATTATTGGGGGTGTCAAGGTATTTGAGACAAAAACCCTCAAGGATGCAGTACATCGAGCTATCCTTGTGTCAACCTTGGTCAAGGTGGTTTTTTAGGAGCACCAGCAGCATCAGGATCTAAAAGAAACTACAATTTAGGTGGTAACAAGAAGTTTTCTTTCTCTAAGGGAAAAAGTATCAGCAGTAGTCTCAGCAGACACAGCAACAGAAGGGCTCAAATTCTCAAGCTCAAGGTGGTGGCAAGGGTTCTAACACAAGGAACAACCACAATGCTCAATGCAATAAATAGAATCAGTCCAATCAGCCAACTCAGAGTAGCCAATTTTTTGTTAGTAGGAACAGTCGTCAGCAATCAAATGTACCACCTATAGGAAGAGGTTCAGACAGAAATACGAAATTTTTTTCATGTGGTCAGATTGGACATTATGCAGCTCAGTGTCCTCAGTGAGTACCTCAATTTTCAGGACCTAGACCTACAGTTTTAGAGCCTATAGTTGGTGATGCAGGTAGAGCTCATAGAGTTTTTGCAGCAGTTGAGCAGCGTCAAGCAGATCATCAAGGAATAGTGGTTGAGACCACAGGTGCTATTAGAGGTATATCTCTTTCAGTATTGTTTGATTCAGGAGCTACAGATTCATTTATTTCACCCTCTATAGTTTCTAAGTGTAAGCTGGATGCGGTGAAGCAAGATCATGGTTGGCAAGTGGAACTAGCCTCAGGCATTAAGGTCTCCACAGACTCTGTAGTTCATAAGTGTGGGCTTAGTTTAGGAAGCTTTGATATGGCAGTGGATCTTCGAGTCATACCCCTTGGTTCCTATGATGTGGTTTTAGGCATGGACTAGCTTGGATCTCATAGAGCCGGTATAGATTGTAGGAAGAAGATTATTAGGTGCCAGGATGACCAAGGGAATGATGTGCAGTTAGTTGGGATACCGAGGCCTATATCTCTGCGGATGATTTCTACTATGCAATTGAAGCAAAGTTTTTGCAACGGATGTGAGATATTTGTTGTTATGGTAAATGATCTTGATGAGGAAGATCCCATGAGGAAGACTTTAGATCACCCGATTTTGCAGTCCAGTACGCAGATGTCTTTCCAAGTGAGGTTCTAGGAATGCCTCCAAAGAGGGACATTGACTTTAGTATTGATCTGATTCCTGGAGCGGAGCCTATCTCTAAAGCTCCTTATCACATGATGACATAGGAATTGGGTGAGCTACATCTTCAGGTAGAGGAACTTCTGGCCAAAGGGAGCATTCGACCTAGTGTATCACCATGGGGAGCTCTAGTGCTCTTTGTGAAGAAGAAAGATGGTTCTTTGCGCCTTTGTATTGACTACAGACAGTTGAATAAGGTGACTATTAAGAAAAGGTATCCTTTACCTAGGATTGATGACTTATTCGATCAGATCAAGGGAGCTACAGTATTCTCCAAGATTGATCTTAAGTAAGGATACCACCAGCTTTGCATTAAGGAAGAAAATATTCACAAGATCGCTTTTCGAACTCGCTATGGGCATTATGAGTTCACAGTGGTACCTTTTGGGTTGACTAATGCTCCATCAATTTTCATGAGTTTGATGAATGGTGTGTTTCAATCTTATCTGGACAGGTTTTTACTCATGTTTCTTGATGACATATTGATATATTCTAAGACTCAGAAGGAGCATGAGGAACACTTGTTGTTGGTATTGCAGTGTTTGAGGGACAATCAGCTTTATGCCAATGCAGCTAAGTGTGAATTCTTCAAATTGGAGATTTAGTATTTAGGGCATGTTATTTCAGGTGATGGTATTTCAGTGGATCCTGTAAAGATTCAGGTGATCATAGATTGGTCGACACTGACTAATGTGTCAGAGATTCATAGTTTCATGGGTTTAGCTGGTCATTATCGCAAATTTTTCCAGAACTTCTCTAGGATAGCACATCCCATTGCTTCTCTTTAGAGGAAAGGAAAGAAGTTCGTGTGGACAGAGAAATGTGAGGAAGCTTTCCAGAAGCTCAAGGAGCTTTTGACTAGTGCACTGATTCTAGCCGTACCTGATCCAGAAGGTGATTTCATGGTGTGTACAGATGCTTCTCTTGAAGGGATTGGGGCAGTGTTGATGCAGAATGGACGGGTGATTGCCTATGAATCACGCAAGCTCAAGGATCATGAGTTAAATTATCCTACACATGACCTTGAGTTAGCAGTAGTAGTTCATGCTTTGACTAGATGGAGACATTTCTTGTTGGGGCACAGATTTGAGCTACACAACGATCATCGTAGTCTTCAGTACATTTTTACTCATCCTAATTGAATGCTTTCCAGAGGCGATGGATGGAGTTTCTATGCGAGTATGATTTTGAGGTTAAGTACATTTAGGGTAAGGAGAATGTGGTGGTGGATGCTTTGAGTCGCAGGAGACATGTGGTATCATCGATGACCCTTAGTGTGGATTTGAGGAGTCAAATTCTTCAGGCACTTCCTATGGATTCCTGGTATCAGGAAGTGTGCAGAGAGATAGATTCGGGAAGATCTTTGGAAGGAAAGTTTGCAGGTTATGTTCGAGAATCAAATGGTCTTTTAAAACATCTGGGGAGGATATATGTGCCATTTTTAGATGAGCTTCGCACCTTGATACTGGCAGAATCCCATCGTACACCTTACTCAGCACATCCAGGTGTCAAGAAGATGCATGCTGATTTGATCTTTATGATGCTAGCACCTCGCTTTGTGGGACCATTCGAGATTTTAGAGAGGATTAGCTTGGTTGCTTACCGCCTTGCTCTACCACCCAGCCTAGCTCACATTCATGATGTTTTCCATGTTTCAGTGCTTCGGTAGTAGATACCTGATATTGTACATATTCTTGATTGGAATGCGTTGCAGGTAGAGGACGGGCAGCTGGCTTTGGAGCCGGTTCGTATTTTGGAGCAGCGGGAGTTGAACCTCAAGGGTTGAACCATCGAGTAGGTAAGGGTCCAATGGGACCCTACTGATGATTCTTCAGCTACTTGGGAGGATGCAGCTAGATTGAGGGAGTTATATCCCTACTTATTTGTAGGCTTCCAGGAGTAAGCCTAACCCAAGGGGGGGTGGATGTAATGCCTACCCTCATTCACATCTTTGCAGGACATTGTTTTTGTTATTATCAGACTATGATGGACGTTTTATGTTGATGGATTAGTGGTATTGTTTTGACACTATCAGACATTATGTTATGGATTCAGAGGTTATGTGATGAGATCATTTAGACTTTACGTTTCATGCATACATGGTGATCATTATATTGTTTTCAGTTATTATTGATGATTAGTTGATGGTTATTATCTTATGTGTTTTATTATGGATACTTACCCTATACTTGCATGTGTATGGTGTGCGTGTTTTCTTATTTTATGGCGTTTCTGATGTGGTTAAGGATGGGAGTCGTAGTCACCTGCTTAGTCGGGATCTACATGATGCACCACTTCCTGCCATTGTCTGTTTGGCTTAGCATTATATATATAGTATATACATGCATGGCTTTTCTGCAGGTTACAGGTACTGGGTATCGACTTCCCTAAATTGCCAAGATGAGTGTACCCTATTATACTATCTCAATGATAAGAGAAGGGAGATAAATTCTCAAGTCCAAATCCCAAACCCTTAAGCCGATTGTCCTAGTGAGGTATGACAATTATCTAGATATTTTACCCACCGAATGTGTCGGATGACATGATTCGTGATTTTTAACCTTTAGACTGATTTTGAGTGATTTGCTCTGTGATGGGTTTTCATATTTTATCTTGGAGGTCTATGGTGAATTTTCTATTAATTAAGTCTTAATAAATAGATTTAATTAATAAATTAATTATTTGAGGAAATTAATATAAAATATCATGTTATTTGATATTTTGATTATAATTAATTGAATGGGAATTAATTGAGGAAAAAGAATTAAATAAAAGAAAATTAAAATTAATAATAGTTATCAAAATAATAATAAAGTAACAAATAAATAATAATAATAAAAGTTATAAAAATTAAAATGAAAGTTATAAAGATTAAAATGGAAGTTATAAATATTTAAATAGAAATTATATAAACAGTGAATTGGAGTTATAAGCTTGCATGGGAGTTAACGCACTTTTCTATTTCTCAAGTGTCAACAACACGGGGGTTAGTGCATCAATTAAGCACATGGTGTCTACAACCCTATGGCTCATCTTGAAGGTTAGAAAAGACCCATGCTTAGTTGGTGACACTTTCAAGTTGTTTCTAGAAGCATTCTAGATGTTTTCTGAAAGCTCTTTATATTCAAGCATTCATAGAGGCTTAGAGATAGCAGTTGGAGTGCAAATTGGAGCATTGGAGGACTCGAGAACTCTGAAGAAGGGAGGAGCTTGCTCTGCGGGTTTCTGAGGAAGAGCGATTTAGCATCAGAATCCAGGTAGATTTTTTGTGATTTTACTTATGCTATTTCCGCATCATGCATTCCCTGTCTTCTTCATGTCTTCCATATGTCTTCTGAAGAATTTCATAATTTATTGTGCATTCTCAATATGGGTAGATTAATTTATTTGAGAATTTTTATATGCATGGATCTAAAAAGAACATGGGGCTAGGGTTGAGATTCATAGTCAAACCCATTAGATTAATTATTGGAAATTTCAAGTGATCAAAGGTTTATGGAGGAATTCTAAAAATTGAAGTTGTATTGATATATTGTCAATTTGCTTATATATATATATATATATATTAATTCGATTTTGTTAAATGATAAAATAATTTATATATTCATATATGTATTTATATGTATATATATTAATTTTATATATATATATATATATATATATATATATATAAGTATGTATATAATATGTAAATACGATTATTTGTTTTATAATTGTAAAATTGATAATTGATTTATATCAAAGGCTCATGATTTAAATTAATTGTTTTATTAAGTATATTAAATATTGATTGTTACATTGGTGGGGGACGTTTGGATTAAAATTATAATTAAAAAATGAATTTGTATTCATTCTAAATTTATAAATGTTCCTTAAAATTCTTTCTCTGAACTTGGAAACATAAACCAAGACTTTTGCATTTAAACTCAAGTTTGTAAATAAAGCAAAACCAAAACATGTGTTTACATTGTGTATTCGTTATGTTATTATTTTGGGTTTTGGGTTGACTAGTGTTGACCAGTTATAAGACATCTACCAAAGGCTTGGGGGTTATGTGATTGTGATGTCATGATGATGTTTAATCTCGATCTTTATAAACCCAACCATGGTTATGTGATGGGATGCTCTATGTATTGAATGTGATTATTGATTGTTATAGTTGAGATTCTTATGTATGAGACACTTGACTTAACCATTATTTTTGGTCATCGATCAATTATCCTTGGTTATTTTCTAGTCGCCATCATGGGACTGTGATGTAGATTTATTCTTGATGATGTCATGATGTGACATGTTTGACTCAACCATTTTTGGAGTCTTTGATCACTTTGATTGAGATATATTTTGGTTATTGAGAACCATTGGATACCTTGATTACCAGTGATACTTCAGTTGCCAATAAAGACCTGTTGTGTTCATGATTTTCTATGGATGTTAGCTCATGGAGATTTGATGCTTTTATGCATATTTGATAATTTTATTATGGATTATCTTTTTTGATTTTGAGATTTATGATTCCATGAGCATTAGGGTAGGATATCTGCATGTAGTGACGAGAAGTGGCTTGCAATGGGGGCCGGGGCCTTAAGAGGCTGCCAGGGTAACTCATTGTAAGTTGGATTAATAAGTGATAACATTCACACCTAATACTAACTAAATGAACCTAAAAAGATAAGATTTTTGTTCTCGCCCATGCCTTGAGTGTTTGTACAGGCTAGGATGGGAGTAGTGAGACACATGGTTGCGACCTTGCATTCTGTAGTATGGCTCGTCAGTATGAGAGGATACTAGTGGCCGCATGAAATCAGTATGGACCCGTGGAGTTTAGCTAACTGCCAGGGTAACTTGTACGTGATAATTGCGATGACACTTTCCCGCTTGCATAGTAGGTTCCTACATGTCATTGTGTGGCTCTGGGATTAGATGTCAAATTTTGTGTTTGGAACCTTTGAGTTAGTATACTTGTAGGATTCCTGGACTTATAGAGATTTGTGCTATGTATTTTGTTAGCCCGTTTGGGACTTGAGATTATCTCTTCAGCACGGTGGGAGTGGACCACTTAGGTACCACGTGGTCGGGTGGTAGTGTATTTTCCACTCTTATCATTTGAGATTCATTGAGACATCGTGGCTATTGCGTCCTTCATGATGGTGGATATGTATCCTTTTCATTGATGATTAGCATATGTTAGATGATGTTATCTTATGCTTTTATGTGTATGTTAGATTACTTTCTACATATGATGTTATATATGTTAGGAGTGACATTCCTATTATGTTAGTACCGATGATCTCTTTGGTGATTTGGAATGTTACGCACGGAGGGATGGCTAGGATCCACAATGGTCTAATGATGCTATTAACGGTTGGGAGGAACCGTGCACTTAGTTTATTATGTTTGATCTTTATGATGGATATATATGTCTTCTATGATGATGTATCATGTATATCATGTGATTATCTTTACTTTGATGTATCATGGATTAGAATAGGATGATGTACATTATTCTATGTGTTTATATTCTTTTGAGCTTGTCATACCCTGTGACATGTATAGTGGATGATTGAGTATTTGAAATGTAATGTATAAACATTGGACTTATCATTATTATTTCATGTGGATGTTTTATTAGATGGATTCATGTATCTAGATGTAATCCAACGTTAAGGGATCTTAAAGAATGTAATCTATTATGTATGTTATGTTTACTTTCAGATGGGCATTACTATTGCTTCCGTTATTGTGCATAAGTTATACGTGGTATTTACTTTCATATAAAAAAATTTTAAAAATGCTATCAAACTTAGTGAAAAATTCTAGATTAATTCTTTGGATCCCTTGGCGGGGCATTACATAAGAATGAATAAAGAGAGCAGATTGAAAACTAAAAATTGTGGTTTGATCTCTATAAAAAAAAGCCCACATGAATTGAAAACTAGTGATGCAATTTATACTCCGAGGAAGTTTAAAACTAGAAATGGAAACTTACCGGTTGCATCATATTTCTCCTAAAAGTAATAGATTTCAATAAGGGAACTTTTAAAAATATATAAGGATTATGCCATGTTGTTCTTCCTTGTAGTTCACATGTGTTCATCAACTTATACACTTTTCCAAATAAGTACCTCTTGTTGACACCTGGTTGATTTCCTTGGTTCATGGAAGAAGGAATAAATGGTAATTATTTTGAAAGAGGTATAAATCTATATTAGATATTATTAGTATTTTTTTTCATTTATTTATCATTAATTAGAGTGGCATTAATTAAGGTAATTTAAATGTCACACATCAGTTGTACAAATTGAGCATTGTTAAAGAATGACTTGGATATTTTAAAACAAAAATAAAGTTGCAATTACTTTGTTGATATTATTTAAAATAATTAGGAAAATAAATGTCATACCATTGGTACTTTTTCATTTGTTGAAGTGCCATTGAATTTCAAGAAAACTTATTTTATGGTGAGCTGGCAAGATTTTTCTTGCATGTGAAAAGACAAAAGATGGATAGAAGTGCTCGAATCATTTATTCTATTGATGAAATTCATTTATGACAAGTATTGTACTTTATATAAGTGAAATAATTTTGCTTCATTTATACTCATTAATTCTACATTTGTTGAAAATTTTCTACTCTAGAGGTTTCAACATTGTGTATGAAATCTGTCTATCACTAAGTTTTTTATGTTGAGATGGGGAGAAAAAGGAAATCAGAGCCAGAAAGGTTAGAAATAGACAAATATTTAGAAAAATAGATTCAAAGGGAAGGATGGTTAAATTGTGTTCATAGGTGTGAATTATTTAATGAGGAATTGATAGAAGAATTTGTGCATAATTTTCATGTGAAAGTGACTCAGGTCTTTGGAAGGGTTTTTCAAGTGAGCATAGAAATAATCAGTCAATTTTTTATTATTCAAGCTAAAGGAGAAATAATCACATAGAGGACTTCAAACCTAGAAGATCTTGTTGATCAATTCTATAATGATCAAGAGGAGGAGAGGCATCCAAAATTGTTTAAGAGTGATGACAATATGAAGGGAATTAACTAAGTGTCATTGCCAAAACCCTAGTTAACTTTAGTTGCCTAATTAATGATATATTTTACATGTGATGGGTAGTATGATATTATATTGAGCCTTGGTTTAAAAAATTTATGCCATATTTTCTATGGAGAGAACAGGATAGAGATGCAAATAAATCTTCTAGAGTTTCTATTTCATTAGATGTCAACAGTAATCCACAATGTCAGGACAAAATGAAAAGAGATACAATATCAAGCACTTATGCCCTTAATTTTGAAATTTCATTTCTTGAACAATGATGAAGGAGAGGAATCTTGTTTCATATTTTTTACTTGAGAAGGGACTAGTTGAGGCCCTGGAGTTTAAAAAACAAAGCATGAGATAGTCTTTTTGCAAAAGGAAAAACCTAGGGAGAAGAAAAATAAAATTTTGAAAAATAAGGTTAATACTATTGCTCAATGTTCCCCCAAACTCCTTCAAAGAGAATAGAAACCTAAGAAAATAATTCTCCTATCTAAGCTCAAACTTAAAACCTCTAGGAGAAGTAGGTGAAGGATTTTAAAAACTCCTTTAGAAGAAAAAGAAGAAACCCTAGCTCAAAATGAAGAAGAAAAATTTAGGGAACCTTCTCAAGGAAATAATGTAACTTATGAACAAGGAAATGAGAAAGAACCATCAGTTCTATACCAATTTAATGACTTGGAAAATAACACACCAAATGCTGAAGAAAATGAGTCATACTAGTGAGTCTCTTGTGAGGAACGCACAAGAACCCTCCCTAGTAAAAAAAAACTCAAGATGAGAGTCCTATGAGGAACACACAAGAACCCTCTCAAGAAGAACTAAGTCACATTCAGAGTTCTAAAAATGATAACAAGACTGAAAATTTTCAATAGGAAGGGACTGCTATTAATAATCAAGAGCACTATAGCTCTCTGAAGCATTCACGTAAAAAAATGAACCTAAGGTAGTTAAAATTCCTTCTGAGAATAGTAACATTAGTATGGAAGATGTAGAGGGAGAAGAAGAGTATGAAGCTTTATACTCTTTTAAATTGAAGATAGAGGAAGGGAAAGGAGAAGAACAAGAAGTGATCAGAAGAAGAGAGGGGAAAGAAGTCATGGAAGAAGGGATTGTGGAGAAACCAATGATAAAATTTCTCAAAGATGATTAGATGCAATCGAGAAAATCCCTAATACTCACACAGAATGAAAAGGAAATTGAAGAAGAAAAGAAAAGAATAAAGAAAATGTAAGAAAGAATAGTTTTCAAAGAAAGGAAACTTCAACAATAACTTGAACATTTGGAGTCTTTGAATAAGGAAAAAGAAGGAAGATTGAATACACTACAAGGAGTGCACCACATTAAGAAACAAATTTTAGAAATAAAAGTTAGTTATGAAGAATAAATAGAAACATTGTGAAATGAATTATGGCAACAACAACCATCCACATTAGTTGCACCAACCCTTATTTGTCACTTGCCACTTAGAAATATAAGCAACAAGTTAATAAATTGAAAAAATAGTTAGAAAAAATAACAAAGGAAAATAATGAAGGTAAAGAAAGAGTTGATCAAGTAGAGGAAACTACTCTACATATATCATGCCTTAAGAAACCTTCAAGGGTTTACTAATTATTTTTAAGAGAGTAGTTCTTAATGTGGAAAATTAACCAGATAGGCCTAAAAATAAAATTGGATTACAATGATGATTTTGAATTTATGTCAAATTATAGGAATAGTGCTCCTATAGTTTATAATCTGATGTGTGAATTTTATCTTCATGGGTTTCTTCTAAGTGGTCATATTTAATCTTTTCAAAATTTATATGTTGGAGATGTATAGGTCGTAGCATTTATAGCTGTTATGAGAAAATTCGATTGATTGGGAAGAAAATAATGACAAGATTCCCCATAAGAGAAGAGTATCCCCAAGACCTTACCTTTTAGAAGGAATTCTAATAGTTTTTCATAAACTGACAGGACTACCCATATTTACCAACAAAATTTACAATAATCTATTAGAGATTATAGAGCTAGCATAAACGGTTTGTTTTTTCAAGCCAAAATGGCCATTAGAGAATGATATGAGTCTATTGCGTGTAGAATCAAAAGAAGGGAGCCTATGTCTCCTCACAATTTTATTTGATCTTAGAATAGGGCTCATGAGATATGTGAGTTGATTGACATATACAAAGAACTAGATGGATAGGAATGAGATACAAAAATTCATAGATCATTTTTCCTCCTCTAGCATTTAATTCACCAAATAGGTTTGATGGATAGGTATCTAGATGTTCTATCTAAACTCCTAAGAATCAATCCTCATTTTGGTGATGATTCTTTTTTCAATGGTCAGGTATCTAGGTTTACTATTTGGCCTTCTTAGGATTAAGCTTTGTTCTAGAGATAATAATAAACTCTTCTCAATGGAAAAATATCTAGGTGTTCTATCTAGATTCTTGAGAGTTAAGTTTCATTCTAGAGATAATCCTAAACTCTTTCTAAAGGATGGGTATTCAGTTTCTAATCTATGACAATTGAACTCCTAAGGATTGACTTTCATTCAAACTAAATTAGAGTCAATTCTTTCTCATCAATTGGTCTTCCTATCATCAAACTTGGAACCAATCTCAGTTCTTGTCCTATACTTCAAAATCAGACTATTATTTGAATCAACGCACTGCTCCCACATCAATTCAAAGAGGGGAAAATGTAATGACCCAAAATTGGCATCCTAAACCAATTTGGTGTATTAGTCTCAAAACATCAATCTATTATTTGACAAATTCCTAATTCACTAGGCATTTTTTACCCAAATTGACTCTAGTTGATTTGATTATCAATTTTAAAAAATCATTAATCTACAATTATCACTACATCTTGATGAATTCCTAATTATCAAAATATTGGCTATTAAACCCACTCAATTAATTAATTTAGTTTAGAATTCCTAGCACTTTTATTAAATTAATTACCCTTTTTCCAATTAATACATGAAGAGAGAATTTAATTTTTTTTTAAATTAAGTGTCTCTACATTTCTAATTATTTGAATTTAAATATTCAAATATGAGGTAATATTTAATTAAATTCTCAAATATTCTTCCAAAATTTCCTATTAAGTTCAGAAATGGAAACATTGAGTTAACTTGAATTAGAAAAGGAAACAAAACAAGATAAATACCTCATTCACTCTAAAAGAAATCACTCATGTTTACATGGAAACTTCCATTTTGAAATTAACTCTCAATCAATCTCCACCATTCATCTAC
The DNA here is from genome assembly GCA_028749045.1 of Cupressus sempervirens. Classification (NCBI taxonomy): domain Eukaryota; kingdom Viridiplantae; phylum Streptophyta; class Pinopsida; order Cupressales; family Cupressaceae; genus Cupressus; species Cupressus sempervirens. Next base: position 789,426,341 of record CM053793.1, read on the forward strand.
TTTGATATCTATCATTGATCTATTTTGGGTTTCTATAAATTGTCAACTTCTATATCTCATTGAGGAAGATGCACTTTGTGAGTAACAAAACTTAAGCAATTTGAGTACTCAATATTAGTGCATTCAAGTCATTGCATTACTAGTGCTTAATTTCTTTATAGTTTTCAATACTCTCATTCTAGATTAATATGCATACATCTTATCTTAAACCTTTGCTTATTTTTTTGTAGATTAACTTGCATTTCATATAGCTTAGCTTCATCTATTTGCACATAAAATCTTAAAAATATAGATTAATCTTGAATCTCATACTATAAAACCCTTCATTCTTGGTCTATATTCACTAAGATATTGATTTTGAGAGTATTCCTTCGAACCCCAACTAGATAGAAGGCAACAAGTCATCATGACTGGATCTTTCAGGATGAATAATCTCATGTTCATTCTCGAATAAATCTTCATAGAATGACCATGTTGAAGTGTGTTGCTAGCTACATTTAGTACATACATGGGGTACCAAAAAAATATATGTACAAGGGAGTGTCCATTAACTATTTTACCTACAATCAAATTAGCACAACAACTATGATGAAAACTAAAAGACTTTTTAGACTTCTTGTCTAAGCCTCAAAAATGTACTTCATTTATTTTTCCACTTGATGAATATATCTTTTAAACGAGAAATATTAACTACACTCTCATAAATTTTAATTACAATATATTAGGCTTTAACTTCAGTTTTCTCTATTGTGATAAAATATATGTTCACAAAATCACAAGAACTAACCATTTCTTTAATATTATTCTTCTCCTCCTCATGCAAAAGACTCTCTACATCTTCATGTACTTTTCTATTAATCATGAGATATTCAAATGCCACCACTCCAATTTTGAATAATGTTACTGATTCCAAAGAAGCTTTTACCACAAAAAAATGTTTTTTTGGTTCAACAACTTGCAAAGATTATAGAAATTGTCTTTACACTTGCATCTTGAATTTTTTTAAAAGTTTCTCAATCCTTTTCAAAAACATCCATGTCGTGTATATCCTATGATTATAGTAGCCTATGAGACCAAATTTCTTTGATGAATTTTTCTCAAACAATTGACATTCAGGTAACAAAAATTCTTCTTTTATCATCTTTTGGTCAATGTCCATCCCCATCTCCAAATTTCTCTTTGTTGGAAAAAATTGGGGAATCAGCCTTTTCCTTGACCAATCACATTTTTTTTAATGTTTCTAAAGCATTTTAAACAAATCCATTTTGTTCGTATCCTATAATAATTTCACTCCACAAGACTACACTTATTTCATTTTATTTTTTCAAAAAGTTCATATACCATGTCTATGCTTCCAAATCTTGCATAAATGTCTACTAGGGAACATATGGAGTAGCACATCTTGGTAGAACTATGAAGTAGAAAAGGATAACAAAGATGCTAGTGGCGGGCCTTCTATAGGTGTTATATATTCCTTCACTAATTTTAAGGATTTTTTTGTTATACAAATCCTTATACTACAAATTTCTAAAAACCTCAAGTCTAAACTCATCTTTCTCAATGACTCATTATAATGTAGGATATGACATTACCTCTCAATAAGAATATAGTGAACAAGGTCTTGGCACTAATGAACAAGGAACAAAGGTCCCTATAGAAACTTGCTATACAAATATTTTTTAAATGGTATAGGATTTATCCTTCAAGCTAACATTTTACCTTCTTCTTCAAATCCTATTGATCATTCTTCATCAAAATTAAAACCCTCTTAACCCCTGGAGAAGAAAAATATACTATGGTGAAGTCTAGTTGAACTTAGATAACCTGGATGAAGCATACCCTTAAGGATGTCAAATTAATTTTAATGAAATAATTTCTATTATGTATGACAATGCAAGTGTCATTAATATTTCAAACAATATGAAAATGCACTCAAAGAAAAAACATATTTCTATCTAGTATCACTTCTTAAGGAAATAAGGGTGGAGTGTATACCTATTAAGGAACAAAGTGCATTTTTTTTCTCTAAGGATATGTTTAAGGATACTTTTGAACTTCTTAGATAGAAATTATAGGTTATTATGTCTCCTTTTAAAAACTAGATGGATAAGAGGAGTGCATCTTTCCAATGAAAGAATAATAATTGACCATCTTTTGTCTCTTGTGTTGATGTTGTGGTTGCTTGTAGTGGGACCAATGTAGGATGTTGATTGTTGATTGAAAATGGGAGTGTGCCCCTTGTATTGATTACAAAGGGGGAGAAGGAATGTATATTTTTAATTGGTTTATCTATCAATAAGAAATGGTGGGTAGCCCCACAATATTGGTTACACTTTTTTTAACATTTTAATTTTTGTTGAAATCACATTTTTAAAAAGAAAATATGATGATTTCAACCTTTAGAGGTCCCATTTAAAGGAAATAATTAAAAATTGTTATATCAAATATTCTTAGATTAATAAATATATAATCTACCCTCTCTAATTTGAGGTCATGCCTACAATGGAGTCTCATCCTTGCCTATTAAAATGCCAACAAAAAATTCACTTTACCTTTTTGGGGGGATCGGGCAATTCATTTGAGAAACCTAGATTGTAGCATGGTAATACTAAAGAATTCTTTCCAACGATTATAATTTTAAAAAATACTAAGTTTGCCAAGACTTCATATTTTAGTTCTACTAAACAAAAAAATCATCATATATTTGTTGATGTTATTGTAGCTATGGTCAAACTCCTTTAGGCTATCATATATAGCATACAGGTTGTAATAATATAATTATTGTATTAAGAATAATTATTAGTAATTATATGAAATTATAATTATAATTATTATACTGTTAATAAATATATTATATAATATTATAATAATTATATTATATTATATCATATTGATAATCTAATGATTATATTAATAATAATTAGATTATATAATTATAGTATTGTCTAGTAATATAGATATTATTACATTTTGTTACATAATTATAATTATACCATAATGATAGGTGGTGTCTCTTGGTTACAAGGAACCACATGTGTATGAAGAATGAGTCTTCCTCTACCTAGGAGGCACCACCAACATGTATGTATAAGGGAGTATCCATTTACTATTTTTCCTACAATCCAATTAGCACAACCAATATCAGGAAAATTAAAAGACTTCATAAACTTCTTGTCTAATCCTCAACAATGTACTTCCTTTCTTTTTTCACTTGATTAGTTTATCTTTTAAAGGATAAATATCCATTGTGCTCTCATAAATTTTAATTACAATGTGTTAGGCTTTAACTTCATCCATCAATATTCTTTAAAAAAATATGTACATAGAATCATAAGAACTAACCACTTCTTTAATATTCTTCTTCTCCTCTTCATTGAAAATAATCTCTACATCTTCATGTATTTTGTATCAATCATGAGATATTCACATGCCACCACTTTAATTCTGAATTATGTTACTAATTACAAAGAAGCTTATGCCACAACATTTTTTTTTTGGTTCAACAACTTGCAAAGGTTATAGAATTTGTCTTTACACTTTCTAGTTGAATTTTTTTTAAAGTTTCTCAATCATTTTCAAAAAATTCTATGTCGTGCATATCCTATGATTATAGTAGTCCACGAGACCATATTTATTTGAAGCATTTTTTCAAATAGTTGATATTCTTAACAAAAATGTGTCTTTCATCATCATTTGGTGGATGTCCATCCCCATCTCCAAATATATTTATTTTCCTCGACCATTGGATTTGCTTGAATGTTTCTAAAGAATTTAAAACTAATCCATTTTTCCCATATCCTACAAAAATTGCATTCCACTAGACTACATATATTTCATTTATTATTTCAAACAATTCATATGCATTGTCTATACTTCCAAATCTTGCATACATGTCTACTAAGGAACACATGAAGTAGTTTGTCTTGACAAAACTATGAGATGGGAAAGGATAAAAAAATATGTTAGTATGCCTTATACATGTATTATATATTTCTTTGCTAACCTTAAGGATGATTTTTGTTAGAAAAACACCTCTAAGCTCAGGTATCTAATTGATATGGGTTGTTTTTATTATGATCAATAAACACTAAGAGGGGGTGGGGTTGAATTAATGTTGAAACACTTTCAAACCTTTTATTACTTTGTAAGTTAACTATAATCATTCACTAATCATAATACAAGAAAGTTAACAATAAAATAATAAAGAACTAGAGTAACACTGTAATTTATATGTGAGAAAACCTTGGCCAAGGGAATACCCCAAAGGGAACGGTACCCACAACTTTGCACTAATCTAAAAGTTCTTTGTTAAGAGGTCTAACCTTGTTAGAATTAATTATATAGAATTTGTTAGAAATGCTTTAGAATAATGAAAGGAAGGGGGGGTGAATCAGTTATTCAAGGTCCAAATGTCCTATTCACTAAGTATAGTGAACCCATTAAACTAATCATGCATCCAAGCTATACATTTATCCTAGCAAGTTACTGCAAAATCAACATGCAAGAATAAGACATGAAAGATCAACACATAACATAGTGATTTACGTGGAAACCTAATTTGGGAAAAACCACCAGTAACATGCTACTCAATTCTCACTCTTCTGAAGTGATGCCCTGTGAAAGGCCTGGCTTGTTAAAGGCTACAACACACTGTTAAATGTGACCTAGTTAAAGGATTTCAACCACCCTGTTAGAAGTGGGCCAAGTTAAAGGACTTTAGAACATTCACTTGGAATGTCATCCTGTTAAAGGATTTACACAATGGTTGTTAAACCAACCCAAGTCCATAGGATTTTACCCTAACTGATACAATTGCTAGAGAGTAATAACAAGGGCTTTTGATTTGATACAACTCACAACATAACTTGTAGATTTTAGATCTCAATTCAGCTCATAAATTTTCTTGGCCTTCAGTCTTTGCAGCTCTAATAGCTTGTCCTTCTTTCAAGCTATGTCTCCTTGTGTCTCCATGATTGATGTGCCAATGCAATCACCTCTATGGTCACCTATCGAAGTAGAGTCTTTGTACTTTGTTCTTTCCTCTCGATGCCTTCACCTTGACATCCAACCAACCACTCAACCACTCTTGCTTCTTGACCTGTAACTCCTTAGATAGAAGTCTAGAATACTTTTTCTTGCTCTAATCTTTCTATTCTTAATTTTGGTTTGAATGGATTAGGTAAGATTCAATGAATCTACCCCTTATCTTGTGTCCTTCTAGAAACATCATGAAGAATCCACCTGAATTTTCCCAAAATGGTTAACTTAAAATTTTGTGCCACCAACTCATTGTCCTTGTCCTTCATTTGGTTCACAAACTTCAAGGAAACAAACTTGTCGGCTCAGATCTAGTGAATCTTTGACTTTTCAAATAATGCAGCAGCTCGGCACTATTAAATTTCTAATGCTCAAAACATACTGTGTTACTCGGCACCTACTATGTTTTACTGATGCTTGGTACCTATTGTGGATTCACTCAGCATCAACTAAATTTTTCTTATGCTCGGCACCTTCTGTTTCACTCAGCACACACTAGATTTTACATTTGCTTGGCACTTATTGATAATCTTCTCGACATGAACTAGCTTGCTCGGCACCCACTGATGAATTTAGTCAAGCTTTACAAACAACATTTTTACAACTTGTTCTTCTAGAGTTTCTAAGTGTAGCCAACCTCTATATCTTCAAGTATATTATCAGTACATTATTTTATCATTGTCTTTAGTAACCCTTGTGCTTTATTTCAAAATCATAACTCAACCTTTCCCTTAGGTGCTTTTATTACATCTTATTGATTAAATATTCTTCATCAATCAACTAAGTGATAGTACATGGATCTTATAAGCAATTGTTATTCTAGCAAATAGTAGGTTTGACATTAGTACCAAAACAATGATTGAAAACATTCTTTATCAACAATCTCCCTCTTTGCAACAATCTCCCTTGTTCAATAATGATCTTTTCAATCAGATTTCAACAGAATTCAGTACAAGAGTTCTTTTTAGAGGACTAGACCATGTGAAAGTTGTGCAACCCTTTTAGGATTTGATAGAAAATAAGAGCATACAAGCTCGATAATGAAGTTTAAGTCCATCTTTTGGACTCACTATCTAATTACAATAAAAATATTACAAACATGAGACTATAGTTGACATCACAATTTCTGATTAACCCTCAATGAATCTCACATTTGATATTATCTAGCATTAAGAATCACACATATTATACTTCCATCACAATACCAAAAACATAGCATTATTATCCCATTCTTGTATACAAAATAGAACTTTCTCTTATATCCTTCAATATATTTTATTGACCTAGCTTACAAATAATTTTAAAAAAATCTGTAGCACAAACTCCAATAAGAAAAATAATATTGTTCTATCTAAGGGTTAACATCTATGATTTCATCCCTTCAATGCCTTGAGAAATTAAATTGTCTAAACAAATTAATTTTCTAGGCCAACTTGTTTGATCACATAAAATTGCTATGAATTATTGTTGTACTATTTTAGTCACACTTTTCTCTATCAAAGCATATGTCAAACATCACTTAAACATAGGTAACCATAGCTAAAGAATATTTACATTCTATATTCCACATACCCATAAATGTAGCTACATCTAATAGCTTTGTTGTCATTGATGACCAAAATCATACATGAAATTGCTTGGTCGATGTTTAGCTCAGATCGTATAGAAAATACTTGGTGACCATACACTTACTTGGCTCCTATATAGCTTAGTACATACTTACTTATGTACATGACTTGACCTATATAGAGTAGCTCAGCCATAGTAATGACCATCTGACTCTGCCTTGTAAATGACTAAGTGTTTGACACTAATAGACAACAATATCTAGAGATACCAACAATCTCCCCCTTTGACATTGGTGGAAATATTTTTTTGTCATATTTACATCGTTACAAATATAATTTGATATTGAGCTCTTCCCCTAAGTCTTATGACTTAATCTAAAAAATGAATAATGAATAAACAATGTAAAATGAATTCCTCCTTTAACAAATCCATTTCCCCTCCTTTTAACAAATCCATCTCCCCCTTGTTTTTTAACAATTATGTCATGTCTTCTAGGGTTGAATGGGTGGAGCAAACCATATTTATCAATAAATCTCTTATGAACTCAGGTGATCATGGATAGTACATGATCCCATGTGGTTCTCGTTGCCTCCAAAATGTGATTCAGGAATTGTAATCTTGCAGCTAAATCAATTAAGTTGTCAGCCACTGAAAGATTGTGATCATCTTTGATAAGATCTTGGGAAGATTGTAGCTCCCTTTGCATGACCTCCAAATGAGGTATCAACATTGTTTGAATAGATATCAATTTAGATCTCATGTTGCTATTTGTTGTTTGAAGCTCGGCCAATGTGCCTTGAGCATTCAGTAAATTATTGTAATGATCTATACTAGATCCTGACTATGAAATAATGTTGATGGATCTCCTCATCTCAGCTTGAATCTATTGGATCTGTGCCTGAATATCATTAGTGAATCTTGGCACATCTAACAAAATGGTGTACCTTTTGTATGAGTTCTGTCATAACCTATATATGCTCTTGAAATTTAACTTTTTGCTCAGCAATGGTTATGGAAACTTTGTCCACAACCTTATTCTCAAATCTTCTCGTTGACCAATCCATCAATTTGTCATTTGATTCCATATTACCAGCATTCACTTGTTCAACAATATTTACAAGTTGGGTAATGATTGGTGCTTCTTCATCAAAATTATGAATATTCAAAGCATCAACACACAATTTTTTCAAATCATAGAGTACCTATTTTTTCTTATGTTCTCTCCTTAACTCTTCTTGTTGTTTCTTCTTTACCAAAATCTCTTGTAACAAAATTTTTTGCTCCAATGTGAAATTTTCCAAGTCTAACTATGGCATCTCAATTATTTTATCCATATTGACTTCAATATCTAGTGAAGTATCCTTTATTGAATTTCCTCTTCTACTTAGTGAAGGAGTGATGCTATTTGACATTGCTTTGGGGGTAGGTGAAGGAGTTTCACCACTCAGTCATGCTAGTACTTCAGTGCTCAAGACAAAAATGGTCACACTCAGTTCAACTCTACTTATTTCTTTATTTTCCTCAATGTGAGGTGTTGAAATAGTCCTCTGTATGTACTTGTGTCTTTCACCTAGGTTCATGCCTTTGTATCTTTGAGCCTTGATTGCTTGGCCTCTAGAGTATTAGGGGTGTCATCATATACTAATGACATGCTACCTTATGGACTCGACACACCTAAACTTTCTCCATTTTTATAATCACCTTTGATGTTTACATTTTTAGTCTCTTTCTCTATCTCTGCTACCTTGGTTGATAGTCCAAAAATGTTTTTCCAAAGCAATTCATCTTGTTGTTCTACAACCTCCATCTTATTTTGTAAACTCAAAAACAATCTATATTTAGGAATAATTATGCTCCTGTACTTTACCAAAAATGTTTCATTTTGATCCTGGGATAGATCAAGCATAACTCTGACTAAGGTGTTATACCTTATATTTTTCTCTTCTACTCCTATTTGATGCCATCTTCTTTCTAGTATCTCATATGTCCTTAGTTATCTTCTTCTCAATTTCACTGGGATCGATCTTGTAATTAACAATCATATCCACCATAGCCTCCTCAATTTTAGTTTTATCAATACTACCCAATGAATCATATTTCAAAAATCTAAAGCTAGATAATCCTAAAGATCTTTTGAGATTTTCACATGCCTCTTCAATAAAATTTGTATGTGCTTTGGGTGGTCTTTTGACCAATCTCCTTCTCTTAGGTTTAGGGGCACTAGGCTCTATAGTCTCTTCTACTCTCTATTTTGCAATATGCTTGGCACTAGCAGTTGCCATAGTTCTTGGCTTATTTGGTGGTGGAGGAGAGAGGGGTGTCACTACTAGCTTCTTCTTGGTTTCATTAGCCTTTGTACTCAGTGGAGTGATATCAAATAGGGCTTTACCCTTGTCACCTTATTCTTCTTCCTCTTCCTCATCACCACTATATTTGTCTTCATCCTCTCCAAAACCTTGTGTAATCTGTAATAGTTCCTTTCCCTTGCCTAAGGTGCCCAATTTTGCTTCTAGGTCTTCAATCATTCTTTTCATTTTCTTATCCTTAGAAGATATATTGATACTTACAATTATTCTTGCCTTAGCTACCTCATATTTACCAAAATATTCAATGTTAGTGTCTATTTCTTCTTTCAATAGTGTAACAATGTTTTCACTCACTAAATCACTATCAATTTCATAATCAAAAGTTTGTAACCAAGTCTTCCTCTATTTTACTACCTACACAAATGTATTGTTTGTATCTACAAGAAAACATATGTCATTATAATACCTTGTGACCAATTCTTCTACTATCCTCATCCTCAACTTTAGTCTTTGTTTAAATTCCTCAAAGTACGCATCCATGAAATTCTCAGAATTTGCTCCTAATTGAGTAATGTATTCATTTATCTATCTTATCACTGGTTTTTCTTATTCCATTATAACATCACCAATACCAAGAAAATAATTTTGTATATAAAACAAAATATATACAACAAGGGATCCAAACTTACACATTGAATTCTTTATTTTTCCTATAGAGGATAGATTCTCTGCTTGTTGCAATCTTTGCAGCTCGACAATATCATATTCATGATTTTTCATCACTATCTTCTATGCTTGATCCACTGCCACATATGGCACACTGTTAAATTTTCTTAACTGGTAAAATTTGTGAGCAATAATCCTCACTGAAAATTTAATTAGTGGATCAGAAATGTTTGTAATGAACAGACCTCGTCCATTCCACTTGGCACATGTGTTTGTCTCAACTTCCTCTCAAATTAGGCATTGCATGGTTTTCTTCTTCTCTAGGGTTGGATAGCCTATTGCTTTGTGAATAATTTTCTTTGTGATCTCCATGGGTCCATTCTATAGCCAATACTTCATATCATGGGTTCTTCTCAAAACAATTTTAATCCATTCAATCTTGAAATTCTTTGGAAATTCTAGGGCACGAGTTAACCTTTTCCTTTCAACAACTTTAAGTTCATCCTTCAAGATTCCTTACTTACATAACTTCTCATATGCTTCTCTGATCTCATAGTCTCCTACTCCAATCTTACACATGTAACAACTCCTAACAGCATGGATCATAATAACTTTCCTTGGTATCAAGAATAGCACACCCATTGAATCTCCTTTCATTGCAATTTTTGGAATAGCATGAAACTTTGGTGGAGGACAAGCGTCACCCTTCACCAGTTGAACTTTACTAACCTCTTGGATCATTCTAGTGGTAGATGAAGCTACCATATTCACTATTAGGGTTTGAAGTCTTTTTTTTCTCCTCTGAATTACTTGGCACAATTCAAATCTTCATTTGTTCAAGCTTCTAGTGCAGGAGCACACCTAAGAAATCTCCATTGTTTGATTGATGGGAACTCAAAGTAAGTGGTTGAATCTTTAGGTTGGGTCTCTATACATGTTTCATATAAAGGTAGGAGTCAATGGGAGTAGTACAACTATTTTTAATGTCAAGCACTGGGTGAGCTAGGAAGGTCCGGTTAAGGGTTTGATAGTGTTCAATCAAGGATTTCATGCAAGGGATAGAAGTACTATATAGAACAAGTACAATTATAGAAAGGGAATAGTCCAAGCTTGACATATCTTAGAGGTTGAGGTCTTACCAATCCATTTAGGTGACTTTTTAAACAAGTTTGTGGTCTAGTCCTAGGAAATAGGTATTTTAGTCCTATGTGCCCTATATAATAGGAATCACCTATTCGGACAACTTAGGGTTTTGAGACCTACAAAATCTTTTAGATAATCCAAAAGGGTGTTCAAATCTAGAGTTTATTTACCAAGTGTTTGGAGATTTTTTGCAAGAAAGAGGAATTAGTGGATTTCAAGGGCTAATTGGATTAGGCCTAAATAGGCTTCTTTGAGGCAAAATCTTGAAATCATTAAGGAAGACATCTAAAAACCTTTCCAAATGGACACAAATGGAAGTAAATGGAGTAATCTCATGATGATGGATGGCCCTACATTGAAGGATGAATTTAATGAGAAAGTTTCACTTAGGTCCTTCTAAGTGTGTGTGTGGAGAAGAGTACTAAAAATAGAATGTTTGTCTTCTAAGGGTAAGAACAAGGAATAAAACTCTTGGATAGGAGTTTGGATTGGTGTTAGTTAATCATCTAAACCAATCAAGGACCCAAGTGGATAGGTTCCTAGAAGATAAAAGCTAAGTCTCTTGAGGAGTAGTGCAAGTACTCCTTATAACACTTACACTACATCGGTATCAGAGCTTGAGTTTGATTAGGGTTGTGGTTCATCTTTCAACCTATAGAATTAATGGGAGATAATACACCAAGTGGAATAGTAGAATACACAACCATGGTGACTAACATTGAGTTAGCCAAGAAGGTTGAAGAACAAGAAGAAGACAACAAGTCACTAAGGGAAAGAATAGCTCAAATGGAGCAACTCTTAGGTGAAGTCCAAGACAAAGATGATAGGGTCAAAGATAAAATTGACCTATAGGAAGGAAAAAAAGAAAGGGAGAAGGAACTAGAGTTGGAAGAAGAAGCATCAACCCCTGACCCTATTCTTCCTAAAGAGCCATTTTTAAAGGAATTAAAAGCATTGAGTGGCAAAGCTCTAGAAGGAGTACCACTATTTAGTGGACAAATGGATCCAGATTTAGTTGTGAACTAGATTGATGGCATTGAGAACCATTTTGAATGTGATGGTATCTCTGAGGCACAAAAAGTTGTAGTGGCCAAGTCTAGATTAAGAGGTTCAGCTCTTACTTGGTGAAAGTTTGTGCAAACAGAAAGAGAGAAGGATGGAAAAGGTCCTATTGTTACATGGAAGGGTATGGTAAACAAGGTAAAACATACCTATCTTCCTAATGACTATGAAGTTCAGCTTCATAGGAGAAGACAAAGTCTTAGACAAAAAGATTTGGATATCCAAGCATACACTGAGGAATTTCAAAAGTTATGTTTGAGATCTAAGGTGGTTGAAGAGGAAAGTATCAAGCTTGTAAGGTACTTGAATGGCCTTAAGTGGTCTATTCAAGAAGAGATGAGCCTATTAAATTTCAAAACCATTAGGCAATGTTATCAATTGGCCTTGAAGATAGAAGCAAAAAGTAAGAGAAAGTAAGAAACCTCTAAAGGTAAAGCTAATAGCAAGGATAATAGAGGTCAAAGAGGTGGCTATGGTGGAAAGAGTTCAGATTCCAGGACTCAAGGTGAGGTGAAATTCAATGAAGAGAAAGAGGGAAGCTCAAGTAGAGGTGGTAGAAGAAGAAACTTTAATTCTAGAGGAAGAAGTGGTGGACAAGGAGGAAGAGGCAACTACTTTGCTAGTATGAAATTCTACCATTGCAATCAAATGTGACACCCAACTTATAGATGTATAAAGAAAAGTGGTTCATCATAAGGAGGTGATAAGAGAGCTAACTTGGTCCAAGAAGAGTCCAATACAACAAACAAGCATGTTGAAGTACCACTGAATTCAGAAGAAGGGGAGAACCTCATGATGAGGAGAAGTTTGATCAAAGATCCAATGAAGTAGGAGCCAAGCCAAAGGAGATCTTTATTTAGGATCAAGTGTAAAATGATGGGGAAAGTGTGTAGAGTCATCATTGACTCAAGGTCTATTGACAAAATTGTGTCAAAGGAAATAGTTAGCAAGCTAAAATTGACAAGGATACCCCACACTAATCCTTATAAGGTCACATGGCTCAATAAAGGCCAACATGTGTTACTAAATGAGAAATCATGGGTGGAGTTCTCAATTGGAAGGCATAAGAATAAAGTTTTACATGATGTGTTACCTATGGATACATGGCATTTGCTCCTAGGTAGACCATGGAAATTTGATCGCCAAGCTATCCATGATGGAGGAAAGAACTCCTATACCTTTAAGAAGAAAAACGTGACTTTCAAAATAAGGAGGCAAGAAGGAAAAGTCACCTAAAGAGATTTAAGGGATGTTGAAAGCTTTCCAAGGTATTGTAAGTGATGGACAACCATCAACCTTACCCCCTAAAAGAGTTATAAGCCATAGGATAGACCTTATTCCAGGAGCCACCTTGCCTAACAAAGTGTTGGAAATACAGGAGGAGTAATTGAGAGGGGGGGTGAATTAGTTACTACTAAAATAAATCTTAGATCCCTTAGATGTCAATAATAAAATTTAGATTGAGAAAATTGATTGTTGCTGATGCTCGATAAACAAACAAAAATTGTTGTAACTCGATAAATATAGAGTGAATTACTTTTAGCAGATCTGAAAACATTATCAATAATTAACTTGCAAGCATAAGAGAAATAACATGAACACATGAGGCACTAAGATTTAACGTGGAAACCCAATTCGGGAAAAACCACCAATCTAACTAGTTACTATTTTTCACTCTTCTAAAGTGAGCCCTGTTAGGAGCAAACCCTATTAAAGGTTACAAAATACACTGTTAGGTGTGACCCTGTTAGAGGATTTAATCACCCTACTAGGAATGGCCTTGCAAGAGGTCTTAAAAAAATTCAATGGAATTGCCACCTTGTTAGAGAGTAACAATGAAATGACCTAATTGTGATGCAACTAAATTGCTAAATCTAGATCTCTTTTCTACTTAAACTTTCAATCCTTTCTGATCAAATATTACTTTTATGCTCCACAAGGATACCTACTTATCCTTCAAGTTCACTCCCTCTCTTTTCTTTTCAATTCAATCAACACACTTGCACACACACACACACACACACTAGAAATCTCAACTTGACCTTTTATTTATACCTTCCAAATTGTCAAGTCATCCCAAATTCAAATTACAATAACCAATATTTATCATCATAGTTAGCTAGAATCAATACATAAAGTAATTAAGCTTCATATGCCAAAATAAGAAAAATCCTTCCTAAGATGACCTTGCTCGATAGAAACTAACTTTGAAACGATTTCCTGTGTTAACCAACAGAAGCTCTATTAGCACTATGAACTTGTAGAGATCCTTTGGCAACTAAGTGAACTCGGTGAATACTAACTCTGTCCAACTTTCCCTTCATTAATCGAGTGAGCTCAGTTAACACTCTTTTCTGCCTCAATTCCTTTGATGCTTGAGTGAGATCAGTAGACACTATCTTCTATCTAGAGTAAACCTGTAAAACACTCGATAGACAAGGAAAACTATCTTCACTGACCAAGTGAACTCGGTAAGTATTGTCTATCAATTGATATGCCATTTGTGTAACATCAAAGACAACACACAATTAATCAATTGTATCCAACAATCTCCCTCTTTGGCATTGATGGAAACACAACATGTCATAGCATAACAAAATTTTGAGAACGAGATTCCTTTTTACGAAAAGTTTCTCCCTCTTTGATTTTAAACAAGAACTTCTTGTTTATGTTGTATTCTCCCTTTGCATACCTTCTTTTCAAACTTCTCCCTCTGCAAAATTTTAGAAAGATAAAGAAATGATAGTAAACTTATTCCTCTTTGACAACACATGTCAAAGACAACACATGCCAAATTTGTATCAATGTACCTTGAGTACTGATTCATATGCAATATTCTCTCGATTGTGCTTCATCAACTAATTGATCTTTAACTTGGTTCATGTTGATGCATCACTAAACTTTATTTAGTGAGCTTCAGATAGGGGAATGACCCCTAGCTTACCTCTTAGATACAAGAATGCATCCTTAGGTAATCGCTTAGCGAATATGTCTACAATTTGTTCTTTTGTATGGACATATTCCAATTTGATTTCTTTGTCCTACACCAATTCTCTGACAAAGTGATATTTTATAGCAATGTGCTTTGTTTTGGAATGTATCACTAGGTTCTTTGATATGTTAATTGCGTTGGTGTTATCACACTACATGACTACAGGCTCTTTGATTTTAACCTTCATTCCTTCCAACAATTGTTTGAACCAAATAATGTTAGAACAACTCACTGTTATTGCTATATACTCTACTTCTGTTGTGGATTGGGATGTGTAGTTTTTCTTCTTACTAGCCTTTTACCAAGAAAGAAAGCTCCACCACTTGTTCTTTTTTTATCATCAAGATTTTCTACCCAATCAACATCAGTAAATACCTTTAGGTCAAGGTTTCCTCCAAGTTTGTACCATAAACCATAGTCTTTAGTACCTTTAAGATGTCTCAAGATTCTTTTGATTGCCATCATGTGATTTTCTTTGGGTTTGGTTGAGAATATTGCCACTATCCCAACTACTAAGGCAATATTAGGCCTTGTGTGAACTACATACTATAATTTTCCAATCATTGATCTATATAAGGTTTGATCTACTTCCTTGGAATCATCATCTTCGGTAAGCTTGAGTCCAGTACACATAGGGGTACCATCTGGTTTAGAATCTTCCATACCAAACTTCTTGAGTATCTCTTTTACATACTTGGATTGGGTGATATAGATAACATTTTTGTTCTATTGTATCTGCAATCATACAAAGAATTTTATTTCACCAAACATGGACATCTCAAACTCTTTGTTCATTTGTTCTAAAAATGCTTTTCATAGGTCATCATTTCCTATAAATAGAGTATCATCCACAAATATCTTTGCCAACACAATTTTGTTATATGGTCCTTCCTTGATGTACAGATTGTTGTTATCATTTGTTCTCTGAAAACTAATATGTATCAAGTAGTTATGTAGTCTTTCATACCAGGCTCTAGGAGCTTGTTTGAGACCATACATGTGCTTTGTGTAATTTGCAGACCATATCCCTCTTTTAAGGATCAACAAATCCTTCTGGTTGTTCAATGTAGACTTCTTTGTCAAGAATTCCATTCAGGAATGTAGATTTAATATCCATTTGATATACTTTGAATCCTCTATGAGCTACATATGCAAGTAGGGTCCTAACACCTTCTAATCTTGCAACAGGATCAAAAGTCTCACCATAATCAATTCATTCTTCTTTCTTTTCTGCAAACTCATCAATTCTCACATGTGCACTTTCTATTATTTTATGAGTAGACAAGTTCAAACATTTATATGCCTTACTTCTACAGGAATATTCTAAGAATATACCTTCATCACCTTTCACATCAAACTTGCTTTTCTAGACTCTTTAAAGATATAACATTTATTGCCAAAAACTTTCAGGTAACTTACATTGGGTTTGTAGCATACCATAATTCATAGGGAGTTTTATGTGAATCCTTCTTTAACTGTACTCAGTTCAAAGTGTGAACTATAGTGTTGATGGCTTCCTTCCAGTATTTAATAGCAACATTCTTTTCAATCATTAGAGTCCTTGCACAATCCATGATGGATCTGTTTCTTCTTTTAGCTCTTCCATCCTGCTCAAGAGTGCCAGGGGCTGATACTTTCCTTTTGATTCCTCTTTCAATGCAAAAATTATTGAATTCATTGGAGATGAATTCACCACCTCTATCTGATCTTAAGCATTTCAATCTTTTTCTTGTTTCTTTTTCTACTCTTTCTAGATGTCATTTGATATTTTCAAATGCTTTTGACTTTTCTCTAAGATACATAACAGTCATCATTCTAGAGTAGTCATCAACAAAAAGAATAAAGAAATTTTCTCCACTATAACTTTCTATTCCAATGGGTCCACACAAATCAGTATGCACAATTTTCAAGACATATTCAAATTGATAGTTTTTGCTCTTAAAACTAGTCTTTCCCATTTTGTCAATCTGACAATTTTTGCATAATCCAACATCTAGCTTCTTCAAACTAGGGATACTTCTTACTTTTCTGAATTTTCTTATCTTGACCATATTATCAAAGTTTACATGACATAGTCTTCTGTGCCATAACCAACTTTCTTCCATTTGAGCAATAAAATATGAGCAATCACCAAGATCAAGATAAAATAGGTTACCTCTTGTTTGTTTACCTGATCCGGTTAGATTCCCTTTGTCATCCAGCAATCTTTCCTTACCATGCATGAATTCTACCTTGAATCCAATGTTGATTAGCTATGCCACACTTAGTAGGTTATTTTTTAGTCCTTCAACCCAATAGGCATTGTCACATACGAGTTCATTGGTTAATGATATGCAACCTTTCCATTTTATGCAACAAGGTTTATTGTTTCCAAACCTTACACTACCTCCATCATAGTGTTCAAAGTGTTCAAATTTTGTTTTGTCTCCAATCATATGATGTGAACATTCACTATCTATGATCCATATGTAATTTTTACTAACATGAGAGATAAGTGCCATCTTATCTTCTTCTTCTTTAGATTCATTTTTTATAGCAATGTACACTATTTCATCTTCACTATTATCAGAATCTTTAGCCATAAAACAAGTCTTCTTACCTTTGTCTTTGAAGGATTTGTGACTTTTAGATTCCTTCTTGCCTTTGTACTTGTGGCTCTTCTTCTCATCCCTTCTTTCTCTGTTTGGGCACTTGGCAAAAATATGACCAATTTCTTCACATGAAAAGCAAATTAAAGGAACTTTACCTTTGTACTTTCCTCTACCTCTAGAATATTTCTTTGCAAGTAAAGCTTCAACAACTTCAAGATCACTATCAGAACTTTCCTCTGTTTCCTCTTCACTTTTTGATTGATTGTCCTTTATTTTCTTACCTTTTTCTGTGAGTGAAAGTTTAGCTTCAAATGCAGACTCAACATTTTTGAAAGCTAGAACATAATTGCCAAAGTTTTCTAGCTCAAAGGCTATCAATTTTCTTACCAAGGAATCCAAACTTAAATTTTGATTTGGGTCACATCTCTTTTCTTGAATAGCAGATACTCTAATTGCATAGATAGGAAGCAAAGTTCTAAGAACTTTACTTACAACAATTTCTTCCTTGATTTCTCCTCTAGAAGCTCTGATTGCACTGACACTAGCTTTGATTATTTCCACATATTTGGCAACATTTTCATCTTCTCTCATTCTCATCTGATTAAATTATCCTCTAAAGCTTTCTACTTTGGCTCTCCTTACATTGTCATCACCACCATAGATATCCTTTAGCTTGTTCCACATATCAAAAGCAGTTTTATAGTTTTTGATCTCATCAAATTCATCATAGCTGAGAGTAGATGCAATATCAATCATCATGATGTTATGGTTCTTTTTCTCAGCAAGATCTCCAACAGATAATGTACTAGTAGGAGTTTTGTATTCTTCATCAAGGTATTTGCAGCCTGAATCACTAATGGTGGCCAGATGAAGTCTCATGAGTCCCTACCATGCTGAAAATTTGTCTCTATTTAGCTTTGGAATCTCTATCTTGTAAGACATCCTAATCTTTAGATTAGGTCCTTGAAACCTTTCCTGCAAGCACCAAAAGCCCTGATACCAATTGTTGGAAATATGAAGGAGTAAGGGGGGGTGAATTAGTTACTACTAAAATAAATCTTAGATTCCTTAGATGTCAACAACAAAATTTAGATTGAGAAAATTGAGTGCTACTGATGCTCAGTAAATAAACAAAAATTGCTACAGAGTGAATTACTTTTAGTAGATCTTAAAACATTATCAATAATTAACTTGCAAGCATAAGAGAAATAGCATGAACACAAGAGACACCAAGATTTAATGTGGAAACCCAATTTGGGAAAAACCACCAATGTAACTAGTTACTATTTTTCACTCTTCTGAAGTGAGCCCTATTAGGAGCCAACCCTGTTAAAGGTTACAAAACACACTATTAGGTGTAACCCTGTTAGAGGATTTAATCACCCTACTAGGAGTGGCCTTGAAAGAGGTCTTAAAAAAATTCAATGGAATTACCACCTTATTAGAGGATTTACAACTGGCTATTAAACCAACTCTGTTAAGAGATTTTAGATCACTGCTACAATGGTTAGAGAGTAACAATGAAATGACCTAATTGTGATGCAACTAAATTGCTAAATCTAGATCTCTTTTCTACTTAAACTTGATCCTTTCTGATCAAATATTACTTTTCTGCTCCACAAGGATACTTTCTTATCCTTCAAGTTCACTCCCTCTCTTTTCTTTTCAATTCAATCAACACACTTGCACACACACACACACACACACACACACACACACACACACACACACACACACACACACACTAGAAATCTCAACTTGACCTTTTATTTATACCTTCCAAATTGTCAAGTCAGCCCAAATTCAAATTGCAATAACAAATATTTATCATCATAGTCGGCTAGAATCGATACATAAATTAATTAAGCTTCATATGTCAAAATAAGAAAAATCCTTCATAAGCTAACCCTGCTCTGTAGAAACTAACTTCGAAACAATTTCCTGTGTTAACCAATAGAAGCTTGGTTAACACTGTGAACTTACAAAAATTCTTTATCAACCGAGTGAACTTGGTGAATATTAACTCTATCCAACTTTCCCTTCGTTAACTGAGTGAGCTCGATTAACACTCTTTTCTACCTAAATTCCTTTGACACCCGAGTGAGCTTGGTAGACACTATCATCTATTCAGAGTAAACATGTGAATGCTTGGTAGACAAGGAAAACTATCTTCACTGACCAAGTGAGCTCGATAAGCACTATTTGTCAATTGATATGACATTTGTGTAACATCAAAGACAACACACAATTAATCAATTATATCCAACAAAAAGCAGCCTACAAGATGACCCCTTAACAAAATGAGGAAATAGCAAGACAAATACAAGAAATCCTAAACCAAGCCCTAATTAGGAAGAGTATTTGTCCATGTGTCATACCTACTATACTTGCACCAAAGAAAGGAAGAACTTGGAGGCTTTGTATGGATTCAAGAGCCTTAAATAGGATTACCATTAGGTATAGGCTCCCTATTCCTAGGATTGAAGACTTAATGGAGTGTCTAAGTGAAGCCAAGTATTATAGAAAGGTAGAATTAAAGAGTGGTTATCACCAAATAAGGATAGATGAAGGAGATGAGTGGAAAACAACCTTCAAGACCAATGAAGGATTGTATGAATGGCTTGTCATGTCATTTGAATTGTCTAATGCCCCCTCCACATTCATGAGACTCATGAATGAGGTTCTCAAGGACTTTATAGAAAAGTTTGTAGTAGTGTATCTAGATGATATACTAATCTATAGCAAGACAAGGAGTGAGCACCTAGAACAACTTGACATTATTTTCATGAAGCTACATGAGGAGAAGTTGATGATAAACTTGGAGAAGTGTGAGTTCATCAAAACAGAGCTAGTGTACCTTGGGTTTGTTCTAGCATATGGTCAACTAAAAATGGATACAAGAAAGTTGAACCTATCATGAATTGGCCTACTCCAAAGTCAAAAACAGAGGTAAGAAGTTTTCATGGTCTTGTACAATACTATAGGAAATTCATATGATAGTTTATTGCAATTTGTGCTCCTATGTTAGATACTATCAAAGGAGGAATGAAAACCAAGTTTGTATGGAATGATCATGCTAACAAGAGTTTTGAGTTAGTCAAGGAGAAGATAGCTACTCAACCTATTTTAGTGCTACCAAGATTTGAAAGGCTTTTCACTATTGAGTGTGATGCTAGCAATGTAGCAATTTGGGTTGTTCTAAGCCAAGAGGGAAAACTAGTAGCTTTTCATTCTGAAAAGTTGAGTGAGGCTAAAAGGAAGTACTCCTCGTATGATCTACAAAATGTATGCATTGGTCTAGGCACTAAGAAAGTGGAGGCATTATTTGCTTCCCAAGGATTTTATTGTCTATTTAGACAACCAAGCACTTAGTTTCTTGAATTCACTAGAAAAGTTAAGTCACAAGCACATGAAGTGGGTTGAACACCTACAAGCATATACCTTCAATATCAAGAAAAAGAAGGGTGTCCTAAACAAGGTGGAAGATGCATTGTCTAGAAGGGCACTCACACTCTAAGAAATTTAGTTGAAGAGGATGGGGATAGATCATTGCAAGGATCTATATGCAGGTGATGAGGATTTTTTGACATTTACAAGGTATGTGCTGAATACAAGAATTATTTTCATAGTAGATATTTTGAATATACTTTGCAAAGTGATCTCTTGTTCAAGGGGAATCAATTATGTATTCCTAAAGGCTCTATTAGAGAGAATTTGATACAAGAAAAGAACAATGGAACTTTGAGTGGTCACTGTGGGATCACTAAGACCCAAGATCTTATTTCTAGGTTTTACTATTGGCCTAGAATGAATCTTGATGTTAGAAGGTATGTGGAAAGTTGTGTCATATTTCAAAAAGGTAAGGGAACTTCTACAAATTTTTGTCTTTACCATTCACTACCAATTCCTACTAGGCCATGGGAATGTCTAAGCATGGATTTTGTAGTTGGGTTACCCAAGACAAGAGAAGGCATGGATAGTCTATATGTGGTTGTAGATAGGTTTAGCAAAATGGCTCACTTTGTGCCATGTAAGACCACTAGTGATATCACTCACATAGCTTCCCTATTCTTCAAAGAAATTGTGAGAATCCATAGGTTACCTATCAGCATTGTGTCAGACAGGAACACTAAGTTTATGAGTCATTTTTGGAAGACTCTTTGGCAAAGATTGGGCACTAACTTATCCTTTGGATCAGCTTACAATGCCAAAACTGATGGTCAAATTGAGGTTGTTAATAGGAGTCTTGGAAATCTTCTGAAATGTTTGACCAAAGAGTATGGACAGCAATGGGATCAACTGATTGGGCAAGCTGAATATGCCTATTATGACCCCACAAATAGATTCACAAGGAAGAGTCCTTTTAAGATAGTTTATGGACTACATCCTAGGGGTGTCTATGAATTGAGAGATTTGAACAATGGAGTGAAGGCAAGTGGGTAAGCTGATGATTTTGCATATGCCATGAAAGAAGTTCATGAGACCGTGAGGAAGACATTGGAAGAGAACACCATGAAACATAAAGCTAAAGTGGATGAAACTAGAAGGGTAGTTGAGATCAATGTTGGTGATTTATTTATGGTGCATCTTAACAAATCAAGATTGAAGAAAGGAGTCCCTCTCAAGTTGCAAATGAAGAGGATAGGACCCTATCCTATACTGGCTAAGTATGGTAACAATGCATTCAAAGTTGAACTACCTGAAGATAGTGGGTTATCACCAATCTTCAACATTACAGACCTAGTTCATTATAAGGGACCATAGTAGGATAGTGACCAGACCATACATGAGATGATCAAGGATTTTGAAGACTTACAACTACCTACTGTCATAGCTACAGGATCAGACAACATAGTGCAAACAAGAGTCTACAAGAAGACTAGAACAAAGGAATACAAGGAACACTTGATAAAGAAGCATGGACATACAGATGTTGATGTAGTATGGATAAAGGAATCAAAGTTCAAGAAGTTGGGGATATATCTAAATATCCTCAATCCAAGTGTGGATTGATCTTTTCATTTTGGGGAGGATGGTGTAGGAATAGACCTAAGAAACATACATTATTTGATTGGTTTTTGACTTGTACTTGACTCTAGCCAAGTAAAGAGCCTAGGCTAGGTTGTTTTTAGACCTTATAAGGTCTCTTGCAATGTTAGCTAGGTGAGTTGGTCATTAGGACTAAGGTCACACTAATAGCCTTTGTTAGTTGTTTTTTACATTTTATAATGTTAGGTGTTAGGGAGATTGAGTCTTTAAGGTGTCTTCAATGTTAGAGTTTTTAATGGTTTTGGAGATGTTATTATGGCCTTAAAAGGCCTTGGATCCTTGAGACATGGAGGTTAGAGGTCCTAGAAACAAAGGTAGAGACATAAGTGCAAAGATGCCAAATGTTGCTAAAAGTTGTCATGAAAACATTTGCAATTATTACAAATGTTGCAAGCAACATGGGAAACTTTGGATTCCCTAAGTTATGGGAAGTTATGCTCAACTAATAGGTCCTAGAATGATGGATATAGCATATATATGAGCCAAGACTCAAATCTAAGAGAGAGAGATGGAGATATTGTAATTTTTGGTATGTGGAATAGAAGATTGGACTGTGTTACAACAATTTTTTGAGTTTTGTGTGAACATTGCTACCTTGACCTATTGGAAGTATGGATACAATTATTTTATTGTATTCTATAGTGCATTATAAAAAAAAATCATTTTATGAGTTAAGGGTCTAGAGTAGATTTGGTGTGTTTAATAAATTGTTTTAGTTTAAAACAATCTATTGGTCTCAGTCAGGCAG
The DNA here is from genome assembly GCA_028749045.1 of Cupressus sempervirens. Classification (NCBI taxonomy): domain Eukaryota; kingdom Viridiplantae; phylum Streptophyta; class Pinopsida; order Cupressales; family Cupressaceae; genus Cupressus; species Cupressus sempervirens. Next base: position 789,449,504 of record CM053793.1, read on the forward strand.
ATTTAGGGAAAATGGCTCCCACATGAGATTCAACCATGGGAACTCAAAGTAAATGGTTGAATATTCAATTTCTGCCTCTATAAATATTGTATATAAAGGTAGGAGTACAAAGGAGTAGTACAACTATTTTTAATGTCAAGCCCTAAGCAAGCTAGAAAGGTCTGGTTAAGGGTTTAACAATGTTGAATCAAGGATTTCATGCAAGAGAAAGAAGTATTGTATAGAAAAAGTACATATATAGAAAGGGGATAGTCCTAGCTTGACATATCCTAGAGTTTGAGGTCTTACCAATCCATTTAGGTGAGTTTTTAAACAAGTTTGTGGTCTAGTCCTAGGAAATAGGTCTTTTAGTCCTATTTGCCCTATATAATAGGAATCACTTATATGCAAAACTTAGGGTCTTAAGACCTACAAAATATTTTAGAGAATCCAAAAGGTTTTTTGAATCTAGAATTTATTTACTAGGGTTTTTTGAGATTTTTTACAAGAAAGAGAAATTAGTGGATTTCAAGGGCTAATTAAGTTAGGCCTAAATAGGCTTCTTTTAAGGCAAAATCTTGAAATTGTTAAGGAAGAGGTCTAAAAATCTTTCCAAATGGACACAAATGGAAGAAAATGGAGTAAATTCACGATGATGGATGGCCCTACATTGAAGGATGAATTTAGTGACCAAGTTTCATGTAGATCCTTCTAAGTGTGTGTGTGGAGAAGAGTATTAAAAACATAGTGTTTGTCTTATGAGGGTAAGCACAAGGGATAAAACTCTTGGAAAGGAGTTTGGATTGGTGTTAGTTAATCATATAAACCAATCAAGAACCTCAGTGGATAGGTTCCTAGAAGAGATAAGCTAAGTTTCTTAAGGAGCAGTGCAAGCACCCCTTGGAACACTTACCCCAGCTTCTCATCCAAATTGCTCTTAAATTATGTTGCTAGTCACTCAAATCACAAAATCACTTTGTGCTCTTGAAATCGATATGTAAGGCATGGGATAATATCTTCAAAATTAGATATATACCTTCTTTCGATCGATTTGGGGTCTCCATTAATATTGTGTACTTAGGTAGGTGGAAGCCAGTTGTCTTGGTCGACCTTGGTGCCTTTGAACTAGGTCTTTTCTTTATAGTCTAGTCTCTTCCATATCACTTAGTCTCTACCATTTCACTTCTGAAGTGCTCCATCTATGTTGCAGTGCTCGGTCAACATAGACAAATTTATTGATATTTGACAATCCTCTATAAATATGTTCTTATGTATCTTCATATATGCAAATATGAACTTTGGCACATTTCATATAAGGAACTGATATATGATATATCAATTAAATATATAGTTCCATACATACCTTTCTTTCTTAGTTTGAGATGACATGATCACCTTCTCCATTGGATTGGGTGACCTTGTGTCCATTTGCTCCACTATTTCCATCTTCTTCTCTCTTTTTCCATTTTTGATTCATCTCCTTAATAATTTTCTCAATGTCTACTTTGCCTTTACCTTTATCTCTTGTTTGATTTTTTGAATGTTCTTGAGTCCTATAATTCTTTCCTAGATGTCCAAACTTGTGACATTTGGAACATGCATTGTTAGGTGCATAACTCTTCCTTTAATTTGTCCAGTAGGGTTTTTTCTAAGATCTACATTCATATTATCTATGCCCATACTTTTGATAGTTATAGTAATATCCTTCAAATCTAGGTGCAGTATATGCATTCCTCATTCTTGATCTACACTCATGTATTTGATGTCCTTATTTCTTGTAGTAAAAATAGTAACCAACAAAGTTAGGTTTAGGATTTTTCATACCATGTTTGCTTCGAAAAATGTTTATAGTATGACCAATTTTCCCACAATGATAGCATGTTGGTTTATCCCTTGACTTTGCATTCCTCGGCTCTCCATTCTTGGATGATTCTCCTTACTCAGTCTATGAATGTCTTGACCCATCAAAACTACTAGATGACTTCATAAGTTGTTCAAAGTACTTCATTGCCTCTTTTGGTTTATTAAATCTCTCCATAGATTCTTTCTCACTTTTCAGTTCATTCTTTACTATGTCCTTCTGTGATTTGAGATTTGTAATTTCCATGTCCTTATGATTCAATTCCTAATTTGCAAGCATTAGTTGATTCACCATGTCAAATTGTGTGTTTGTGAGCTTCTACACATCTAATATCCTTTCTTCAAGTCTAGTAGTCATTACCATTTTTATTTTCTTTAGCCATAGTCCCGTCTTCTTCAGCTTCCTTCTTTTGTTCATTCACTTTATATAATCTTACTGATTGGATTTCATGTTCTACTTTTAGTCCTCTTATTTCTTCATTCAGGAGTCTGTTCTTTTCAAGTAGACCTACATATGCTTTGTCATTTGGATTGATTGAATGAAACAGTCCTTTAGTCTCAACTTCTTCTTAGGAATTTTTTAAAATCTAGATAGCCAATTCCTTTCTCCTTTTTAGGGAATCCTTCAAATTTTGTCTTGCTTTCTCAAGTTTTTGCGGTATGAGTTGGATGTCAATCACTTGATTGTCAATAACCTTGTCCAACTTAAAAGCCTCCATCTCCAAGCGATTAAGCTTCTTTTAGAGAACCAATGCTTTGATACCAATTGTCGATTGATGGAGGTATAAATAGGATAACAATGAGGGGGTGAATTAGAATCTTAAGCATTTGTACTTTTCACTAATTCATTCACCAGTTAACTTGTACATGTAAAAATTGTAATAATAAACTTATTATAACATGTAAATCTAATCTATCACATGCATGGAAATAAATACATAACACAATATTCATTACCTAGAAACACTCCAAGATGAAGGTAAAACTGAGGTGGGGATGACATCCACAAATCTTCACTACTGCAATAATAAAGTTAACCTATTATGGTTACAATGTTTGGTCATAATATATGATCTACCCTACGAGGGGTTTGCCCTATTAAAATCTTAAGAGACTACTAGGTCTCACCTTGTGAGAGGTTTTCACACTTGCAATGAAGTAAGGAATTTGTTAGGAGATTTAAAAAGATCTGTTAAGACCACTCTATTAAGAGATTTACCCTTATTCAAGTTGGTTAGAATTGATTCAGTACCTAACTCTCGATATGCTTTGTAAAATAATTTTGAGTCTTCTCCTTGCTAATTGATCCTCTCCTGTAATCTAATAATACTTGTCTTCCCCTTAACTGCTCTGATTAGGTCACTTGCTGTGTTAAGAGATAATAGAACACTTTCACTAACTTCTGATATTATCTCGATCTTTCACTTCATTATTCGCATATTTCTCCTTGTTTGTTCACATACTCTTATTTCATCTCCATCCACTTATTAATGATCTAGGTTAATATGTTCTCTATTTAAAGAGTTTTGTAAAGAGTTTTCTAGATGCTTCCATAATTAGCCTCTCCATCTGAATCATTGATCACAAAACATAGGGATCTGTAATCCATGTCATTAATGCATAAAAATCTCTATAACAACCTCTACATATATTAAATATTCCTTTCATCTCATCTTGAAAATGATTTACCTCAAAAAAATTTCCATTCCTACCTTTTATGTAAACTCTACATTGATTGGCCTTTACTATTTTCTGACACTCGACATTTTTGTTGCTCGGCCTGTATTGTGCTTGGCACATACTATATAGCTCAATAAATGTATGCTTGAAACTACTCAATTGATTTTTAGCTCAACTCGTATAGAAAATACTCAATGACCATACACTTACTCAGCTCCTATAAAGCTCGGTACATATTTACTTATGTACATGACTCAACCTGTATAAAGTAGCTTGGGCGTAGTGATGACAATCTAACTCTGCCTTGTAATAACTAAGTGTTTGACACTAATATAGAACAATAGTTTGAGATACCAATAGATTGATGACAATTAGATTCTTCCTTGTAAATGACTAAGTGTTTGACACTAATAGACAACAATACTTTGAGATACCAATAGATTGTCAATGAGAAGAGTACTGCATTGGATGATATTTTTAATCTATTAAAGGATTTAAAAACCCTAAGGAAAAATCATAAGAATGTTTTTTGGGAGATAAAACCTAGGGTTTCTAAATTGGATACCACGTTAGAGAAAATTGGTGAACAAAGCCAAAATATCCTTAAGGTTTTTGCAAAATACATGAAGATCCTTATTGGGAACTTGGGGCAGATTAATCAAGGTAGGACCATTGTTTAGATCGATGGTGTCAAGGATGTTGGCTCAAAGGAGATTGTTGGTCCCAATAAGAGGACTTGTGAAAGCATGAAGAAGAAAGATATGAAGAAAAACAAAGACTTTAAAGATCTAAAGAGTGTTACTACAAACATGGAGCGACTAGAGATGGAAATGGTTGTACTTCTTAAAAACTTTTCTTAGTTCTATTTTATACTTTGGGTCTAGTTGTTGGTTTTATGTTGGTCTTTGATTGTGTTTTGGCTCTATCTCTTTTTCTACTAGCTTAGTATGTAGTTGGCTATTAGTTCTAGTTTCATATTTTGTTGGATTTTAATGCTTATATCTTTGTATCTTTGATGTAATGGGTTTTGGGTCCAACGTAAACCTACTCTTACTTATAGAAAGAATATTGTTTACACTTATTTCATGAAAAGGAAACAAAGTTCTAAGATTTTGTTGAATAGTGATTGTATTTTATATAGTTGACATTAATTTTTTGGTTAATTATCCTAAGATGCTAGAAATTATAATCTATATTGTATATATTTTATGTTTCGATTACTCTTCATATCTACAAATAGAAAAATAATTTTATCTACTATATAATCAATTATAAGTAAGAATAAAGAATGGGATAGAATTACCCCTGAAGGTGGCTTTACCTTTATTATTAGGTAAAAATGACTAAACAATAGTAAATTTGGACTCAATTTTTGACCAATTTTGTTTGAAATTTTAACCTAGGTTTGTCACTATTTTTCTCATCGAAATTTTGATCAAATTGTAGGTTGTTCAAAATTTTGACGAATAAATTTGTCAAAATTTTGACCAACCTACAATTTGGTCAAATTTTTGATGATAAAAATAGTGATGAACCTGGGTTGAAATTTCAAAATTGGTCAAAAATTGGGTCCAAATTTACTAGTGAAAAAATGCATTGCTTGTCGATTTATGATAAACACAAGCATGGATTATAAAAAATCAAATAAATAACATGAAATTTCCATGCTTTCTCTCTCTTAGTTATGCAAGAGAATTATAGTAAGGGGTTTAAAGAAAGAAATCTATTGTCACTTCCAAGTGTTTTTTCCAATTTGTTAGAAATATAGAGTGATTAAATGTCCATCTTCTTAGGTCCCTACTACTAACCCTAGTTATATGCTAGATCAAGATTTGTCTATCTCTGTTATATGCTAGATCAAGATTTGTCTATCTCATTAGTGATAACTTTAAGAAACCCCTCTGGGAAAAAATACCTAAAATGATGGTGAATCCAACATTTTATGGGTGGGAAAATTTTCATGTGGAGGAAAAAAAATTGTTCCATGTAGCGAAAAAATATATTATATGTTGATGATTTATTTTCTTGTGCTAACAATAATCATTTTAAATGTGGCGAATTTATTAAAAAAGATCTTGCTAACCCATAAATACACATTGGCTTTTTCTTGCCAAAAAGTAGTTTGTAATGTCGAGGGTGAATTACTTGTTTTGTAGGAAAACAAATAGTAATGGTCTTGGCTAATCTTTAGTGATAAAATTCAAAATTATTTAATTTCAAAGTGATTTTTCCAAGTGTATTGGCTAGCGACCTTTAAGGCTTTATGGTTGCCAAGTGTACTGACTATTATTAATATTGTTAGTGTCACCATTACCAACTTGTGCATTGTCACTTTGGTATGTTAATATGTTACACTTATCAACCATTAATTAATTAGGATCAACGAAAAAAGATGCATTTTGAGGCCAGTTGCTTGAAAAGACCTGGAACCACATGAAATTCTCTAGAATGGAGACATGTGGCAAGTTTTGTACAACACCATTAATTGGAATGTAGTGAACATTGTGTCAAGATTAAAATCATAAATGTAGGACTGACAGTTACAATTAAAACATTCCATTTCCAATCAGCTTGGCAGGCACTATCACATTAATGCAAGTACATTTCCCACACTTGCGAATTAATAGGAATACGAAAAATAAAAGATATGAAAGATTGTGAATAATTTAATGCAACTGTATTAAAGGTTCTCTTCAATTCCTCTTTCGCAATGATTTCTTAAATTCTCATTTCTATTTTTGGTTCTTGTTTCTATTAGTTTGTAGAGTTTCTTAAGTGTAGTCTATAGAATATGTAGATTTGTTTGTAGACTCTAGGTTTGTAATTTTCATGGATACACCCATTTGGTTGAAATGCAACACAATGGGTCTGCAAAAGTCTTTTTTGGGCATTATACCGAAGGATGTGATAGCTATGGTTTGCAAGGAAGATTCCACTAGTCCTTTTTTTTGCTATGCTTTGTTCATGGTCCTCGATCATGAATTCTTAAGAAATGAGAAGAGGTATTGCATGTCTACGGACATTATCTCCTTACTCGCGTCTCTTCTCAACTTGGGAGGTAATCAAGTAGACATTTTCATGATTTTGTGTAATATTTTTAAAGAAATATTTTTAGAAGATGACATCAACATCCTTGTATTGGTCAAGTAGTTACTGGGTATTGGTATCCCTTTTGTAGACATAGCAGACAAGTGTTAGGAGAAAGGCATAAGGAGCATTGTATAGAAGCAACCATTCATGTTAATCATGAATGAACGCCAATCGACTCACCATCAAAAGTGGGCATGAATCGGGAAGGATTTTTTGTGAGAGTGGTTGTTGTTGGATGATGCCAATGACACTGACTTTACACGGTTACACAAGTTCAACGACATTATCATCTTCAAGAGATTCCTCATAGGGGAGCTTGAAGACCTTTCTGATTGAAGGCTTTAAACCCTCATTGTGTTCCCTATTCCATGTTCCATGTTACTTGTTTCCTATTCCATGAAACCTTTTTCCATGACCCATGCTCTTTGGGCAAAAAAATGTTTTAAGATTTTTTTTTGATAAAATGATTAGTGATTACTTCGGATTGGACCTTGCCCTTGCATGTAAATTATGAAATAGTAAAATCAGGTTAATTTAATTAGCTATTTTGAATATCTATGCTATGAATATGTACATTATACAATAGCGAATCTAATCAATGAAAACAATGCTTTTTGGCTTCTCAATTCGTTGTTCACCTAAATGTGTGAATTGTTGTTCAATATTGTTTTTACAAATTAAATTATTTGGCTTCAACTGTAATTGTTATAGAGTGACACTGATGAATCATGATTTTCTGAAATGAACTATTAAAATTTTAGTCTATGGCTCTATTATAAAAAAATTAACTACTAGACTGTTAGAAACAAAAAAAAGTTTCAATAATCCCTTTATGGCTTCATAATTCATTCATGAATTATAGTCAAAGATTATTCAATTGAATATTCTCCAATGAAAATTTGTAATATGTATATGTATGACCTAAAATTTTCAAAACTTGTAAATTTCAATAATTCATGACAGATGAACATAGGGCCATGCAAGTTATATAATAATTACTATTAATTATTCTAATTTGTAGTTAATAGTTTTAATATTTTTAATTAATAGTAATTTATTTTAAAATATTAAATAAATTAATAAATAGTTTTTTAAAGAAAAATTTATGATACATGCAATTTAAATTGTATAAATTATATTAAAAATTGATTTAAAAATAAAAAGTTCAAATTATAACTTATATATAAATGTTCATATAAAATATTGAATATTAAATTTTTAATTCAATAATTCCTATTTTCAAATCTAAATTTATTTAAATATCATCATAATATTTTTATCATATTTTGAATTAACTAAAAAATGCTACAGTAATTAAATTTTTAATTAAGTTATCATTATCAAGAAATTATTGATTATAATTTAAATTTATATAAATATCATCATAATATATTTTAATCATATTTTGAATAAAAATTTTAACTAAGTAAAAATGCTATGATTGTCAAATTAAGTTATCATTATCGAGCAATTATTGATCAATGGATGATTATAATTTTATATTTTCAAATTTTCATTTGTTTTTCATGTTTAATTATATTATAATCCAAATCAGGTACTTTTCAAATTGTTAAAAGTTTAAATTCTATAATCTATTATATCCTCAAATGATTAAATAAAGTTTAGAGTCTTTAGACACAATGTTACAAATTTCAAGTTTCAACAAAAGTTTTAAAATAGTAAAATTGAGTACATTAATATAAGTATTTTAATATTTGTGCGGGCAATAACATAATCATTTGTCAAGAAATTCAAATAATTTGTATGTTTTAATTAAATGTGTGCACTTTGTGATTTAAATACTAGTTAATAGACTATATATGTGAAATAATTTAATGTATTATGTTGCATGCATAATTTTAATTTTAATTTGCAACAATAAGACAATTTAATATTTGTTATGCGAAAAGTTTAACGAATTCATCTAGACCATCAAATGAAAGATAGATCAATGACTGCGGCTCTATTTCAAACCTAATTTTAAAAGTTCTAAGTTAAATTATATTTCTACCCAATATTAGGACACGTGTCCCAAAATCACTCAAGAGTCAATGTGACAATTGTAGTCTTTCTTATGTCTGACTAATGATTAAAAGAAAGATCGTCAACCCAAGATGAATTTCGGATCAATTTGGGGAATGTTTTCCCTTGCGCCTAGATTCATCCTGAGTTGTGACATGTGTCCAGTCATTAATCGATTAAGTGTTAGTTAAACTTTTCAAATTGCATGTTAACAAGTGATGACATACCAATTGTTAGTTGTACTCTTTTAACAAGGGTCTATTTAGTCTTTGTTAATCCAAACCATTAATTAAAAGAAAGATCAACGAATCAATATGATTTTTGGGTCAATTTTGGGAATGTTAACCCTATTGTCAAGAGTCATCTAGAATTGTGTCTGTGACACATGGTGCGATTCCAAATGACTCTTTCCAACAACGATAACATTCCACAAATAGACTGAAAAATCATATCGGGTCGTTGATTTTTAAGTTTGTTTTTTCTTATTTAATTTGTTTAAAATGTACAAATGTATTATGTAATTAATTATTACTTATTATCATTACGCACATTTTTTACTACGGTAACTTGGTAGCTTTAACTTACGTGTACATTGTACTGACTACAATACTTAAACCATTAATTACTTACATCTTAACTTTTAACTATTAAAATCTTTCTTTTATGTTTTTAGACTATGAAGTTTTCGAGAGTCTGAGATTGTAGGGTTTTCAACTTTTCAAAGACTGTGGCTAAATTCTGATTTCTATCTTGAAGGATGGAAGTTTGAAACTTTAGGATCACAAGAGAGCACCAATTATCTGAGTCTCTGCTAGCACTGATATTATCAAATCTCGATTTTGGGTATTTAATTTTTTCAAAAAAAAATTGTAGTATACTTACAGCAATAGAAGTCTTATTGTATTAGGTTTACACTTTAAAAAAAAATTAATCAGGTCTTGAAGTTGAATTTTGTGTAATAACTAATACCAGTAGCACACATGAGAAAAATAAAGTCAAAAACCTCCAGTACGAGTGCAAGCCAAAAGAAAGACATTATAGAACTTAGACAAGTGCTAAAAACCCCAAGTTTCACTGATGAATATCATGATATTTTTTATCCTTTTATCCATGGAGATTTGGGAATCATGGGAATTAGACATTCATTGTGTAATAAGTGGAAAGATCCACATAAGGGGAGAAAATATTTCAAATTTAACAAAAGTATTGGCACACATACAAATAAACTAGTTGTTTTGGTTAGTGGACTAGAAAATATGGTTATACCCAAAATATTCCCTTGCCCATAAATTGTAATACTATGCGCTCAGAATTATGATGAAAATAGAAAGGAATTGTAAACCAAAATACTCAAGAGGAAATTTTATCCATAACTAAGAGTGAATTTCTGACTCTGTTATACCTGGGGCTAGGGTTTAAAGCAAATAGATTTAACAAGCACATTGATTTGGATAAACTACCACAAGCTTATGAAAAAATTGAAAGAGTTTTTCAAGATTCATATATTAATGGTTTAATAAACTCAAATTCATTTACTAATCATACTAGTGTTACTATTACACTAGACATAGATCATAAGCCTCCTTATCATTATGATATTTTTGTGCCATGGGTTCATAATGCTATTTCTTTTTTAGTATTTTATCTTCGATTAGACAGTAACAAGAAAGTGGGGGCCAATATTCCTAAAATTATTTATAATATCCATTGTCAAGGTCACTCAGTTGACAAGGTAGAAGTAAGATATAATTATGTTCAACCCATTTTTGACTCTATGCAAGAAAAATTACTAATGATTAAACAAAGTATAACTACAGGTAAGATGAAGACATTTAGGTTCACAAGTTACTTATACTACCTTCTTTTAGTAAAGCATTGTCCAATATTTGAGACTGAGAACAACAAGCTTGATATTGGGGTCTATAAGTTTGATGAGAAGACCTAGAAGAAATCAGAGACTCCAAGTCTAGTATATGAGTGGACACATAAGATGAGGATGACTAGTAGTAATAATAACTACAACCATTTTGTAGACTTATTTTTGACACCTGTTTACCGAAAATTTGTGGGCACTCTAATGCCTAGATTGCACGTGTCTTGTGAAGATTGCATTTAACTAGGAAGTCAAATTCAATTGGTTGACTTGTTCTTCATGGAAGACTATATCATGCTAAAGTTTTATGGTTCAGTGGTTCAATCGTACAAACTATTGATTTATGGAGGTGTAAACTAGATACTAAGGGGGGGGGAGTGAATCAAAATCCTTAATACTTTAAACTTTTCACAGATTCATCCACATCTATCACTAACATATGCATATAAAACTTCTAATATAAACTTGTTGTAATCATGTAAATCAGTTCAATCACATGCATGAAAGTAAAACACATAACACAATATTTGTTACCCAGAAACCCTCCAAGGTGAAGGTAAAATTAGGGTGGGGATGACACCACAAATTTTCACTACTGTAGTAATAAAGTTAATTAGTTAAGGTTACAATGTTTGACCATAAAATATGATCTACCCTATGAGCAATTTGTCCTATTAAAAAATTAAGAAACTATTAGGTCTCACCTTGTTAGAGGATTTAACACTTACAACCAAGTAAGGAATCTATTAGGAGATTTACAAAGATCTGTAAAGGTCACCCCATTAAGAGATTTACCCTGATTCAAGTATGTTAAAAATGATTTAGTACCTAACTCCTAGTTTTCTCTAGAAGTTGATTTCTAGTCTTCTCCTTACTCATTGATCCTCTTCTCTGATCTGATAACACTTGTCTTTCCCTTTCACTTCACTGCTTATGAATAGGTTACTTGCTCTGTTAGATAATAATAGAACCCTTGAATGACTTCAGGTTTCTCAATCTTGCATAACATAATGCATCTTGTCTGCACATATAATCTTCTATCCTTCTTCTCCCTCATCAAGTATATGATCTAGGTTAAAATCATCGCTATTTAAAGATTTTTGTAAAGAGTTTTCTAGATGGTTCTATGTTTTGCATCTTCATCTTGATCGTTGAAGATACAACATAAGGATATGTGATCCATGTTATGTAAATGTTCTATAACAATCTCTTCAAAAATTAAATAATCCTTCCAAGTTGGCCTGATAAACATTTTACCTCAAATTATGTTTCATTTCTAACTTTTATGTAAATTTAGTGTTGCTCAATCTTTAGTGTCTTTGAAGCTCAACATTTTTGTTTCTCATCCTTTGTTAACCTTCTGATGCTTGGCATATATTGTGCTCGACACATACTATATTTCTTGGTACTTGCATACTTGGAATTCACTCAATTGTTGATGACTTGCTCAATCATTGATGAGCTTGGTACATATATAAAATTACTCTGTGACCATACACTTACTCAACTCTTATAGAGTTGATTGGTACATACTAGCTTATGTACATGACTCAACCTATGTAGAGTAGCTTAGTCACAGTGATGACTATTTGACTCTTCCTTGTAAATGACTAAGTGGTTGACACTAATAGATAACAATGGTTAGAGATACCGAAAATCTCCCCCTTTGACATTAGTGAAGAAACACTTTGTCATATTTACATCACTTTGTCATATTGAAATCTATATAATACAATATGATAAAAATGAGCTCTCCCCCTAAATCTTATGACTTATGAATAATGAATAACAAATTCATTTTACCTTTATACTTCACCTGTATACATTTCTTTCCTCTTTATCAATTACAACTCTTTTCCTTGTTTTTGAACATTACATGTCATTTTTGTTGAGGTTGAATGTGTTGAAGTAATCCATATGTTTTAATTAATTCCTTGTGAATGTTGGTAAACATGGTTAGTGCATGATTCCATGTGGTTCTTGCTACCTCCAAAATTTGATTCTACAACGATAGTCTTGCAACTAAATCAATTAAATTCTCAACCACTAATAAATTGTGATCTTCTACGATAAGATCCTGGGCTATTTAAGTTCTCTTTGCATGACCTCCAAATGAGGTATCATAATTTCCTAAATTGAGATCAATTTGGATCTCATGTTTCTATCAGTTGCTTGAAGCTCAGCCAATGTGCCTTGAGCATTCAGTAGAGTATTATAGTGATCAATGTTGGATCCTATTGATTCTGAAATTATATTGTTGGATGCCTTCATCTCAACCTGACTCTTATTTAATTATGCTTGAATATTATCTATAAACCTTGGAACATCTGAAAAAATTGTATACTAATATTTTACTCTCTATATATGTTCAATCATAACCTATGCTTTATCTTGCAATAACACTTTCTGCTTAGCAATAGTTATGGAAACTTTGTCCACAACCTTGGTTTCAAATTTTCTTGCTGACCAATCCATCAGCTTCCCATTGGATTCTAAATTTTTAGCTTTCACTTGATCAATTATATTTACAAGTTGGTCAATGATTGGTGTCCCTTCATCAAGATTCTGAATGTCAAAAGCATCAACACAAATATGTTTTACATCCTGTAATACTTATTTATGCTTTAGCTCTTTCTGTAGCTCTTCTTGTGTTTTTCTCTAAGGTGAGATTTTTTTCATCCAGACTAACCTCAATATCTGGTGAAACATCTTTTATTGTTTTTCTCTTCATGTTTAGTGAAGGGGTGTTGTTGCTCAACACCATCTTAGGAGTAGGTGAGGGGGTGTCACCACTTGGTCTTTCTTGTTCATCTATGCTCGAGACAACAATAGTCACTCTTAGTTCATCCTTATTTGATTCTTTTCTTTACTCAATATGAGGTGCTGAAATAATCTTATCATTTTCATTTGTTTATTTGTCTTCACCATCTTCCTCTCCATTTGTGAGCCTTGACTACTCAGCTTCTGGAGTGTCATGGGTGTTAGCATGTATAGGAGACATGTTGCCTTGTAGACTCAATGCACCTAAGCTTTCTCCACTATTATATTCATCATCAATGTTTACAATCTCTACCTTCGTTGTAGTCAGTCTAAAAATGCTCTTCCACAACAACTCACTTTTCTTTTGTATGACTTCCTCCTTATTTATCAATATAAAAAATGTTCTATATTCTAGGATAAATATGTTCCTATACTGCTCCAAAAATGTGTCCTTTTGATCTTGTGACAGATCAGGCATAACTCTGACTAATGTGTCAGCTCTTATCTATTTTTTCACTTCCTCTACCTACTGCCATCTTCTCTTTAGTCTTTCAAAGAGATCTTGATGTATCTGTCTATCTATTTCACTAGGATCTAACTTGAAATTTGACATCATTTCTATCATAGCCTCCTTAATCCTATTCTTATCATTATTATCAAGTGTATCATATTTCACAAATTTAAAACTAGATAAGCCTAGGGAACTTTTTATGTTTGAACATACCTCATCAATAGACTTTTGTTTCCTTTGAAGTGGTCCTCTAGCCAATCTTCTTCTTCTAGTTCTGGGTGCACTTAGTTTAGTAGTCTCTACTACTCTCTACCTTGAGACTACTTAACATTAGCAATTTCCCTAGTCCTTGGCTTAGTTGGTGTTGGAGGTGTCACTGCCTATTTTTTCTTTATTCTTTGATCCTTCTTTCTTGGTGGCATGTCAGTAACTAGGGCTTTACCCTTGTCACCTCCTTCTTCTTCTTCTTCCTCGTCACCATAGTCCTATTTTTCATCTTCATGAAGACCTTGTGTAATTTGCAATGGTTCCTTGCCCTTTCCTAGGGTGCCCAGTTTAGCTTCCAAGTCTTTAATCATCTTCTTCCTTTTCTTTTCTTTGGAAGCTATCTTGATGTTCATGGTTATCCCTACTTTGGCTTCCTCGCATCTTCCAAAAGGTTTGGGCTCAACATCTATTTCTTCTTTTAATAGTGCATAAAATTTTGCACTTACAACATCACTATCTATCTCATATTCAAAGCTTTGTAACCATGCCTTCCTCATCCTAACCACTTGTACAAATGTGTTTTCTGTATCAATAAGAAAATATATGTCACTATAATATTTTGTGACCAATTCTTTTGGAGTTATCATTCTCCTTTTCATCTTTAGCTTGAATTCATCAAGATAAGCATTCATTACATTTCCAAAGTTGTCTCTTGATTGAGAAATAAACTCATTGATTTTCCTTATCATTGGTTTTTCTTATTCCCATACAACATTACCTATACTAGGAAAATACTTTTGCATATAAAAGAATATACAAACAATTAGGGAACCAAACTTACACATTGAATTCTTCACCTTTCTTATTGATGACAAATTTTCTACTAGTTGTAACATTTGTAACTTAGCAAGACCATACTCATGATATTTCATCATAGTCTTCCATGCTTGGTCCACATCCATACACATCACATTATTCAATTACCTTGACTAATAGAATTTTTGAGCAATAGCGATCACTAAAAATTCTATAACTAGTGTATTAGAGATGCTTGTAATAGATAGACCACGTCCATTCCACTCGGCTCCTATATTAGCCTCAATTTCTTCTCGACTCAATCATCACATGGTTTTCTTCTTATCTAGGGTTGGATAATCTATAACCCTATGTATTATTTTCTTTGTGATCTCCATTGGTCCATTTTGTAACTAGTACCTCATATTATGAACTATGCTCACGATAACTTTAATCCATTCGATTATGAATTTCCTCAAAAATTCTAGGGCACAAGTTAACCCTTTCCTCTCAACAATTTGAAACTCATCCTTCAAAGTTCCTTCATTAAATAACTTCTCATAAGCTTTGTTGATTTCATAATTTCTGACTTCTCCAATTTTGCACATATAACAGCTCCTAACATCATGGATCATAATTACTTTAGGTGGTATCAAGTATAATGCACCCATTGAGTCACATCTCACAACAATTTCTAGAATAGCATGAAACTTAGGTGTAGGACAGGTGTCATTCTTCACTTTTTGAACTTCACTAACCTCTTGGCTAATTCCAATAGATGATGAAGGTTTCATGATCATAGCTAGGGTTTGATGTTCTTCCTTCTCTAGATAATAGGCACTTGTTCACACTCTTTACTCATTCAAACTTCTTGATCTCTTCTAGTTTCTAAATCAATTTGTGCTCTTCAAAAATTAGAATGCAAGGTAAAAAAATTGTCTTCAAAAATTTGTTATTAATCTCCCTTTAGATCGATTAGGGTCTCCATTATTATTGTGTAGTTCATTGAGTGGAAGCCAATTTTTTTGGATGATACTAGCATCTTTGCATAGAAGCTTGGTCTCTTCCATAACCTTCAGTCTTATTAAAGTGCTTAATCTATGTTGCAATGCTTGGTCAACATAGATAATTTTGTTGATACTCGAAAACCTTTCACAAATTTGTTCTTATGCATTTTGAATATGCAGATATGAACTTTTGGCACATTTGTGTAAGGAACTGATGTATGACATATCATTTAGATATACAGTTCCATACATACCTCTCTTGCTTAGTTAGAGATGACATGATCACCTTCTCCATTAGATTGGGAAACCTTAGCTCCATTAGCTCCACTATTTCCACCTTATGTTTTCTTTTTCCATTTCTGGTTCATTTCATTTCTTACTTGCTCAATATCCACTTTGCCTTTTCCTTATCCTTGTTTAGTTTTCTAAATGTACTTGAGCCCTACAATTCTTGCTTTGATGTCCAAACTTGTGACATGTATTTTTAGGTGCATAACTCTTCTTCCTCTGATTTGGCTAGTAGGGTTCTATCTCTGAATGGAATTCAAATTAGCTATGCCCATATTTCTTATAGTTATAGTAGTATCCTTCAAATCTAGGTGCAGTAGGTGTATTCCTCAGTCTTGCCTTATACTCATATAAATGATGTCCTTGTTTCTTGTAGTAAAAATAGTAAATAGTAAAGTTAGGTTTGGAATTTTTCGTACCATGTTTTCTTCAACAGATATTTGTAGTATGTCCAAATTTTCCACAGTGATAGCATGTTGGTTTGTCCTTTGCTTTACATCTCTCATTTCTCTATTCTTGGACAATTTTGTTGGATACAATTGTTTAATTATGTGTTTTCTTTGATGTCACACAAATGTCATATCAGTTGTCAATTAGTGCTTACCAATTCACTTGGTCAGCAAGACAGTTTTCCTTGTCTACCGAGCATTCCTAAAGTTTACTCTGTGAAGACAGTGTCTACTAAGCTCACTCAGGCGTCGAAGGGAATTATGGTAGAAAGTAGTGTTAACCAAGTTCTCATGGTTAACAAAGGAAAGTTGGACAGAGCTAGTGCTAACCGAGTTCACTCAGTTACCAAAGGATTTTTGCAAGATTGCAGTGTTAACCAAGCTTCTATTGGTTAACATGGGAAATTGTCTTAGAACCAGTGTTTACCGAGCAAGATTAGCTAATAAAGGATTTTGTTGTTTTGGCATGTGAAGCTTAATCATTTTAAGTATTGGTTCTAGCCGACCATGGTAATGATTATAGGTTATTGTAATTTGAATTTGGACCGACTTGATTATCTAGAAGGTATAAATAAAAGGTCAAGTTGAGATTTCTGGTGTGTGTGCAAGTGTGTTGATTGAATTAAGAAGGAAAAGAGTGAGAGCAAACTTGAAGGATAAGAAGGTATCCCTGTGGAGTAGAAAAGTGTTATTTGATTAGGAAGGATCAAGTATGAAGCAAAATAGAGATCTATAATCAGCAATTTAGTTGCATCACAATCAGGTCATTTCATTGTTACTCTCTAACTATTGTAGCAGTGATCTAAAATCTCTTAATAGAGTTGGTTTAATAGCCAATTGTAAATCCTCTAACAAGGTGATAGTTCCATTGAATTATTTTAAGACCTCTTGCAAGGCCACTTCTAACAGGGTGATTAAATCCTCTAACAGGGTCATACCTAACAGTGTGTTTTGTAACCTTTAACAGGGTTGGCTCCTAACAAGGCTCACTTTAGAAGAGTAAAAATTGTAACTAGTTACATTGGTGGTTTTTCCCATATTGGATTTCCACATTAAATCCTTGTGTCTAATGTGTTCATGTTATTTCTCTTATGCTTGCAAGATTAATTACCATTAATGTCTTAAGATCTATTAAATGTAATTAACACTTTGCATTTACCGGGTTACAACATTTTTAGTGTGTTTATCGAGTAATAGTAGCAATTAGTTTACTCAGTCTAAATTTTATTGTTGACATCTAAGGGATCTGAGATTATTTTAGTGGTAACTGATTCAACCCCCCTCTCAGTTACTCCTATATTTCCAACAAATTCTCCTTTCTTAGTGCAAGAATGTCCCGACCCATTAGAACAACTTGATGACTTCATAAGTTCTTCAAAATACTTCATTGTTTCCTTTAGTTTGTTGAGTTTCTCCATAGATTCCTTCTCATTCTTCAGTATTTCATTTTGCGAATTGAGATTTACAATTTCCACATCCTTGTGATCTAGTTTCTCATTTGTAAGCATTAGTTGATTCATCATATCCATTTAGGTATTTGTGAGTTTCTATACATCTGATATCCTTTCCTCAAGTCTGGTAGCCATTACCCTTTTGTCTTCTTTAGCCATAGTCTTATCTTCTTCAACTTTCTTTCCTTGTTTAGTCAATTCACATAGTTTCACTTATTGGATTTCATGTTCTCACTAATTGGATTTCAAGTTCTCTTTTTAGTGCTCTTATTTCTTCATTTAGGAGTTTATTCCTATCAAATAGATCAATAGATGCTTTGTCATTTGGATTGATTAGTTCAAATAGTCCTTTAGTCTCAGCTTCTTCATAAGAGTATTACTTTATCTAGATGGTAATTTCCTTTCTCCTTTTTAGGGAATCCTTTAGATCTTGTCTTGCCTTCTCAAGTTTTTGTAGTGTGAGTTGGATGTCAATCACTTGATTATCAATAGTCTTGTCCATTTTGAAATCCTCCATCTCCAAGATCTAATCTCCAATCCTTTAAACTTCTTTCAGAGAACTAATGCCTTGATACTAATTATTAATTTATGGAGGTGTAAACTAGATACTGAGGGAAGGAGGGTGAATCAAAATGCTTAATACTTTAAACTTTTCATAGATTTGTCCACATCTATCACTAACATATGCATGTAAAACTTCTAATGTAAACTTGTTATAATCATGTAAATTAGTTTGATCACATGCATAAAATTAAAACACATAACACAGTATTTGTTACTCAGTAACCCTCCAAGGTGAAGGTAAAATTGGGGTGGCAATAATACCCACAAATCTTCACTACTGCAGTAATAAAATTAACCAGCTAAGGTTACAATGTTTGACCATAAAGTATGATCTACCCTTGAGTAGTCTATCATGTTAAAGGCTTAAAAGACTATTAGGTCTCACCTTGTTACAGGATTTAACACTTACAACTAAGTAAGGACTCTATTAGGAGATTTACAAAGATCTTTAAGAGATTTACCCTAATTCAAGTCTATTAAAACTGATTCATAACCTGACTCCTGGTTTGGTCTACAAGTTGATTTCGATTCTTCTCCTCACTCAATGATCCTCTTCTTTGATATGATAACACTTGTCTTTCCCTTTCACTTTACTGCTTATGAATAGGTCACTTACTCTGTTAGATTATAGTAGAACCCTTGAATGACTTTGGGTTTCTCAGTCCTTCATAGTATAATGCATCATGTTCGCACATATACTCTTCTCTCCTTCTTCTCCCTCGTCAAGTATATGTTCTAGGTTAAGATCATCACTATTTAAATATTTTTGTAAAGATTTTTCTAGATGGTTCCATGTTTTGCCTCATTATCTTGATCATTGAACATACAACATAGGGATATGTGATCCATGTCATGTAAATGTTCTATAACAATCTCTTTAAAACTTAAATAAGCCTTCCAAGTCGACCTGATAAACATTTTACCTCAAACTCTATTTCATTTCTAAATTTTATGTAAACTCTATGCTTCTCAATCTTTACTATTTTTGATGCTCGACATTGTTGTTTTTAGAGTAATTAGATATTTCCTAATTAACTCTAGTTTACTTAAACTGAATTTTAGGTATCTAATAATTGATTCTTTTATTAATTATTATAATGCAACATATGTTAGACCTTTTTTAGGCTTTGATCTCCTTAAAAAGGATGATCTCTCTTTGTAATTATTTATTTAGCTTTTAATAATAGCAATATCTTTTTTTCTCATCAAGAATGTCTCATCTATGGATCTGGCAATTCGAGCCTCCATATCTTTTTACTTCTCTCTTTTTGTGATAGGTGTTTGCATACAAGTGATTCTTGGGAGATGTGGGGTTGATCTTTCATCAACTTCAACATGGTATCAAAGCTCCATATCTTCATGCCCTTGTTCTATTCGTGAGATATTTTGCATTGGTTTCAAGATTTGTGGCTTTCAGAGGATTTTGTATTGGATTGGGGGGACCTATTTTTTAGAGCACTTTGAGCCCAAATGAACATTACCGTTGAGCTTAGAGCTCTCGAAAACCCCATTTCCATATAAAATATGTCCAGTTTAGATGTTGTTGAAACTTGAGGCAAATTCTTTTCTGCACCCAAGTCATTTTGACCTGGGCACACAAATTGAGGCAGCCATATTTTTCTAATAAAATTATTATGAGAAAAGTTTTTTAACAAGCATTGGGTCTTCTAGTATTTTGATTTTTTATTAAAATGAGGGGATCGTACATGGAAAGGAGTGCATGTAGAAAAACAATTTTTTTTGAAGGTCAAAGCTCAATTTTAATTGGGTATGGGGGTCCCTGTCTCATCGGCCTCATTGGGCCCAGCATAAACCCTACCCTCGATTGTAGTTGATGCAAAGAATGATCAACCCATCCCCATTGGAGTAGAAAGCATCCATCGATTTGAAAAGGTATCGTATTTGAGACATGTATCCATGGGGCATTCGATATCAGACCTCAACCTGTTATAGATGAGCAAAAACACAAGCGCCTCTAATGGCAACACAGCCAAACCTTGGCAGACACACATGCTTTTTTCAAGGCATGGTGTGTTGACTTTGGTGGCTTGTACTCTTACTCAGCGGTTTGATGGGACACATATTTTGCGATTTTGGTTATGAAATGTGGTTTTTGTGGTCCACCACCCAAGCAGCCACTGTCCTTAGTTTGCCAAGTTACACTAATTTTTTATTGACCATGGTGCCTCATTTATCGATGGAGCCTTTTTGGTGGAACCCATGCATTTTTTGGGCATAAATAACTACATTTTTTGGTTCTAAGGTTCATTTCATGATGTAGTTAGATTTGTGATCTGTGCTTGACAATGTCTACTCGCAGTCAATGATGGAAGTTGTTGCTCTTCTCTTGTCCTCTACTCAGAATATGTGCAAGACCCTCATACCATGTCACAATTTTCAAGCATCATCGATGTTTGGCCCTTTTTTCTCCTGTGACATGTGCTGGCCCATTTGGAAGTGGACATCAGAAACATTATTTATGGGGTTGAGTTATCAAGGTGTGAACTTTATGGCACCATTTTTGTATGGTGCTCCACTGATTTTGGAGCTTTGTACTTGGACTCCACTCAAGTCCCCACCTTGGCCTACCATGTCATATTTTGTGGGCCCACCCCTATTTTCACTTTTGCCATGGCTTTTTATGATTTTCATGACAATTTTTAAAAGAGATACCCATTTTTTTTTTGGGGGGGGGGATTGTTGTCGTGACTTCTCCAAGGATTTTTTTAATTGCCATTTTTTATTTATTTGGCACATACTCTCCTTGGCCACCAGTTTTTTAATCCGGTACTGGCCCTTTGATTTTTTGGCTTGTTTTCGACAGTTGGATTTTTTTTTTTCGACATGGGTCATTTTTCTACCATTTCTTTGCCTCGATGACCATTTACCTGTCAAATTTGGGCTTGTCACTTGCTGACATCAACACCATGTCAACACTACATTAGCACTTACATTACCAATTAAGGCTCTATTTGGACCTACCTTCATCATTTTGCTCATTCTCAGGCATATGGACTCCATTTTCTAAAAATGAGATATCATCAGAAAGTGGGTTTTGAGCCCATCACAGTGCTACAGTTAGTTTTTAGTTTTGATGCTTTTTTTATGGATTTTGATGCTATCAAAGTTAGGGGGTACAATTTTACACTCCGGTGGACATATCTTGAGTATCCAATCTCTAATTTGGGAATTTTTTATATCGTTGGAAAGGTCTTTTCAAGATCTTTTTAGTGATGGTGGTTATTTTTCCAAATTCTACTCCAGGCACATTCTATTTAGTCTTTTTCATGTCTGCATTCTGGTGGATATTTTGATTAGTTTAGGTCTAGGGATCTATTTCATTATTTTAGATGATTCATCATGACTTGTACTATTTATTGTATTAGTCTTATGTCTCTTCTAGTCTATTAGACATCATTTGTATGCATTCTTGTAAACACATTGAGATAAAGTGTCATATTGCATCTGTATTTTTATTTCAGTTGTTTTGCCTTGTTTTTCCTTCTAATTCAAGCAGTGTCATCTAAGGAAACTCATGAAAATTATTGTATTCTTAGGATTCACCATATCTTGTGCCTTATTGTATATGCACTAATCATTATTAAAGTTCCATGGGGGTTGATGTTTTGTCTATGTTTGTCATCTTCCTTTGTCTAGTGAGTGTCCCTTCTGTGACATTAGCCTCATGATGTGTCTGAGATTGATCACCTGAGTACACACATATATACTCTTTTGTGCATCATGATCATGGTTCCTTGACATGCAGTTCTATTGGCTCACTTTTCCAGTTACCTATCACCTCACCCTTGTCTACATTATGGGGGATTCTTATGTTGTTTCTTATGCCTCCTTGGTTTGCTAGAGTGAGCTATGTATTTAGTATTTGTTCCTATGTATTGGACGAATGCAGTGGTTAGGTACCTATGCATTTCAATGAGATGGATCATTTACCATATAGACACTATTCTTTTCATTCCTACTTTGGTTTCAGCCTTCCATGTTTGATTGATTAGCTCTTCAGGTTTTCATGTTCATGCCATCCATATCTTCGAGTTCATTTGTTTACCTTTGTGAGCCTCCTGATTCAATGTAGATTATAGTCTTCTCTACCTGGTCAAGTTCTATTTCCGTGGAGGTTCTCTAGATCAATAGTTGCTTTTTGACAGAGCTTTGCAGCTTCTACATGCTTCAGTGGTGTTCTTCATGATCATCTTTTGTTCCTATCTTCTGGGACATTCCCTTGTTTGGAGGATTCTTCATTCTTTTACTAGTTTCTTTTCAGCATGTTTTCCATCTCTTTTTGGAGTAGGGTTTTTCCCATGTGGTTTTCTCTATTTCTCCTCTTTGCAAAGATTTCATTGTGCTTGGCTACCTCATCAAGCTTTGTTTTCAAGACCCAAATCTACTTTCTATAGTAGTTTCTAGGTTTTTAGCTACTCCCTAAGTTTATCTTAGGGGGGGTGTTAGAGTAATTAGATATTTCCTAATTAACTCTAGTTTAGTTAAGCAAAATTTTAGGCATCTAATAATTATTTCTTTTATTAATTATTATAATGAAACCTAGGTTAGACCTTTTTTAGGTTTTGATCTCCTTTATAAGGATGATCTCTCTGCGTAATTATTCATTCAATTTTTTATAATAGCAATATCTTTTTTGTTCATCAAGAATGTCTCATCTATGGATCTAGAAATTCTAGCCTCCATAGCTTTTTACTTCTCTTTCAGTGGCAAGTGTTTGGATGCAAGTGATTCTTGGGAGCTATGGGGTTGATCTTTCATCAACTTCAATAGTTGTTGCTTGACCTTTGTTAACCTTCTGATGCTCGATAAATATTGTGCTCGACACATACTATATTGTTGGGTACTTTCATAGTTGGAATTCACTCAGATGTTGATGACTTGCCTAGTCACTAATGAGCTCAGTACATATATAAAATCACTCTGTGACCATACACTTACTTGGCTCCTATAGATCTACTCAGTACATACTAGTTTATGTACATGACTCAGCATATGTAGAGTAACTTGATCACAGTGATGACCATCTAACTCTACCTTGTAAATGACTAAGTGGCTGGCACTAATAGACAACAATGGTTAGATATACCAACACAAACTTCTAATGCATGTGACAGAAAGGGTTTTTATACTAGAATATGTATGCCAGATGGAGAGTGCAAATGAAATTTTCAATGGATATCAAAAGAAAATGATATTTCCTTCCTCACCTTTCACAATTGGAGGCCTCACATTTGAGAGAAAGACTTTCAATGTGGCAAATGAATTGGTGAATTTTTTCAGCTTTAATCTTGTCAGTCACTAGAATTATGATCTGTTGAACATAATAAAAGTAAGACTTATTGCCAATGAGAACTCTACAAGAAAATATAAACAACATGAGATGTCATTGATAGAAAAATTTAAAAACATGGATTTGTGGGATGAGGTTAAGAAAGAGATGGAGAAATATGCAAAAAAGAATAATATTTCATTACAAGAATTAATCCCATAGTAGAGTCACACAAATCAGATCTTGTGATATACTTCAATTTCTACAAGAAAGTCTTTGAACCTTCTAAGAGATCTATGTCAAAAGTAATTAAAGAGGCATGCAGATCTAAATTATGTTCTCAAACCAAAATGAATGATTTTTGGGAAATGAGGAAAAATATGGGTGAACCAAAGACCTCAGCACCTTTTGGGGAAATTGAGGAAGATGAATATTTTAGCAATTATTGGAATAAAGAGATTCCATCTATAGTATATCAATTTGGCACTTACAGTGATAGTCATAGTTAAAGATAGAATGACTTTGAGTATAATAAAGACGTTCAAGGTACTCAGGATCCTGGGTCAACCAAGCCTCGAAGAAATATTATTAAACTTCAAATGAGTGATTCTATTAAACAAACATATACTAAAGGGGAAACTATGATAAAAAAAACATGGTTTATGTAGGTATAGGGTTCATTGGTGCAAGTGGTGAAGGGATTTGGAATCCAATTATAGTACTAGACCCACCAAAAAGTGGAAGTCAACCAATCATTGAACTCTCTAATAAGATTGAAGATGATTCATCTAGAAAGGGAAAAAATGTTATACTTCTAAAGGTCATCCCAATACAATATTTGTTAAATCTTCAAGTCTGGTTGATGTTGATCCCACTAGCACTGGCATGAGTGAACGTAGTGCAAAAAGGAAAAAAAATTAATGCAAATACAATGAAAGCAATGTTAGCAATTATTTCACCAATGTATGCACAAGTAGCTTATGGAAAAAACCCTAAAAGTTAGTCCTAAAACACCAAGATTGAGAACGAATCATCTTCAAGTTGTTGGTAATACTCAAAATACAATTGTAGGTGGAGTAAGTATAATTGGAGTTAGAGGAGCATACAATGATAATTCACCTTTCAAAACTCAATTGTGTTAGAAAACCCATATTTTAGTTTAAATGACTTTGCAAAAAAATTAGATTAGACAAACAAAAGAAATAGGTAAATTATGAAGACAGTGAAAAGTAATGTAGTTTCTAAACATCAGAAACATAATACTAATAGTATATTTCCAGCATATGACCCAAACACTGAAATGATGAACTTCATAGTTGTTATGCCCCTAGCTAAAGATAATCATCCACTAGAAAGTCTAATAAATTGTAATGATGTACAAGTTGCTAGTCTTCAAACAAATTTCTTGCAAGTGAAAAATATTAAGAAAATAAATATATCAAAAGAGACCAACAAAATGGTCTGCTCTACACTTCTAAAAGTGAAGAGGGAAACATAAGACTTACATAGAAAATAGAAAAGTTATAGGAAGACCTTGATAATGTGAAAGCCAAGGAGAAAGCAACAAACAATAGGTTCAAAGAATTGCAAAATAGGATAA
This sequence comes from Cupressus sempervirens, assembly GCA_028749045.1. Taxonomy (NCBI): domain Eukaryota; kingdom Viridiplantae; phylum Streptophyta; class Pinopsida; order Cupressales; family Cupressaceae; genus Cupressus; species Cupressus sempervirens. The sequence goes on from CM053793.1 coordinate 789,474,930, forward strand.
ATAATTTTTCTTCTACAAAGGCAATTGTGTATTAAGTAAAGATGAACGAACAACTGGAAAATCTAACTAAAGAATTGGATGAGTACAAAAAAAGATTTGAGAATGAAAAAACTTCTGCTACATAGTTGTTCAAGTTTGTAGAAAATAGTGCACGGGTAAACAATAAATTGAAAAATGACCTAGACTTTATTGTCAAGGAAAATAATAATTTGAAGATTGAATTGGAGAATAAAAGGAAAAAGTACTCCTCTACTAAAAATTCAATCAGTAATTTGAATAAGGCATTGGAGAATGAAAAGAAAAATGAGGAGTCTAATGTGAAATTTATAATTTGTAGAAGAAATTGGAGAATGAGAAGAAACAAGAGGAGTCTAGTGAAAACACAATTCATAATTTGAAGAATAAATTGGAGAATATGAAGAAAAAAGAAGAGTCTATTTCAAAGACAATCCTTGATTTGAAGAAGGAATTGGAGAATGCAAAGACAATGGAATCTAGTGCAAACAAAATCCATGGTTTGAAGAAGGGATTGGAGAATGTGAAGAAAAAAGAGGAGTCAGCTACAAAGAAAATCCTTGATTTGAAGAAGGAATTGGAGAATGTGAAGAAAGAGGAATCTACTCATACTGCAAACACACTCTGTGATTTAAAGAAGGAATTAGAAAATATGAAGAAAAAAGAAGAGTCTACTGTGAAGATAATCCATGATTTGAAAGTCAATTAGAGGACAAGAAGAAAAAAGAGGTAATTACTACAAATACAATCCAATATTTGAAGAAGGAATTGGATATGATAGGAAAAGAGAAACTAATTGGCAAGGGAAAGTAGAGGAAATCCCAAAAAAGAGTAAAAGGAGATGTTTAAATGAAGATAATTATGGAGAATGCAATTGCACAAAATATAACTACATCTTCCAAAGACCATCATGTCAAGGATAGTATAAGAAACATGGTTAAGCTTAATATAGTTAAGCTTATCAAACAAGAAAATTGGGAGAAATTAATGTAAAACACTAGTAGCTTATTTGAATGGCTTGATTTAATAACAATATTAGAGGTGTCTTTGAAAATGTAAAAAAAAATGTTGAGAATAAAAATTATCTTCCCTATTCCTTATAAAACATTGCAAAACATTTTTTTCATAAAGTACAGAGATCTAGTGATAGAGGATTGTTAAGCTAGGGAATAAACAATCATTTCAATGCCTCTATAATGGCCTTAGCTATTTGTCTAAATTGTGAAAAATTGATGGAAATAGCTAAGCTATGAAATCTACTTCCAATGACTTGATTAAGACTAATCACAACATGCTCCACTTGCTAAATGTTAGACTACCAAATCGAGATGACTCAAAAGGAAAATTCCTTGGAAAAGAAGATTACATGAAACAATTGCACAACATAATAACTTATGATTTAGGAAACTTGCTTAAGGAAACCACTTCAGAAAGAATTACAAGTTACATCAAACCACTCTCAACATTGAATATAGTTATAGATAAATTCCTCAATTCATATAAAAATATATGTTTGAAGTATTCACTATTGATGAGGTTACAACTATTTATGTACAACCTAAATAAAATAGAGCTTCCAAATGATGCAGAATTAAGCGCCCTAAAGAACATCCTTGGGTCATCTACTCAATCTGTCGGTGCCAATCATAGTACTAACAAGTAACAACTTAGTAAGTGATAGTAATATAAATGTTTGGTTACTTGTTGATCTTTAATTTTAAATTTTAAATTTAATTTCAATTTAGTTTAATGTTAATTATTACATGAATCAGGAACCAACCTATCAAGATAGCTGGACAACCTACTACCTAGAGCATATGGAATTTTTTTCCCTAGTCCTAATTGAAAAAATATACAATTGACAATGTGATTGTACACACATAATGTAGTAGTAATCATATTATATATACAACTACAAACTGACCTATCGCTATTGTTGCTCCCTCATATCTATAAAAGGGAATTCATGGTCATTTGCAAAAGGTTTTAATATTTTACTTCTCTAGGCTCTAAATTTGTATAATTCTATTGTCTGAGATTTCTACACATAGATTGTACTGTTAGCTACTGTACCTATGAAACGTGGCCTCTGAAACTCATAGACACTTCAACACCGTCTTATTTGCAGATTCATCCTGGAATGAATATGAGATTGTTCACCCAAGAAGAGTCCGACAAGGTGACTTGTTGCCTTCTATCTAGAGAGATTTTGCTTATTAAATATCCTCAGATTTGAGGTGTAAGCAACCAGACCCTCTAAGAATGAAGGATTTGAGAGATGCAACTAAGCTAGATGAATGTGCAAATTTACTCTAAATGTATAATGCAAACTAATTTAAGAACTTGTAAAAGAAGTTATACTAGATGCATACATTCTAAATGCTAAATGAAATTAAGCTAAATGATGAAAATATGTGAGAATATATTGAGCTTAGTGAGTGCAAAACATGATAGCAATTCAATAGCAAATCCAATTCATCCCCCCAAATGAAGAAATGAGGGTCTCTTAAATAGATTTTCCTAAAGTACTCCAACGATTGAGATTGATTTCAATCAACGGTCAGGATTGAAGATGAGGTTCAGTTAAGGTGGAAGATTCCCAAATTAGAGGGAGTTAATTGGCTTAGATCTGAGTGTAAGAGTTAGTCAGCTCAGATAAACTTTAGTGCGAGAGTAAGTGATCTGGGTCACTTCTAATTTGATCAACAGTGAACTAGGAATTTCCATTTTTGAACTAAAGAGAAAATTAGGAGAGATATTTAATTTAATAAAATGAGATATGCTCTTATAAATATATTTTCTATTTAATTAAATAATTTGATTTAATTAATTAGAGACACTTTTCTGTTTAATCAAATAACTTTATTTAATTAATTAGGAATAACTTCCTATTTAATTAAATAACTTTGCTTAATTAATTAGAAGTAGCTTCTCCATTTAATTAAATAATTTTGTTTAATTAATTAGAAATACCTTCCCAATTTAATTAAATAATTCCTTTTAATTAATTGAGATAGGCGTATTTATTAAATTAAATAAATTTAATCCTGTAGTACATTAGCCTTAGGAGATAATTTAATTTAATAAAGTATGAATACTTTAGATTAAATTAAATTGAAATCAAATAGGTTTAATGTGGCTAATATGAGTGCGTACTATAGGGATTAAATAATGAGTATGATGAATGCAGATTAGGGTTTTTTGCATCTGACAATTAAGTCAAGAAGCGAGTAGCAGAATGAGAATTTCCTATTAGAATAGGTCTTAGAATTGATCAAAATAGACCAGAATTGGTGATCGTGGCAATGAGCCAATTTTGGGGTATTACAACTATACATTGTATTATGTTTGTAATCGTTAAATGTATTATGTATTATGTTACACACTGATTTATAAATTTATAAATTATAATACAGTTTTTTGACAAAAATTTTATTATGTAAAATTCCTTATGTTACAATTTCATTAAGAAACTGGAATCAATGAAAATATCAACATGTCTAGACTCTAAAAACTAGTTTCAATGAAAATCTCAACATGTAACATGTTTGAAAAAAAATTAAGCATCTACAATAGCATAATTAAGGGTATAAAATGACTTCTACAAACATAATTAATTAGTAGATGGAGTCTTATACATTGGTAAGACCATAACACATCAATTGATTTGAATTAAAATTGGTAAGACCAGAGCTACTAGCCTACTACTTGACTCACAAAGAATTTGCTATAGTTGCCACTTTGGCTAGACTAACTCAGCATCACTATCATCAAAATCCTCACCATCTATTTCATATAACATTTGATTTTTCATTGTATTTTCTTCATATTCTCTAACAATATACATGCCAAAGTAAACTTCATCATCATTTCTTCCAATATTAGGACATGAACCACTGTCAATGCCATTATTTGTGATACTGCCACTACCACTACCACTTGGGTTTGAAATGTTGGCCATCCCTCTTCTTTGATATTTGTCTCTCCAAATTCTCAAAGCCCAGTCATAAGGGAAACTATCTACCTCATACCTAGAATTATAGAGCCTCAAACAATTATCCAATTTTTTGTCTAATTCATTTCTAACCTTTGACTTCAGGAAGCCTAGAGTACTAAAAAATATCTCATCCTTCACTAAACCCAATATTATTGTCAAACATAAATTAGTAAGCTTGAAATATTCTAGTATTGACTCTCTCAATTGATTGCTCTGATCAAGGTTTTTCCAAAGCTTTTTTATTGCTCCCTCTTTATTTGGATTCTCTGTAACATCATATTGTTCCCTCATTATGTTTTCAAAATAATATAATTGATCTTTCAATTGAGATTCATCTAAAATACCATTTATAGTTACTCCATTGATTACTTTAGTTTTGTAAAAAATCTTAATCAAAGTCATCATGCTACTTTGAAAATCATTTTGACTGTTTAGAGACCAATATTTGAAAAAAAACAATAGACATTGCCTTGAGCAGTTCCTCTAGAGGGAATGTATATCTAATTTGTGACGAAATATTGTAGAAAACTCACTCAATAGACTCAAGCATAGAGACAATGATCTTCTTGAAGTCTTCGATTTTAACATGTGAAAGTACCTTCTCTGGTTCTAGTTCACTTCCTAATTCGTTGGGGTCCAACTCAAGGTCAATGTGGACATAAAACTGCATTAATACGTCAACTCCATGTATCGTGGAACATACTTCATCGCTTGCACCAATATGTACAAATTTCCCATGATTGTTCAAATCTGTGATTTCTATCCACTTTGCAAACTTTGATTCATCTAATGATTGTAATTGATACAGAGTATCTAGGCTATTACATGTCATTTTATGTAGCTTATTATATTCAGCCATATACATAACTCTTTGTTGAACCTTTTTCATAATATTTCTCGTGTCCTATAACATGGAGGGAATACTTACTAAAACTAAGAGTGTCTTAACATTAGTTTAACTCAAATAGAGTTGATGAAATTTGTCTCACACAAAGTGGATTAGTCCAAGAAATGATAGATATTCGAAGAATACTCGATGCACTGGTTCATCTAAAGAGATCCATTTGGTACCATTGTCTTTATGAAAATTCCTCCTATTAGTAAGTCCTTGAGCAAAGTGTTGAAATTCTTGGACTCATTTTGGACTTCAACAAAAGTATTGGTAAATCTCTTTGGTTAAAGATTTCACTTTACGAATACAACCAAAATTGCTAATGATTCCAAAAGCTATATTCATTTGATGGGCCATGAAGTGGATGAGAATAAAGTAGGGTGCCAAATCATTCTTGATTTTTTTGCAAAGACTACCTTTATGACCTTGCATAAACGAAGCTCCATCTACTCCAACACACACCAAATTTTTGGCAATCTCCATGTTATCCATACCTCCACAGTCAATTAGAGTACTCTTTAATAAATCATATAAATTTTATGTTGTCACACTACAATTCAATTTAGCAATAGATAGTAGAAAGGGTTGATGACAAAGATCATTTATAGTATAAACATGCATGGATACCCAGGAAGTATTACCAATTGTTGTAACTTCATCTAGAGAGAATACAATAAAATGCAATTGTTTTATTTTTTCCTTCATATCTTATTTTTCAACCTGTACAAGACAACTAAGCCATTCCCATCTGCTATTTATTGACCAGTGACTATTTGGATAGCTTCAAACCTTCAAAAAGTGCAATAAACTAGCAATTGTAGGGTATTTTATCATAGGATGCCCACTATTCAAAATATAAAAGGTGACACTTAACTAAACAACTTTTATCATATTTTCCACTTCCATTGCTTTCCTAAGGAAAGCTTCAATAGAACCTTTTATTGCATAACACTTCTCCCATAATTGCTTGTGTAACTTGAATAACTTGACATTCCTAATATGTAGACAATTATCCTTCATTTTTGAAGTTAGCACAAATTTTTCAACTCCATCTATAGTTTCCTTTTTGTAAACTTTGCTGACATGCTTTTCTATGGTATCAAGTTTAAGTTGCAACCTATTTTCCTTATTTGCTATCTTTGTGCAAATCTTACATCTACATTCTACAGGAGGCTCAACATCAATTGGATAGGGCATTTGTTCAATGAAACATAACTTTTACACCGATTCTAATTGAAAATTCCTTTTGGATAGATCCCAACAAGATCTATTTATTTATTTATTCCAATTTCCTTCTCCCCTTTTGTGCACGAATATCATTTATGGCGTCACTTTTAGTTTTCTCACCCAACTCTATGATATCATTTTTGGCATCACTTTTTCTTTTCTCATCCAACTCTATAATATCATTTTTTGACTCCCTATTCAAGGTAACTACCTCAAAATCATCTTTAAGTTCGTCCTTGACTAAGATATCAGGTTCACCAATTTGAACTTCTTCAAAATGCTCTCCAACTTGTGATGAATCTCCTTTTTATATATGCACTAGAGATGTAAGTTGTGAATCTTGTAGGTTGCCAACATTTCCACCACTAAAGTATGTTGATAAGGTTCTGTGTTTTGGTGTCCTTTCTTGGCTTTTAGGAGTCCTACTGGAATCCCTCTTGTCTGACACTATAAACCACTAAAGGCTGCAAAAAAAATCAACTTGCTCAACAAAATACTATGACAATAGACTACTTAGACTACATATAATAACAATAATATGTTTCATTTGCATAAAAATGGTATACCTACTACGATACTACCCATAAAATTCACAATCCTATCTAAGCACGTGAGATGTCCAAAGGGTATCTACTACCCACTCCTAGTGGACAATAAAAAATAACCACATAAAAAATAAATCAAAAATCACTTACCTTTTAGGAAAACCATGAGTCACAAATTCTCAATGGGCAATGCACTCATCACTCTGAAACTTTGGCATCAATAAAAAATTTCAGACTAGAAAAGAGCAAATTGTGTAGAATAATAGTATCTTATGGTTGTATCTATACCAAACTAGGTTGTTGAATTAGGCGGGATTAACAAGTAGGAATGTCAAAAGTAGATGAAATGATGCTTCCTATGTAAGCCCAAAATATAAAATAGTTGGCTAAATGAAGCTGGTTGGTGACACACATCCATAAAATAGTAATCAGCGCCCAACCCAAGGGAAAATATTTTCTTATACTAAGGGTGAAATAACATTGTCCAATAAGAAAACTATAGGTAAAGGATGATTCAAATTTTTAAATAATAGTATCCTAAAGGTATATTACATTTGTGATTAGATCGAGAGTTTTAACTAATTACATGAAAACTAATGAGCGACTGGCCTGAGCTTTAGACCCAAATTTTGTGAAGTTTTGGCAAGATTTTTGACCAACTATATATGTTCTATTTGCCAAATGACAATCAACTAAGGAGATAGAATTGTCAATTGGCGAAGATTTGCCTCTAAAAAATATCTGCTATCATAACTAAATTCATTTTGAAATGTAGAATTTTATTAGATACCAATTTTTTAAAGTATCTACCATTAAACCTCATTATAGATTAAGATTTGTTCCTTTGTGAACCCATTTAATCCTCCAATACTTCTTTAAACCTAGTCTAAATTTTGGTGCTCAAAGTGAGCACTACCATCAAGGCTAAACATAATTTATTAATTTCATTCACCTAGAATAACTCCCTCCCACACCCCTACATATGTAGCTAGAATTTCCCACAAAATATAATTAATGTTCTATGTAAAGGTTTGCTTATAATTTTTTAGGTGACTTGACTTAGGAAGAGAGAGTCTAGATTACATAATCGCCATATGGGATTGGGAATACAAGGGTGGTTTACAAAGAATCAATGGATTGAAGATGAGGAGTAGTTATTCTATAGTTTCCCTCTCCACACAGTGATGAGGATATGGAAAAGTTGGGGGCACCACTTCTAGAAATTATTTGTGTTTCTCTTGCTGCCACTATAATAAAAATCAAGCATATAATGACCATTAAAGTCATGAATTCCATTATCGTTTGGGTGGCACCTAGAGTTTTCATCACTTGGAAACACATAAAGTTTAATAAGCTATGAGGTTTCCACTTATATATCTGTATTGACACCAAAACAAAGATAACTTCCATCAACTATTAGTAGTGCACGCGACACTCTTGGTGAGCTACACCCACCATATTATAGCCTATTGGCTAATTAGTTTTTAAAGGAGATGGAAAATAGATTTAAGTCAAGTTCTTTTTTTGTATTTTTTGAATTTAATCAAAAAATTCTAGAAATCACTAGTTTACATCATCTTTAAGTTTATTAGCAGTTTTGCAACAATAATTTTTGAATGTGATTTTTTTAGAATATTTATTTAGTGTCAAAGTTTGTAAAAAGGTATAACCATCTATTGTGGGACCACGCTTGGAAATTGTTACCATTTGTGTTTTCATTGATGTCAAAAATATATCATTGATATCAATAGATTTCAAAGATGAAAATACACAATAGATTGAGAAGCCTAGTATTTGAGATTGTGAATCTATAAATCATGGATTAGTGAAGAAGAATTGAAGATCTTTGATGGAAAAAACTAGTTTTGATATTAATTGATGAAGAAGATTAGAAGACCATTAACAAAGAAGACTATTTCCAACATGGATACATAACAAAGATTTTAAGACCATTGATGAAAAATAATTGAAGGCCTTTAAATATAGATGGTATCTAACGAGTGATTTAGTGAGAAGGTGCCTGAAGGAAAATCATCATTTGGTGTTAGGTGCTAAGATGATAAATTTTGATACTTTGATGATGTATCCAAGGTAGTATGAGGTTATTCTAGTAGATTGAATATTGATAAGATCTTTTGTGGATATCTAGTGATATTGACTTTTTACTATGAATATTGTAAGTTATCATGCTTATAGGTTCCCACTATCATTTTGAAGTTATGATAAGCTAGTTTTTGTGGGTGACTATTATAAATGGGTTGGAAATACTTAGAGAATTCATTACATGTGGATTTTAGTTTTTAATTTTAGTGAACATGTTTAAACTATTTGTATAATTTTTAATTCATACATATTTTGACGATGTGCTCTAAAAGTGAAGATATGTTGTCTTAAGTGCAATACTATTGTCTATATTATCTTCTAAATGACTTCTTGATTTGTGGTTACTAAGATTGAATATTATTTGGCATGGTATATGATAAGGAAAGTATTAATATGTGAAGGATACTTTTTTCATTGTGTTGTTCTTTGTATGACACTATGTGCTTTGGAGAATATTTCTAAAGCTGATTGACAACACATTTCAATGCTTTTCTACGAGATACCTTTGGGAAAAAATTTAGAGGACATGGCAATGAATTTTATTTGATTTCATCCTTTGTAAAATACTTATTTATATGTCTTTAGGTCCTCTTTATCTCCAAGGATGTACTATACTTGATACTTTTACAAGGTTTATGATAACCAAATATGTACTAATATTGTCTATTTTTTTCTAAAGATTGACCTTGACAATGTTTCCAATGGAAAAATATTATATATGCATGGGTAAATGGATGAATGGTGCATGAGAGTTCATGATTTTATTTTAAAATATGTATGGGTCAAATATGAAGATTGAGAAATGCAAAAAAAGGAAGTGTTAAAGTTCAAATTGTCATATCTAACATTTTTTAAAGAAGTTGATTAGGAGATCCTACACTTTCTAGATCTTCTCTATTTATACAAAAAGACATCATGCTCTCTCTATTTATCACTATGAAGATCTATATTTCTTGTGCACTTCTTATTTAGAATAGTGAATTCCCTGAATGTGTGCCTAAAACAACAAAGATAACAAGTTCCTTTCTTCTCGTCTTAAAATTTTGTAATCATTTATTTTATATAGTGATTAATATACTTATTGTGCTTTTTTCCACATTAGGTTTTTGACATAAATATAGTGTTCACATGTATGTGATTTTATTATGTATTTTGGCTATAATTGGAAGGATCAATAATAAGTAACTAAGAACTATGATTGAATTTTTAAACACCATGTTTATGTTGATTCACCCTCCTTATCATCTAGAGTTGTCTTAACACTTCATTTTGCAAGAGATTACAAACTCTTGCAAAATATTTAGCAAACAATAAATGTTTGTAAATTGTCTCAAAACCATCATCATATATTTACAATAGTTTTATGTAATATGTACATCAAAATCACTGATGAAAAATAATTTGATGTACAATCACAACATGTTGCATCACCTTATAGATGATCATTTGGAAAACCCTTGAATGTTGGTTGCGGAATAAAAGAGTGTCTATAGTGTAGGGGCACCTCATAGATCGAGAATGGTTTTTGAGAGCCCATGATGAGTTGTGAGTCAATTTGGATTGAATAAGGCCCCAATGACCAATTGAAGTATTTTTGTAATGATTTGGACCCTTTTGTAAGGTCATTAGCTATTAGGCATATATAAGCCTACTTGGTCAAACTTGGTCAATGAGTTAGTAGGAGTTTAGGAATGTGTTGAAATATTGTCCTGTGTTGTTTTAGATCATCAGTGGTCAATTGGACATGTCTTTAATATGATATGATAGAAAATGCCCAAGGTTGTGATGTAGAGTAGAAAGTTGTCAATGTTGCTTGACATATTGACAACAAATTGTGCAACTTTTGGAACTTGCCTTCCAATGACCACTTCTGGTTTGAATTAAGGTTGGATTATTGGAGGAATTTTTCAAAAATTTATTTAGGCCTTTGATGATTGAGACAAATGTGTTCATGAAGTTTTGGAGGATAGAAGCAAAAAAAATACTTTCATTTTCTTGCAAATTTTGAATTTTTGTTGCTTGTATGGAACATTACAAATTCAATTTTGGATCAAATGAACATGGTTAAATAGAGTAATGAATTAAATTTCCTTTGGTGTTAGTTTGATTATTTTTCATGTTTTTCAAAAATGTAGAAGTTATTTTCAATCTAATGTAGACTGGCTCAAAACCCTTACTTACCTAGGTTTCACAGTAAAAAAATGCAAAAATCTTACTTTACATTGATGGAAAATTTCAGCAATTGGTAGAAATTTAAGGTTGACAAAGTACTCTAGGATAGTGTTGTTTGTATATGAGGAAATTAAGATGTTGGTAAATTGGAGCCAATAAAAGACAAGGCATCTTGATGGGATTAGTTAAGACTAGAATGCATACTTGGTTGTAGAGAAAGAAGTGGATGGACTAGGCCAAATTTGATGGTGGATTTGGCAATTTAGAGTGTATGCAGAGGTTAATTAAGAATTGCATTGAAGATTTAAAAAAAACAATTTTGACGAGTCCCTTTATAAACAAAGAGGTTCCCAAATTAGGCCTATCTAACTAGTGTTGAATTACGACCCCTAAAGGTGAGACCCAAATCCCATTTTGTGATACATTAAGTATATGAAAAGAGGGTATTTATAACTACATTCTATTTTACACCATGTTTGGGATTTAGGAAAGTTGTAGGGTGGAAACTTCTGAAGTAGGTTTAGTAGAAAACTAGGTCTCTATAAACCATTTGCCAATAAGGGTTTAGGTACCAAAAATTGATGGTTATTTGTGGTTTAGATAGGTCCTAGAAGAAAGAGAATGAGGAAAGTCAAGTCTATTCCACCATTTGTAACTTACTGGTAAGTTAACCTCATATGCCTAGGATTCTGCCTAATTGGAATAGAAACATCAAAAGAAGGTTTTGATGTGAGAATTAATAGCTATTGGAATGTTTCCTCTATGATTTCAAAGGGATGTTGAGTTGATGTTGTGCCCTAAGTAACTAGTTTTTTTATAGTTCTTGAAGTGCCTAAAGGTTGTACAATTATGGGTTGTGGTGAGAAACCTTGTTTCCCTCATGACTTTGAATTAGTCTAAGTGATGCCATGGATTATGAGTGACTCCTATAATGAATGCTCATCATTATTTCCTTGTGATGTCTTTGAGCCCAATCTACTCTAGCTTGAGCTTAGTATTCTTACAATGTATCTACTTTCTCTCTCTTAACTCGTCCTTGATCCATCTCATGCATAGGGACTATGCATCTACCCTTATCTATTCTACAAGATAAAAATGAATCCATGTCTCCCTAAACTATATGATTCCATAAGATTGTCCCATTGTGATTATTGGGTGCTCATCAACAGAACCATTTCTTGGAGGATGTAAATCATAAAGTCATGTATCCTTGTGTGTCAACTGCAAGAAAGTAGAGAGGTATGAAATCATATAATCCATCATGTACGTCAAAATTGACACAAATCAGACAACATGTAAAATTAGTTCATATATATCTAGAATCTCATGCAAGCCTCCCTCTTGCATTTGGGAATAACTAAAGAGGTAGAGTTTATATACAGTAGCATTAACTATAGATTTGGATATTAAAAAATAAACTTGCTCGATTTTTTGAATTTGTAATGTATTAACTATACATCATATAATGAGTTGGTAGTGATGATATGTGTTCTTGATATGAAAGTCACATTAGTGGGCTAGCATAATCTTCTCTTTCCTTTTGTTATCTTCTATATATATGATCTTGATTATCCTCACAATTATGATCTCAATTTCAATATCCATCCTCCTCCTTTGAATCATGCATCTAATAGGCTTATTGTCTCTGATCCTTAATAGGATGATTCTAAAGGACTATGGACGAAATATGAGTCATGGGTTGTCATCTCATATATCCTTGTGATATACCTACCATATCATCACCACTAATGGGTTTTCATTTCACTCCTCGTCCTCTAGGTCACTTATGATACCATCTAGAGATATTAATTAAGGCTTAGCTCTTAGTGTAACGATAGTACGAGTTGATCACATATGTTGGTACTTGGTGTGGAACTTCTTATATCTAACCATACAATCCTACACTTGATCATATTAGACGGACATAATGATGTACTTATGATAACCAAAGAGAAGTCAACCCTATAACATCCTCTCAAATTGATTTAGTTGTCCTATCCACAAGCTTAAAGTGAGAAATGGGTTGTCCATGATAGTTGTAGGATCTAATCTATCAAACACCACTCTTTGATATAACAAACCTCCTCTTTGGTATGGTCTCTGAAGCAGATATGTATATGCACATGGATATGTTAATGCATCTAAATTACAAAACCTACTAACCATGCACACATGTAATGTGTTTGAATGCACACATCTACAGTAGTGTACAAGTCATTAGGTCATAGTCCTCATAATGTGCATGCCTTCTGAGATTGTAACAGAGATGCACTAGCATGCTTTGTGCCAATATATAAATGATTGTAGACTCCTCCATTTGTCAAATAGTATGAACTAGGCCCTAGACTAGGTGACAATAAGGATGAGTATCTATTGAAGGATATGAATATTCATGGTAAATTGTAGAAATTAATAATTAAAGATGCAAACCTCGAGTTTCTTTGTGTGGCCTCTCTATGTATTGTATCTACCCCTCCTTAATGATATGAGCATCTGACCTCTCATAGTCTCAAATTGCACTTGGAGATGCAGAATGTGATACACACCCTCTACTATGACTATGATGATCACAATGAGAGATGTTTTTGCATGACGTTAATAAAAACAATTAATAAAGAAGGCCTTCTATGAATTGACATAGAAATAAACTTCTAATGAAATAATCACTTGAAAAGGGTGGACAATAGGCCAAGAAAATTATTCATGATTTTTCAAATTTAAATATTTTTTTAGACATGAGTAATTTTTTAGAAGGGCTTATAGTTAGTTCAATTGAATTCAAAGATATTGACTTTAATACTTATATGTCTTATAGATTGTATGGGCCAAACATATTGAATACATCACTCATGTAGTGCCTCTCCCATTTGACTTTTGTAAGCCATCTCGATGGATGCAGCCTTGTTGATCTTTTGGTTGTGATGGATCATGATTGGGACCATGAGTGGTCTACACTGTTGAGGTGATTTGATTTATGTTTCTGTTTCAGTTGCTTTGATTATGCTTTAGCTAACTTCTGAGATTATTATGTGATTTTTGGTTCACTGAGGTTTGTGCCAGTGGTTACCAGGATCAATGTGGTATCATGAGGTTGTTCCATGATTACCCTAAGATGTGTGCAAAGATTGCACTGTGTACTATTACCATGCTACACTGGACTAGGTTCCTGTAGTAGTGGCTAGTCATGTTTATGACTGCGTTTGCTTATGTGTTTTAAGTGTCTTTTTTATGTTGTTTAAACAATCTTTATTAAATGCTTAAATGAGTAGAAATGGATTGTCAATGTTAGATTATTTGGTTATGTGTTGCAGACATTTACCTTGTTATATTTTGATCTAAGCTCGATATTTGTTACTTATGTTATGTTTTACATTTGAGAGGGCCTGAGGGTCAGATGTTATACTTTGATTTCAGTATCATAGATTTTAGACTGCTATGTTGTTCATTTGATCGTATTTGCACGATGATGCCATTGTAAGATGAGAGTGTGGTTTTATGATGATATCTGGTTATCCGATATTTGGCATATCACTGATTATGTTAGGTGATGGATTTAATGCTATGGTTATTTACTTCATTCCTGCATTGTTATGCTTTATGCAAACATGAGTGATGTAAATATATTATTTAAATATAATTAAATAAATGGTTAAATTAGGTGATTTAATGCATTTATTGCTTCGGCTATGTTGTTATATGCAATTGCACTTGATCGTGTTGTTTAGTGTGCAGGATTTATATTCCTGGTAGTGGCACATGGAATTAGTGATTCAACCGTTCATATTTTACCAATGTCGTCCCTGTATGGTCGATGTATCATTATTTTAATTGTTTAATTAAATGTTTTGATGATTATTAAATCTGAACTCATTTGCATTATGTGATTAGACCAGTGAGTGTGTCTATGCATTTAGAGTTTCGCATTGTCGCGAAAGTTGTTAAAGAATTTATGTGTTTTTGGGTTTTCAAGATTTTTAATTGATTTATTTTAATTTCTGGTAGCTTTGCCATAGATGAATTCCTATTTATAGGAATAACCTGTTTTTGTTTGGGTCAATTCGAGATTTAACTAGGTTGGCTAGTTATTTGCCCTAATCGATTATTCACTTAAAAAGTGAATAAATATCCAAAAAGGAATTTAATTCCTCACTTCTCACTTTTGATTTAGAAAGTTGGAGAGTAAAACCCAAAATCCTCTTCATGAGGATTTATTGTTTTGTTTGTTGTGGGAGCTACGAGCGTGGGATCGTCGCGAGGTTGAGCTCGTTGGATCCAGCTCGGGAAAATCTTGGATTGCCGCAATTTTCAGCTACTTCTATGGGCTATTTTTTTTATGGTTCAGATTCCCATTTTGCCCTTTTGGCTGTGAGGTAGGGCTTTCTTCTTTTATGGTTTCCTCTCTGTTTCTACTTCTGTTTTTGGTAGCCATTTGTTTGGAGGTTGAGAATTAGTGTTCCCCTTTGTTTCTGTATGCTAGTTCTACCCGGTTGACATTTCCTTATTTTTCAAGATGAGTGTTTGGGGTTTTACACCGCTATGCTGGCCATTTTTCATATAGTGTTCGAACTTGATTATTTTTGGATTTTTGAGGTTTTTGTACCCAAAGGCCAAATGGGTTTTAAATTTTGAAAATTTTCCAAAATTTTGAGGTTTTTACCTTGTTTTGTGCGCCATACTATTTTCCCAGGTTTTCTTGGCACGAGTTGGGTCGTGGACTTAGATTATCCATTTGGATATTAGTCAGACCTTTGTTGCACTTTTATGTTACATTGGGATGCATGTCACATCCGTACTTCCGATGTTATGATCGTTTGAGTGATTTTTATACCTGTTGTTATGGTTTCTTTTGGACCCTTGTTATTGTTTCGTGGACACTACGATTCGTGTAGAATCCATACTCTCGGATTGAGGTTGGTTGAGTGAGTTCATGATGTTTGGTCTTGTTGCATCATTAGGATTCATATAGAATCCATACTCCTAGATTGATGTCGATTAAGTGATTTTATGATGTATGGTTTTTTTTAGCTTTGGGATTCGTGTAAAATTTGTCCTCTCGAGTTGCTTTTGGTTGGGTGTTTTCTTTGCATTATGTTCTCATCTTGTCCTTATGTTATGATCTTCATGATGGTGGTGCACCACACATGAGTACGTATGCGTACATTTTTTTGGTTGAATTGTGTGGCCCAATCTTCTGTGGCACTTCCAAAAGTTATGATCATTGGGGTTGGCTTGGGAATATGCATGCTCTCAGGCACTTGTTATAGGATGAGCATGGGTAGGGTAGGGTAGCATATGGAGGGGGCTTCTATCTCGCAGTCTGACAATCATGACGCCACAAGTATGGCAGAGAGGAGCTTTGATTAAGTGATAACTAAATAAAATGTGTGAGTGGTAATAAAATTTAAGATAATAAAATGTTGTGCTGAGCCATTCTCCATTGAGGGGTGTTGTATCCGCATGATCTGAGATTGGGCTTGTTGATGTCAAGTGACTCTCCATGATGTTAGCCCCTACTTAGTAGCCTATTGAGTGTCTGACTAGGACCTGTATTCCTTGCATTGTCTTAGGTTCTTGGTTACAACCATCATACTATTTGGCGTGAGTGTTAGCCATGAATGTTGTTCTTTTGTGTGTTTGTGGTTGGATCTTTATCTCCATTAGCATGACGGGTGTGGACCTACGGGTGCCACGTGGTTGGGAGGCATAGCTACCTTCACCACTGCTAGGGATCGGTATACAAAGACAGTCTTGTCCTAGTGCGACCGTTGCTAGATGTTTTTACTTGATACTTCAGGTTCCGGAGTATGCTTTCTTGTGATTTATGATTTTATTGGAATGCTTGGATATCATGTTTAGATGATGTTATTTTATTAGTTTATTTAATGTATTCTCATATTATGATGTTTAGCATATGACTAGAAGATATGAATTGTTGTATTGGATTATCTATTGCTCATTGGCTTAGCATGTTAGATTTCCTTATTATGATGATCAACATGTGATAGGTGATGTTCTCTACTTTGTAGGATTATCTTTTTCTTTACTACTAACATGTTAGATTTCCTTATGCTTTTATTGTAGCATGTTTAGTAGTGACGTCCCTATTATGATAGTATCGACAATCAGATCGGTGGCTTGGGATATTACGCGCAGGGGATGGCTAGGATCCACGATGGTCTTATGATGCTATTGACGGTTGGGAGGAACCACATATTTAGTTTGGTTGTTTAGTTATTGTGATGTTATTTTTGTACATTGTGATGTTACATTTAGTATGTTCTTTACTACTTTGGTTTAGATGGTTAGATGTTCCTCTTTCTTGTTGTTTATGCACTCGAGTGTTCATTCCTCGATTTACATGGATTTGGTACTCGCCGGTGTGGAGGTTTTCATGTTTTTATGCCTTTTAGTCTTGTTCTGTTGTCACACTAATGTGTTTTCTCACGTGGAAAGGTAGTTCCTCATGCAAGAATGTACTTCCTCTCGCGAGAATGCAAGTCCTCGCACAATGTGTTGCGAATCCTTGTGCGAAGCCATGCACTTTCTCGCACACAATGATGCAAGATCTTGCACGAAACTCAAGACCAATGCACTTTCTCGTGCGAGAAACAAGGGGCAATTAGGCATGGCCGAGGAAGGTTTGAAAGTTGGTTTTGAACACCCATTTGGATTTCACACCTTTCCAATAAAAAACAATCTTTTTATGGGGTTTAAAATATATCATTTAAGTATAAGTTGACTGTCAACTTATACTTAAGATATATTTTAATATATGCGACGAATCTTTTGAGATAGGTTTTGGACCTCTTCGAGATAAGATAAAGTTTCTAGGAAATTTTAGGGCTTTAGAAATTCAGACTTAGCCAATTTTTAGGGCTCTAGGATTTCAGACTTAGCCAAATTTCAAGATTTTGCATTCTACCCCAGCTTGGTGTTTTGTTGATAAGTGGTCATTTCTTTGAGCCCTCATCTTGTGCATGGTTGTTTTTGGTTTTTGTTTGTGTGTGTTAGTTTGGTAGTGGCATTCAGAGATTCGTTGGTTGTCAGGATTGTGGTGAAGTCTTCCATTGAGATCTTTGTGATCCCTGTATGATGTTGTCATGTGCATTCATATTGTAAAAAATATATATCTTGGCTTGTATTGAATCCTTGATCCAAAGATCTCCTGGCAGGGCATTACAACTCAAAAACCTAAACTTAAAGACTAAAGTTAACTCTTTAAATAATTTAACGTATTATCCTACTATATAAATATTACAAGTATATTAATCCAATACAAATATACATTTTATGTGTAGAAACCACCGTTCATATAACCTATTACTTCACATCTATTGTATTGATCTAGTAAAATTTGTGTTATTGTAATTGACTCCTTTGATTCATGCACAATTTCTCATATATACTGGGAAGGTAATTCAACTACTGATCATCTTTCTAACCTAGGTTATGATATTTTGATTGTGAACCATGACATGGATAAGGTACTTTATCTACATCCCATGCTGGCGGGCATTATATTTGAGGAGCAAGCTAGGATTTGATTTCATCAATTTCTTATATTATTTGTTCAGTTAGTATAAGTTTGGGGAAGTCCAATATGTCCTTTAACTTCGTACTCAATATTGTAATTGTATATTTCTTTTTGGTAATGGGGCTGAGAAGCAGGATTTTCTTCCTAGTTCTTTCCCCATGGAGCCTTTGAACTAGGTTTTTATCTTTATATATATAGTAGCTTCGTCTACTTTGCTTTTAAAAAAAATTGTCTTATGTCAAAGTTTTACTTATGTCTAAGTTAAAAACAACCTACTAATTAAAAAATATTTGTTAGAATGCTATAAACTATGCCTATCTTCAAATCTTCTTTAATATAAAAAAAACCTTGTCCACTCTAAAAACAAGAGCTATAGGGCAACATAATTCCTACCATGTGCACATAGGGCATGTTGATTAATTTAAGTGGAAAATTTTATTAAATTAGAAAGTACAATAGTGTAACCAGTGTTTTTTTAAATACTCAAATCCTTGGATGAGTCAACTAATTGTTGATTAGATAGGCTAAACACATTTACAATATCCTATTTATAGGTAGGCTCAAGTGCTTTAGTGATGTTGTAACAGTTAATGAATAAATCAAAATTTTCTCAATCAATGAGACTATTTTCCTCAAAAACTGGTCCTATCATAGGTAAAATGAAATACATGAAATTATGTGAAAACTTGACTATCCAACATAGCCAAAATGGGCTTGATTTTTCAATTTAGCAATTTGATTGGTTAGATTAAAAAATATTAATCAGAAATTAATGTCTTTACCCTTTCTAATCAAAGGTTAAGTGAGGCTCCAAGAACCATGCTCTTGTCTTCAATTGAGACATATTCAGTTAGGTAATTTGCTTACTGGACAATAATAAATATAGATTACAAACCAAAATTAAATTTTAAAAGTACTCTTTATGGAATTAAAATATGGTGGTTGTGTTGTGGGTATACTCCAACAATAGTCTAGTCAGTTCTTATGCCAATCCTCTTCATGTAATTAGATATAAACTGATTTTCAATCTTGGATGGTGCAACACAAAAATTGAATAGCAATTTTGATAGTTTAAGGAGTGAGTTCAAGAATACTAGTGGAAATGCACATACTCCCATTTCACATCATGGCATGGTCTACTTATACTACAAAATATTTAATGCCAATTCCAATATCAACAATTCAAGATGCCTAATTCTACTAAAATACCATACTTGAAACATAATGCATCTTTGAGTTGGTTTTACAAATTAAAACTTCCGTACTCTTCATGATATGTAGTAAAAAAAAACCCATTTTTTTCTTAACACAGTTCACAATCATTTGTAGCTTCCAAAAATGTATAAATAGCAAAGTAATGCTAGAAAATACCAATATTGAGCTTATCTCTCAATTACTAAGGACAAAACTGTAGGAGTATATTGCTTTATGCTCATCACCATGGACTCAAATGAACTCAAAATAAAGAAAACAATCAAACATCAAGCAAGTGAATCAAACTTGTCAAAAGTATGTAAATGAATCTAAAAATCTTGTTAGGGTTCTAGTTTTCCCAAAACTGTCATCTACAAAAAAATTGTACTAAAAGTGTTCATTTCATCAACACAAGCTCACTTTTTCCATTCATTGTATTACCAATATGTTTCTTTAATCATGGTTTTTAAACATACACTCCTTTGTCTCACATATACAACATATTTGCTCTTGGTCATTAGTATGGTTTCACATCAGCAAGACAACAATGCGCTATGTGGTATCAATCGCTATCTATTTTAAAATGACAATTCCACATGTTTTCTTCTACGAATATACAATCGTCCCAATACTTGACTGTACATATCAAGAAATTTTTAGAATTGGCAACAAATCCACCCTAAAAATTTAATGTCAAATGTGATATTTGGAAGTTGTTTTGTAATGATTCTAGTAGTTTATTAACCTATTGACCATCAAATACCTCTCAACAAGGTTTCTCTTACTCATTTCAACTATCTAATGTGCTGCAAGATTGCAAAAACGATAAAGAAATGAAGTTGAAAAATAGAGACTCATCTCAATATCCAAGTTCAAGAGGTCGGGTTACAAAATGAACAGTTATTTTTCTTATTCCTTCACAGTGCTGGAGAATTGTGCAGGCTCTTGGACCTAAAAACCAAGATGTCGAGGCATGAAGTATGTGAACAATTTGAACAAATCTATTAAAGTAGGTGATCTCAATTAATGGAATGAATGTATAATAAGAAGATATACATTTTTTAGAGAAAGGCTTAGGAGCTAAAATCAGATTCTAGACAAGTCTTTCAACAAAACCAAAAAAACACGTGCACAAGTTATCTACGCCATTGATCAAATGCCCACAACATAAGAGTTTGAATAGGAAATTTCTATGTGTATGATTATATATATACCCATAAAATGTATTAAAATAACATTAATAATAATCATTGTCAAGCAGAAGAGTAATTTGAATCGAGAGAGCATTTTTAGATATCTACTATTTTGGCACATATTTTTCCTTTCAACAACCCCAGATAAAATACCCAGATTCATAGCGGAAGTCAGGTCACAAACTCTTATAATATCAAAACAAAGAAACATATTCAATTTCATAAATTCAACATTGCGCACAATGAAATGATGCGTGGAGCGATAGAGCAATACCTGACAGATGCCTTGTATTTTTTTAAGCTATGATATCTGTAGTCTCTCTGAGTCATGCCAAAGAGGACTATAGAAAAATATGATTATTTTTAACACATCTATCCCGCAACTACTTAAAGAAAATGAGGTGTAGATTAAAACATTTCAATACATTCTATTTATTTATTGTGGGTGAATGACGAAGGCTGCACAACTCAATAGATGGCTCAACGCATGGCTTAGCTACATGGAGAAAGAACATGCAAACCCACCAATTGTTAATGTTGTTTGCAAAAATGCAAACCCCAACACCTTGACTTTGATAGTCGCTCCTTCTTGTGCATAGAAACCTGTGCAAGCCTCCAAACTGGCCAAAATAAATGTGACATCACTCATGACAGAAAGAATCAATAAAAGTCGATCATCTTTTTATAAAATTAATAGAACATAAATATAATAATGGGAAAATGAAGAAATGTTTTTTGATTAAGTAAAACAAGTTTTTTACAGGGGTTCCTAAAACCCATCAGTTAATGACAAAATACTACAAAAGTTCAAGTCTAGCAACCAAGCAATAGAAAAAACAACATGCCATACTCGACCATAAGACGTAGACAAAAATACATATAGCCAAAAGCCAGGGAAAAGACAAAAAACCAGGGGCACCGATAAGGGCACCATTTTGTTGGTCAGCTCTGCATTCTTGAGCTCTAGCTCTCCCATTGCCTTAGTCTCGTTAGTCTTTGATTGACTATCATCTGGGGAAACCTCCTCTTCCCTTTTCATCTTTTCCGCTTTCCTTCTTTTGCTTGGGCTCTCAACCTGCATAGAATCATCTTCATCAACTGCCTTGATTTCCTCTTTGTCCTTTTCCTCCTTTCCCTTTTGTTCAATGTTAAGCTATGAGAAACCTATTTTGCTCATTAAAGCAATAATCAGACAAGTAAAAATTAAGAGCAAAAATGGAAAAAAACGAAATGCTGATTAAAGCTTGACAGTTTCTTACCGTGGCGCGCTTTGCCCAATATACCAGATTTATCCGACGCTCAAAAAGTGTCAAATTTCCAGAAATTAAGGACCAGATTTATTCCAAGGAACTTGGATTGCATTTACCCCGTTCCATGCAAAATCTCCGACAAGAAATTTAATCCTATCTGGGCAAATTAATACCTCCGGAGAATCGCTAGTTTGATTCGGAAAACTCCAATTTGGCAGAGCCCAAACATTCTGTTACCCGCTAAAAGTAGTGGGACAAGTCACAAACACATGGGGGCGCCAGGAGAATGTTGAAATATCTTTATTATTATTATTAGAATATTATATCATATAATATGCCAGCCCTACTGTTTTTGAAATAATATGGGAACACACGCCTCGCACTTCATGGGATGGCGGTAAAACAACATGATTATCCCTCGGGTCTCGAAATGAAGTCGCAAATTGCCGTTAAAATGCCCTCGCATTCGCTTGAAAGAAGCTTGATTGCCTTTGACAACTCTGGTATATATATATATTTTTGGTCCTGCCGTGGGTTCGATCCTCTGCGCTATGAATTGTAAGAGTTGTTATGGTGTTACGTTCAGTATTTTTTTGTTGAGGTCTTGTGCTCTGTGGCACGATAAATTGCAGGAAATCGTCTAGCACTTTTACAAGAAGCATTGCAGGTTATGAATGTGGTTCTTTGACAAGCTGCACCGCCTGAATTGTAAGCGTTCTTATGATCGCGTATTCAGTTCTCTGCGGCCTTTGTATAAAGGCTTTATAGAGGTCATCCGTTCAGAATTTTGTTGAGTTGCTTTTGGAGTTTTACTCCTAATATTTCCTCTCTGGCACAATATCTTGCATGAAATCGTCCATCACTTCCGCAAGAAGCATTGCAGATTATGGATGGTCGCGTGTTCAATTTTCCGTTTTTTCTAGGTTCTGTTTTCAACTTTTTGTTAGAGCCCTTTCAGAGATATAGCTATTAAGTTTTCGGGAGAGGGGTTTTTGTATGTAAAAGTCTCGTACAATATCATACAGTAGATAGTCTACAGCTTCCACAAGAAGCATTGCAGGTTATTAATGTGTTTTTTCGATATGCTGCTCTAAATATGCAAGCAATTGTATGCTCGTGTGCTTAATTCTCTGTAAACTTTGTATAAAAGGTTTAAGTAGGTCCCGTGTTTGATTTTGTTGAGGTTCTTCTGGATCTTTAGCTATTAATTTCTCGGAGATTTGTTTATGCTTTTAAAAGCCTAGCACAATATCTTCCAGGGATTCTGCACCTCTTCCACAAGAAGGATGCAGGTTGCTTATTTTTTTTGCGCTTTTTGCAGAGTTCTGTTTTTGCAGCCAGTGCAGCTTCTACAAGAAGCATTGCAGCTAATGAATTTCGTTCTTCGCCAAGCTGCATTCAAATTGCAAGTATGCTTACAGCTTAGAAGACCCATTTTGTCCCTCAAATCAATAGTTTGCTTTTGTTTTGTTGTGACTTGCAGCTTTATCGAAAATAGTAGGTCATTTTATGCCCGAAGTCATCCTCATAAGAATGGGAGGTGGTGGTGAGGCTGAACTTAGCTTACAAGTGTTGAAGAGGTTTCATTTCCCACTTTCACTGACATTTTATTACCAATGTTTACCAAACTCTTATCTGAATGGGCGTCTCAAATAGTCTGCTATTTGAGAGTTTTAGCTTAAAGGTGTAAGATATGCCCTGTTATTACTAGGCAAGATGCACACGTAAGATATGCGTTGTTATTACTAGGCAAGATGCACATCGTGAGCACAGCATAAATGAAAATGAAGGATAATAGTATGAGATGTGATAGAGGAATCTTTCAAGTGTTTTCGAGGATTTACATGAACAATCGACATGTAATTTCTTCCTTTGGATTTCCCTTTAAATGGTCTCGACGCTAAGAATCTTTTACCTTGTTTTCCTTACATATGTATTTTCCTTACTGGTTTCCAAACTTACGTGTCTGCATTTGGAAGCCGACTTCGTTGGTTGTTTGCAGTTGCACAACAGGAGTGGTAAATATCATGTTGTATTTAGACATCTAGCTCAATATCTTGCAGGGGATCCTCCACCACTTCCACAAGAAGTATTACGGGATGTAGATATGGTTTTCGACAAGCTGCATTCAAATTGTAATCATTTTCAAATGTTTAGAAGCCTCATTTTGTCTGTAACGGGAGTAACTTCTAAGTCTATTGTAAAACTTCACGGTTATGTTTTTTTTTTTTTTTTTGGCAGCTTCAGCGAAAACTGTAGGTCATTTATGGGGAGCATTTTGGGGTAGAAAAGCTTCAAAGATGTTTGGTTGTCTATCAGGGTGTCTATTGTAAAACTTTATAGGCTGCTTAGTTTTTATTTATTTTTCATTTGGTAGCTTTATCGAAAAATTCAGGTCATTTTTATGGGGAGCATTTTGGGATAGAACAGATTCAAAGATGTTTGGTGGCCTATCACGGATCCTATCAGTCTAGTCCACCAGCATAATAAAATCTCTGAGCTCTGGTATGACTACATGTTGATTGTTACCTTCTTGTTGACCTTTACATTTTGGGAACTGGTTTAACTTTTAAGAACTATTGTTGTGACCCTGAAAGAGTAAAAAATGGGAACAGAAAAACTACGATGCCACCATATTTGTAATGATTGCCCGTGACATAGGGTGTAATCGTGAAGTGCTGTCTACATTTATTTGTCATGAAGAAAATTGATTTGATTCAAATTGACCTTGTTTTAACCTTAATTAGCTTATATATTTTGCATGTCGTGTATAATTTATTTTTAATGAAAATTACTTATAGACGGGATCCTTTGAAATATATTTTGATTCTTTATTTCTTCTATTTCCTTTTGTGTATTTAATGATTTATTGGCTCCTGAATTTTGGTTTGTTTGCAAACATGTTTACTAAGCACAATGGTTTTAAATATTTATGTATATTTATTTAATATTTTATTTTCATACTGGTTTTATGCATTACATGTTTTGATAAATCTCTCTAGATATTGCTGCAACTCCCTTTTAATGAGCCTCTGGACTAGCCTCACTTCGTTGGCAATACCTCAAGGATCCTCCAAGTGTAAATGCCATATAAATTAACAAATGCCTTTATTTGATCTGTTGCTTCTTGCTAGTTGTGAGGAGGCTTAATATGTGTATATTCAGTTTTATAACGATTCTACTTTTATTTTCTGTTTTCTTCTGTATGTGATGGCTCAGTAATTTGATTGAGAGGTGTGTAGTTAGCTACATCTGTTTTTCTTAAACAGATTGGATAGAAATGGAAAGCAATTGATTGTTACAGACTACTTCCAAAAGCAATATAATACACACCTTAGCTTTAGACGATTTCCAGCGATTGAACGTGGTAGCAAGGATAAGAAAAAATGCATTCCCATTGATGTAACTCCTTAAAATCATGGCAAGCTAGTTGTTTGGTGGTGCAAGAACTTTAGAACATCTTATTTCAACTCTCTTAAGTTATTTGATGGGTTTTGTGATGACAGCTTTATCACAAGCAAAGGATCAACCTTGTATGAAAAATTTGAATGACCAACAATGTTCAGCTCTATTGAATCTACCTTGCTTGCCTCCACCTGAAAGAAGAGATACAATTAAGGCAAGTTTTTGATCTTTTGGTTTGTAGAATTTTGAGTTGCTTTGCCTTCTGCAACATCGATTAGAGACTGCTTTACAGACTGTGTTTCAATAATTTAAGGAAATATATTTGAGATAAGTTTATTAAATGTTTAGGGGCGCTATATGTACTTATATATGTTTTATATTAATATTTGCAAATATGCCATTTACTTATTTCTAGATATTTAAATTTGCTTGAAGTTTTTTTTTTATGTTCAACTTATAGGAGAAGAGTTGAGCGGTGCACCGAGGATAGATGCTGCAGAATTTGAAATTGAAGTCAGCAACTTATTGGCTGAAGTTTCAGGAAGGGTGTTACGTGCACAAAGGGTAAATATTGTAGGGAATTTTTTTTTAAAGTGCAATATTATCAAATATTTTATTTCATATAGCAGGACATAAAATACTTTCTTTTACTTTCAGAGTTGGTATAAATCACAAGAGGAAAAGTCAAGCACTGTCTTATCTTATGAAATGTCTTAGTCCCAAATGTTTTGACTTTATGAACCTTGTGTATATAAGAAATGATTATAAACCACTGCTTGGTGATTGTTCAAAGAGATAAAGCATAGTTATCATATATAAGGACCACCTATTTGACATACCATGGAAAATTTAATGGGTTGGAGTAGTTAGGAAATATAAGAAATTTTGCTTTAGCTAATCTATCTTGCATATCTCCATACGTTTGGCATGATCTGAACGCTGTTCTTTTCAATTGTCTTCGATATTTTTTGGTCATCACAATTGGTAGCTAATTCTTTGCTGTCATCTTGTCTTTTATACTATTCTTTATAAAGGTCTAGCCTATAAAGCTAAGTTATATTGTCATTTGGCTTACACCTACGCCATAATTTCTAGTCACCTTTGGAAGATTCTAAGCTGTCATTCAAACAATTTCGCAGGTCTTGCCATAAGCTGTTCAATTGTTTTTTCAAGTAAAAACCTCCCATGTATCATGACAACTCACTTTTCAAATGTTTTTATCTTTTAGCTTCTAGAAGTGCAAATTTGTGATGCTAAATTGCTAATTTCCAAGGTTGCATGGGTACTCGTACCCACACCCCTGGTACTCGTACCCACGTACCCAAGTACCGGGTACACGTATCCCACGTACCGGGTACTCGGTGGAGAGCATCATAGCTAAGGACCTTGATTAAGATTCTGATTTTTTTTTTTGTTTTTTGTTTTTGTATTAGCTTCTTGTTTATCAAACTTAATTCAATACCAAATCAGTTTGAAACTTTGATACTCATTAACAATAAACTTTATCACTGTTCAAGTTAAAAGTTTATCATTTGCAATATGTCATTGTCATATGGTTTAGGATCTTCTTGTTCATGTTTAAAGTCTGCCTTCTTTGTTATGCATCTAAGCATTTATCATGTATTATTATTTCAAACATATGAAACTGAAAACAGTACATTACATTTGCAAACTTTATCACTGTTCTTGTTTTGAAAAACCATTGTCATGACTCATAAAATCAGATTTTTTATAAATATAAAAGTGTAATTTTTAAGTAAGTTTGACATACCCAAGTACCTCCGTCCCCAATTATGAAAAATACTTTAAACATTCAGCAATAGCATATATATATATATATATATATATATATATATATATATATATATATATATATATATATGATTATGGCTTATATTTTCAAATTTCTTGTTTTGAATGCTCAATGTCATGACTCATGACAGATATTTTGATTTTTACATTTTCTATAAAATATTAATTATATAGAAAAAATTAGGCTTACACACGTACCCCCGTCCCCTATTTTGAAAAATATGCGTACCCGTACCCGCTCCCGTACCCATTCCCGTTCCCGTACCCACGTACCCATGCAACCTTGCTAATTTCACATGATATGTGAAGATTTTCTTCAAACTTAGCATTTGATATAGAT
The DNA here is from genome assembly GCA_028749045.1 of Cupressus sempervirens. Taxonomy (NCBI): domain Eukaryota; kingdom Viridiplantae; phylum Streptophyta; class Pinopsida; order Cupressales; family Cupressaceae; genus Cupressus; species Cupressus sempervirens. The sequence goes on from CM053793.1 coordinate 789,502,609, forward strand.
GCTGGGAAATATTTGGGGTTCAATATTTAGAGGCTATGGTAATTGTAACATTAATTTTATTTATGTGTATATTTTTACTTGGCATTCTTGAAGGAAATGAATGGTTGTTTGTGATTATTTATCTTTATTCTCTTTCGTGCATTCAAATTGCCTACATATGTGCATATAATCATATAGTGTTATGGAGGGAGAGGAATTGTAATAGAAAATGAAATAGCTGTTCTCTCCACATGTGACTTAACCTTGTGTCAGTGAAAGTTGAGCTGAGTCAAAATGGGGTTTTGCTCCACTAATGACGATGATAGGAAATTGTCAATACTTGGTTTGCATAGTGTGTGAACTCAAGCTCCATTATGTTAGAGCAATATGCATTCAATGCTGCTATTTGCATGAGATCTTGTCCATTGTTGAGACAACGCACCACATTCAGTCATCTTAGATTTTCTTGTGCTACTAGAATTATTGGTGCAGTATTTTGTGTATCACTAAGGCCTTGTTGGAAAGAATATTGATCTAGATCATACAATTAATTGTAGGAGGTGGATTTACATAAACACAAACTATATATAAGATGGCTGGGCCTTTCTATAGATCATGAGATTGAGCTCAGCAGTTTCCTAGGAATGTGTTGCCATGATCTCATTCTCCTATATTTTTCAAACTTCTAGGATTAGGGTTGTGTCATTGTTTCCTATCTATGTTTGGTCTAGGTTGTGATTAGGGTTTCCTCTCTCATCTTTCTCTTCGAGTTGTCTAGGTGGGAATACAAGAACAATGTAATGGATTCGATAAGGCTAGGTGACTAGGATTTGGGAGGGTAAGTTTCTGCATACCCTAGATGAGAGAGAGAATCAATTCTATTCATAAGAAACCTTAACACTATGATCAAGTGTTCCATTGAAGGCATAATACAGGTAGAATGGAGAGATCACAGGCACATTCAAAGCAAGTGGCAGCAAAGAATACGAGGACCAAGACTAAAAGATGATATGCAGATCACAGGAACATCATGGAAACTAGAGAAATCGGATCGAATGCAGGAGAAGTAGATAAACCTTTAGAAATGGTGAAAGAACCAGGTTAAAGGTGGTATGACTCTTTTTGAAATCCAATTGATGGCTTATATTTAATCTATGCGTCTATGTTGCAAAGTTGACAAGTCAAATGGATCAGAGATTAGTTCCAGATCGTCAGATGAAGACCAGATCGATGGATAGTATTTTAAGATGGAATTATAACTGACCTTAGAGATGTATCTTCCTAACTGTCAAATCAAAAGTAGATCCACGATTGTTGTTATGTCGCTTTCCAAATTTACATGAAGAATAGTCATGGCAAGATAGCGATAAGCTGACACTTGTCCGCGGGACCCAATTGAGGTGGGACTTTCTTTGAGTCATGCGCAGTAATTAAGAAACACAACGAGGATCGTTGATCTCAAGAGAGATCTACGATTGTCGTTATGTTGCCATGTAAAGTTCCTCAATTGTTAATTATGACGACATAGCGACAGAGCAACATGTGTCTCGATGGGCCCATCACATTTTCTAGTCGTCAGATTCTCTAGGCAATGAAATAGTGCCACTTGTCTACCATGATGCACACAGCTGGAAGGTGGACCCACACTGCAAATCAAATAAGAGAATTATCGCAACTACCAGATATTGAGGAAATCAATGATTGTCATTATGTTGCTTAATAAAGTTACACGAGAAATAACTAAAGCAACATAACGACGATTTGACACGTATACATGGGTGGACCCACAAAGAAAGTCATGAAGGGAATTGCTAGGTTTTAATCGCAATCGTTGGTTTATGATCGATGACTAGAATTCAAACTTGTTGTGATCGTTGGGATACAAATTTCATGGATTTGGCGCCAAGGCAACTGTTACAGATCAGAGAGGAATATGAACCATTTTGAGGGTTTCTAACCAGTTCTACTTTCTTTCCTTGATGTATTGAATTGTAATTAATGATTGTTGGATTTTTGAGCAATTCAAGTGCCTTGTTAATGTAATTGATGAATTTGTAACTAGCCAAGAACCCTAAAAGGGGGCCTATATATGTAATTTTCTAATTAATAGAAAGGATCGACAATTTTGTCCAACTTTTCCCCCTGCATTTCCAGATGTTGAGATCGAAGAGTTAGATGGAATGAAGGATTTGTATGATGCTTGTAGTTAGGTAATGTGATGTTCTAATTCCATTTAGGACTAGCATGCTTAGATTTCTTTCATTGTCTCCTTCAGCTGAGCTAACCTTGCATCTTAGAATAGTTTCTATGGGATTGTAGGATAGATGCATTTGCAGCTATTATTTCCTTGTCAGAATCCATTTTGGTAAAGGGTTATTAGTTAAGTCAGATTCCATTTCATTTTCATGTGCATCTCTACTCTCCCTAGTTTACATTTCAGGAGGACTAATCTGCATTTAGATTAGAGTAGGAGTAGTATTAGAAGGGCTTTAAGGTAACTTGTGATATCCATTCCATTGGCTGTTATAGGTTGCCCAAATCCATTTCTGCCTAGGGTGCTTGTAGTTATGAGCATCCTAGTTTATCCTCTTCTGCTCTCAGGTTAAGAGCATACCCCCATCCCAATGATCTATTAAAATCACAATTCATTGCATATCTTGCATATAAGGGAGCTATACCTTATAATTTAGAGGGTGTATAACACATACACTGACTCATTTGTTGGTGACATCTTTTTGTTTCCTTACATTCTGGGCGTCTAGAGTCAAGGTAAAGCCAAGTTAGCAAGAGGGACAAACTGTTAACAACAGAATGTCATGTCCCCAAGAAACTAGGGTTAGCAGTCTTTATTAATAAACCCGGGTAATACTAATAGGATAATAGCAATTTAAAGGGACCTTATAAATAAGTTTAGGCCATGAAATATATATCAATTTAAAGTTGGCCAACCAAGAGTAGAAAGCATATACTTATTAGCAAGGGGTTGACTAAGATTTGTTAATAATTATATTTAGCCAACGATTAAAGAAGAGTGGCGAGTCCTTAAAGAGGCAGAATATTGAAGGTATGCATCGATCTCAAATACAAAGTATAAGGGAAGAACATCACATTAGAATGAAAAAAAATCATAACTTAATTGAGAATCATCCCAAATCAGATCTTCAATTAAGTAGAAACTGGAAATATACTCAGCAGCACCTCATAACTTTAGAAATTCATTCAAGGACAATTTGTAATAACGTTCAGATTATTTTTGATTCTCAAATCGATCAAGAATTGTAAATCAGCAATAATATAGAAAATTCCTTGAGAAATCATTTTTAAATTTGCGGAAGTATCTTTCAAATAGAAAGGATGACCAACTTTCCAAGTTCATGAGAGATGAAAGGACGTACCACCTCTCATTCTCTTATCAAGTTGAATGGTAGATGGAATGGACGCCCAGCCTTCAGTTCCTCAGGCTTGATCAAGGAGGATTACCAGCCTGCAAGGTCAATTGAGAAGCAAAAGGGCAGCCCACCTTCCATGCTCTTGACAATTTAAGTGTGCCCCGCTTTTCTATTGCCATTTGTAAGCATTCCCAAGGAAATTGCAATGTGGTTTCTTATTTGAAATATGCTATGATCCAAATATTACTGATGCGACAAATCTGAATGGTGAATACCCAAGTATTAAGGATCCTTGATTTGAATATTTCATATCTTTCTTTGTCAAGACAGCCTAAAAGAAAATTCTTGCAGAAGATTAAGATTACTGTTATCTTCTGAATTATTCATAGAGTTATTTGTTAAATATATAATAAAATTTCTCCATTTTTGATAAAATTATATTTATAAATATATTGCAGTTCCTAACTTAAGTTAGAATTGTATGTCTAGGGCAAAAATAAGGAATATCCCAAGAAGGAAAATTACAATTAATATCTTCAAAGCTGCCATCAGATCAACATTTAGGTGTTCCCATGTATGTACTGAAACTTGGGGTTCTTTAGGCTATGTGGGAATGTTTGATGTGTAATGAGAAGCATGATGTGCTTTTTAATTTGAAATGGTGTAAAGATGGTTAACATCGCCACCAAATGTACACTTAAAAACTTCATATCATAAGAATTCCATAAATGATAAGGTCCAATTCCTGAGTCAAATATCAGAAATAGAAGTGTAGAGACTTCTGATTAAACTAGTGCACAGAAAGTCACCAGTGAGGCTGCCAATCCCAGCTGAGAAACTCATATTCTTTCCTTTGTAGCCTAAAACCTCACTGGTCAATTTGCACTTACTGAACAATTTTATTTGCAGTGAAACTTTCCCAAATGAGACAAAATAACAGGCTATAGATGAAAAAGGAATTGTAGAACTTGAGGTTCTGCTATAAGTGCTGTGAAAGCTGTTCAGGCTTACAGTCAAAGTTCTCTTGGGCTGTTTTATCCCCTTAGGAACATTGTATGGTGCTTTTTCTATTGTAATTGGCTGTATTGTGCCGGGCCACTTCAATCATAGTCTTGAGAAGGTCTGAGTGTAATTGGGAATTTTATGGAGAAGTAGCATTGTCAAAAAGGTGTTAGGATGTGCTCTTGCTATGTATAAGGTGTCTAACCTATAAAAGGTGCTAAACCTTGTGCATAAGAATCAATAACTAAATCAATTATAATGCTATTATAATAATTAAGAATCTTGTCGGTGAGTTATATGTGGAATATCCATGCAAATACAGATCAAGTGTAATCTGCGTTAGATATTCCACACATATATTTTAATACCAAAGATAAGTGGATTTTATTGGTAATTGTCTACAACAGAATAATGAACAATGATATATGCACTAACATAAAGAAAGCTTAGCGAGTAACCAGCCCAATTAGCAATTGAAAATGGTGCAGAGATGTCATATTTCTATTTGGAAATGGTGCAGAGAAGTCATATTTCCTCTTGGAGAAATCAGAATCTTGACAATTATTATTGGCAGCCTTACTTTTGATAAGGGAAAATATTTGCAGTGTAACTATTTACAAGATAAATTTCTCTTATTTGACTATGGTGATGTAGTTTTAACTTATGTTCCTTTGGAATTTGATCGAATCACAACGAATTAAAGAATGAGTAAAAATCTTTTGTACTTAATAAATGGTGTAGAGATGTCATATTCCCTCCTGGAATGATGAGAATCTGGGCAATATAATTTTTGACAAGGGAAAAGATTTGCAGTGTAATTTTTAAAAAGATAATTTCTCTTATTTGACTATGGCGATGCAGTTTCAGTTTATCTACCTATGGAATAGATCAGAATCACAACATTGTAATGTTCTAGTTTCTGATCTCATGTTGAAGAAATTGAGAAGGGTTGAGTGGAGCATCTTCTTGGTCATAATTGGTGATAATCATGTTAAATATAGATTGTGACCAGCCCATTCTTTTAGGTATCTCCAATAATTAAATATATTGTCAGTGAGTTAGGTGTAGAATATCCATGCTAATTGCAGATAAAGTGTAATCTGCATTACATACACCTCACTTATATTTTAATACCAAAACTAACAAAGTCTCATTGGTAAATGTCTACAAGTAAATAATTAAATAATGAACAATTCTACATACACTAATGAATAGAAGGCATAGTGAGTACCCAGCCTGTCAAGCAATCAAAGTATGAGTAAAACTCTTTTATATTTAAGAATGGTGTAGAGATGATGTATTCCTTTTTCAAGCAATGAGAATCTTGGCCACAATTTATTTGCAGTTTTATTTTTGAGAAGGCAGAAAAGTGAGATATTGGGTTGAAATGATGTGGAAAGGACAAGGACATAAGAAGAAATTTAGGACAAAATTATTAAAATAAAATGATAAAACACAATGCCTAGAAGTGGCTTAGAGCCACCTTGGTGAGAGTGAAGACCAAAATACAACTTAAAAAGCTTGTAGATCCTAAACTTAATTGTGAGCTAAGAAGCAAAATATGTTCCTGTTATTGAACAGATTTGTCTCCTTCACAAATACTCACAAGCTTAACTCCATCGCCCTTCTTCAGAGACAAACAATCCACAACAGTTGGGTAAGTGTATGATAATCACTTCCCTCTGAATTAAATGAGGTACAACTCCCTCATAAGATTTCTAGTGAATTTTATCTAATATATATACACACATACACTTTTAACCAGAAAGTGCGTAAGGTTACTCACTTCATTCCTAGATGAAGGGCATGTTATTAAAAACTAACAACAAAGAATTCACAAATTCCAAGAACCGAAGTTCTTTAGAATTGATGACCCTAACAAAGTTTATGAAATTGAAACAGACAACCACTTTGCTGGAACAGGAATCATCAGTTCATTTCAAATCAGTAAAAATAAAACATAGCATTGGACATTGAACTTTCAAAGAGGCAATGCATCCAATGGATTCAAACACAAAGTCATGAATCTTTTCCATATATTGATAATGATACCCCTTCTCAGAGACAAGATATTAAGACACAAAATATGCCAAATCTATTTCTGTTCAAGCAAAAGCTTCTAAGTTCTAACATTCTAATTTTCCTACTCTTCCCCATCTACAAGAAAAATAACCCCTTTTTCTTGTCTTTATGTGCCATTCTTATCCTACTTCCCTCTTGATAACCTCTTTTGGTTTTGATAACTGACTCTTCTTTTTCATGTATGATAATTCTTCTTTTTAACTTTATGAGGCTCCGTGCTTCCTAAACATTAGAGTTGTCGGGATCATAACAAAAATGTCTTATAAAATTAAAAAGGAGCCTATATGTTCTTGGATAGGTGGCATATGTCTGATGACTCATCATACTTCTTTTTTAACAACTGCCAAATCCTAAGTCTCACGGTTTCTATAAGGTCTCCAAGATTGACATAAAACATAAATCTTATGCATAGATAAGGAGACACGTGTATATTGCTGAGTATCACATCTTCTGCATTAATTGGAAACTCCAATCGGCTTTGTTATCACAGTGTTAATACCGGACCTTGCCCGTGCATATGGATGTTTATGCTCGATGACTTGAAAAAGACATAAGTTCTGCCCTTGAGGAATTTATACACAAACTACCTTCATTGATTAGTTAGAAAAGCACAGGAGAATTCGTAAAATTGAAGGAGTTGATTTGTTATCGGATCAATCTTGTGTACATACCCAAAAGCACTATCATTTCCGATTTTGATTTCCAAAACCTTCCAAGTAGAGTCACGAGTCTCCCTTCTAATTCTTCAATCTCAATTAGATTCCCTTTCACTGTGATATACTAGAGTTTTAGGTGTCGATGTTGCCCATTCCACTCTTATCAAGTGTCATTGGGCTTGAGTCAACACAAAGGGACTAAATGCTTCAAGCCATCCAAATGCAAGATACCCAATTGTGATTTGAAGAGAATTGTGTTTTGCTCACAAAATCTTCTTTCCATAAGATGATGGGCGACACATGTAAAGGAAATCTCCATCATTTTTCATCTTCTCTGCACCAAACAAGGACTTTAAAGATTTTGTATTATTCAGTAAGCCCTGGTCAACAAACCAAGTGACTTCTTGCAATGCTCCTTTACAAGAAGGCCCTGCTAACTTCTCAATCTTCTTGTAGGTAATAGAACATATGAATTGGCAAAGAGGATCCTTAAAATTCATGGCCAGGTTTATAATGTAGAGTGACTGTTTACGTGGGTCTTCAAGGGATGTTGACCACTTAGAGTTGTTGTGAGCATTGGTCAAACGCCTTAACAGTTGAGTCATCCATTGCCTTTGATCCCATTGCCAATAGTCTATGCTTTGTAATACCAAAGGGCACCATTTATCCATATCAAGGAAATGCTCAGTAAGCATAGAATATTTTGTACCTAACCTTGATCCTCCATTGAGCATTTTGATCATTATCATCGTGGCCTTTCACGACAGATCAAGTGCCACCAACTCCAAATGTTCCTTTGGTTCCCATGGTCAACTACCATTGGAATGGTCTTCGCACACAGGTAGTGCCAAATATTGTGTTGGTTTTTTACCAAATGGTTCGCATGCTTCCTCTTGTTCTACAGACCCGCTTGCAGTTTTTTATGGCTTTATGATTACATTTAGAAACTTTGGTGGCTTGACTCTTGGGGTCGATTTAGAAAAACACCACCACCAACATTCTGAGTGTGCTGTCATGGTGGAGTTTGACACATTTTGTCAAATGATTGGCGTGCATCTTCCATTGTCTAAGATTACTAATGGCTCTCGGTGGAGTTGACCAAAACCGTCGGTCCCAATCTCCTTAGAATTTTGCTTCTGAGGAATGGGTCTTCTTGCTACCAACGAGCATATAAATCGCTTTTAAAATCTCGATTACCATTTGGGATTGACCTTCTCATCTTTCAATATAAGTCAAGAGGGAACAAGTCCTCACTAGGTATCTTCGAGATAGTCGACTCATCTACTAAGTCAAAATTGTCTTTGAAGGAAACTTCAAAGCATAGACCTGACTATAGTGATGCATATAACTTTGAAATATGAAGGTTTCTAAAGCCACTGGTTTTTGTATGTGATTCCATACTCATTCAAGAAGCCTAACATTTTGTTGAGCCGTTAGAAAATTTCCATGATTTGTACATACACCTTTCCATGATTAGTTCAAATTGACAGATGGCATATGCCAATGTAACATGTATGGGATTTTCTTTCAAACGACTTGGTGTCGTGCCTATAAGCCGGTTTGTAAAGAGGTCTTGAAAGCCCATTTTCTTTTTGGCAAATGCTCCCTAGGTTCGAGCATGTCTCAAATCTAGTACTTTGGATATGATGTTACTCATGGTGAGAGATATTTCAGTTTACCATCGAACCCATTGAACAATGATTCTTTGTGAAGTGACACCTATTCTTTGTTACTAAGTCACAAATACCTAGCACTTATCAATGATACTTAACGTGCCGATATGCCAAATGTTGAAATATTCTTTTTTAGATCAATATCTTCCACATGAACCATTCCAAGTCTGGAGTTTATAAGCAATGAGAGTATACGCCAAGTACTAATGTTTTGTTGAGACACATCAAGGTTCCTTTCTTCACCCTAACATCAACATAGTGTTGAGTTTGTGCCTTCGAATTATCAAGATCTTTGAACTATTACCATACCACTCGAACTTCTAATTAGTATTTTGAACTGTTTGGATCTCCACCCATGGTGTTGGACCTATACTTGAACTTGAACTCTGAACTGTTGATTTTAGATGTACCTACATGTAGACGCTTGAACCAGTTTGAATTTCTCTAAACCACATTAAGCCGTTTCAAACCATTTCAAACCTTCTTGAACCAATCTGAACTATACTGAAATAGTTTGAACTAGTTTAGGGGAGTTCAGACTTTGCTTTCTTACTTATCATAGTTCAACATACAAATTTTAGAGAGATGATGTTCGCCACAACATGGTATGGGAGTGAAGATAATTTATATTTGAAAATTTCGAGGGGTGTCCATAAATGCTCTAACATAGGCTCTACCAAGGGATTGCTTGGGACTTCTTTTGATGCAAAAGAAGAGAATGCCAACATCTCAGGCAAGGAAAATTAGTGCCTAGCACCATTGGGTTGTAGAGTCACGAAGAATAGAATACGAGGAGCTACTTGCAGAGAGGGTGGAGGGGAGCAGGGCTGAACTAGGAAACCAAAAATTTCATCACCTAAGCTGAAACTACACATAGGAAAAACTTGCAAAGAAAGGACATATTTACAAATACATACATAAGCAGGAAAACTCCCACCACAAGAATTAGAAACAAGAAATACTTATACGAAGCCATCCACTGGCTAAGAGAAGCAGGAGCCTTTTCATAGCAACTAACTGTGCTTCCTCGGTATAGCCTGGAAGAACTGCCATATGACGACTCTAGTAATGCTTTAAATCATATTAGTAGCATACAAAAATTGTTTGAATAACCACTCATGCCCGAAAAGCCATTCTTAATTTTAAATTTCCGTATCCCCCAAAGTCTTTTCTATGGTATTCTTCAAATAAGATTATATTCTTGGCTGAAAAAAATGATGTTCAGGAAACACTTCGAGAAAGGTTGTATAATCTTTATTATTGGTTTTGTTAAGATTATCTTCTTCCTCATAATTGTTGGCATTGGGACTAATCTTTGGGAAAATTGACACTTCATCAAGCATAGAGTCGAATCTCACAAACATTTCTTTCATCTCTATCAAGAATCAAACCATTATCAAACATGCAACACATTTTTTCTATCACTTTTCCCATTGTATCATCATATTCTTTAGCCACGTTTTTAACAACATCAAATTCAAGGAAATAAAGGGGAGGGTTTTCAGTTAGCACCGCATTTTTAGCCCGGATTAAGTCAATACCTAGATTGTCAGTAGAGAAATCCTCTTGTTGAAGAGATACTAAAAACTGCTCTATGATGTCTTCTTCACAAGAAGAAAGGCCATGAGGGTCCTTAAACATTTCTTGGAGCTGTATTTTTGTACCAAAATGATCATCATCTTGTACCACCTTCATTTCAGATTCTTCATCTTTCATTAGGTTTTCAGGAAGAGAATTGTTTTTTACAAAAATATGGATTCACCACCTCATCAACATAAGCTTCATTTTTTAAAAGGCAGGATTCTTACAAGAGCTGATCATAGATTTTGAAGCGTGAAGTGTCATCCTTATTCAATATTTCAATGAAACGGAAAGTCTTATATTGCAGTAGTGCACAAATTTGAAAATTTTCATTTTAAAGACTTTTTGAGACAAAAAGACTTTTCATACCTTGTAAAGTAAAAGTTTCCATCTCAGGAGAAAAGAAAGATTACTGTAAAACTTTATCATTGAACTTCTCATGCTTCTCCATGTTCTCCTGGTCTTCCTTGCTTGATGGTGTAATCTCTTCTTGAGGTTGAATGACTATTGTTTTGGATTCTTGCTCGCTCAAAACCGGGTAACTGTATGAGGTTAAATATGATGAAAGAACCGGGGCTTCCTCGTTATCTACTTCTAACTCCTTCAGCTGAAACACTTTCTTTTTGAATCATTGTAGATCTTTCAGTTTATGAAATCTTGTGCAAATACTTCTCCACAAGAGTATGGACACATGATCATCTTCTAGAATGATGTTATTTTTCAGCCGGAGAAATACTTTCTCTATACTGATCCCAACTCGCGCAACACTTTATCTTACATTTGGAGAATCTCCAAAATGGTGGAATTGGGCCTTGCTTTTCTTACAACCTTTCTTTTCAGCATGTTGATCCAATAGAGCCCAATCCTACATATAGAAAATACTTCGAAATTGAGAATAAGTCTAGCACTTATCTTCGTTTTCATGTCCCCAATAGAGTTGCCAAAATCAGTTAGTGAACAGCTTTGTCTCCTTCACAAATGCTCACAAGCTTAACTCCATCGCCCTTCTTTAGAGAAAAACAATCCACAACAGTTGAGTAAGTGTATGATAATCACTTCCCTCTGAATTGAATGAGGTACAACTCCCTCATAAGACTTCCAATGAATCTTATCTAATCTATATACACACATACACTTTTAACCAAAAAATGTGTAAGGTTTCTCACTTAATTCCAAGATGAAGGGCATGATATGAAAAACTATCAACAAAGAAATCACGAATTCCAAGAACCAAAGTTCTTCAGAACTTATGACCCTAACAAAGTTTATGAAATTGAAACAAACAACCTCTTTTCCGGAACAAGTTTTATCAGCTCATTCAAATCAGTCAAAATAACACATGGCATTGGACATTGAACTTTCAAAGAGACAGCACATCAAATGGATTCAAACACAATGTCATGGATCTTTTCCATATATTGATACAGATACCCTTGCTTAGAGACAAGATCTTAAGACATGGAATATGCCAAATTTATTTCTGTTCAAGCAAAAGCTTCTAAGTATTCTAACTTTCCTACTCTTCCCTCTCTACAACACAAATACTCCTGCAAGAAAAAAGAAAAAGAACCTTTTTTTCTTTTCTTTGCCATACGTATCCTACTTCTTTCTTGATGACCTCTTTCGATTTTGATAACTAACTCCCCTTTTTCATTTAAGATAATTCTCCTTTTAACTTTATGAGGCTTCATGCTTTGTAAGCATTAGAGTTGTTGGGCTCGTAACAAAAATGTCTTATCAAATTAAAAAGGAGCATATATGTTCTTGAACATGTGGTATATGTGTGATGACTCATCATACTTCTTTTTCAACAACTACCAAATCCTAAGTCTCACGGTTTCTATAAGGTCTCGAAGATTGACATGAAACATAAAAATTATGCATAGATAAGGAGATATATATATTGCTTAGTATCATGTCTTTCACATTAATTGGAAACACCTCTTATCAAATTAAAAAGGAGCATATATGTTCTTGGACATGTGGCATATGTGTGATGACTCATCATACTTTCTTTTCAACAACTACCAAATCCTAAGTCTGACGGTTTCTATAAGGTCTTGAAGATTGACATGAAACATAATAACTATGCATAGATAAGGAGACATTCATATTGCTTAGTATCATGTCTTTTGCATTAATTGGAAACTCCAACTGGATTTTTGTCACAGTGTTAATCCTAGACCGGCCCGCCCATATGGATGTTTATGCTCGATTTCTTGAAAAAGACACAAGTTTTGCCCATGAGGAATTCATACACAAACTGCTTTTAGTGATTGGTTAGAAAAGCACTGGAGCATTCACCGAGTTGATGGAGTTGATCCTCACTTGAATCAGTCTTTTGTACATATTTATGAGATTCATTCCAAAAAGCACTATCATTTCCAGTTTTGATTTCCAGAACCTTCTAAGTAGAATCACGAGCCTCCCTTCTAATCTGTCACACCCAATTAGATTCCCTTTCACTATGATATACTGGAGTATTAGGTGTCGATGTTGCTCATTCCTCTCTTACCAAGTATTGCTGGGCTTGAGGAAACACAAAGGGACTAAATGCTTTGAGGCCTTCAAATGGAAGATTCTCGATTGTAATTTGAAGAGAATTGGGTATCGATCACAAACTCTTCTTTCCAAAAGATGGTGGACTATGCATGTAAAGGAAATCTCCATCATTTTTCATCTTCTCTGCACCAAACAAGGACTTCAAAGATTTTGCATTATTCAGTAAGGCATGCTCAACAGACCAATTAACTTCTTGCAATGCTCCTTTACAAGAAGGCCTTGCTGACTTCCCAATTTGCTTGCAGGTAATAGAACATATGAATCGGCAAGGAGGATCCCTAAAATTAATGGCCAGGTTCATGATGTAGGCCGACTATTTACATGGCTCTTTGATGGATGCCTACTAGTCAAAGAGCTCTGGTGAGCACGAGTTAAACGCCTTAACAACAAAGTCGTCCATTACTTTTGATCCCATTGCCAATAGTCTATGCTTTGTAATACCAAAGGACACCATTTATCCATATCAAGGCAATGCTCACCGAGCATAGAATTTTCTGTACGTAGCCTTGATCCTCCATTGAGCATTTTAATGATCATCATCGTGGCCCTTTCATGACACATCTGACAACACTAACTCCAAATGTTCCTTTGGTTCCCATGGTCAACTGCCATTGGAATGGACTCCACATACAGGGAGTGTCAAATATTGTGTTGGCATTTTACCAAATGGTTCACATGCATCCTCTTGTTTTGTAGGTCCTCTAGTGGCTTTGATGGCTTTATGATTACATTCAGAAACTTGGGAGACTGGAATCATGGGGTTGATTTAGAAGAAGAGCACCACCAACATTTTCAGTGCACTGTCATGTTGGAGTTTGACAAATTTTGTCAAACGATTGGCATGCATCTCTAATTGTCTAAGATTGCTAATAGCTCTCAATGGAGTTGACCAAAACTGTTGGTTACTATCTCCTTGGAATTCCGCTTCTGAGGAATGAGTTTTGTTGCTACCAGCGAGCATATAAATGGCTTTTAAAATCTCGACTACCATTCAGGTTCAACTTTCTCATGGTTCGATATAAGTCAAGAGGGAACAAGTCCTCAGTAGGTATCTTCGAGATAGTCAGCTCAGTTATTTAGTCAAAATTGCCTTTGAAGGCAACTTCAAAGCATACACCCGATTATGGTGATGCATATAACATTGAAATGTGAAGGTTTCTAAAGCCATTGGTTTTCATATGCAATTCCATATTGATTTAGGAAGCTTGACATTTTGTTGAGTTATTCGCAGATGTCCATGATTTGTACATACACCTTTCCATGATTAATTCAAATTGACCAATGACACATGCTAATGTAACATGTGCAGGATTTGCTTTGAAACGACTTGGTGTCATGCCTAGTAAACCGGTTTGTAAAGAGGTCTTGAAGGTCCATTCTCTTTTCAAAAAATGTTCCCTAGGTTCAAGCATGTCTCAAATCTTGTACTTTGGATATGATGTGATTCAAGGTGAGAGATATTTCAGTTTATCACGAAACCCATTAAACTTAGATTCTTTGCGATGTGAACCTGTTCTTCGTTACACCTGGTACTTATCAATGATGCTCAAGGTGTCGATATGGCACATGTTGAAATATTCTTTTTTAGATCAACATCTTCCACATGAACCATTCCAAATTGGGAGTTTGTAGGCAATGGGAGCATAAGCCAGATACTAATGTTCTGTTGAGACACATCGGAGTTCCTTTCTTCACCCCAACATCAACATAATGTTGAGTGTGTGCCTTTGAATTATCATGATCTTTCAACTATTACCATGTTGCTTAAACTTCTAATCAGTATTTCAAACTATTTTGATCTATACCTGTGGTGTTGGACTTGTACTTGAACTTGAACTTTGAACTGTTGAATTCAGATGTGCCTGCATGTAGACGCAACCAGTTTGAATCACTTTGAACCACATTAAGCCGGCTGGAACCATTTCTAACCTATAAGAACTGTAACATACGAATTTTCCTAACATATTTTAATTAGTATTTTAACTAGCAACTAATCCCATTCACAAGACAATGATCCAACTAACTAACTATAATTAGAACGAAGTAACTATTGTCTAATTTATTTGCTTATTATCATCAACGAAATGTAAAAGAATAAAATATTATTTTGATATTAAAAAAAACAATCTAATGTGTTCAATTGATTATAAAGTAACAATTGCCTTTATTATACATGTATAAACTTCTACACTATCAAATTATTCTTTCATTAAAAAGTAAATGAGCAAGTACATACAGATATGAAGAAGAATTCTCTCTGTCTTGTTGTTCAGGCCTTGGCATTGGTGAGAGGAGAAGCATTAACATAGGCTTAACCTCCCAACTGCGGACCATACTTATCCCCACACATCCTAACTTAATAGAATGACCCTCCCTACCTCGGGATCGGGCTTGGGATATTCTTAAGTCCAGCCATCTGAGTATTTAGGTGGTTTGAGTGTCCCAACAGTTATTCTTCAAAATAACTGAAGCATCTGGACAGACAAAAAAGATCACATGTTCGGCACATCTTGCCTATTTCTACCCTGGCCAAGAATTTCAAAGTTGGGTTTGTAAACCCGATCTCCACCACTTGACTTGACAACTGCTTTTCATCATTAGGACAACATGAGCTATAACATGTATTTGTTATTTAGTTATCTGATCTCATTCTTGTATCTACAGGTTATCAACACCTCCTCATCGTTTCTGGCCATCATGCCGGTGATTCCCAAGTGCATGAGAGATTATATCCATTCTATTTTGATTTACACCTCTTCACCATTTATGGCAATCCTGCCGGTGAATTCCTCGATGTTTGGACTTTATGAATTTATTATCATCTCAGCATGAAGAGTGCAGAGAAAAAGGATTTGAAATACATTTGAGTAGAATCTTAAATCAATGGCCTTCGCTATTATTTCATTTTCCATATGCTTGACTGTGATAATTTTTTATTTTATAGAGAACAACAAGTGACTTGGTTGTCAAACCCTATGGATTCTGACTAAAATAAAGCTATGATAATGTATTTATCAACATACTCAATTAGACTGATAATATTATTGCACAGAGTTACTAAGAAGGATATCGAACATCGACTGGCATAACATACAAGAAGTAATGAACTCAAATGTTCTAAATTTCTTACGTGACTTGGATTGTGTCCTTCCTCCCATAGTTGGATGCTTTGATTCGCACTTTCTAGCCAAAGTCCCGTGGTTGGTTATGGACGTGGAAATGGAAGAAAATTAGATGGTAATCTTGGAGGCGGATACCAGACTCAGAATCCTATTCTCACTTAATCGCATAAGCAATAACGCATATACAGATGAAGGAAGTGTTAGGGGTTGCAGAGAGATAAAAGTTATAGGGCAATTGCTTCCGATGAGACTCTATAAAAATGATTGCTTGGCTCTTCGGCTGCCTTCAGTTACAAGAAGCCATTCGAATGCCCATCAAATCGAATTTGTGAAATAAAGAGGGAAAGAAAATAAGAAGTTGAGGAGTTTTTAATTTATTGTTTTATTATTATTAAGCATTCTCATAAACGTTCATGTGTATGTATTGATGATGTGACATCATTAGATTATAAAATTATAATTTATTGGTGTCACCTTATTTTTATATACATGTGTTTGTTTTTGAGATTGTATAATAATGATTAAATAATAAATTCAAATACTAAATTTTCAAAGGTATGGATTTCATATTTTTAATTTAGTCTATTTATATTTTTATTATATTGTTTTTTTTTAATAGCTTATGCAGTCCTATAATGTAACATGTTGTCAAGTCTCAGTATCCTCATCAGGGTAGTCTTAGGTCAAACTTGTTGATTTTGATGACTGGACCAATCGACCATCCCCTTCCGATGATCTCATTTAGCAATGCTTCCCCTCTCTTCAGTCTTCTTCTTGCAATCACCCAAACAAAACATTCTCGCCAAGACATTAACTCCAGATATATTAATTGTTATTTCAAAAACCGTTATTGATCATCTAGTGACAGTTATAGATTTCATCAACGTCTACAATAACTAAATCATTTCACATGATCATGAATGAAATAACTTATTATTAGTTGATACAACGTATATAATTAACTAACTCATTCCACATGATCAGGAAATAAATAAATTGATACAATGTCTATAATTAACTAACTCACTTCGCATGATCAGGAAAGAAATAAATTGATACAACGTCTATAATTAACTAACTCACTTCGCATGATCAGGAAAGAAATAAATTGATACAACATCTATAACTAACTAACTCACTTCGCATGATCAGGAAAGAAATAAATTGATACAATGTCTATAACTAACTAACTCACTTCACATGATCAGGAAAGAAATAAATTGATACAACGTCTATAATTAACTAACTCACTTCACTTGATCAGGAAAGAAATAATTCATTAAACCAACGGCTATGATCAATTCTAAAACTTAGGGCAAAATTTGGGATGTAACAAGAACCTTCTTGAACCAATGTGAACAATATTGAACCAGTTTGAACCAGTTCAGGGGAGTTCGAACTCTGTTTTCTTACTTATCACAGTTCAACATACAAATTTTAGAGAGATGATGTTTGCCACAGCATGGTTTCCGAGTGAAGATAATTTATATTTGAAAATTTCAAGGGGGTTCATAAATGGACTAACAGTTTTCTATTGTATTGTCATTTTGTCCAAGGGACTGCTTTTCCCAAAGATTGCCAATAATAATGAGAACCTTACACATAATTTCACACTGATTAGACCATAGTGTTTCTATTTGACATATTCTGCTTTACAGCTTTTAATTTTTAATGAATGGACCTACTTTCTGATGACATGCTTAATAGGACTATGTTAAACGGTTTGTTGTGCTTTTATTTGAAGCAGACTTTGGTGGGTGGGAGGGGGGGGGGGGGGGAGTATGATTACATCTTGTTTTTTCAGAAGATTATAAATATAAGATGTCTCTTTTGTCCCTGGAAAAGCTGGTCAATCAACCGGCTTTATTCTAATGATCTTTCCAATGTGATTCATTATATTTATTTGGCAATTTTTGTTTTTATTGAAGGTTTTGACAGAATTCACGAGTCTCCTATGGCTGTTGATGCTGCTGTTCATGAAAACTTTAGAGCAGGAGGGAAATGTCCAGATCTTCAGGCTTGAGGAAGGTATTGTGAATGAATCAAGTATTTAATCATTTTGTTAACTATAGTTTGTTCGTAGTGGCAGCACTCCTGATGTTTTTATATGCTTCTCTGAAAGTTCTGTATTTGTTATGTCTGGGAACTTTATTTGTTCCAGAGAACAAATTATGTATACTTTTTATCACATGTTTACTTCTAGGAAATTAAGTATTTGGATTGCAAGGGATGTTTAATAGATGGATTGCTTCTTTTTGTTGCATATTAATATCTTTCAACAATACATGCTTAACGGTTTTAGTAGAGTTTAGATTCTTGTACTTAACCCTCTGTCCTCACCTTTGTATCTTCCATGCCTTTAATCGGCCATTGAAACATAAAAAATAGAAAAATTGAGAAAAAAAATTGAAACACAGAATTGAGAAAAAAAAATCAAATTTCAGAAAATTATTGATTCAATTACAAAAATTTGATTCAACCAAAAATTTGAAACACGGAATTGAGGGGAAAAAAAAAAAATCAAATTTCAGAAAATCATTGATTCGTCTGAGATAAATAGGTGATCTAAATCTAATTTTGAGCTTAAAGAGATTTTCCTCGTAGGTGGATTACATATGATTGGAAATAACCAACCATTACCCACTGCGATATCCTTTAAGGTTATCCTTGAGATCCAGGGTTTGAAAGTTCCTAGTTGTTGATGCACTTAACACCCCATCTCAGGAATCTTCATAGCAGAAAATTTGTCATCAGGCCAAAGTATTCTTTATGACTGCCAGTTTATATCAGATCCGATTCAAAATCTATGTTCTCCAAGGCTCTGTTTTGTTGAGATCAATACTGATAACCAACAATCCCGGAATGTCTACTTAAGATCCTTACTATGGCTATTCATCATAGGTTTACCGAAAGCCTGTTGTAGCTTCCATTTTGCAGATTGCTGTAGTGACTAGATCTTATTGCTGCTGCGATCTTCCTTCCCAGAGAGATCTGAGTTTCTTTCTTGCTCAAGAGCAATCCGGTTTAGCCAATGCTTGCTATCTCCACCATGAATTGGTGAAATTATATTGTCTGTGCAGATTGGAGTTGGTTTTCTCTCAATCCAGTTCATTGCCAACACTGTGCAGTCTGCATGATATACCTCCTAAATCGTCCTTATGCAGATACCTATAGGTGATTAGATCTGATGGACTGTTCAAGAATTTAACTTCAAGGATACGATTTGTTTATGTTTTCAGGTCTTGAAGGTACTTCCAAGCAGTATTTGTCAACTGATTACTTGAGTTACAGGTATATTGACCTAGTCACCCTCCTCTAGCTATCTTCAATTGTGCGCTGCCCTGGAAACAGAGCGAGTTCAAACTTAGTGAATCAATGTTCAATGAAAGATTTTTTTTTGATGAAATGGGTTATAAAGGGTATTGACAATAGGGTATTCATCCATCCAACAAAGGTTGTCATCTGGAATTTTCGTCTCAAATAGCAGATTAGAGCTAATAGAAAACATAATTTTCTTTTCCTCTTACTTTTTGATCACTCCATGAACTTGTTTTTGTTACTTTATAGCATGAAACTTCAAGTACCTACATAAGCCCTGAAAGATAAGTAACAACATAGCTGATATCATGCTTGGTGTACTTTAGGTAGGTGAGACTTCCAATAAGTTGTGGATTAAGAGTTGTGCTAATTAAGATGTTGGATCATGTTTGGAGGTTGCAATCTTGTCGCCATTGGTATTGACAAAGGTTTGCAATGTTCTATTTTGAATTTCTCAAGCAATGACTTTGGGTATCTCATTTTGGATACAAGTATTTTTTAGTTTTTGGCTACACTTCTATTCAGTTACAGTAACATAGGAAGTCAATTTTTTTATAAGAAGAATAGTTATTTTGGAGGGTTTCAATCTTATCTTCATTAGTATTGATTGACTTGGAACCTTGGATTTTGAATTTCTTAAACAATTACTTCGGGTATGACATGATACAAATATTTACTACCTTATTGCCACACTTCTATTGAATTACAAAGAATTACAATAGTATAGAACCTCAATGTTCATTATGTAGAATAGTTATTTGAAATAAAGTCTCATTGCCTTGATCGTCTTATGAGAAAACCCAATGACGATTAGTCACCGACATTTGGCATTGCTTTCCAAGTGTAATATACCATCGGCCAGGATTAAGTCATAAATATTGTTTTTTTAAGATCTGCATTGAGGAAGACACAATTGCACTCTATTTGAAGCTATCAACTAAATTGGATTGGCATTTCCAAATCTGTCTTGATAGTCTTGATCATCGCATTGATGACACGGGTTTCTTCATAATCAATCTGTTCTCTTTGTGCATAGCTCTTAGCCATAACTAAGACGACGTGCTCATCATTGTTACCATTTTCTCTGTATTTGATTTTGAAGATCCACTTGAATCTTGTAACTTTCTTCTTTGACCAAATATCAACAAGTTCCCATGTGATGCTTCTCATTATTGCTTGATATGTGGCATCCATATCATCTTTCTATGGTTTTCATTTAAGAACTCACTTTGCTGTATCTTGTTTTGAATTTTGAATGATTGTCATATGAGAGCTACATGCACTTCCACATGAGACTCCTTGTAATTCTTTAGTCTAGAATTAATAATTAATAATTATACATGTCTGCAGTTGCATTTTCCTTTGTATCCTTCATGGTGGTATAATACCACTGAAGTACTTTGTGCACATGAGAGGGTTGAAGTAGAGGTAGACTAGGAATTTAGAAAAATTTGAAATAAGACCACCTCTTGCTTTTTTCATGATATTCTTCGTAATAAAGTGCTTATCCTCAATTCTCTCATCTTTGATCTCAGTAGTTTTGGATGTTTAGTGTGTTTCAAAAGATTGTGGGTGAGATGTGCTGCGACCTTTGTCCTTGTCAAAAATTGTGTCATTGATGATGCAAGCATTATTTTGCTATATCAATCAGACATTATTACCCCTTCAATTTTAAATTATGTTCAATAAATATACATTTCGAGAACCTTTAAGCAACATTTTCTTTTACATTTACAATTTGGAGATGTTTATGAACAACATTCATTCAAAGGCTTTGAGATATGAAATATAGCGTTTTCCTCAATTCATGCTTCTTTACAAGTGATGTTCTTAAGTACTCTCGTCAATGCTTGATTCAGTAAAAACACAATTGTGACTATGAATTGCTACATTCTATGAATTGCTACCAAGAATGTAGGAAAACTATTTTCATCCTACAAATGACACCATTTGTGTTCTATAAATCACACCATTTGATATGATCACACATCTTTGCAACACTACTTGTTGAGGTGTATATGTTGTGTTGAATTGTTTTTGTATCTCATGTTGTTGAAGGTAGGTTGAGAGTTCATTACTAGTGAAACCCCTTCTTAAACAAGAGGATGGTCTTTGTAGGGTGACTAGATATTTTGCAAGGGCTCAATATTCTTTGAATTTTGTGAATGTTTGATCTTTGTTGGTCAAGCAAGAAGAGATGTCTTCGGGTACAAATCATCCAAAAGAATTGAAAATATTGGGCATGATTATATTTTATGGTATATTTTTACACAAACTGGTGTCTGCTAAATCTAGGTGACACAAGGCTCATGTTTTGTACTAAAAGAGGCCCAATGTTTCTTAGCAAGACAAATGGAGCAAAGAAATTTTGTTTTCTTCAAGAAAGGAAGTCCTTGTACCATGTCTCATTTACAAGGAAGTAGATAAATTCACAACACATTACTTGTATCTCGCCTTAAAAAGGTATTGGGGCAATATTGCTCCATTTGAAAATTTGCCACCACTTTACGAGGAAGGGAAATTGATCTTGGATCCAGAGACTGTACTTAATGTTTGAGAAAAGATTCTAAAAAATAAAACTACCAAGGAGTATCTCATCAAATGAAAAGGTCTACCAATGGAAAACACAACTTGTGAAGGAGATGATATATTGAATTACCAAATTTAAGGTTGCTTAAGGGCAAGCATATTTAGGGAGGAAGAACTGTCATGATCCCCTTCATGAAGGAACTAAATTAGCAAAAAGATTTAGACCTGTAAGACTTAACAATTTTTTGTAGCCTATCATACCAAGAAAATATTTTAATGTGAAGAAGTACGAAACTCCTTGAAGATAATTGAATCTGGTATTGCAGTATCAACAAACCAATCAAAGGTAACAAGAAGTGATCACCAAGTGGGTAAAATGACGGACTAAGGAAAAATGGTGATTGAATATTATAGAGGATCCACCAAGGAAGTATTAGCAATTCATGAGGATAAATTTATATTAAAGAATGTTAATCAAATAAAGACTACTAATTAGATGAAGGTCAAGTCAAACTGAAAGTGCATCTTTTAATTTTAACTAATGTCTAAGTTGCCGGATTTGGACCTTGGAGCTCGGTTTCAGGTCCAGATTCGAGCCTGGGTTCGCGATGGGTCCGGGCAGGGTCCGTGTTTTGGCTTGCGGGTCCGCCTGGGTCCATGCAAGGCAGACCCGTAGGCCGAAACACGGACCCTGCTCAGACCCGTCGCGGACCCGAGTGAATCTAGGCGGACTTGCGGCAGGTGGGGCCAAAAAGTGACCCAAAGAAGCATTAAAAATATGTTTTTTTATTTTTTATTTTTGCCAAACCCTAAAGTAAGGCCTATTAGATTCATTTCATTCATCTAATCTCTCATTTGCTTTGTAATTTTGCTCTCTCATTTTGGTGTGGCCATTTTGCAAGTTTGAAGAGAAGGTTGTCAAGATTGTTTGTGGAGTCTCAAATCCTTAAAATAATCAGTGCTGAGTGTTCCAGGTATGCATTTGATCCTTCCTTTTGCTTCTTTCATAGTTTGTTTTTAGTTTTTTATATATTTATTGTTCTAAATTTTTATCAAGTTTTGTATAAGTTTTGAAATATTTTTTTAAATTTGTTTTTATAGATTGCAAGAATCCAAGAATGAATAGTCAGGGTTCAGTGGGTGGGGTGGGATCCCAAAGATTTAAAATTGATAAAGGCTTTCCTTTGTCGAAGTATACAATAAGAATTGAGCAATGTGTTGGTGGGGGAGGGTATATGTGGAAATGCAATTTTTGCCAAAACCAATATAGAAGCTCCTATTACCGGGTTAAACATCATTTGATAGGTCCACCAGGTCAAGGGATTTCCATGTGTGAGGGGGCCCCAGAGGGAGGTAAAAAAGGGTTGCCGGCTCCTCAAATAGCAGGCATGTTGAAAGAACAACAAGAGGCTGATAGGTTAGTGTCAAAGGCAAAAAAAGATAAGTCAAAGCAAAAATCACCAACACCACCCTCTCAAACAATCAGTAGACCACATCCCTTCCTACCTACCCCATATGTGGATGAAGATGAAATAGAAACACTCGCATCACGCAAGAGAGGCCCATTAGATACGACATTTGAAAATGACAAGAGAGAAATTGCTGACATAAAGATTGGGTGTTGCCTCATTACAAATGGTGTGTCATTCAATCTAGTGAGATCCCCTTATTGGAGAGAGATGGTGAAAGCAATAAATGATGCACCTCATGGTTATTGATCCCCTGGATATGAAAAGTTGAGAACCACCATATTGCATAAGGAGAGAAAGAATGTAGAAAACCTCCTCAAACCAATAAGAGATTCTTGGATCCAAACGGGGGTGAGCATCGTCTCTGATGGATGGAAAGATTGCAAAAACTGTCCATTAATAAATGTGATTGCTGTTTGCTCCAAGGGGGCAATGTTTTTGAAGGCGGTTGATTGTGAAGGGCAAGTAAAGGATGCAAATTTTATTGCCCAACTTCTCATTGAATCCATAGAGTTCGTGGGAGCTGACAATGTTGTCCAAGTAATAATGGACAATGCTAAAGTTTGTAAAGCTGCAGGTGCTTTGTTAGAAGCATGATATGAGCATATCTTTTGGACACCATGCACTGTCCACACCTTGAACTTGGTGATGAAAACAATGGGCAGCCAAATTGAATGGATGAAAAATGTGTATGAGGAGGGTGAGCAGATCCAAATGTTTGTGACAAAGCACCATATCTCACAAGCAATTTTTAGAACTTTCTCCCACTTGGAATTATTGAAGGTAAATTTTAAACTTTATTTAGCTTCATTTATCATTTTAATTTTTGTGTCATACTTCACAAAATTCAATACATATTCTTAAATTTTTGTGTTATCAACTTATCATATTAACTTACAATTTGAATTAACACAGTAATAGGTTGCTGAAACAAGGTTTGCTTCACACACAATTGTCTTTAGACGACTTGTGAGGGTGAAAGAGGCATTGGGTCAAATGGTTATTAGCAACAAATGGGGTGGATGGAAGCAAGCTGATACAGAAAAGGCCAAAACTGTAAAGGATTTGATCTTGAGTGATGATTTTTGGAATAGGGTGGAATATGCATTAGAACTCACCGAGCCCATCATGTCTATGCTTCGGTATGCTGACACGGATGAGCCTTGTTTGGGGAACATATATGATGCCATGGACGCCATGCTAGAAAGAATGAAATTAGTGAGTTTAAATTTTTATACAATACTTTATCCTTGTTTATTGAGAGATTTTGATTTTTGATTTTAATTAAGTTATTAGCACTACATCAAGATAACTTACATGTACATCATTTGACATCCCAAGTCATTTAGAGGAGAGAGAAGGATCTTGATACATTGTACACTAAGGTGGAGAAAATTGTTCTACATCGTTGGAATAAGATGACTACACCTTTACACCTCTTGGCATATGCACTTTCTCCTAGATATTATAACAGTGAGATACTTGCTATTCCTGGTAGAGTGGCACCATATAGAGATCCTGAAATTGCTTACTGGGTATAAGAGGGCACTTAACAGGGTCTTTAGTGATCCTGATGTGGCATCAAATGTTAGGAGAGAGTTTGTTGATTTTGTCTCAAGCAAAAATGCAGAACCTGATGCAATCAATGACCAAAGTAGATTGGATGCCATTGGATGGTGGTACTTACATGGGGAAATTTACATGTACCTCCAACCTCTTTCCATTAAGATCTTGTCACGAGTATGTATTTAAGTTTATTTTTATTTTCTTATGGCCACTTAGCTTGTCGAATTAGCACTCTTAAATTCCTATTGTATTATAAAATTACTTAGCTAATTTTTTAAAATTTGTTGGTCGTCTCTCTAGGTTGCGAGCTCTTGTGTTGTTGAGCGGAATTAGAGTACATACTCCTTTATCCACTTAGTGAAGCATAACCGGTTGGGTTCGAAGAAAGCAGAGGACTTGGTATTTATTCACAACAACTGGCGCCTCCTATCGCGCAAGGATCCAGGATATAAGAAGGGACCAGAGAAGTTGTGGGATGTACTACCTGAGATTTCTGACTTGGATATGACTGTCCAAGATATATCTAGAATTGCCTTGCTAGATGTTGAGGAGGTCAAGGAGGAGGATGTGGCTGCATTTGGGGCTAGTGGAACTAGTTTGGATTCCAATGATGAGGAAAATGTCAATGATATAGATGAGGATGAAGCCATTGATTCCTCATATTTTGATGACCCATATGACCCTTGAAGGGCATTTGCATCTTTGATAAACTATGCTTAAACATTTGTCATCGACTCATTGAGTCATTTATGATTTATCACCATGTTTCACAGTTTCAAACTTTATTAAGTCATAATTTATTATCTATCAATCTGATGAAGTAGTCTATGTTTTGAAATTCTATTTTGCATTTTAGTAATTCAATGTATGATTTTATTTACAACATTAGCATAGAGGAATGAGTGAGTATTTAATGTTTATCTTTGACATTTGGCATTGATCAATAATCAAGTAACATTGATATATTCATACTATGGAATGACTTAGTTTTAATTTTACAACTATGTGAGTTTATTTTTTATTTTTTATTGCATATATATATACTCACGAACCCACCCACGAACCCAAACGGGGGAAAAAAAATTTGCCCGAACCCACAAACTCGAACCTCGAACTCGAATTCGTCCTCGAACCCGAATTGACAACTTAGACTAATGTTGGTCATGAAAAAATACTGTTATAAGGGACACCTCCCTATAAAGACATCCCTTGCCATCGACATATATATCATTCAAATGCAACACTATCTATTGAAGTCCTCACTCCATTTTGCTTGCATTTTGTTGATAATATTTTGTCCTTTAATGTGTTCAAATCCTTTATATATATTTGTAAAAAAACAACTGTAGTTTAAGTGGTTGTAGCTCAACAGATCTTACAATTTCACAGTTTTACATTAATCAGCACATAGCCTTACTTAGATACAAAGCATTAATATAATGTGACCAACCAATTTACAATAGATACATATGATACAGACAACTTGTTAAGATTATAGCTACAGTTGGATTGATTTAATCTTTAGATGCAATGTTTATATATATATATATATATATAAAATATTATATATAATACATATGTTATATTGTAATTTATATTGTTAATATATATTAACTAATAATGATTAATCATAGAGACATGTCTTCTACTCTTATATTTATAAGAGATTGGGATATGCATTTGGAACATATATATAACAATGGAAATATAATTACACTTGCAGAAATGATCCATGTTATTCAACATGGTATCAGAGCCAGGTTACAAGTGTAAAAATAGAATCAAAGGAGGAAATGGAAACAATAGACACTGCCAATCATGGGGAGATTATCACTATGGGGCAGAAAGAATCATATGACTATACAAAGCAGTCGATATCAGAATATATCCCAGAGAAGAATGGCGTAGAACCATGGTAGTAAAATTATTAAAACTCTATAATAAAGATAGTGGAGGATAGCCAACGCATCACAATGATTCAACAATCATGGATTAATCAATGGGTTCTTATAGGGTGAGAATCGTGTAAGTGTGATCGACAGGTGTGACAACTTCAAGTGTATCTTCCAATAAAAATATATGTGATGGGAAATCAATATACAAATTGATCATTACAATCTTGCAATAAAGCCTACATATAGACAACACACATCATCCATTGAATACCATGTACAACGTAGGTGACAATGAAGGAAGTTACCCTTCAAATCAACGAAGATAAAAATTCAGAGATGGAATTGGGAAGAGTGCATACTCAACGATATGCATTCAATTTTTAACCCGACATCACTCAAAGGAATATATGATAGCAACTAGAAGAAGGATTCAATGAAATCAGAATTCTATAGAAGGATCCCATTGCAAGAAGAAATAAACCGAGGAAACAAAGATGTCAGGAGGATTGGAAAATCTCATATAATTGACAATCTTATGGATGAGGAATTACAGCTTGACTACAATCACGAGGTGAATCGTAGGAAAGGTATGAAAACCAATCAACATTTGAAAAGAATAACTTGTCATCCTATGGTTAAGAAAGATACTTCTAATCTAGCTAGCAAATGGAGGAATCTAGGATGTGAATTAACCAATGGTAGACAAACAAAAAGAAAAAGAAAAAAAGAAAAAGAAAAAAAGAAAAAGAGATTGTTGGGGATGATACTTAAGAACATTATTAATAAGGCCAGTAAACAATAACTTGGTAGCAACTCCTATTCAAATATTATGGGGAGCTTGTAATATAGATAAATCTTTGCCTCAAAGAAACATCAGATGTTGATTCCCATTTACACTTGGCACAAGATCTACTACACATTGACTGTTGATAAATGATTAAAGAAAAACCCACAGTGAGAAGTCATCAACAATGAATATATGAAATGCTTGAGCAATAAAGTCTAGATTAAACATGTCAACCATCCAAAAGAAGCCATTTTGGAAAGTCTAAAATGAAGTTGCTGATAATTTGAGAGGATGCAAGTTTATTCTATGTTAGTGAAGGTAGTAATGATGTTTGAACAAATATGGTTTCTAAAGTCACATGGATGGTGCCATCAGGGAAAGACACTGAGTTATGTACCGTTCCACGTCACAAATAGAGCGATGAAAAAGAAGATCATATTGGGCAATAAGTGCATATAGAGTCATTGACTTCAACAAAAATACCAAAAGCAGCATATGAAGATTTGATTCAATTCTATCAATAGTGTAAGGGACTATATAAACGGAGACAATTATCTTCAGCATAAGAAAGATAACGATAGTACCAGACACGATAATGGTATACCTACTAAAGTTTCAACCCTATGCTTACACACTTTGAAAAAAAGAAAACTATAAGCTTATACAATGATGAAGATTTTGGATAGCATGAAATGAAGGTTCTAGCATACGCAGTGATATTAAAATGTTATAGCCGGCAATCACAAATTATTGCTAGTCTGAACAAAAAGAAAGCACTTTAATATTTAATCGGGAGTGGAGTTAGAGAATAATAATATGCAAACGATTATGGTCCACAAATAGCATTGATAAACAATAGAAACTATCAAGCATCTGCACATATATATTATCGTAGAGCCACACAGTTAACAACAACAATACATATATAATGAAAGAAAGAAAATGATAAACTTTAAGATCACCAGAGATAGTCTCTGTACACGTCAGTATGGAAGACGGTATGGAGATGACTGGAGCAAAAATCGTTTGTCTACAGATTCATTTATTATTATAATATTATAGTTAACGGCAATACATGAAGATGACGAAAGTTGTGGAAGTTAAGTAGTTCAAGTTAGTTGTAACATGGTTATAAACTACTTCTAAGTGAGCAATATATATTATACCTCTTTCAATTTAAAAGACATTGAGAATGAACATCATATGAATGAAGTACTACATCGGCAACAAAATAATTCTCAGAATACAAAGAGGTACTTTCTTATAGTGAAAGTCTAAATTCATCAAAAATCAATAAACTCCTTGCTGCAATGTCTCTTGATTGGGTTGGTAGACGATTGGAGGATTGGAATCTTATATCTGAATAGGCGTGTATGAATATTACCAAATATATCATGGCAGATATTGAAGGTGACGTTTGTCCCAAGCTTTGGATCAGGAACTTCTATAACAACAAGATATATACATCAGTGATCTGCCATAGTTATGGTTGCTCTATAAACCAAACATCACCAGTAGAAGCAAACAATGCCTTGTTTCTAGTTACTATTGCATAGAAGAATATTCAAAGGAGTACATTGAACACTACATATTTGGTATGATGACCATCACCATAATTTTACTCAAGATATGTAGATGAGACAAACCACTGAAGTGTTACTAAAGGGTCGATGATATAAGAGTGAGAATTTCACATTGTGGGGGGCGGGTTATAATAATCAATGTTCCATTCCCACATGAACCATCTTTAGAGAGGAGATGTTTCATCTATGTGCAGATAAGTATGTCGTATCTTTGAGTTTTCCATTTATCTCTCTCTTATTTGTGATTTCTATACATACTATAAAGGTTATTTGCCTTGATCTTTTCCTTTATGTTTGAGGTTGTTCTTACAAGAAACGAATGTTGGTATTTTACACATGCTACCAGATATTGTGTAGACTCAATCTAATGATAATAGCTCCAAAAAAAAGAAAAGAAAAAAAACCCGATGGTCAAGATGAATAAAATGAGGCTTTTGAAGAAAACATCCTTGATGATTAAGATTACGAGATTCTTCTACATTAAGAGGGAGTATAACATTTCTCCGAAGGCAACACAAGAGTTTAGAAGATTGATACTCAGAGGGAGTCTAGAAATCCATGTATGTGATTGCATGATTTTGATTGGCCTACTCTTGAGTGCATCATGAGGAAGTATTGACTTATCGCTAGAAAATCAATAGATTGATATTAGATTCAGAGTGAGTTCGACAATCATGCTTGGGTGAAGAGAGTTTCAGAGGAAGTAACTAGAGGACTTGACTTTCTAGAATTGATGTTCAGAGGGAGAATTTTGAGGTATAATCCTTTGTAAATGATATCTAAGCTCAAAATTTATTGTAATGTGTTCTTCTCTATGAGATAGAATTGAGGTGAAAGCCTTTGTACCACCCTCTGACTTGGTTCATGGTAGTTACTATTTCATATATGATATGTAATGAAAGGTGACGATCTTTCATTGACATGTATAAACAGAAGGTAACCATTTTAAGATGACGATCTTATAAACGGTAGACATGTTATCATGACAAACTTCATTAAGTTGTTGTCCTAGAGTGCTGGAAGTCATGATAATGAACATAAGGTAACTATTGTAAGGTGATGACTTTATCAATAGTTGATCTATCTCCTAACACCAAAATGTGTTGGAGCAAGTGTTATCATGGTTCTTCGGGCCAGATTTTGTTGGACACCTTGATAACCAACTCATCATGGTTCTTCAGGCCGGATTTTGCCGAACACCTTGATAATCAACTCATCATGGTTTTTCGGGCGAGATTTTTCTGGACACCATAAAAATCAATTTGTTATGGTTCTTCGGGCCGGATCTTACTGAACACCATAACTTAAATTTATCATAGACCATACATAAGGTGGTGTTCAAATCTTGTATTATAATTGCTTTAATTCTCTCTTTGTTAAAGACGGAGTGTTGAGAAATTTAGCCTCATAGTGAATTGAAACAAATTTCATATGTAATATATATTAATATATATATGTGTGTGTGTTGATGGATTTATGTTGATATCCATAAATATGCCATTCCAAAAATATCACATTGAGATGATATATCTCCATATGCTTGAGAGCATATTGTGTTCCTTAACAAATCCTCTCCTAGCTAAGAGGGAGTGTTAAGATCATAGCTACAGTCGGATTGATTTAATCTTTAGATGCAATATATATATGTGTGTGTGTGTGTGTGTGTGTGTGTGTGTGTGTGTGTGTGTGTCTATATATATATATATATATATAAAATACATATGTTATATTGTAATATATATTAACTAATAACGATTAATCATAGAGACATGTCTCCTACTCTTATATTTATAAGAGATTGGAATCTACATTTGGAACATATCTATAACAATGACAATATAATTACATTTGCAGAAATGATCCATGTTATGCAACACTACTATCACAAATTATTGCTTAATCATCGGAACCAACTGGTCCCTTCGCTAGTGATAAAAAGAGCTCTGCAAAATAGCATCCAACCCATAATAGAATAAAAAGTTTCCTCCTGAATCAATGACTCTATCCTTTGTAGGCAATCTGATAATCTCCTTTTATCTTTTTGCTTGCAACATCATAGCTATACCAGTCCAAAACAACTCAAGAGCAATTGTTAGCTGTAATAATCAGCCTAGAAAAATCAGTTTTACCACTTAGCTGTTACACATATTACTCTCCATTTAGCTCTTTTGATGTAGCATTCTAAGGACATCTCAACACATAACCTATGGAGCCAAACTGATACAAATGAAATCCACCTTAATACCAAATGCAGCCCTAAAATCATCAACATAAGGAACAAGATGATGGACCATATTCAAACTGATCAGAAACTCAAAGAAAGGATAAGATTCTGATATAAATAGATCCCGTTCTCCCTTCCATGATGATCTGATCAAGAAAAAGGAGTCAATCATCCGTATCTTTATTTCAGTAAGGTGTATTACCATGAGATGTATGTAGAAGCTTTATATACTAAAACATTCTGATTTTTATAGATAAAATTACATACTCGGTGAAGCTGGAAAACTTGAGCATTTACACATCCCATTCCAACTAAAATAAGTTGCAGCTTGGATGGGAGGACATCCTGATTGCTAAAACCCTTGGATCATTTTACACGGATTAATTAACAATATTTTTCCCTTTCAATTTTATGCTTTTTGAACCCTTTCACTTTTAAAGAGAAAAACCTGTGGAATTTGAATAGTGATGCAATTGAGTGCAATCGCATGTAAGTAATAAGATTTTATTTGGTGGAATGATTGTCATATCTTAAGTGACACCAAATAATATTTCAATTGACTTTTTTGTTTGTTAAAATTCCAAGTTTTGAAATTTGATGAAATGGGGTGGATGTTCCTGTGGCTTGTAAGGTATACAATTTTAATAAAAATTGACAATGAGAATGCATATAAAGATTTAAGATGAGATTGTTTCCAACATATGCTCACCGCCAAAAGACTTTCTGTAAAGACTTCTTATTATTTTGGTTTTGTGGATCTGCATGTAAGGTTAAGGACAAATATCATGTTATGGATTTTTTTTATTTAGAGTGAACTGAATGAGAACAAATTCCTTGGCACCTTTTCTAATTTTAGGTATTTCATTGTATTGTGTGGATGGTTCAAGAAGATTCAACTAGTGTTACAAGCCTCAGACTCGTCTCAGATTCGGCAAGCCTGAATCAAGCCCAAACTCGGACTCGACGACCGGACTTGACAATTAGAATCCCATGAAATTCAAAGTTTTTAAAGGATTTTAAGTTTTTTTTATATATCATTTATGCAAATAACGTCAAATACACAATAATTGAGATAAATAGAAGCTACTTTGCAAACATACACAACTTTTCATGAGCACATAAGAATAAATACGAATTTTTGAAAGAAATTACTTAAGTTAAACTGAATAACATAATAGAAATATAGTGTCGCTGTCAAATGTGTATAATATTCATGGAATATGCAAACCATTGAATCAAAAGTTCAAAACATACATCGAAACAAAGGCTTATGTTAGTCTATGTTCTCCTACGAGTACGAATAGATAGGTCATGGAAGACTCTAGAGCCATCCTCTCTCTATGTGTGTGAGGTTGAACCTCAGTGACATTCTCATCATGATTATCCTCATCCTCATCAGAGTCAGATCCATCACTCTCGGCCTCAGGGTCCTACACTAGGTCTCCTCATGCTCTAGCCTTCACCATTGTCATCACTACTGCCTCTGCCTCTTGATCCACCTAATCAACCCGCTCTAAGCCTTCATTGACGAAGATAGGATCCCCAACTTCTAGCTTCAATTTGACTTCAAATAGCGAAGACGAGCTGTGGGAGATAACACAGCTGAAGGAATGTTGAATCCTGAAATTTGGCTAAGCCTAGAATGTTTTGAAAACCCCCAAAATCTAGCATCCGCATTGTAATTCCTATGAAGCTGACACCTATCTCAAACATCGTAACAATATTTATACAAATATAACTTAAAGTATTAGAAAGAAAATACTTATATTTAAATGTTATAGTTGTATATATCCTCCTGCTCTTGGTATGAAAATATTATCATTTTCCATTGGCCGATGATAGAGTCCGGCCAGCAGGACTCACCAAGTCCATGGAAACTTGCGTAGCATTCGGCCGAGTCTGAGGCAAGAGGCCACCAGCCTCGGGAAGGCTGCCTCGCCTTGGGACTCGTAGAGTCCTTGGAGGACTCACCAAGTCCCGTAACACCGGATGCAACCCAATGTTGTGCCCTTATTTAATGGTATTTTTTTCATTCAAATTTATAGGGTCGATGAAACTTTCGTAGACAGATGATTTGTCAAAACAACTTAATTTGTAAGTATTAAATAGTAAGACCATGTAGACTGAACATTATAATTTTGCAAAGGTGATGGTTCAGATTTAGGCTCAAAATTCGTCAATTTTTTTTTGGGTTGGGTTCATATTCGTTTTGAGTTTTGTTCATACAAGAATATATGTATGTTTTAATACATGCACACACATGTAGAAGCAAATAAGTTCATACACCACTTAGTTGACAAATGCACAAATGACATATAAAGAAACCTTTTTGGTCCTTTTAGTGGTCACTTTTATGGTTGAAGGGTCGAATATACCTAATTTGGCAAATAAACTTTTTGAAAAAATCAATGAACATGTGTTTTCTTTGGTCAAATTCACCCAAATTCCTTGAAATTCGATTTGAGTTCATGTGTTGAAATCAGAAGTCTGCAACAGTTTGACAAAATTTCACTGGGGTCCCTCTGCAAGACTTTGACAGACTGGCAAAGTTTTCGACAAATTCAAACTGAATCAGGATGTACAGTGAACTGACTCCCCAATTCCACATGCCAGGAGTGGATGTCGTAACTTATCAATTTTGCTATAAAACAGAACAGCCAACTAATTTTTTATTTATTTCTATTTTTAAAAACTCCAAAACATAATTATTCAGGCCTTAAAAATCAGCTTAATCAAGTTCTTGATTTTTTTTTTTTGTAGTAACTATAAAAAATGTGTAGGTTTTTTGAGATATGAAATAAGCTCTTTCTTCTATAACTTTTTATAGTCTTTTTTTTTGGGATGATCCTGGGTCTTGCCCTGGAATCACAAATTTAATTGAAATAAGGAATGTAATATAATTAACAACATAAATCCTGGTTTAGGTCTTGCAACTAGGTTAGATAATGATTGAAATATAATTCATAAGATTATTCATTTCTATTGGGGCTAGCTATTCAACAACAAATAAAATACATATACTTGTAGGGTCTGGAGAGGATATCCATTAAGGGTGCCCATTTTATTACATCGCCTAGTTAAGCCCAAGAGCATGCAATGTCTATCTAAGACAACATGCTTTCTGGCTTGCAAGATAATTCCATCCTTTGGGGTGGCCTACTTCATTCAAGTGAACCAGGGTCATTATCGAAGACTGTTAGGCCCAATTTAGCACAAGGATATATAGTGTCTAACTAAGACAGCTTGCCCCTTGGCCTTCAAGCGCAGTGACATTTTCCTTGATGGGTCCATCCCTTGGAGTGAGCTACTTAATTTGGAGGAATCCCAACACATTTCCTTCCATTCCCGTAATGATTGTTTGTCGTAATCAAGAATAGACAACTTTTTCAATTAATGAAGCATAATAAAGCATATTGACATCTTGATAAGAGATTTGCATACATTAAGCATATAAAAAATATTCTTATCCTTATGACTATTTTTCATATGACATATCCAGTCATAGCTGTTTTCAGAATTGCAGATCTCTTCCTTAATACTGACTTGTCTTTATCTTGATCTTGATCCTTTAATGGACGCCTTTGACAAATGACTCTCCTTCCTATTTATATCTTCATGATGGAAGAGTCACAACATTTCATTAAGTTCATTGCCGTTGCAAGGGACATGACTTTGAATAATTAATTGCGGCACTCTTGCAGATCACAACACTTTCTATTTCTAAATCACATGTCTCTTAAAACATTAACTGCTCTGTCATTATAAGTATGACTAAGACAAATTTGTCTTATTTATATGGAGCGCAGCAAACAAAAGAAAATTAGCACTTTTGGGAATTATTGTGATTTTCTGAAACCTCCAAGGGCACCAAGGCATGAGAGAATTTGCTAGTCTAAGTAATTTTCATGCTGCCTATGTTTTTAAAAATAATTACTGTAGCAATTATATTAATGTTTTCTTATACAACACAACAAATGAAGGTCAACCATTTTTGGGAATTAGTTTGATTTTTTAAAACCTCCACAAGAGCGCCAAGTTATTACAGAGTCTGCTACTCTAAGTAATCTTCAGTGTGTATGTTTTAAAAACTAATTTCTGTAGTGCTCATATAAAGATCTTCTTAATTCAATCACACTCTTTGTAATGGTCATCTGCTTGGTTAGACTTCGATCCTTTGAACATGGCAATTGGTCAGCCTGCATGGTTTTATAAGTTTCAAAACTGCAATTTGTATTTATTAAGCCATCGATAATTATAAGGCTGTAATTCAGTCAGATTGGCAGGGGCGTGACAATTTCTAGAATTGGGGGTTGAATATTTTAGGTATTAATATGTTGTGCCTTTTATCCTTTGGAATTGTGAAAGCAATTTATATTTTTTTAATGCATATTTATACAAATGATTAACAGTTTCTACAGTCAAGCCCGTTAATTTAGAAAACCTTTAAACATTCATTTGAAATCTAGTATAAGGAGGATAGTGATGATAAATTCATAGAATTGGCAATGATATTAAATCTTTAGAAACCTATTAGTATAATTCACAATGATGACAGTGATCCACTGTAGTTTGACAGATAACCATTAGTGGCCTGTGGGTTTACCCTAGAACTGCGAAGCCAAAAAGCTTAGGGCCCATTTGGTGAGCGGAATAGGAATACGTATTCCAAAAATTTTGAATTCCTGGTTTGGATGCACCAAAACGGGATTGGAATACGAGGTAAAATAGGAATACGTATTCCAATTTTGGCCCAAAAATGGGGTTTTGCAATTCCATCCGAATAGGTGGTATTGGAATACGTATTCCTATTCCATTTTTTTTAATTTTAGAAAACATAAATTTTTGGGTCCGCGAATTCCCATCAAATATTGGCTGAACCAAACGGAGAATAGGAATACGTTCTATTCCAGAATACGTATTCCTATTCCGCTCACCAAACGGGCCCTTATTGATTCAGCTTAATTCATCAAAAATAGCCCAAAGGCTTATTGATTTGGCTTGATGTATCAGATACACTTACTATCAAAAGAATCAGTTTGACTGTCAATGCTAGACATAAATAATAGTTCTTTTGTATGCAAAATGTTGGATCAGAAATATCTAATATAATAAAACTTAGACAGATCTTCAGCAATCAAAATAGATGGCAAGAAGACTTGTAGACAACCTCTTTTCATGCTATGCATGATGCAAATTAGCTACAATTAAAATTACTCGGGGTTGAACCAGAACACATACAAACTTGGTTTTAAGATGTAATAACCTTGTCTGGTTAAAACTAAATCAAGCATCAATTTATTTCACATTTCAATGATTTGATATTTTGTCAAACATTTGGCAAGCAGCCCAATTACCATTGAATATATGATGTCTTAAATTTTGAAACACAATATCAGGATTTATAGCAAACTGATCACAAATTTATTTAATTTTTGCCTTATAAGTTTTGCATAAATAAATACCAAATGCCAATAAACAATTCTTAAATGATTCACATCAGCCTCTGAATTCATTCATCAACAAATCATATAGCAATATAATGAAAAGGGAATTTAATTGTTAGCTGACTGCTATAAATCAGAATTTGAAGCCAACATGTTTACTTTCAAACTATGTAATATAAACTGAATTTTACAAATTAAGAACTTGATAGTTGCCGTAGAATGTAATTGCAAATTCAAACTGAAAGCCGCCTAGCCCAATTTCAATCTGACGTTCACAGTCTACTGTTACAAATGCTGCCCAAAACTGATATAGAAATCATGCCAAATACAAGAACCCTTGGCATTCAAGCTATAAATCCAACACGCTAATCTGATGCAAATTGAACAAACTAGGATATCTAGAATTACCAAACTCCAATCTGCAGACTAAACCATTGTCTAGTAACAAAGAAATTATAATATTCAATTGTATAAATGCTCCTCAGCCATAGTTAATACAAAAAGAGGAGATGATAATAAAACTCAAAAGTCCACAATATCTCAGCTGTGGGTTCTCAGAATTAAATCTACAATACTTCAGTTGTAGATCCCAAACCCTTATACTGCAGCAAGGGCACAAACTTCAGACTCAGAAACTCTTCGCAGGCAACAAAAGAAAATAATCAATCAGATGCTTTACTCATCAAATGGGCTCATGTTTATATTCTCTAAATGGCACAAAGTTTCCCAAATGAACTTTACTTAAGAAGCTTCCCACACATAACATTAAAACATAATAAAGTGCCATTATAAACTAATTTATTAATTGCTTTTGGCTCCGAAAATGACATTTTCCCCCATAACTTCAAATTCTGACATGTAAGGGCACTGTTTCTTGTTCCCATGATTTAAAACTTCTCGTCCCGATTCCAACGAGCTATGATACTGAGGTGACCAACCAACAACACTAACAAAAATGGTAACCTCAGCGTATTTAGATGAATAATAATAATAATTCACCGGTCTTGAAAACAATTGAAAAAGCATCAGAATCGAAATCTGACAACACCAAAGTGATCCTGATGATGAAAGACGATGAATGAACCTGAGGGGGTGACTATAAATAGATGCTCCGTCCAAGATTCTTGGAGCCCAAATCAGAAGCTCGAAATAAAAATTGAGAGCATCCTTCAACTCCTTTGACTCAACTAAGCTCATCGGAACCAACACATTGACTTACTATAAATAGTAAGTCTCTCAAACGGAGCCAAAACACACCATAAGTTGTTGGAAAGCCTATAACCACACAACTAAGACCCTCAAATCTTATTGTTAGTTCACAAGGGTCACGATGGTGAACTGAACCTGGCCAATTTCAGGAACTTGCTAAAAATGGGGACATTACAGTCCTCGCTTCCTAAGATTGCTTGTCCCCAAGCAATCGTGGAGCAAAATGAACATCACAATCCACCTGGATCCCAAAGGTAGAATTGCGTACTATCCCTGCTGTGTACAAACAACTCCTGTAGCACCAACACTCAAATAATGGACATCAACATCAGAATCATCTGAAAATTGACTCGAGGCGCTGATGAAAGCAACAATTCATCGGAACTCAACTCAACTGAAATACCAACTCTGTCCACACTTTAGTCCCCATCAAACTGATACTCACACCCAATTGCATTGTGGAGATGGTAACAACCATAGGTACCTGAAACACTACCATCAACCCCAACTTGTGCCAAACTGTCCTAGGTGTGTAGATATTGCAAGGGGTCTAATTTGCAGTTATCAATCCCATTTGCAAAAGATGGTGCTAACTCATCCCATAATGGATGGCATGAAACTGGAGCCAACCCACATCGACATGAAACCAAATCCTCTACCTGTGGGTCAAAAGAAAAATGATGAGCACTCCTGACAGTATAATGCCGATAAAAATTCCAAATCTTTGTCAATGGCTCATCATCAAATTGGGAATCAGAAGATGGCTCCAATCTTTGACTTTGAACTACTGGTCGGGTAGGATCTTGGGCAACCCTCTTAGCAAACCCAACCTCAAAATCCCTACGGGGAAGCATAGTAGATAGAGTCTCTACAATCTTTCCTACCAACCTTTGAATGGCACGAGAGCCTCGGATGAGAGTACCCTCAGACACTCTGTATGAATCCTCCCACACATCCGAACTCTCAAAAAGATACTCTGTGAAAGATTTTTTGCAGTAGAAATTATATGTGGAAGCATCAACTTGCTCCCCTGTGATCCACAACTGATCCCTCTGAAATTGTGTCACCGCCAATTGTCCAATGCTATTAGCTCTATGAAATGAAGAAATAGATTCACTTCCGACAAAAGGAAGCAAATCAATATGAGAACTCGACTCCATTGATACTCTTAACATCATTTGTACCTACTGCACCCATATCCGAAATGGATGTGTCTGCCACATCACCATGTCCATCATCCCCAACTGTAGAAGCAAACTCACCACCAACCACAATATGCAAATGAATTGGATCTGGGGCTGGTGTGGTCTGAACATGCTCCAACTCCACGGTCACCTCATCCGATCGTGATTGGGACTCTTGAAGAGCCAATTGAGTACACTAAAGAGAGTCCACAATCATCTCAAGCTCTTGGGTGAGCTCAACCATCTCCTCCGCTTTCTCTAACATTGTCTCATAACAGGTCCTACCCCACTGTAGAAGGTATACCTTGTCAGCAACTAGCTGTGAATAGTTATGCTTCAAGATTCTGATAGCCTCTCGAAGTGTATGAACCTCTGCTAGAGAAAGAGTACTATCACCGTGCTCATCAGACATAGGAGCACCCTAACCAAATGTAGCCAACATCAGACAGATCGCATCATAATGCTCAAAAGTTGAAGAGATGTCACTTTCACTCATCTTCAACAAACTGGTCACATGATGCCTTTATAACCCCTGCCTCCTATGCAAGCTCTCTGTCTCACTAACTACACTGTGATAGGAAACCGAATCAGAACTGCCCACCACAAGATCGCTCATACGTATGCTATCATCCTCGCACAATTTTGCATTTGTGATACAACTACATTGTACCTCAACCAACTCCTCATCTGAAGAAATGGAAGCCCTTGCAATATCAATATCCTCGCATGGCTCAACTTCCACCTCAAAAGATAGATCCTGTAAACACTGATCCTGAGACTCATCAAAAACCTCCTCGGAGTCATCACCCAATATTTGATAAGGGATATCATACCCTATGCATCTCATAGTATCATTAGATGTGTCCATACCATCTGCATCCACATCTCCAGACTTAGTTGTAACACCTATATCACCAACATCATAGTTGGGTGACTCCATACGTGCCTCGGTCTCACTTAAGAAAGCAACTGCCTCTTGTACTGGAGCAACACTACAGTAGTTGACAT
Organism: Cupressus sempervirens; assembly: GCA_028749045.1. NCBI lineage: Eukaryota > Viridiplantae > Streptophyta > Pinopsida > Cupressales > Cupressaceae > Cupressus > Cupressus sempervirens. The sequence goes on from CM053793.1 coordinate 789,542,871, forward strand.
ATAAGTTGCCATTAACAACTTCCTCCTTCGGTGAGTCTGAAAAGTTAGTGACATCCACATCATCAACTGCCTCTGGACTAACCATAGTGACTACCTTGGGAGCCTCAACTTGCTGAAGCTCAGTGTTGCTATCCATCATGGGCACATTCACATGTCCCTGTGAAACTAGTCCATCACCAATACTGCAGATAAGACTAGCAGGTGCCATACTAAATGAAGGAACATTAACATCATGGACACCTAGCGGGGAAAACTCAAGCTTCCTTCCCTACAACTTTGATGTTGGCCTTCTAAAGACGGAAACTATGTACCTCGTGGCTCTCTCAACCATCTCAGGATTTGACAAGCTCTCTGCCAACCTCTGCTGATAAAGCATAAGTTTCTCCATACTCTCCCTTCGGCATTTAATTTCCTGCTATCTTCATGTAATAACCCCAATAGGTTATAACTTCTTCCAACACCAAAAATCTTTATACTTCAGTTGTTTGTCATTTCGTCAAACACTTTGCAAGCAAGGGTCATCTGACTGATATAACTTTTCAGATTGCTGCAGTGATTCTTGTTTGGATTTGCCTCAAAGAGAATGCTTACAAAGACTCCAAATTGTCTAAACAATGTCCTAACATAAATATGCAACTAATTTTGGCAATAGTGAATGCATATATGAGTTCTAATCATGAAAATGATTACCTACAACCAACTGGTATTTTAACAAACAGTTGGTATGCAAGCTAACTAGTTGATAAGAAATGATATAATAACGCTCAAAGACAACTATCAATGACCAACAATTGTATCTCCTTAATTGAGAATGAGTATCCAATAAAATATTCATACTAAGTTAGCCAAGACTCTTGGCATTTACAAAGATATCAAAATATGATGATTGCTGGTAAAGTAATATGCACCTACAGCTGCCAATGAAAACTAATGCAACTCTAAATATCTAATTTCAATAGTCCCCTATAGCAGTACGCTAATCACATGCATGATTAAATACAACTAAAGCTATGGATTGTTGATACCATTGTGAGGAATGTAAAAATGAATGATGTATCTATTAATGAATGATAGGTCTGATACGAAATGACAATTACAACAACACTCTATAGTGAAAGGCAACTATGAAAATACACATCAGACCTGGCATATGAAGTCGCCTTAGAGAATAGATACCACTGAACAGAAAATAACCTCCTCAAGTGCCCAAGTTGTGCCTCTCTAGCAGCCGCCTTGATTGTAAATGGCTGTAATAATTTTTTTGCTTTTTCGAATTGCTTTTTCGGTTCTGCTTTTTTGGCCTGCTTTTTTTCGAATTGCTTTTTCGGCCTGCTTTTTTCGAACTACTTTTTCGGCCTGCTTTTTCCAACTGCTTTTTCGGCCTGCTTTTTCGAACTGCTTTTTCGGCCTGCTTTTTGTACTCAAATATTTTTTTCTCAATGTAGCACAAATAGAAGATTGAAGTATCTTCCTCCCAGTTGCAATAATTCAAGTGATATTTCACACCCTCAAAATTGCGTACCAATTGAGAGTTTTCGTTCTCAATGGCCACAAATATTTTTTCTCAATGTAGCACAAATAGAAGATTGAAGTATCTTCCTCCCAGCTGCAATAATTCAAGTGATATTTCACACCCTCAAAATTGCGTACCAATTGAGAGTTTTCGTTCTCAATGGCCAGTTGTGATTATTGCAGAAACCCTAGGCTCCACAATGCACATCAACAAACATCAACATCAACAACAACAAATCTGGATGATTAGAATGAAGCCCGAGGTGCCTATTTATTCTTTTTCCTCCACTTTCTGCAGAAGCTTCTAGAACATTATTTTATTTTATCTATTAAGTGACTTTATAAAATATTTTATAATTCAAATCACTTTATTAAATTAATTAAATATAAAGTTACCTTTTAATATCTATTTATTTGATAACTTTATAAATAATTAACTTAATACCACTTATTTATTTAATTAAAATAATTAATTAGTCATCCTCATAAAATATTCATTATTTTGGATAACCTAATTAATTAAATTAATTAAATCAAATTGCCTCCAAAATGGGGACATGACATGTCCTTACTACTCTGCCAGCTCTTGGAACTACCAGGCCTCATGTATTTGTCCATGGTTGGAAATAACAAGAGTGCTGATCATTCCAATCACAACAACAGATCTGAAATAATAAATATTTTTCTACCCCACAGGATGACAAGAAATCGCTCTAATACCATTGTAATAACCTTGTCTGGTTATAAATCAAGCATCGATTTCTTTCACATTTCAATGGTTTGACATTTTATCAAACACTTGGCAAGGAACCCAATTACCACTGTATATATGATGTCTTAAATTTTCAAACACAATATCAGGATGTATAGCAAACTGATCCGAAGTTTATTTAATTTTGGCCTTATAAGTTTTGCATAAATAAATACCAAATGCCAATAGACAATTCTAAAATGATTCACACCAGCCTCTGAATTCATTCATCAACAAACCTATAGCAATATAATGAAAAGAGAATTTAATTGTTGGTTGATTGCTATAAATCATAATTTGAAGCCAACCTGTTTACTTTTAAACTATGTAATATAAATTGAATTTTACAAATTAAGAACCTGGGCTTTGCCGTAGAATGTAATTGCAAAGTCAAACTGAAAGCCGCTTGGTCCAATTTCAATTTGGCGTTCACAATATACCCTTGCAAATGCTGCCCAAAACTGATATAGAAATCACGCCAAATACAAGAACCCTTGGCATTCAAGCTGTAAATCCAACACCCTAATTTGATGCAAATCGAACAAACTAGGATATCCAAAATTACCAAACTCCAATTTGCAGACTAAACCCTCGTCCAATAACAAAGAAATTATAATATTCAATTGTATAAATGCTCCTCAACCACAGTTAATACAGAAAGAGGAGACGATAATAAAACTCAAAAGTCCACAATATCTTAGCCGTGGATTCTTAGAATTAAATCTACAATACTTCAGCTGTAAATCCCAAACCCTTATACTTCAGCAAGGGCACAAACTTCAGACTCATAAACTCTTCACAGGCAACAAAAGAAAAAAATCAGTCGGATGCTTTACTCATCAAATGGGCTCATATTTATATTCCCCAAATGGCACAAAGTTTCTGAAATGAACTTCACTTAAGAAGCTTCCCACACACAACATTAAAACATAATAAAATGTCATTATAAACTAATTTATTAATTGCTTTTGCCTCCGAAAATGATGTTTTCTACCATAACTTCAAATTTGACATGTAAGGCCACTGTTTCTTGTTCCCATGATTTAAAACTTTTCATCCCGGTTCCAACAAGCTATGATACTGAGGTGACCAACCAACAACACTAACAAAAATAGCAACCTCAACGTATTTAGATGAATAATAATAATTCACCTGTCTTGTGAAAACAACTAAAGAAGCATCAGAATCAAAATCTGACAACACCAAAGTGATCCTGATGATGAAAGACGATGAATGAACTTAACAGGGTGACTTATTATAAATAAACGCTCCCTCCAAGATTCTTGGAGCCCAAACCAGAAGCTGGAAATAAAAATTGAGAGCATCCTCCAACTCCTCTGAGTCAACTGAGCTCATTGGAACCAATAGATTGACTTACTATAAATAGTAAGTCCCTCAAACGGAGTCAAAACACACCATAGGCTACTGGAAAGCCTATAACCACACAACTAAGACCCTCAAATCCTATTGTCAGTTCACGAGGGTTGTGATGGTGAACTGACCTGGCCAACTGTAGGAACCTGCTAAAAATGGGGACATTACATAAGATCGAAATTTCAAAATTAAACGATGGTGATTTCCTTGTTATTGAAACCTGGCACAATTATCGTAGTGCTTATCACAACAAAGGTAGAAATTCAATTTGTTTGCTTTTTGACTAGTGGCCAAAGGCTTGGACTCTATTATTAGTATAGGATAATAATAGGTTACTTGATAGAATTACATTTGAGAGAGTGGCTACACATAAAATGTGAGGCTAACTTGACCATTTTATTAGTGAAATCAAAAATTCAAGGCCTGACCTGGCTACTCTTGCATACAACTATTAAAAACTGTGATCATGAGAGAAAATTACATTAAACAGACCAGAAATTTGGCTTTATGACAAAAGAGCAGAATAGACATGAAGAAATAAGCCCTAGTGCTAAAGGGCTCTAGTTAAACTTGACTACCATTTTGGCCAGCATAAAGAAATAATCTAAGACTTTTCCCTTGATACCCTGCAGAAATAGGTCCTCATTATTGTGGTAGAAGAACGTTCATTTGGGCATACTCATCATTACACAAGATTTGAAAAGAGTCCAAGCTTTTGTCATTTTATCCTCAAGCTCTTCTTTGATGAGGTCAAATATTTCACCAAAGGGGCCTTTAAAGACTCAAAAGGGGCTTCACAAAATCAAAATCAATTTCTTCTAGGGCCTGATAGACCGCAAATGCATTTTGTTGATACACCAACTTACTGGCAACAAGACGTAGCCAGTCCTGTTTAGAGACTGTCTAGAAGAGGTGAGTGCACATAGATTGATAAACTTGCCCATCATGCATGTGTGTTCATGACATCTCTTGAGGATTATTAATATCCAAGGTTCCTTTATCATCCAATTTGAATAACCTACAATATTGATCCAAGAGAGTTTCCTCTAAGCAGTTTTAGGTAATTCCAAAGACAACGGTCACGCTGATAAGAACAAGAATTGTCCAAAGATGAAGTAGAGAGTCCAAGTATTAGAGCCAAAAAGCAGCAAATAGGGAATCCTAGAAGACTAGTAGCAAATCAAGTAGTCTCTCTCTCTTGAGGATAATGATTTCTATTCTATGCTCCATGGAGTTTTCGGGACAGGGACATTTTAGGGGATGGGGACATGTTTCCCGTACGGGGACAAGTGGAAGCCAAAATCTAGGGGACAGGACCTTACGGGATGTCGATTGAAAACATAGGGGATTTTTTTATATATAGAGTCAAAATTCAAATATGCATATCATCACATTGATAAAACATTCACCATAGACATTTTAGAAGATGAATACATTGGAAAATTATCAAATGACAAATACTAAGTGCTTCCATTATAACAATATCACATACATATATAGCAAAAATCAAAATGTCTAAAGGCTCGAAGTATCATGTGTGAAATCAAAATGAAATAAAGAGAAGTCCGACTAAAATATTAAGTAATTAAGACTAAATGCAATCTTTCTTCACTGCTGCTGCTCTATATTTTTTCCCTTCCTCTTAGCAAGTATGTCAAATTTTAAAATGAGTATAAGAGTTATTGTTCTAGTATTTTAATGGACCAAATTTGCATAGTTTTATTATGTCTTTAAGACAACTAGGGGCCTACGTGAACAACAAAAAATAATAATTTGGGGGTGTTTTGCCTTTACCTGATTGGCTAGAAGCTTGGGGACAACCAGAGGTTTTAGGGACGACAAAGCCGTCCTCGATATGCTGGCCATAACCAAGTTTCCTATAATAGAAAAAATTGTTGTTTCAAGGGTGTTTTTGAATTCGGCAAAAAGGGGACAGCTCTAGCGATGACAAAATTCTGTCCCTGCGTCCCTGTTTCATCCCCGGGACGAGTATGACCACAAAATCATTGGGGACGCATCCCCGCAGAACACTTTTTCTATTCATTGATCCAGATAACCAATGAATAGAAATCCAAATTAGGACTACATGCTTGTGGGATTCATTGAATTGTGAATGAATTGAGAGGGTAGAAGTCATTCACAGACTTCAAAACCAACTTCTTTCTTAATGAATTCTGAAACATTAGTTAGATGCTACAGAACTCTATTGGTTGGTCGCTTGGTGGTCCGTCAGCTTGTGTACTAGGGGTTCAAATTGTACCAAATGAAACTGTAATTCATACTATGTATAGGAAGAACGTCTTGCTGATTTTTCAGTGAGTTGTTTTGCTGAGCCAATTCTTGTGTGAGGGTAGCCTCTAATGAAAATAAATTTCCACAATCCATGAATTGTCACTGTTATGTTTATGGAAATGATTGTGTAATTTTTTTGGCCTCAATGTTGTGCGGATCATGCTCCATGATCTATCAACAGGAGAGAGTTCAATAGAGTTCAAGAATGCAGGGTTAGCCTTGCCTAGTTCACGCCAATTCAGCGTTTAGGAGCTATGGTTCTAATCAAGTAGTTGCGGTTTTTGTTATCCATCTTTGCTTCTAGGAATTATTGTGTGTAAGTTTTTTAGCATCAACGTTTTTTATCATACGCCATGATCTATCATTAGGAAGAGAAAGTTCAATAGAGTTTAAGAATGCAGGGTTAGCCTTGACTAGTCCAGGCTAAGTCTGAGTCTAGGAACTATGGTTTTAATTAAGTAGTTTGTAGTTTTCGCTATCCATTTCTCCTCGAAACATTGCTCAAGTAACTTTTTCATCAAATATTCCACTTTTAGATTATTATCATAATTCATTCATATATCTTCATATGCCATGCACTTAAGTTGTGATTCTATACTGTTTCCACTGGTCTAAAATGCAAAGACAACAAAGCCTATCAACACAGTTCTCTGAGTGTTTTCCACATCAGTTATGCACGTTCGATGCAGTGAGCTAGTTTGTAGCTGGGCTATTAGCATTTTAGCTTTTTGTATCTTCTGTTACATGGTGTTGTTAAGATAAAATGTAGAACTGAATCGGAATTCTAGGGGGAGATTTAGTGTGGACAATGATTTTTGAACTTTTTCTTCCTATAATAGATTTAGTGATGACAAAACTCAAGATTGGTGATGACAAAACTCAATTCACCTCCCATATGCAGTAGAGATCTTATGCATCCACATCCCATCCCTTCAGAGCTGAATGTATTGCATCGCACCATCATCTTTTTTGCATGTATATCACATTTTTTGTATACAAGGTATACAATTCATCTTAATACATATGTGCTTCTTGTTTACATTGCATGTATAGACACATAAATAAGATGATCTGTTGTTCTATACTGTCCAGTTGATTTTGAATACATCTTTGTGAACAAGTTTTTGTTAATTTGGAATGGGTTCAAGGCGTTGCCATTCTTAAACTATTCTTTCTACCAAATTTATGACTTGCCATCTTCACTAGTGTGCAATAGATTTTTTCTAATATTTGAACTAATTCAACAAATGTCTCTGATAATCAAGAAAGCCGGTATTTTATTTCAAAACAATGCATATACCATTTTTTTTTCTCATGCAAGTAGAGCCTCTATATTTGTGGCGTAACACACTTATCTATCCCTTGAACATCATTAGCCATTTCTACAACATATGCTAGAATGTGTCTCATATGAGCAACGTTAGGTATAATCACGGTTAATTAGACATCATAATGTTACAGGTACTGATTAAGAAGATCAATAGCCCTAAAACTTCATGTGAAAAATACAATCTCATCTTTTAAAAGTAGGGGACATTTAAAATTGAATTGTGAAAATTCTTTGTTGAAAGAATAGTTAACAAAACAATGATGCCTTTTGAAATACTTTTACTAGTTGGTGGAATTCTTTCAGCAGCAACATGCAAATTGAAACATGTAGTGCATAGATTTTATAAAAGCTAGGTTGTGGATATGTCCAATGCACTGCTTTTGACCAATCTACCTCCAAATGGCATGTCCAATCTAGAGAAACCATACAATTTGGGAACACTCAACTATAGGAAAGGACATTGCCTCTGGCACAAGAATCAGTGAGAAAAACCTTGACTCAGAATTACATGGATGTTAGGATTGTCAGATTGTTCAACTGATGACCATTTGGTTTTGATTTTACGTTTTGATGCTGAATATATTAATGATTGTGATCTTAGTAACTGATTTTTTTTTTTGGTTGAGGGGTTAGTAATTTAATATCAGCAGCACAGTTAAAAGCTAGTGAAGATTATGCAAGATACTTATAAAAGCTTATTTGTGGGGTATATGCCTCTTTAGCAGGGAGAGCTCTAACTACATTGCCAATATGCAACTAATTTGTTGACGAGGGCACAACCCAGGTCAAAATGAACACAACAGGAAAATGAGAATTTTATTATCAGAAATGATATGCAATTACATTCAGTACAACGAAAATAGACTCAACTACATGCCCTATGGGTTTACAATGTTATAAGATTCCAGAGAAAAACCCTTCTCACAATACTTTCTCCCAAACTCCATGAAAACTGCCTTTACAATGCAAGAAATGACCTTAAGCAACCCGCATTAGGTTTAGGGATAGGAATACATTTTGGAATATGCCATTTGGCATCGACTGCCAAAGCAGAAGGGTCCAAAAGACATGTTAGAAGTCGATGCAAAATTAGAAGAATCCATAAGTGGTAGTCCAACTTCCAGGAGGCATAACTTTTGAATTGGGAATCCGATTGATGAATTGTTTACATTTTCGGAAAGCTCTCCAAGCTCTCTATAACCCTATGGACCAACTTTGCTCATCCCTCATTTTGCGCGCTTGTATGAGACCATCTAGTGCCTTCCAGAAAATTTAAAATTGCAATAACTTTCAAACTGTAACGCCTTTTGACTTGATTCTTTTTCTGGAATGCTTTAAATTACAAATAAAATCATCCCTCCAACTTACACCCTCTAACTTGTCATAATTATGTCTGAAGTACAAAATAACCTATTTTCTTCATTGGCACATACCTCGAGGTGCTAAAAAACACTAACCCAAAAAACCAATAGTGGAACTATGAGAGGTTGGAATCTCTATTTGGCCCAAAGGGGTGTCCATAAATACAAACACATTAAACAAAAACTAACACTCAGCATATTTTTGGGTGATACAGGATTGCCCTTACACCACTAGATGCTCTTGCATTATGCACCCAGGGTAAATTGAAAAGTGACCCTATCACTTTATAGCTGTTAGAGGAAAACCCAAACGGGTTACCTCCTCCTTAGATAAATAGGTCGAATCTTCCAATGGTCGTCCCTTCCACTTCACTAGGTACTCCTCATACTGCATGTTTCTGGTGCTCCAACCTACATGACTATCCATAATTTCTTCAATCTCCTTCTCAGAAGTAGGAATGGGACATGGCTCTAGTATCAACTCCTCCTTTGCACCCTCTTCATGATATACTATTAAGTCTACAATATTGAAAACAAGGGAAATATGGATCCCATCGGGTAACTCCACTTCGTTTGCATTTCTTGAATCACGTTTATTCAAAATCTTGTAGGGACCAAATTTCTTCATCTTTAGCTTGTTGTAGGTGCACACTAGAAATCGTTCCTTCCTCAAGTACACCATGACCAGATCTGCAACTTGGAACTCCTTATGTCTCCTCTTTTGATCTGCTCTAGCCTTGTACTGTAGGTTCATCTTGGTAATATGTGTACGTACCTTCTCATGTAGGTTCTTGACATGTTCAACAAAGTCTTCTGCCTCAACACTAGTCCTCTATCCTTTCTCCATCTTCCTCAACTCTGGTGCAGTCCTTGGACTACTCCCATACACAATTTGGAATGGTGATCTACCAATACTCATATTTATAGAATTATTGTAGGCAAATTCCACTTGTGGGAGAATCAAATCCCATCCCTTGGGCTTATCTCCTACTAAACACCTCACCGAATTGTCTAGACTTCTATTCATCACTTCTGTTTGTCCATCAGTGTGTGGATGATGTGTAGAACTAAACTTCAATGCTGTCTTCATCTTCTTCCACAAAGTTCTCCAAAAATACCCAATAAATTTAGTATCTTTGTTAGAAACAATACTTTTTGGGAGACTATGTAGCCTCACCACCTCTCTGAAAAATAAATCTACAATATGCACTGCATCATGAGTCTTGTGGCATGGAATGAAATGTGCCATCTTGGAGAAGCTATTAACGACCACAAATATTGAGTCATTACCCCTTTGTGTCCTTGGCAACCCAAGAACAAAATCCATACTAATGTCCTCCCAGGGCTTTGATGGAACAGGTAGTGACTATTAGAGTCTGTTATCTTGACTGACTCCTTTGGCCGTCTGACATATTGGACAACTCTGAACGAACTTCTTGACATCCTGTGACAATTGAGGCCAAAAATAATGTTCACTAATAATGGCAATGGTCTAATCTTGACCAAAGTGTCCTACCATCCCTCCCTTATGTTTCTCCTTGATCAAGTTCTCCCTCATGGAACTCCTTGGAATACACAGTTGTCTGCCTTTGAACAACATACCATCTTGGGTCATGTAATCCAACCCCCTGGTCTTGTCGAGAGTAATGGGCTCCTTACAAGCCTTCCAAGCCTCTGCAAAGTTAGGATCCTCAGGGTACAGATTCTTGAGTTCAACAAACCCAACCACTTCAAACTGCATTTTTGTCAGCAACAATTGTCTCCTATTTAATGCATCTGCAACCCTATTAGATCTTCCACATCTATGTTTCAATACAAATGTATAGCTCTACAAGAACTCTACCCATTTCAAATGTCTCTGATTTAGTTCAATTTGGCTATTTAGGTATTGCAATGCCTGATGATCAATATACAAGACAAATTCTTCTGGCAACAAATAATGCCTCTATTTCTTTAAGGCCTGAACTATTGCATAGAACTCCTGATCATAAAAAAAGTATTTCTTTTTTGCATCATTCAATTTTTCACTAAATTAAGTAGTAGGCTTACCTTCTTGGCTCAACACAACCCCATAGCGCTACCACTAGCATCACAATCCACCTGGAACACTCTATTAAAATCAGGAAGTGACAACATAGGTTGCTTTGTCACCTTCTTCTTCAACAACTCAAAACTCCTTGCAGCTCTTGTAGTCCACTTGAACTCCTTTCTATTCCATCTCACTGTTTCAGTTAGGGGATCAATTATACTATTGAAATTCCTAATGAACTTCTTGTAAAAACTGGCCAAACAATGGAATGACCTCACTTTAGTGGTAGGCTTTAGAGTAGGCTATTCCAGGATGACCTTCACCTTCTCTGGGTCCATTTTGAGACCTTCAACTAATGCAACAAACCCCAAATAGACTAACTCCTTTTTGAGAAAGCTACACTTTTTCAAATTAATCAACAATTTCTCTTCCCTCAACCTCTCAAGGGCACTACGAATCTGCAACAAATGTTCATCTAGAAAATTACTTAAAATCAAAATATCATCCAAATAGACAGTAATAAATTTTCCCAAAAATTTCTTTAGTACTTCATTCATAAGTCATATGAAGGTGCTCGACGCATTGATCAATCCAAAGGGCATGACTAGCCACTCATATAGACCCTCGTTGGTTTTGAATGCAATCTTCCACTCATCTCCCTCTCTTATCCATATCTGTTGATAACTATTCTTGAGATCTATATTTGTGAAGCATTGAGCTCTACTCAAGCAGTCCATAAGATCATCCATCCTTGGTAAAGGAAATCAGTACTTGATGGTTATCTTGTTTATAGCCCAAGAGTTTATACACATCCTCCACTCTCTATCCTTGTTTGGTGCCAGTACTGCAAGTAATGCACATGGACTCAGGCTCTCTCGAATCAGACCTTTCCTCAAAAGCTCTTCAACTTGTTTGTTCAAGTCCTCAATCTAAGTAGGAGGCATCCTATGAGCAACCTTGTTAGGCAAACCTTACAGGCGGCAACCTTTCTGGGACATTATCAGATATGATATCTCCATACTCACTTAATCGACCCGAAACTTCAACTGGAACTTCACTACTACCTTCCTTATCCTTTCTAGGAATTAAAGCATAACACATATGCTGATGTTTCATACCATCTAGAAATTTTCTTCCATCAACAAGACATACCCTAGCACTACTACATACCTTTTCACCCTCCTTTATCAAGGGCTTCAACTTTTGATGAACTCCATCCTTCGTTAGAGAATAGGCGTTTGCACGACCATTATGTATAGCATGCCTATCATATTGCCATGACCTTCCCAACAAAAAATGACATACATCCATGGGATGATGTCATAGAGAACCTCGTCATGGTAATTCCCAATCTTGAGCTTTACCAAACATTGTTCACTAACCAAGGCCTTATGATCCTACGACACCCAGGCAATCCAATATGGATGGGGGTGTTTCTCCCTCTTGAGCTTTAGCTTTGAGACCATCTCCTTTGACACCAAGTTGTCAATGCTCCTACCATCAATAAGCACATCACAACATTTAGCCTCACACTTGCACCTAGCATGAAAGAGACTCCTCCTTTGTCTAGGTTTAGTCTCACTGCTCAGCAAGACCCTTTCATTAACCAGGACCTCTCCTCTTTCTGCATCCTCTGAATGCAATGACTTAGCATCATTATCCACATGAGCAACCCTTGCTTGACCATCATCTCTCCTATTTGTTCTTCCTTAGCGTTGAGGGCACTCATAGGCGCGATGGCCTCCTTCATTGCAGTGAAAACATGTACCACAGAAGCCTTCTCTTCTCGAACTTTGTCCACGTCCTCTACCTCTTCCTCTTTGGTCTCCAAAGTTTTGATCATGGGAAGTTGAAATCCTCATTCCTCTGGTTTTGACTGGTACCCACATCTTCATTTTTCTTCTAATCCTCATTTCGGCCTTCAAATGACCTACCACCGCCCCTTTCTCCTTGACCGTGCCCTCTTTTCTTTCCATTAAACTTTTTGTTTAGCTTCTCCTCAACTTGCAAGGCAAACTGGTATGCCTCTTCAATGCTAGTCATTCTAATCAGACTTAGCTCCTCCTGAATGCTAGGTCTTAGCCCATTAAGGTAACAGGCAACCTTCTCCTTGTTTGCTTCTGCATGCCTCGTCCTAATAAGGACTCAGTAAAACTCCTATACAAATTTGCCCGTTTTCTTTAACCCTTGCATCTTCTTGAACAAATCAAGCTTGTAGTCAACAGGAATGAACTGCTTCTTTAGTTTGTCCACCATGTGATCTCATTTTGTGATTTTCTCCTTTCCTCTTCTATTCCTTTCTAATTGAATCTCTTGCCATCGGATTTTTGCATGGCCCTTCAGTCCGACCTTCACAAACTTAACCCTATTAGGGTCCTCTATATTCTCATACTCAAAATATTCGTCTAGCTCATTGATCCAGTCAATCAACTCACCCGGGTTTAGATATCCTGAAAACATGCTGACCTCAAGTTTAGGTCTTTTGCCTAGCTTGGCAATGGCCATAAAAGTTTCTCCTCCACCTAGTTTAGGACTTCTTCTTCTTCCCTTTCTCGCACAACATTTTTCCTTCATTTTCCTCCTCACTTTCATCCCTTACAACAAGATTCATCGCTCTACGAATCTCCTCTTGTAATGCTTGAACTTGTTTTGGAGGGCTCTAACCTCAAGGGGAACACCTCCGGTGCTTCCACGGTGCTCTCTTTGTGGAGGCATCTTCTCACTATCTCAAAACCCCCAACCACACAGTCTTGGTGCAAACCACCTCAAAGTTGGCGCTCTGTTTACACACACAAAAACTCTTATCGTTGTACCACTTGATTAGGGCACAACCCAAGAGAAAATGGACACAACAAGAAAATGAGAATTTTATTATTAGAAATGATATGCCATTACATTCAGTACAACGAAAATAGACTCAACTACATGCCCTATGGGCTTACAATGTTATCAAATTTTGGAGAAAAACCCTTCTCACAATATCTTCTCCGAAACTCCACAAAAATTGCCTGTACAATGCAAGAAATGACCTTAAGTAACCCGAATTAGGTTTAGGGTTAGGAATACATTTCAGAATATTTCATTTGGCATCCATCAGCAAAGCAGAAAGTTTGAGAAGACACGTCAGAAGTTGGCGCAAAATTAGAAGAATCCAGAAATGGTAGTCCAACTTTTGGGGGCACAACTTTTGATTTGGGACTCGGAATGACAAACCGTTTACATTTTCGGAAAGCTCTCCAATTGTTCTATAGCTCTATGGACCCACTTCCTTCGTCCCCAATTTTGCAGGCCCATATGAGGCCATTTAGTGCCTCAAATCTGACTTTCAAGCATTCTTTAGGAGTCTCCAAGGAACTTAGAACTACAATAACTCTCAAATCGTAAAGCCTTTTTGACCTGATTCTTTATCTAGAATGCTTTAAATTACAAATAAAATCATCCCTCCAACTTACACCCTCTAAATCATCATAATTATGGCTCAATTACAAAATAACCTATTTTTTGCACTGAGACATATCTTGAGGTGCTCAAAAACACTAACCCAAAAAACCAATAGTAGAACTATGAGAGTTGGAATTTCTATTTGGCCCAAATCGGTGTCTAGAAATACAAACACAGTAAACAGAAACTAATACTAAGCATATTTTTGGGTGATATAGGATTGCCTTTACACCATTAGATGCTCCTGCATCATTTGTCCACTGGTGTGCTGGTCTTGGTCAATCTTATATGGAATTTAAACCTTGACATGCTCTACAAGAAGCAGCAAGTTTTACATCATGGATATTATAGTTTAGGTAAACATTAGTTCTCTCCTTGTCCTTTGACATTCCTTTGTGAACTCATATCGTTTATATATAGGTTTGTGTTGACAAATACACCAAATCTCGTGGCAATCTTACTAGCAGCACCATTTTTTGTTGAAAATCTGCGAATAGCCATTCTTTTGTTTTGATTTATATTTTTCGTTCACCCTATTCTTTGCTAGTTTTTTTTTGCTTTAGTAATCTGGTGATAGGACCCTAACCCCCCAAAATATTGTTTATTCTAAAATTTATTGGTAAATAAAAACTTAGTGTGACAACTTACTATGTCGTTACTCCTTTGAATGCATTAGAATATATAATCATTAATCATGAATCGCCAAATTTTAATTTTTGCCACATTTAGTTCTTAGTTTATGTATTATAAGGCTAGTTTAATTGCAATTGGGAGATTAATACTATCTAATGACTCTCAACTAAAAGAGGCAGTGAGTAGTTTTTTAAAATATTTTTTCCAAGCAAGCACTACCCCAATGTACTTCCCAATTTATTAATCAAAAGAAAATTACAAAGTTTGCAAGATGATATAATCTAATCTGCCCTTAAAGACGAGCAATCACAAAGAAGTAAACACAATCCTAGAGACATGTTTGCACTCCTCTTAAGCTTAATCATCATTATTATCTATCACTGATTTGCCATCCAAATACCAGAGACACATTGCATAGAAAAACATGCAAGTGCGCCTCTCTTGAGGAATTTTCCAGTGAAGCACCTTCACATGACCCAAATACTGAGCAGCTTTAATGTCTTCAACCATACTGCAACCAACTTCAAAAAAAAATGCTTAAAAGTGACTGCAAATGAGGAAATATTGATAGATAGGGGGATAACTATCCTATCAATTGTAACAACAAAATCTTGAGAGCCCTTTTTAGCTTCAGAATCAATACAATTTTGCATCTAAAACCAGAACACTCAAACCTGCAGGCCTGACACCTTGCTTAGGCATACACATAGACTATTATATAATTGTTTATTGTACAGGGTAAAGATACTTAACGCATGTAGTATAGCACGATACAACACAGAATAGATACTTTATTCATATATGCAATATACACTCAATGCTTACAATCCGAATGCAATGATTACAACGATGATTACAATTCCATTCTGGATGGTGTACATATACCTTCCCGAAGGGGTGACTCAAGCGTCACGCGCCCATTTTGATACTATTCTACCCATCGGCTACAATATAGATTTTATCGACAACATCATCCCCCCCAAAAGAAAAGTCTTCTCCTGATGACAATTCAACAAAACTCAAAATAAACTAAGTACATCAATGCACAAATATTAAACAGAGGGATGTGTCCCTCGCGTAGTGGCCGTCCACGCCTTCAACTCGTTTAGCTCCACCTGTAGCTTGTAGACTTGCTCTTTTCTAACCTTCAGTTCCGTTTCTGCCTCCATCTGAAGCTCTAAAGTTGATTGCATCATCCCTAAAATTTCTCCCAACTCTTTCTCCTTCTCTGCTGCCCCTTTTTTTTTTTCGTTGCCAACCTCTGTAGCTGACTTTGTCTGTCTAACAGGGCTGCCCTCTCGGATTCCCAGGCTGCCCTCGTTGAGGCTAATCTCGCAGCTGATTCCTCTAGAGCCCTCTCAACTACTCCTGATCTGCATGGCTCCTCCGCAAGGTGTATGCCTTTCTGTGTATCTCCACTATCTCGTGAGTGAAAGCCTCTACTCGGCTCTCCATACCAAGGTCTCTCGTCGTGGTCCAGTCTTGTCACATCTCTGTAGTCTCCACATCAGGCCATCCTTGCTCCTCGGAACAGATTGTAAAGGCAGTCGGGCATCCTAATCTCATGAAGGATATTACTCCCTCCAGCTCCTTCACTATTACGTCCAAAGCTTGGGTCTCTGTAGAGGCTATCACCTGGCGAGCCCGAGTTGCTAGAGCTGTTACATCAACAAGGAATGCCTCTCTCATCCCTACTTCTCGTGCTACCGGATGTTCCTGTTGCACACCCATAGCCCTCTCTACTGCTTTCGTCATATGCTCCACAGTGCTATGCGGTAGTCCCTCAGCCTGTGTCTGCCCAACCTCTTGTGTTTGCAATTGGTTCTCCTTCGAAACTGCTTCCCATGTGGGTGTTGGCAGGTACGCCACTTGAGGTGCCAGGGTATGGTGGAACCGCATACTTAGGTAAGCACTCAGCTTCTGGGTTCAACTCTCCCTATCTCGCTCAGGTGATGCCATCAGTGCTGTATCTACCGTAACCACTGCATCAGAACCCACTACATCCAATTGGACACCTGATGCCCCCAACTCCTCGCCTACCAGTACCTCCAATACCCCTATCTCGGTGTCCATCTCAGTATCAAGTACCAATGTCTCATCTCCAACCTCTAGTAAAGCCTCACAAGCAGCCTCCATCGTTACCTCCAGAGCGTTTGTCTCCGTTGGTGATGAACGTGCCTCAGCTACTGCCTTCGGAATAGCTCGTGTCTCTACAGTGGGCTGTGTCGCAATAGAAACTGGTGTCATCAATACTAGCTGCCTAAGTTGACCAAAACCTATAATGCCATGTACGCCAATAGGAGCCAAGTGTGCCATAGCTGAGAGTACAGGCCATGGGAATCTCAATGGCGTAGCCGTAATCACCTCTACCTCCTTGTCCTCTTCCTCTTCCCCATCAGTCCCACTCTCCTCTGAAGAAGTCTCCTCTCTCCCACTGTCTGTGTTTCCACCGTCTGGCCTTGGTCGTTTTTGTTTGATGGTTTTGGTGCCAAGTGTATCCAAATGCCTCCACTACATAATTGGTGGTTTGCCAGGCATGAGTGGTCCCGGTTTGGCTTCCAGTGCATCAGTGGGGATCATCCGCATCGTTGCCTCCAGAAATAGGCCGATGGCATAATGCAACATGTAGAAGGTCTTGTGTTGCAATGTCATGAATTCCGACATCCGTTCGGCCAACAATGCTGCCCAGTCATATACCCTTGATGTGTCTGAAAGGGCCTTCTATTTTGTCTGTGACAAGTCCCCACACACAAGTTGTATCAACTGCATCTTCACTTCCCAACTCATCCTTTTAGGCTTACTTTCTATTTTCCTTTTGCCTTGAGCATGGCCAAGTATCCCAAATACCTGTGTGAAGTTGGTCGGTTTGAATGACACTACGAAATTGCAACCAAGGTATTCAAATGTATTGGTTCGAGAGAACCTGTCATACGTTTCTATCATTATGCGTAGAAACCCCTTGTAGTCTCTGATACAAAATACTAGCATTTGTAGCACCCATTCTACCAGTGCTTTCCGAATACTAGCCTTCACTTGGTGGTTGTCTGGAGTCTCTTGCCACCACTTCCGACATTCTGCACCATTTAACCCTTCGAATGTAACACTCTGCATTGTAGTATTATCTGTCGCGGCTGGCTATTTTGGTTGCTTTACTTTCTTCTTACTTGGACTTGTATTGGTTCCTCCTGTTACATGGACTCTGGATGGTAGTGTCTTCACATTCCTATTCATGGTTGAATCTTCGTCCACTTTCTTTTTCCAAGCCCTTTTGCTAGCTGATTGCATAACTGTCACTTTTTTGTCATTTTGCTAGATAGATCACAAACCGTTAGGTTAGTTACTTCCTTGTACAAATTGCTACAAAATTCCTCTCCTGCCTTAGCATCTATATGGATCCCTACGACCCTCCTTCAAAGCTCTAAACAGCTTCTGCTGTATGGCTACAACATTTCCTCTTCCTTAGATTGTACGATTGAATGATATTGGCTCCTTCTGTGATTGTCTTAGTCGTACAGTAACGTAGCTCCTTGTTTTGGTGTACGAAAATGGCTTCCTTAGAGTTCTGCTTCCTTACTTCTTTATGTTACGTCTTGGTCGTACGCTCCTTATTCATGCTTTTTTTTCCTTCTGTATGGCTGTATGGTACTTGCGGCTTATGCTTCTACTTCAGCTCTATGACATTTCTCCATAGCCGTACAGTGTGTCCTTCCCTCTTGCCCAGGCTGGTCATGCGGACAATTGTACTTGCTCTATTTTGGTACTGTACACCGTACGTCCTTGCGCTTTGTTTCTCCTTTTCATCGTACACCGTACGACAAAATTATTTCCTCTTGAGTTCCCGTACGGCTGTATGGCATTTATGTTCCCCTTGTTCTCTTATGTCGTACGAAGCTATCTATGTTTAGCTTGCCGTACAAGGATATGTTTTTAAAGGCCGTACGAAGATTGATTGTACGGTACTCAATTTACACTGGATCCTTGCCTCCGTACACCGTACGGTCTTGCATGTGCTTGCCTCTTGACAGACCGTACATCATACGATAACTAGCCTAGCATTCCTTTTGTGTTTCGCCTGTTGAGTTCCGTACGGATGTCCATGTGGTTGCTACTTGCTTGCTTTGTAGCTGTATGCTAGTGTTTCTTATGGGCCATATGGTGGTTCAGTCAGACTTCTTAATGCTTCCCTTGACTATTCCTTATTATGTTTTGTTAATTAAAAATTAAAAATAGAAGATTCCCTTTTACCTTATATATATATTATTCACTGCCTTTTTTTTTGTCTATTCAATTGTTCGTCGGAGGGGAAACATTCCTCTCATGATAAATTTTTAACTTCGACCCGTTCACTACGTCTGGTATTTCTTTCTCGTCCAATGTCCATAACTTGATTGCCTCGTTATCGCCAACTTCTCATATCTTGGATGGTCCGATCCATTTAACTTTGAACTTTTTAGTTCTGATTTTGTTTCGTCCATTATACTTCAACACTAACTGGCCCGGTTGAAACTTGTTTAATTTTAAGTGCTTATCATGCCATGCCTTTCGCCTGTTTTGTGTAACTTCAGTGGCCCATTGTGCCTGTAGCCGTCACTCATTGAGTTTGTTCAAGTTGTACAATCTCTCCCTTAAGCTTTCCATATTGCCTAGCTTGTTCTCGATTGCCATCCTCAGACTTGGTACCATGAATTCTATTGGTACCACTGCCTCCTATTCGTACATCAACTGGAACAAAGTATGTCTTGTAGTTACTTTTTATGAAGTACGGTACTCCAATAAGGCTGATGGTAACTTCTTTTCCCAATCTTCTCCTTCAACTGTACAGGATTTATAAATCACTCTGACCAGGATCTTGTTCGTTGCTTTGGCTTGTTCGTTGGCTCTCGAATAGTATGGGCTCGACAATGAATGATAGATTTTAAATTCAGTAGTGAGCAATTGGATAACATGATTAACAAAGTGTCCTCCTCGATCACTTGTCAACTATAGTGGGATCTCGTACCTGGTAATAATTTTCTCATAAATAAATCTTGCTGCGCTTATTGCCAAGTTATTCGGTAGTGCATGTGCCTCCACCCACTTAGTCAGGTACTCCGTTGCTATCACAATGTATCGACACCTTCTAGTTTTGCTCACCTTCAGAGGTCCGACGAAGTCCAATCCCCATCTTTCAAAGAGTTTTTGTGCATGCGAGGGGTTCAGAGGCATGAAGTCCCTGTTTAATGGTTTCTCGGCTCACTGACATGTGTTGCATGCAATGACCCACTCTTTGGTATCGTTGTGTATGGTTGGCCACCATAGTCTTGCTAGAAGTATCTTTCGTGCAGTTGTGTCTGGCCCCATGTGTCCTCCTACCGGTCCTTCATGCGCTTCCTTTAGTACCTTTGGAATTTCGTCCTCTAGGACGCATCGCCTTAGAACCTGATCAGGTCCCATTTTGTATAATAGCCCATTGATTAACTGAAACGTTTGACTCCTTAGCACCAGTTTCCTTCTCTCATTTGGTGGCATTTTGCTCGGAAACTATCCCGTTGATAGATATTCTCCAATACGTGCATACCAGGACGGTAGTACTGTAACATGAGATAGTTGCACATCTAAAAAATCATCATTAACTCCCTCTGGTGGCTCCCCTGATTTTATTCTCGATAGATGATCTATACTTACATGACTTTTCCCTGGCCGCACCACGATTTTAAATGTGAACTCCTATAATAATATCAACCATTGACTTATCCTTCCTTGAACAATCGACTTATTCACCAAGTATAGTAGTGCCTAATGATCTATGTAGAATACGAATGACATCGCCAACAAGTAATGTCTGAACTTTTGCACTGCATACACCATCCCTAACGCCTCTCGCTCCGTCATACTATAGTTTTTCTCTGCCTTCAATAACAATCTACTTGCAAAATACACTGGATGGTCCAATCCGTGGTCACCTGTCTGCGCCAGTGTTGCTCCAATGGCATAATTCGATGCATCTACATGAACATGAAATTCTTTATCCCAATTCAAATAGGCTAGAATTGGTACCGTGGCCAATCTCATTTTCAATCCCTCAAAAGCTTCATTCTATTCGGCTTCCCATTTGTAAGGTTCACCCTTGCAGGTGAGTTTGTCCAGTGGGTACGAAACTTTAGCAAAGTTCTTAATAAATCTCTGGTAATAATCGATGTGCCCTAAAAATGACTTTATTTCCAACACATTCGTCGAGGGTGGCATCTCCAAGATTACGTGGACCTTGTCCGGGTCTATCTTCAACCCTGCTTTACAAACTATGTGTTTGAGCAACTTTCCTTGTGGCACCATGAACCTGCACTTCTTTGGGTTCAACGCCAATCTTGCTCATCTAAACCTCTCCATGCATTCTCCGAGTGCTGTTATGTGTTTGTCCTCTACACTAAAAATTGACCAATCATCTAGGAACGCTTTAAAACTTCCGACAAACATTTTATGAAATATGTGTAGGATAATCCTTTGAAATGTTGTTGGGGCATTGCACAATCCAAATGACATCCTATTGTATGCATATACTCCAGCTTCCACAATGAATGTTGTTTTTAATTTGTCTTCCTCAGCGATGGATATCTGATTGTACCCCGGGAATCCATCCACGAATGAATAAATCTCATGCCCTGGTACTTCCTCCAAGATGTTATCCGTAAATGGTATCAGAAACGGGTCTTTAATTGTTACTACATTTAGACATCGAAAGTCTACGCATATTCTTATCTGTGTTGTGTCCTTTTTCAGGGATATCATGATCGGTGATACCCACTCACTCGTCTGCACTCCAAAAATGATTCTTGCCTCCAACATCCTATCGATTTCTTCTATGACCCGTGCCGCATAGTTTTTATTTATTCGGTATGTCCGTTTCCGTATAGGTACTGCACCTTCGATCAATGGTATTCGGTGGACACATAGCTCTGGTGGCACTCCTTTTAAGTCTTTATACGTCCAAGCGAAGACGTCCTTCTACTCCATAAATATTTTGAATGCTGCCGCCTTCAAAATTGGGTTCCAATCATCTCCTACAAGAATGTTTTTCAGATTTTCCTCATCACCCAAGTTCATTGTTTTCACTGTAGGTTCTTCATACTTCATCGGTTTATCTTCACTAAACTTATGGGTCAGTGTTTCATCAACTTGCGCTTCTCCCTCTTTTAGTTCACTATACTCCTTTGAAACTGATTGCCTTCTTTTTCTTCCTCGACGCCCAACATGTTGCAACTCGGGAAGAGCTTGTAATCTTCCATTTGCGAGTGTAGCAGTTTGTTCACCGAATCTAGGTCATTATCAGTTGACCCTCCTAATCTCAACACCGCTTCTTCATCTGGTTCCATTTTCATTTTTCCTTCGTCATCACTCTCGCCTTCACCTTCTGAGTTTGACGATGCTGCCTCTTCCCCTACCATTTGTGTATGCAAATCAATTATGCATCTTTTGCCTTTGCGTTCCATGGATAGAGTGTTCTGTTTTCAATCATGTTTTACTTTTGCCTGCACCAACCACCCCCGTCCAAGGATGGCGTCGTACCCTCTTCTCTTCAGTGGGATGACCAAAAAATCTAGTAAAAATGGTTGTGTCCCAATTGTTACTGGCTGTGCCATCAAAGTTCCTAATGGTTTTATCCCATGCTGGTTTGCTGTGAGTAATTGGAAAGTAGGTGGCCACAACGTGGGTTGTCCTAGCTTTTTCCGAATATCTTCTGGTAGCACATTCATGCCTGATCCTCCGTCCACAATTGTCTATCAGTACAGTGCCCAGAATGCCCATCTCAACTACTATTGGATGCCTTCTTGTCGTAAGTGCCAGTAGCATTGGGTCTGCTATCGTTGTTCCATTACTATCCCTTCCTGTTTCCTCCGTCACTCTTGGGGGCGGTGTCATATTCATAATAGTTGTTTGCAATTGTGACATCGTGAGAAGGTCATTTAATTTAATAGGAATTTTGTTTGCATTATCTGCCTCATCATGTTCTGTTCCGCCAAGTTCCTTGTCGAAGTTTCGGTAGTGTCTTTTATTTGTGGTTTCCCTGTTTTCATCTACCTTTCTAGCTTTGTTTGTGCTTTTTGTAGCCTCTCCTTCTCTTCTTCTGCATCAGGGTATTTCGCTTTCTTTGCTTGCTCCTGTGTGACCACCAGTACCTTCTGATCACATGTTTCAATGCTTAATAGATTTACACCCTGTTTTGGGCATTTTGAATCTTCGTGTTCCCCTGGACCACACCATCTGCATAGTAGCTGTGGTGTTTCCTTCGTGGTACAATATCTAGCGAAGTGGCCCTAGAGATTGCACGCCCGACACTGTATCATAGTTCGTCCACTTGTCTTGTACTGTATTCGACTCCCACCTCCATTGTTATTGTTGTTTTTATTGCCACCCCTTCCACTTCTATTATTGTTGCGATATCCTCTCGAAGTTGCATCGTTGCTTGTGTTATTTCCGGTGGAAACTTCCTGCGTCAATAACACCTTTTGGTGTCCTTCTGATTTCATGTTAAATGGGCACTTCTTTAGGGAATGTCCTGCAACCTGGTAGATGTCACAAAATTGTTTCTTTGGGTATGAGCCCTTTGTATGGCCATCCTCTTTACAGTCTGTGCACCATAGTTCTCCCTTCATTGTGTTTGGATTCTTTTTTCAAATTCTTAAATTCTTTCATCATTCAGAGCATATCTTTCTATAATGCTCGAACCTTCTTGTTCAATTCCTCGTCACTACTGCTACTTTCAGATGATGAATCGTCTGAATTCGACGATTTATGCTTTTTCTTCTTACTTGTCTTTTGTTCACTTTTTAAATCCATCGTAGGATTATATGCGTCGGCGTACGACGCTTGTGGTACAGTCTTCATCTTCCTTTTCAGAGTCGGTCATAGCCCTTCCACAAATCATCGTTTCTTCAAACCATCCACCGGTTGGCTTTCCATCTTCCCAACTAGCTCTTTCAATCGTCTGGCATAGGCCTGGATTGTTTCATTCTTTCTTTGCTTGGTACTATATATCTCCGCTACTATTACATTATTGTCCTATAGCAATCAGAACTCTGTTATGAACTCTTTTCTAAGATCCGCCGATGTAGTCAGTTTTTGAGGGTCGGCGTCCGAAAACTAATCAATTGCCACACCCCGTAGGGTTGTTGGGAATTGTCTGACACAATCATCCTCGTCCGTCACGCTATTTGCTGTCTATATGGTTTCGCACGTCTTGCAATCTCTGATTGGATCTGTCGTACCATCACCATTAAACTTCGGTAATTTCTCTTTGGGATTTGCCATCGCTACTTTTTTTTTGATTCTGAGGTACTTGCTGTGTACTTGCGTTGTTCTAAGCACCTGTGCTGTTCTGAGTACCTGCGTTGTTCTGCACAACATCCGTGCTATTCTGCACACCCGCACTGTTTTGTACAACCGCACTGCTTTGGACAATCGTCCTACTTCCAACGATCACATTACTTGGTGAGAAAAGATCTTCTTCAAGCAAAGTTTTTCGATTCTCTTCTTGTATCCTTTCGTCGAGTGTATCGGGAACGAAGAGTTCACTCCATGCTCGTGCTCCCTCAGCACTTCGAGCCATGTGAGTTGCTTCCCTTCCGTTTGGCTGCTCTACCCTCAGCGTATATTAGTTAATGAACTCCTCCCTTGTTTTTTCCACCAAATTCAATCGTTGTCAAGTCTCCTCCAGTAATTCGTCAGTACTCCTCAGCCTACTAGGTGAGTGCACTCCCTCCGTCTGTGCCCCTTCACCCCCTCGGTGTGCGTTGGCGATCTGCTGAAGCTTCTATCTGCGCTTCGCCTGTTGTGCTAAAATTAAAACTTCTTGTGCTGTACGTATTTCATCCTTGTCTTTTACCTTGTTCCTATCCTTGTCAAGCAAATTCGGCATTAATCTTCATAACATTGCTTCGTTCCAAGTTTGTCTGGCAACGACGCCAAATGTTTACCGTACAAGGTAAAGATACTTAACGCATGTAGTATAGCATGATACAACACATAACAGATACTTTATTCATATATGCAATATGCACTCAATGCTTACAATCCGAATACAATAATTACAATGATGATTACAATTCCATTCCAGATGGTGTACATATACCTTCCCGAAGGGGTGACTCAAGCATCACGCACCCGTTTGGATACTATTCTACCCGTCGGCTACTCGTACGCTCCACTTTGACAAAAGCAAGTTGCTTGCTGATAAAAATCAAAGAGAGAGAGCATCAAATTCCTTAGCAAGTTCAAAGGAGCTACTTGCATAAAGCACTTGAACCAGCAACTTCAGAATAGGTACTCTTCTGTTAGAAATGACAATTGACTAAATAGATGAAATTCAAACATTACCTTAATGATCTTGTTAGCCTTAGAAAATAGTTCAAAAGGATAAGGCCACAACTATTAAACTATTTTTTTGAAAAATCATGTACACTAGTTATTAATGTATAGTAAAAATCGATTTCACTAACCCATTTTTCTGCTAGGCACACCCTACGCCTTCAAATGATGGGTTTGTTGGGACGCTCATATAGTACAAAAACAATTAATTTAGATGGGCACACTTAAGTCTTCTGCATTGCATGTATTTTTTGCAAACCAACATGCATTTATTGAAAAGGCCTTAGGTATAAGTTTAAATTATGTAAGAAAACATAAAGAATGCTTTCTTTAATTCAAAGGTTTAATCTAGAAAATGGGGAAGGTTAAATGTGCTGATTGGAAAAGGGGGCATACTAAACCTTAGCTTAGTAGGCACATATTCGTTGGCAATTTTCCAAATTCACTTGGGTCTACTATCTTTGGTAGAATAGTGAAGTGTATGATTGCTTTCTTGATTCTAAGGTCTTTGCTGAGACACAATTGATAGGGGTCATTCATAAGGAATACATGAATTAGGGGTCATTTATAAGGAATACAAGAATCACTTTTTGAGGACTTCTTTACTGATGTTCAACACATGATTCTCTTACAATAAAAAAAGTGTGTATATTATGTCAAATTGCACGAGTCACTCTTGATTCTTGCTGCAAAAGTATTGGCCTGGGACCATAAATTGCCTTAATTATAAGTCATTAGCCCTTTAAGTCACTTTATCTCCCATGACTACTAGG
Source organism: Cupressus sempervirens (assembly GCA_028749045.1). Lineage (NCBI taxonomy): Eukaryota > Viridiplantae > Streptophyta > Pinopsida > Cupressales > Cupressaceae > Cupressus > Cupressus sempervirens. The sequence continues at coordinate 789,568,708 of CM053793.1, forward strand.
AAATCTATAGCTCAAATATTTATATGCTATTTTGGCTCTCCTATGTGGTATAATATTCCTCTGGTTTTGTTTATTACTTAGGAGTTTAGTTCTATTTTTGGACAATAAGTGTAACCTTGTTCCTTAGGGTTAAAGTTCTCAAAGAGGTTGCTCTCCTCTTGTGATTCATGTATATTTATAAATGCAGTTCCATTGCGTTTCTTGCTTAGGCATTGTAGTTCAACTTTTTGGACAATAAGCGTAACCTTGTTCACTGGGATTCAAAGTTACCAAAAGGGCTGCTGCCCTCCTCTTTTAATTCATGTATATTAATAAATGAGGTTCCATTGCATTTTTTTAAGGCTCATGAGTAATAATGTATTGTTCATTGTATTTTGGATATTTGTCACTTCCTTTGAGCAAATAGGTTTCCTTAAATAGTTTTAAGGAAATTACTTTTAGGTGGATTTTCCCAAGAATAAGTCTTATTGATCTCCATTACACTAGTTGTCTCCATGTACAAATTATGAAGTATCACTTCAATAAGTATTCCCTTTGATGTTTTAAGGAAATTACTTTTAGGTGGATTTTCCCAAGAATAATTCTTATTGATCTCCATTACCCTAGTTGTCTCCACGTACAATTTACGAAGTATCAGTTCAATAAGTATTCCCTTTTATGTTTGAGACTTTCAGTTTGAAAAGTAAAAAGGGAAAATGACTAATAGATGTATGCAAGTTCATAAAAATTCACAAAAATTAATCGAAATAAGCTTTTTAAATAAAACACTAATTCATAGTTTCCTTAGACTAAATATCTTCTACAGTTGTCTTAATTTGATTTTCTATGATTTTCTATGTTGTCTTAATTTGATTTTCTATGTTGTCTTCTGCAGATGTCTTTATTTTATTTGTATGTCTTGTTTGAATTTAATGAAAATATTATTGTTTTGGAATGTTTTGAATTAAATATGATTGTTGTGTTTTTTTACAGACTTATGAGTTATGTGAAGGATATATGAAGATTGGATTGCAAATTTCAATTGTGTTTACCATCTACTATTTAAAATGTTGTAAGTTATAATGTTTCTTGATTAAGCCTTAGATTGCATTTGATTCTTGAAATAATTTTACATTTTCTAATTAGTTGATAAATAAATGATTTCTATTTTTTTAAAATCTAATTATTTCTTGTTCTTTTTATCTGTTAAATTTTATTGTATTTTTACAAATATTTAACTGAAAATAGATTTTATTATAAAAAATAAACTTAAAATATTTTTAAGTAAAACTTCCTGAATGTAGCTTTATAATTACATCTTCAAATTGTAGACCATTTAAAAGTAGATGGTTTCATTTTTGTCAATAATGACTTAACCAATAATATTTGAAGCAAGATCTTACCTCAATTATATTATAACAAAACAATCGTAAAATTTTCTCTTAACAAGACCAATATTATGAAAAGAAATCGTTAATAGGCGATCTTTTCATGGAAAACATCTATAGATTTGAAATCAAACAATAGAGAATTACTGATCACGAGAGCATTTAGAACTAACTTACGACCTAGAACATCAATTATGAAGTGTTCATGCAACTAATAGTAAGAGAGTCAACATTAATACTATTGGAAATTAACATCACGTTTTTCAAGTTGAACAGTAGGATAGGAGGGGAATCATGGAGACGATTTTTTTTTTGAAAATTTAAGTTTTGTTATCGTAGTCATTATTACAGGAACTGTCTAAATTTCATGTCGAATAATTGTCACATCAATTGTAATTAATGTGAAAGGAGGCTTTTGGAAAATATATAATTGGTGAAATCAAAGGCCACTAATTGTTGTGACCAAGAACTTGAAGGTCTTGAGGGTCTAATTTTGGATAAGTTTAATAAATCAGCTTGTATGGCACCCATGATAGGATTACTCGGGTGAACTTACCTTTGGCGTCTATGAACATAGACATAGATAATCGTCCAAATTAAATGCAATTTCTTCTCATCAATGTATCGTGCAAGAAATCTATTCCGAAGAGTAGACGGGCTAAAGATTTTTAAATAGGCACTCGTTAAATCTCTCGACAGTAGGGATTTATGTGAAGGTTATAATGCATAGGTTTATTTAAAGGCAGGGATAAAATTAAATGGGAAGTGTTGCGATTAGTGAGGTTCAAAAGGACATCTATGGAGACAATGCATCCATTAAGAAGGGATGTCTGTTAATAGAGATAGGAAGATATAAATTCAGCTTGGTAATTGGTATATAGATCGACAACAGAGCTAGATTAATTCTTTATGGTGGAATAAATCATTATCCTTAAAATAAAAGTTTGAGAAATAATTCTATGTAAACAGTAGATTTTCATTGTGTATAACAACGATTTGAATAATATTTGAAAGGACAGGGATAAAATGAGATCATTATGAAAGGTTGTCTTAATTTATAAAATCACCCTCCTTAGGAAGTCGCATTAAGGAGTTTGTGAATTGCATTTGAATTGTGTTGTGTACAGGATAAATTGACTTCAGATATACAACAGGTTTGCAGATATGTGAAAAAATTTGCATGAAAAGAATATGAAAAATATGCCTAGATTATGAAAATAGGATAAAGGCAGAAATGCGTTATAGTACTTGAATGACACGACCCTTCAAATGGTTGTATCTATTTCGAAGAGGTAACTATTTTTCTTTAAGACATGAAAATATCAATGGTAGTAAGTGAAGAATGATTGTGGAGAATAACTATTTTTCGTGAAGACATGAAAATATCATAAATAAACACCAGCAAGTGAAGAAAATATTTTCTAAGAGTTTAGTTGACGAAAATATTTTCTAAGATTTTATTTGAAGACTGCAATAAGAGATTGCAAGAAGTCTTATGCAATTTTTGCTATCAGATTTATGAACTGTTTATGATAGACCTATGAAGAGGTATTTATTCAAATGTATGAAGAGGGTCTAATGAAAAGATTTTGGAGGAGAGTCACGTAGCATATTATAGAAAGTTTTATGAGAAGTGTGAGTACGAATGTGGAAAGGATATGCAATCATACATAATCATATTCAATTTATCTAATGCTGTAATGTCCATCATCCATTTGAGAAGCATGTGGTACTGTCCATTGGAAGTTGGTTCTTTGTATGTTTATAGAAGGTTAGTGGCTTGCAAATCTAGAGTTGGTGCTTGAGTGGGTTGGTGCCCACAAATTGATGAGGGTTTGGTGAAATATATTTGTAGAAATGCTTTTTTAGAAAAACATTATTATGCTATGGCTTTATTTCAAAAGGGATTTCTTGTAAATTGTGTTGTGATGTATAATTGTGGCACCTTATGTTGTATTATATATGATGAATATGTTTATGGTATTAAGGTTGAAAAAGTAAAAATTGTTGTTTGACTGCTTCATCCCACCTTGTAGTTTAATATTGAGTTATCAATTGGCACCAAAGTTGGTTCCTTTGAATTGGCCCAATTGCTAGAAGGTAAATTTTTTAAGAGCAAATAACAAAAGGAAAAATAAATAAGTGATAAGGAAACTCTGAAGCTTAGTATTGGAGATGAAGCACCAAATGCAAATAATGAGGTGATAAATAGAATTTCCTTGGGGATATCGTGAATTCTTTGAAAGGGCACACAATCTTGTGGGTAAATTAGAGATGAATTTAGAAGATGGGATGCAGGGGACTCCCCTTAATACCATAAACTCATAACATAAACAAAGAAACAACAATAAATGCGAGAACAAAATATGGACTTCTTATTATCGCTGCAAATGCAGAATTACATAATTCTCAATTACAATATGTTAACCCAAATGGGTGCTTTCATTACAGTAATCTGCAAGACAGTGCTGCGAACTATGACCCAGAGTTGTCCTAGACAATGTTCGAGCCTTTCTTAAATAAGCAGTTTTATGCTGCCCAGGAAAGTTCTAGATGCTCAAACTTAATACCTAGGGCCGATAGACCCTAACAATACATAGAGTCGGCCAAGTACATCTTTGACAAATTATTTTAGAAATTTCGGTAGCCCAACTTCTGAAGGCCATAACTCACGAACCGTTGCTTCGATTGGCTATTATAACCATTTTTCGAAAACGCTAGCTCCTGATCTACAGGCTCCAAAGCTCTTTCATTGAGTTTTTGGACCTCATCCAGGCACTATAAGGCCTCTAACGGTGAGCTTGAAGATTTTTCTGCAAATTTTTCCATTGAAAATCCTCAATAACATCTTTGATACTTAAGCTAGAGCAATGAGATTTTTATGGTAGGCTTATATCTCTAAAATGAACCTTCTTGTAGAAAATGAGAACATTCTGAGCTCGTATGACAACCTTACTAAAAATAGTAACCACTCTGTCTACTAGTCCTTATTAAAATAGAAAAGACAAAATAAAATATTTTTAGGTGATGCAAGATTGCCTTTACAACCAGGATGTTCTTGTATCAGACACTCGGGGTAATTTGAGAAGTGACCCCGTCATGTCTTAGGTGTTCAGAGGAAAACCAAGACGGTTAACCTCCTCCTTTGCTAGCTATGATGAATCCTCAATTGGTCTCCCCTTCCATTTGACCAGATATTCCTCAGAAGTTTTGTTTCTAGTACTTTTTCCAACACGACTATCTAGTATCTCCTCAATCTCCTTTGTAGTCGAACTAGTTGCTGGAATGCTCCACTGCGCTTCTGCAACTTCATCTCTATCACCTCCTTCATAATACTTTGTCAAATCTAAAATATTAAATACTTGTGAAATATTCAATTCAGTAGGCAACTCCACTTCATACGCATTTCTAGAATCATGCCTCTTCACTATCTTGCACGGTCCAAACTTCTTCATCTTTAGCTTATTATATGTACCTACTGGAAAATGCTCATTTCTCAAATGAACCATGACTTCATCTCCAATCTGAAATTCCTTATATCTCCTTTTCACGTCTGCCTTAGCCTTATACTGTGTATTCATCTTTATGATGTGCTTCCTCACCTCCTCATGGATGTTCTTCAGATGTTCAACAAAATCTTTTGCTTCAGCACTACTTATCTCTCCCTTATCCAACTTCCTCAATTCAGAAACATTTCTGGGACTACTCCCATATACAATCTGGAATAGTGATTTACCAGTACTCTTATTGACAAAATTATTATATACAAATTTTGCCAGTGGTAAAATCATATCTCATCCTTTTGGTTTATCTCCAACCAAGCATCTTAGCAAGTTTTCCAAATTGCGATTCACAGCCTTTGTCTGCCCATCAGTTTGTGGATGATGTGATGAACTGAACTTCAAATTTGTCTTCAACTTCTTCCACAATGCACACTAGAAATACCCAACAAATTTGGTATCTCGATCTGAAACTATACTCTTAGGCAGACCATGTAGTCTCACCACTTCTCTGAAAAACAACTCTGCGATATGAACAACATCACTAGCCTTCTTGCAAGGAACAAAATGTGCCATCTTTGAAAACTAGTCAACCACCACAAAAATAGAATCATGCCCACACTGTGTCCTCGGAAATCCAAGGACAAAATCCATGCTGACATCCTCCCATGGCTTCTCTGGTACAAGTAATGGTTGGTACAACCCTGTATTGTGCTTCACTCCTTTTGCGATCTAACATACTCGACAACTTTGTACAAAGTTCGTCACTTCTTGCTGTAATTGTGGCTGGTAATAATTTTCAGCAACCAAAGCTATAGTTTTATCTCTACCAAAATGTTCAGCCAATTCTCCACTATGCTTCTCCTTGATGAGGTTCTCTCTTATTGAACTTCTTGGAATGCACAATTGCTTCCTTTGAACAACATATTATCTTTGATTATAAAATCCAACCACTTTGTCATGTCAAGTGTAACAGGTTCTGTACAAGCCTTCTATGCTTCACCAAAATCAGGATCATCTGGATACAATGTACTAAGTTCCTTGAACCCAACCACCTCTATTTGCATTTTTGTTAGCAAAAGTTGTCTTCTACTAAGAGCATCTGCAACTTTGTTAGACTCCTCACTTCTGTGTTTCAAAACAAATGTATAACTCTGCAAAAACTCAACTCACTTTAAATGCCTTTGGTTAAGTTTTCCTTGACTATTCAAATATTGCAAAGCTTGATGATCAGTATACAAAACAAACTCCTTGGGAAGAAGATAGTGTCTCCACTTCTTCAATGCTTGAACTATAGCATAAAATTCCTTATCATAAACAAAATATTTTCTTTTTGCATCATTCAACTTCTCATTGAAATAAGCAACTGGTCTACCTTCCTGGCTCAAAACAACTCCTATTGCAGTACCACTAGCATCATATTCTACTTGAAACACCTTGTTAAAATCAAGAAGTGCTAAAATAGGCTGCTCTATTACTTTCTGTTTCAATAGATTGAAGCTCTTATCTGCCCCTACAATCCACTTAAACTCTTTCCTATCTCCTCTCATTGTTTCAGTCAAGGGTCCACAAATACTGCTATAACTTCTTATGAACTTTCTATAAAATGTAGCCAGTCCATGAAAAGATCTTACCCCTATCACGCTCCTTGGAGTAGGCCATTCAAGGATAGCCTTCACTTTCTCTAGGTTCATTTTTAGACCTTCTCCTAAGACTACAAATCCTAGGTACACTAACTCTTTCTTTACAAAATTGCACTTCTTCAAGTTTATCAACAACTTTTCTTCCCTCAACTTATCAAACACCTTGCGAATATGAATCAAATGCTCCTCTAATGTCTTACTAAAGATCAATATATCATCTAGGTAAATAATGACAAACTTACCCAAAAACTCCTTCAGTACCTCATTCATGAGCTTCATGAAAGTGCTTTGTGCATTGGTTAGCCCAAAAGGCATGACTAACCACTCATATAGTCCTTCCTTTGTCTTGAAAGCAATCTTCCATTCATCACCTTCTCTGATACGAATCTGATGGTATCCACTCTTCAGATCTATCTTTGTGAAATACTTAGCTCCACTCAAACAATCCACAATATCATCCATCCTTGGCAATGGAAATCTATACTTTATTGTGATCTTGTTGATAGCACAATAATTTGTCCACATCCTCCGTTCTCCATTCTTTTTTGGTGCTAATACTGCTGGTACAACACATGGACTCAGACTCTCTCTAATCAACCCTTTCTGCAACAACTCTTGAACTTGCCTGTTCAACTCTTGACTTTTTGCTAGTGTTATTCTGTGCATTGCCTTGTTTGGCAAATTGGCTCCTCGAACCAAATCCATTTGGTGACTAATCTTCCTCACTGGGGGCAATCCATCATCTACATTATTTAATACAATATCAAAAAACTCTCTCAACATATCTGCAAATTCTGCAGGTACCTCCTCTACTTCTTCCTTACTATTTTTAGGAATTATAGCAAAACACATATGCTCATGCTTCATACCTTTAAGAAACTTCTTTCCATCAACAAAACATGTTTTGGCAGCACTACATACCTTTTCTTCTTTATCCTTCAATGGATTTAGCTTATGTTTCACTCCATCCTTAGTTAGAGTGTAGGTATTTGCTCGCCTATCATGTACAACATGCCTGTCAAATTGCCACGGCCTACCCAACAACATATGACATATGTTCGTAGGTATGATATCACAGAGTACCTCATCCTGGTAGTTTCCAATCTTGAACTTCACTGAGCACTGCTCATTAACCATGACTTTGTGGTCATCTTGCACCCAAGCAATACGGCATGGATGCGGGTGTTTCTGCCTCTTCAGCTTCAACTTGGTGACCATTATTTTTGACACTAGATTATCAGTACTTCCACCATCAATGATCACATCACAACACTTATCTTCACATCTGCACCTTGTGCGAAAGAAACTCCTTCTCTGATCAGGTTCATTCTTACCACTTAGCAGGACTCTTCTGTTAACTAGGACTTCTCCTCTTTCAACATTTTCAGAATGTGAGGATTTGGCATGTTCATCAACATGTGCAACTCTGGCCTGGCCTTCTGTTCTTCGATCTGTCCTTCCTTGGCGTTGGGTACATTCAAATGCTCTATGCCTTTCTTCTCCATAGTGAAAACATTTCCCATGGAATCCTCCTCTTCCACATCCTTGTCCTCTGCCTCTTCCTCTCTAATCTCTATTGTTCTGATCATGGAAATGATTGGAATTGTTTTCCCATTGGTTCTGATTGCTACTTCTAGCCTCATCCTTGTTCTTCTGATCATCATTACGGCCTCAATAAGATTGTCCGCTAGATCTTCCATTGACCTCTTCCACTATTCTTATTGTCAAACTTCTTGCTCAGTTTCTCCTCAACTCTTAGGGAAAACTGGTATGCCTCCTCAATATTGCTTATTCGAACCAAACCTAGCTCGTCCTGAATGCTTGGCCTTAACCCATTAAGATAATGGGCAACTTTCTCCTTATCAGCTTCTGCATGGCCGGTTCTAATGAGAACTCGGTAGAACTCTTCGGTATACTCTTGAACAGATTTTCTCGCTTGCTTTATTCCTTGCATCTTCTTTAACTGATCAAGCTCATAATCCATAGGAATGAATTCTCGCTTCATTTTAGCTATAATCTGATCCCATCTAGTGATTTTGTCCTTTCCCTTTCTATTTCGCTCCAACTGAACCTCTTGCCACCAGATCTTTGCATGTCCATTTAGTTTTTCCTTCGCAGACTTGACCCTATTCGTATCCTCAATATCTTCATACTTAACGTACTCCTCCAGTTCATTGATCCAATCAATCAGCTTTTCTGGGTTAAGATTTCCTGAAAATGTGGGAACCTCAAACTTAGGTCTTTTTCCAATCTTGGAGATGGCTTTAAAAAGCCTCTCTTCCTCTTGATTTAGAACTGCCTATGCTTCAGCATTTTCTTCTACTTCGTCCTCGTCCTCGCTTTCATCTCTTATAGGAAGATTTATTCCTCTTTGCATTTGTTCTTCCAATGCTTGCATTTGCCTTTGGAAGGCTCAGAAACCCTTAGGTGTAACACCTACAACTTTTTCACCACACTCTTTGTGGAGGCATTTTCACGCTCCCACTGAAACCCTAGTGCAAACTGCCTCACAATTGGCGATCTGTCTACACACTCAGCCCAAACCACGGTCCTAGTGCAAACTGCCTCACAATCGGTGATCTGTCCACACACTCACAAACTCTAGCTCCGATACCACTTGATGCAGGGGACTCCCCTTAATACCCTAAACTCATAACAGAAACAAAGAAACAACAGAAAATGCGAGAACAAAATATGGACTTCTTATTATCACCGCAAATGTGGAATTACAAAATTCTCAATTACAATATGCTAACCCAAATGGGCGCCTTCATTACAGTAATCTACAAGACAGTGTTGCGAACTATCACCCAGAGCTGTCCTAGACAATGTTCGGGCCTTTCTTAAATAGACAGTTTATGCCGCCTGGGAAGGTTCTAGATGTTCAAACTTAATACCTAGGGCCGATAGACCCTAACAATGCACATACAGTTGGCCAAATACATCTTTGACAAATTATTTTAGAAATTTTGTTAACCCAACTTTCGAAGGCCATAAGTCATGAACCGTTGCTCCGATTGGCTATTATAACCACTTTTCGTAAATGCTAGCTGCTGATCTATAGGCAAAGAAACCCTTTTTTCGAATTTTCGGACCTCATCTAGGCACTCTAAGGCCTCCAATAGTGAGCTTGAAGATTTTTTTGTAATTTTTTCTACTGAAAATCCGCAATAACTTCTTTGATACTTAAGCTGAAGCAATGAGATTTTTATGGTAGACTTATATCTCTAAAATGAACCTTCCTGTAGAAAATGAGAACATTCCGAACTCGTATGATAAACTTACTAAAAATAGTAACCACCTTGTCAACTAGTCCTTATTAAAATAGAAAAGACTGAAAATAAAATATTTTTGGGTGATGCAAGATTGCCCTTACACCCAGGATGCTCCTGCATCAAGATGAGTGATTTTAAAGAATATGATGAGATAATATGAATAATGAAGATGCTGATAAAGAGAGTTTTAAGGAAGAACGCTATTGTGTTATAGATGATATTTAAAAATATTTAAAGATCAAAAAAATAATTTCAAAAGTCAAGTGAATATAATGTAGAATTATTACAATAGAGAGAAGTATATTGCCTAGGGTAACAAGAGAGGATAACTTTGATCGATAAACTCCACTTGGAAATAAATAGATCATTTTCGGTCTGTGAATTGTGTTGAGAAAAGAGAATAGAAAAAAGAGAATTTGGGATAAAACATAAAAGCCATTGCCAATGGTACACCTAGTTTTATCCAAATGATAATTGATGATGAGAATAAGATAAAAGATTGGCAAGAACGATCAGATTCTTTTGATGATATTTTGAAGCATGAGAAATTTATTGCCTACAACAATGGAGAGACATATTTTGCAACAGTACAACTAATATTGTCATTGATGTTAGTAAGATAATATTATAGTTAGGAATGGAAGTGATTGTTGGAAATATTGTTGTTGACGTCAAAGATGAAAAAAGTGATTGTCTAAATTTATGTCAAAAGATATCATATTAGTTATTATTAATGTCAAAGAAATCGTTGTCAAGGGGGAATTTTATAAGATAATATACGTATTGATTTCAAATGGTAGATTGAAATCATACCATTACAAGAATAAGTCAAGGTTGATGAAAAGATAAGTTACCAAACACGAACTAATCAATGTGTTTTAAGGTGCAACACCTATAATAAGGGAGACGAATGACATACGACAATAAACAAATTGTTGAAGATAGCAATTGCTTAGGGATTAAGTCAACTACAACAATATGGCCTTATTTTTAATAATGTCAATGTCTCCTAGAAGTATAACACAAACCATTAGTTGCATTGAATGCAAAAGACAAAATTCCAATAGATGATCACATGACTAAATTGGAAATCACTAGTGTAAACCATCAAGTATATGACTAACAAACCAAATCATATTTTGGTAAGACCCAAATATGTGCAATGATTAATACAATGATTAGTGATTGAGACTTCAATTAAGAAAAGTATGCAGGATATCAATTATCAAATGCCTATAATAATGATTAGAATTAACAATAATATTATGGAACACATTGAGTATGCAATGACTATGTGAACGATTAGTATCAATCAAGTATGTTATGCAAGACATCAATTAAACAAAGTAGGCAATGTCGATGATTGACAATTAGTAATATTTAGACTAAGACAAAAATCAAATATGCTAATAGATATGATTTTTATTAAGTTAATAAGAATTACTTACATTAATTAACAAATAGTTGCATCCATATGAAAATATCTCCCATTCAATAGATACCGCTTCTACTAAGCGATATGTGGAAGACATTTAATCATAAGGAAATAATCAATTGATGAAGTGTGTGTTGAGTTACAAAGGCAATTGAGCAAATATGCCATGGATAATACTTGAGAAGTTTATAACAAATACATATGAAGTGATTGAATATATTATGAGACTTGTGAAGAGGATTGCACTCAGAGATGAAGATGACTTTGAAATAATGTCATAATAGCATATTGAACTAAGTTTTGAGAGAAATAATATGACATACTTATAAGGTTTTTAAAATGAGATTTTAATTAGCCAATTATGCTTTAGATTTTTGTTGGCAGCATGATATCTCATATCAGATAAAGGGAAACCGATGTCGAGAAGTTTGGTAAATTGTGTGGCAACTTTCGTAAAAATATGGCAGACCGAAAAGATGGTGAGATTCGTCAGTTTTTGCAGTCGTAACTCCCTGTGTAAGACACTAATGTTTCATAGTTTGTAGCACTTGGAAATCGGTTGCTCATTGCTAATCATGTTGTGTCATTTAAATATTGTGTCGTCCATACCACATTTGTTGGAATTTATAAAACCAATCTGATTTTCTGAAGCCTCCGTAAAGTTCATTTAATTTTTAGATGCGTTTTATAGCTGTCAGCAACTCAATGTTTATAGCTACTCAAATCCAATCTTATCCTATTCTAATTACTTAGCGGTTAAGTTATTGAAGCTCCTCTCTCATTTACTTAGCGGTGAAGTTTCCTGAGTTATAAATAAAGGAGAATGATTTCAGTTTGAAAAAAAAGAGAAGGTGTGCAAGCACGTGCAACCAGACAGAGCTCAAAACAAAGCTTGTAAAAGAGGGTTACCATCAGTAATGTTTGCGGTAGCAAATAGTTTTATTGTGTACTTTGTTTCAGGAGAGAGGACTTAGTATTAAGTTTGTTTTATGTATTGCCTTGTAGAGCAGGGATTATTCTAGGCAAAGATAGTTTCCATACAACCTTGTAGTGCTATAGATTTTGTTTCTGTAACAATAGTAGAAATTTGTGTTGTAGATGTTCATTTCAGATTACCAGTTGTATTAGTTTATTTCTCAATTAAATAGAAAGCAAGAAGATATCTTGCATACTCCTACATTTTTGTTTTTGATTAAGGAAAACAGGTTTTGAAGGGTGCCTGAAACCCTTGACAGATCTTATAATTTTCAATGAAGCCCAAACTTAAAAACAACAAACCTTAGATGAAATAGGTCACTTGACAAAACAAGGTGGCCTTACAGATAACATAGTGCACTACTACCACCTAAACAGGTTTTAAACGAGATCCTGAAACCCCATGGTTACAAAAGAGGACATTTAATCCTGAAACATGTCAAACTACAAGACAACAGGCCAAAGAGATTAGAATAACCTAAACAAAAAGAGACAACCTCAAAAAAGACTAGGTGAGTAGCTGGAAAAGAAATCCAAGTTTGAAGATTTACTTCTAGATCCCATCTTTTGAGAATGTAAAGACATATCAATTAATGGAAAAGAGGGCTTGAGCTTTTTTCCTTTTACTTTTGTCCATCCATCCTCCACCATCCCAACAACCTTCTGCTAAGCAAGGTCATCCAAACCACAAGCATCCCCCAAATCCCTCTCAACGAGGGAAGAAGTACCACCACCACACGAAAGAGGGGCAACAACTCCCCCCGGAGCCAGGGCCACATGAGGAGCATCAGCCGAATCAGATATATCAGCATTCGAAGGAGGGACAACAGTATTGGCCACCATTGTAGGGGTAACATTGAAATCATTAGTTATTGTCTCCTTTTGAATCTTATTCCGTTGTGAATTTGTTTGTTGGGAAAAACAGAGCAACAATCTCTATTCTTGCTCTGTAATTTTTGGGATTTTCATAAGCAATGGGCTAACATGTCAGATTGGTAGTTAATATTTGGTGTTGTCTCGGTGTATTCTTTTGCCGAGTGGCTCGATTGTTCTTTATGGACCAACTCAGTTGTGGTGGAAGGTTAACCCCCTTGTATATTTCCTACATGGTAATAGAGCTATTAAGCGCTTAATCCTAGTGAATTTCGACATTTGTGTTTGTTGGGTGTTTGAACTTATTGTGTAGAAGACATGGCTAGAGATGGGAGAAAATTTTGGCAGGAAGCATCGTCATTTAATGGACAAAACTATCATGTTTGGGCAAGAAAAATGAAGACCATCATGATAACAAATGACTTGTGGGATCTTGTGAAGAATGGTTTCACAGAAACTATAGACCTTGCCCTGTAATCAGAAGACTTAGTTGAGAGAGACAAGACGGAAAGATCCTAAGGCAATGCTTCTGATTGAAGCAGTCTTGATAGAAGCTTTATTTCCAAGAATAGTAGGAGTTACTTATTCCAAAGAAGCTTGAGATATTCCTGAAACTACGTTCAAAGGGACTGATCAAGTTCGTATTGTGAAGCTACAACTACTTCGAAGAGAATTTGAGTCTCTTCTTATGAAAGCAAATGAATCTATTTCAGACTTCATCTCTAGAGTTTCCAGTTTGATTAACCAGTTGAAAACTAATGGATAAGAGATTGAAGAACAAAGAGTAGTGGAGAAAATCTTGAGGAGTTTACCTTAAAAATTTGATACACTTGTAATTTCCATTGAAGAGTCTAAAGACCTGTCCAAGTTAACTATGATGAGTTGATGGGTTCTTTCCATACTCATGAGCCTCGTATCAATAGGTCTGCAAATTCTTCTCAAGAGCTAGCTTTTAGAGCTCAAGTCAATGCAAGAGGGGGAGAGGAAGAAATAACTTTGGAGTGGTTCTACAGGATGAGGACGTGGTAGCTACTCACAAAGAAATGTTGGAGGAGAAAGCTCAACAAGAGCAGATGACCATGAAGGAGCAAGAACCTCTCACAATAGCCCTTGAGGAGGAAGAAGAAATATCAGCTCTAATAATATAAATGTTGAATGTTATTATTGCCATAAGTTTGGGCGTTATTCAAATGAATGTTGGAAGAAACAAAGTGATCAACCTCAACAAAATGCTAATGTAGCTAATGTAAATGTTGGAGAAAGAAATGATAATACAACCTTCATCATGTGCAATATTGGTGAAGAAGCCAACCGTAAAGTTTGGTATTTGGACAATGGTTGTAGTAACCACATGAGTGGTAATGAAAGTCTGTTTTCTTTCATTGATAAGGATAATAAGTCTAAAATTAAGATGGGGAACAATGGAAATGTTCTTGTTGTGGGCAAAGGATCTTTTATGATCCACACCAAGAAAGGTGAGAAGAAAGAAATTCAGAATATATATTTTGCCCTTGGTATAAAGCACAATATGATCAGTGTTGGACAACTCATCCAAAATGGATATAAAGTGATGTTAGAAAATGACAAATGTGTCATTCATGAGAAATATTGGAGCAAGAAAGTTGTTGCAACAATCCAACTGACAAATAAATGAATGTTTCCATTAATGATTGAGACATATTTCGCTTCTCAATCTTTTGTTGCATCTCCCAAGCGTGTACAGTCGTACAAAAGGAATCAACTTTTAGAAATGTGATTGAAAACCCTTCCAAGTTATGGCATTAAGGTATGGACATCTTGACCATGTTGGTTTAAATTTGTTATCCAAGAAAAGAATGGTGGATGGTTTGCCGAGTATTGTAGACACCAGTGGAAAGTGTGAAGCTTGCATTTTGGGTAAGCAACATAGGTTGCCCTTTAGTTTTGGTAATTTCACAAGGGCTAAAGTACAATTGGAGTTGGTGCATATTGATTCGGTTGGCCCCATGCAAGTTACTTCCATAGGAGGGAGTACTTATTTTTTGACCTTTTTTGATGATTTCAGCCATAGAACATGGGTGTATTTTTTGAAAAATAAATTTGAAGCTTTTGTTAATTTTTTAGAGTTTAATTGAAAAAGAAAGTGGACATTGCATCAAAGTCCTAAGGTTGGATAGAGGAGCAGAGTATACCTCCAATATTTTTACAAAATTTTGCAAGCAAAATGGTATAAGGAAGTAGCTTATAGCTAGTTATGCTCCACAACAAAACAGAGAGGCTGAAAGAAAGAATAGAACTATTGTTCAAATAGAAAGAAGTATGATGAAAGCAAAAGGTCTCCCAACTGAATATTGGGGAGAGGCTGTAACAAAAGTAGTTTACTTGATTGATAGAAGTCCTACAGAGGCTAATGTGATAAGATTCCTCTTGAGGCATGTGCAAGACATAGATGGATGGTTGAACACTTAAGAGTGTTTAGGGGTGTAGCATATGCACATGTTCTAAAGGGGCAAAGACAAAAGTTTGATGATAACGGTGTGAAGTGTATCTTCATAGGTTATAGTTCATAATCTAAGGCATATAGATTGTATAACCATGTCACCAAGAAGATTATTTCAAGAGATGTTGAGTTCATAGAAAATGAGTCATGGGATGGCTCAGTGGATGCATCATCTGGCACTTCAAGTAAAGTGCCTATTATTGATGATCAACAAGGCAAAGCAACAACATATGCAAATGGCTCCAAACAACTCCTGGTAGCTCCGGACTCCTCCTCCGATGGGTTGGGCAAAGCTTAACTTCGATGGGGCTGCTAGAGGCGACCTAGGGAAAATCGGTATTGGCTATATCATTAATGATGATATAGGTAAGTGGATTGCTAAAAAAGCCAAGTCTATAAATCCTACTTCTAATAATTTGGTAGAGCTCAAAGCACTGGAAGAAGGACTTCAACTCTACCAAAATTTAGGATTATCTAATATCATCATCAAAGGTGACTCTCAAATTGTTTTAAACGCAATAAGGAAAGGAGCTACACCCAAGTGGGTCCTTAATTCAAAGCTAGAAGAAGTCCTTAGGTTACTAGATCGGTTTGTAGAAACTCAGATTTGTCACATCTTTCAGAAAGGTAACTGGAAAGCAAACCAATTGGCAAATAAGGAAGTTGATGGTGAAAATTCCTTGGTATACAAAGATGTGTTATGAATATTCCTAGTTATAGTTTTTATTTAATTTTAAGCCTTTAGAATCAATTCTATTAGGTATGGTTTCTTTAAGTATGTTGTATCTATAATCTAGGTTATGTAGATTGCTTAGTTCCTCTTTAAGGTATGTTGTAATATGGTTGAATGAGCAACTTATACTATATTCTTTAATTATAAGCCCTTATTGGTTGTATAGCAGTTAGGCCAGCGAACAACTTTATAGGTCATGATGCTTTCAAGATAATCCTCACTAAACATAAGTTTTTAGGACTCTATTCGATGTTAGTGTCGAAAGTGAAAGATATGATGGTGATCTTTTTAGGTATGTTCCTCCCATCACCCGAATAGTAGTTAGTATTTTTTCATCATTCCCTTTAGTAGGATGTATACCTGTTCCTAGTCTGGGGTCCTTGTCCACATCATGATAGCTTCAAGGTGACATCAAGTTTTTGGTCTAAGATGATGTAGGCAATAGTCTAGGTGTTTCTAGAGCCTTTGTAGAGTATATCTTTACCTTTTAGTCCCTGCCTCGACCCGTGTTTGTCATTTTGCACGTATTTTTCTTGCTATGGATACATTTATTTGCGTCTTTCATGCCTCAGAGGTTCACATAATGGTCTTTCGTGGCAATATAAAGCCAGAAAGGTGGAATCAGGTGCTTAGGCCAGTTGATGGGATGGCTCTAATCACAGTTAGCAGGGCTTTAGGCGAGGGCTTTTTGAAATATGATTTCACCCGGAGGACGAACAACGACATCATAGGTACCTTTATTGGGTGCATGGCTAAAGCTAGGATAGACAAATGGGATATGGTGAGACTCTGTTTGACAATTTTTTATCCCATTTGGTGTCAAGTACTGGTAGAAGCTATCATGAGCTTAGATGAGAAGTTCAGAATCGCCCTTCTTGAAATGTATATGGATCGTCCACCGAGGAGCTTTGATTTGGTAATTGTATGTGTTGGGCGGTCATTATGCACGAGGCCAACGACAGGAATCTATTGCGCAATTCCTCTCTTGAAAAGCTAATCTTTTGGGATCAACTCCAAGGTTTCGTATTTGTCTTGCGACGCACCAAAATCTGCTCAGTTGAAGAGAAATGTGATTGTTCACAAGGAGGCCTTTGCTGGTTCGTTTTTAAATCTCAGAATGAAGTAAATCTGTTTGCTGTCTGAAAATAACACATCAAAAGAAGAATATTTTGTTTTGTATTTTTTGATTTTTCAATGAATGCAATTCTAACAATGCAACTAAAACGAATTCCTATTCTAACAAGGGGTTAGCAAAGAAAATAACGATATTGAAAGCAAATAACATGAAATTGAAAACCTAACGGACATAAGCTACATAAAATAACACACTGCGAGTTAAGCTTTCGAATAAATCGGTAGAAAACCAATGAAAACAGGAGCAATGCTTCCTAGAATCAACTAATGCAATCGTTGATGGGAAATTTCAATAACCGAATGATGTTTCACCTTTACTCAAATCGCAAGGCCACATAAAGTGCACTCATGCGAGACGAAAAGCTATGTAGAGACAATTTGGTGATCTCTTCTCGAGCTCGATACGTCAACGGAATTCGTAAATCTATAGCAAACACCATAACTAAAGAATCGCACAACGAGAAACAACGCAATAAACTTTGGCTCAATCACAATCTCATGAATAAAATCCACAAAAATATGACACATTCAGGCAAGAATCACTACACTCCAAATGCGAGCACCAAAAGCATAATTTTATTGCATAATAATGGCGGCCTTTGTAACATTTTATAATGGGGCATATATAAGAAATCGTTTGCTCAATTTGTGTTGAGAGTGAGATATTCTTCATGCAATAAAATGCTTTTAACTAATAAAACAAACTAAATATATAGACTAACAATTAATCTGGTGCTTAGAGGGACTCCATCCATATTTTATTCATTAATTGGATCCATGAGCCCTTTATATGTCAAAAACAAAGAAAACATGAGAGAGAAAGTAAGAGGAAGCCATTAGTCGAAGTGGAAGTGCATGAAGGCGTCAAAAATGGAAGCTGGGCTTTCACTAGGTGTGTGTCAGAGTTAAATTGGCATCAGAATGTGTTCTTGGTGCATGGAAAACACTATTTTTGGAACTAGCAGTTAACTGTCGGTGCACCTCTGAATTGTGGACCTGCATACCTGGGAACCTGCGGACCTACGCACCTCGATTGGGTCAAAATCTCAAAATTTTACTAAGTGTCAAAATTAAAATTCTGGAATTTGCGTTTTGTTCGTCTTCATCCCAAAGCTATGTTTGGATGTTTGCCCTTGAATTTCTCTATCATCTCAGTAATCTTAGCTGCATCTGGAAGATCTAAGGCCTCATATTTGTCTTTCACCTTCTGTCTGTAGTTGTCGACCTCAATTTGAGTCTCTGCAAAATCTCCGAGTTTGGTGTCCAACTCTAATAGGGCCTCTTCTATCCTGAATGCTTGTCTGATATCCTCATTGCTGGATGCTTCTTCTAAGGTCTTCTTAAAGTTTGCTACCACAACCTGAATAGGCAATAACTTCTCGTGTTCATCATCTTCAAAAATATCCAAGCAAGCATCACTGTAATGTCTCTTTGCTTCCAGAATTCGCTCTCAGGCTTGATCTTTGAGCCGGTGTATCTCATCATACAATGTTTCCATTACTTTATTGCCCTTCGCTATTTTCTCTATCCAATCATCAATCATATCTAGCTCTTCTCCTGTATATGCATCAATCAAAACCCGATACCTTTTCCCTTGTATGGCTTGTAGAGTCTGCAAATCCTTGCTCCAGGCTCGTACCTCATCCATGATACTAAAGTCCTGCTTCAAAATTGCTACGATCTTATTCATGACATTCTACTGCGTAGCATGCAACAACTTCAAATTCCCTGTGATTATCGCAACACTTCTATCCTCAAGGCTTTCTTGCCACTCCTAACAAGCTTTAAAAAATGGGTCGAGCTGTACACCTCCCCCTTCTCTAAGGATAGTATTCAGAGTTTGCTCAGGTTGTTAAGGATCGAGAGGACCAACAACTTCGGCTAAATATCCCTTTAAGATCTCAACTTGCCTTTGAAGTGTTCGGAGTTCAATCTCATCTTGCTCCATATGCTAGAGAACCTCTTTGACTCCCATAGTCATCATTTGTCAGGCTGAGTCCCGTGTAGGCCTTCCCAACATAAAATCCTTTAACTCATAATCCTCGAGGCTAAAGCCTTCTGCATCTGTACCTTCAGGAGGGAGGGCCACTTGTGCAAATAAATCTTGGTTCCATATGGTGGTGACAAACGCGAATGGTATGGCCTCATGTGATGGAGACTTAGGTTTGTTCAAGATCTCTGCAATGTTACAAATGCCATCCTCCGACGCACGGAACTGAGGCTTAGAGCTCCTCATTATTTCCTTATCGAGACCATCTTGGGATGCGTTTCTCCGCAGCCTTGGCTCTTGATGACGAAGGGGTGTGTTCAACTACCTCCTTCACTTTATCACTCTTACTTGGAGTCATTTCCTATTGCGAGGACTCCTCTTCTATTGCTTCAGTCTCTGTGGATCCTGTAGCTTGCTCTTCAGCATCTTGGGAAGGTTATTGTGAATATTCTATCATTTGTCCCTCCTTTGACACTTCATCGGTAGCCCTTTGTTCCGGTTGCTCCTCTGATGATGGTTCCTTCTGAATATTCTCCTCTTCTGAACTCTGAGGCGGAGGAGTTACCGAGCCCTTATCTACCACCGTAATTTGTGTTGGAGATGGAGGAGTAAGATCAGGACCCTATGTATTTGACAGCATTTGCGTCCAGTCTTCTTGTTGAGGTTCACTTATAGGGGTGTCCCTCATCTTGTCCCCAATCAACTCTATACCTACGGGCATGAAATCAAAATCTGACATTGAGAAAATGTCACTGTCGTCATCATTCTGTTCATCTACGCATTGTTGTACTTCATCTTCCAAAGAAGAGAGTTCTAATGGTTCTGCTTGGGTAGATGGCGAGCTACTCGTGACACTCTTTCTTCTTTGTAATTCCGTGGCTCTTGTTAGCTGAGTTCTTCCTCATAGGGGCATTTGTTCTTCCTCTTCCTCCTCGGATTTTGTTTCTTCTTCTTCTTCATCTCCCTCCATAATGGTTTCGGGGATAGATGGATTAGGCACTAACTTTCTACTAATCCTTTGCCTTTTCTTCATTCGAATTTTAATTCTTTTCTTCTGTTTCTTGAAGGTAGAAGGAGAAGTTGGCTCATCTTGTGGTTGGCTAAGTACAATGGGAGGCAATTGCGGTTCATCCTGGACTTGGGTAGCTCCAGTAACTTGGGACCCTAGTGGATTTTGTTCCTGCTGCTGGGGAGGCACCTGTTTTGTTTGAATTGTCTGAGGAGAGGTCCTTTTTCTTTTTTTCTTTCCTTTCCTTTTAGGAGGATGATAATATCGAAATTGGGTGATCAAGCTGGTAGATTGTTTTTGGCCTGATAGGATATTGGGCTGCAAAGGTAGGAATCGTGAATTTCCTTCCTTTAACTCTTTCTGGGCGAGCATGTGCATGGAAGATCATTGTGTCAGGAATTGGATCAAGTGGAAAAGGTTTCTTGATCCAATCCTTCGTCATTCTGGTAACATGCCTTGCTCGATGATTAATACCATTGGCCTCCTTCCTATTAACCTCATCATTCAAAATAGGCCTTTCACCAATTTTATCTGCATTGAACAAGGGGTCCAGTAGCTCCTTAGAATCTTGTTGCCTTATCTCGTCAGGGATGTTCAACTGGAGAGCCTTCTTCGCTAGATACAAAGTAATCCTACAATAGTCCCTTATGCGAACATCATAGTCATTTGTGGCATTCATCCAGTGATCTTCAACAACATCCTCATGATGGAAGTCCTTTCCTGCCAGACTCTCCACTTTCCCAACATTGTCGAAGTATGGTTGAGGAGAGTTGTACTCTTCGAGGGGATAGTTCTCCCATTCCCACTCGAAGGACGAAATATCCTGTTTTCTCTTTACCTGATACGCTCCAATGACCAATGGCCATGTCCGGCAAGGCCTCTGTTGTCTCTTTATCTTTTCATAGGCCGACTCGATTTGTTGAGAAATCTCCAGTAGTACCAGTTTGTCACTAGGATATCTAGGGAGCTTTTTAGGATTGATGGATTCACCAGGTACCCATAGATATGTGAATGTCTTGAACTAGATGAAGTAGGCTCCAAGAGCTGTTATTTGCACTTTTGCTTCATCAGATAACTTCTTCCCATAGCCTCCCTCAATGAATTGAATGATTGCAAAGATGAACGCATCATTCACGATTCTGTATTCTTTGCTCTGTCCTGAGAGCTTGTTCTTCACCATTTGAGGGTAGACTATGTATGGCCATGCAGTTGGATCTTGCATACTACCTCTCCTGTACAAATTGGGATAGTTTGTCGCCCTTGCTGCAAGTAGGTACACCATGTAAGAAGTCATGTAAAACTTCTTCTTGTCCTTGACCGTCCTCAGTTGCTCACAGAAGTTCTCACTTAGTGTGGTGGCCCAGTCCAATGGTATCTTCACCTGTCTAATGGTCTCAATGAAGTTGACCATGAAGGTGCTGAGGTGGCGCACTGTGGGTAAGCCCATGACTCTGCTTGGGAGAATGATAGAGTATCCAATGTCTTCCTTCATGTATCCCTGAGTCATATCCACTTTGGCCATTATCCTTCTCCGAGGAGGCTTCTCAATGAGGTATGAAGACTGTATTATGTGAAGACTGTATTATGTCAATTGCCTCTTGCTGATGCTTCTTGTACCATCTCTCAGTTGATTCATATTACAGTTTGACGAATTGGTTTGCTCTAGGAAGATGGAAGACCCTCTCAATGTTGTCGGGTCGCAAATCCAACACCACTTCTCTGGTGACACTCTTGACTACCCTTTCATTAGGAACAAAATGTTGTGATAGGGCCATGATTAGCTCAGCTAATTGTACTGACACATGATGTGACGTTGTGTTAACCAATCCGGAACGGATCAATGCGGACATCATGGCTGACGTCTCTGTTGGCTTGTTGCAAATTCTCAAGAATTCTCCTATGTCTGTGTGCCCTAGGTCTTTATCTCAAATTTCTATGTGGTCGTTGTGGAATCTCAACTTTGAAGTTATACTTTGGAACTTGAACACAACAGTTTTGGGTGCTGCTTCGGATGTGGACGCCATTTGATTACTTGCACATTATGAGAGAACAAAACAAACATTAGTTAATTAATAGATAAAAACTAAATGCAAAAGAAAATGTTTAATTAAAGTCTAAATAAGCGTTAAATTTTTTAAAAAAGTCCCTTTGGTTTATTTCATCTTTTTTATTATTCCCCCCCTTTTTACAAAAAATTTAAAATTTAAATTTTTTATTTGTTTTTAAAACATTTTCAAATTAAAAAAAAAAAGTGTGTGGTGCGCGGCGTGCAAGGCGCAGCCCATGGTGCTGAGCCTTGCGGCTAGGGTTTCAAGTGAGCGTAGCCAAACTAGTGGCGTGCAAAGTTTTATGAGTGCGGGCATAAAAGTGCAGCCACGCATTAGCTTTTGAGTGTGGGCGCACAAAATGCCACCGCACGTGGGTTGTGAGCGCAAGCATAGGAAAAGCGTCGCCGTGCGTGGAATGCAAACGCAGGCGCACAAAAAGCGTTGCCGCATTGTATCATGACTGTGGGCGCACAAAATTTTGCCATGCGTGGAATGTGAGCGCGAGCACAGGAAAAGTGTCGCCGTGCATGGAATGCAAACGCGGGCGCACAAAAAGCGTCATCGCATTGTCTCGTGAGCGCGGGCGCAAGAAAAGTGCCGCCGTGCGTGGGTGTACCTTGGCGCTTGATCAAAATCCTTCAAACAACTTGGAAAAAATGATATGTGCTGAGGTTGCGCAGGGGGTTTTATAACCCCTCCGTTGGGCGAGGTGCGCGGTGCGAATCGGCGCACAATTCGTCCCCGCGTGCGCGTTCTTCAGTGCATGGTTTTTTAATTTTTTAATTTTTTAAATTTTTGATTTTTTGTGTTTTTTCTAATTTTCTAATTTTTTTGTGTTTTTTTAATTTTCTAATTTTTTTGTGTTTTTCTAATTTTCTAATTTTTTGTGTTTTTTTAATTTTCTAATTTTTTTGTGTTTTTCTAATTTTCTAATTTTTTGTGTTTTTCTAATTTTCTAATTTTTTGTGTTTTTCTAATTTTTTATTTTTTTGTGTTTTTCTAATTTTCACGACCCTAAGAATTTCTCTCTAATAATTTCTCCCGACTCTCAAATTGTGAGTTCGATAGTTTTTTGAAAAAAACGTAGGGGGTCCCCATTCCTAGTGAGGAATGGGGCAAGTGTTGTGGACACCATAACAGTACCTAGGTGGCTTGAATTGGTAATATAGGATCTTATAGCCTTCAATCAAGTATGGCCAAAAATGGAATCAAGTATTCAATTCCTCCTTAGATGGAGAAGTATTATGGTGGATAAGGGAAAGGAATGGCTTAGAAGCTATGTTGACCTGTATAATGCCTACATCCACCCGGGGGTAGAATTGGGAAATTTGGATGCTATGGACTTTTGCACATCTAGTATTGAGAAGTCTAGTAGGGAAAAGTTCTTTGAATTCCCCCCCTTTTCAGATGGAAAACCCTAATGACATTGTCGAGGTCATTATGGTTTTTTGGAAGAAGTAGGGTGTGCCAAGTTTAATGTATGTCCTCTCTGGTTTTTGGCTGGTGCTCTCGTCTGCTCTGCCATGTGTTTGTGTTGTCTCTTTCCTTGGCTGAGAGTTTTGGCTAGCTCTAGTCATGTTCATAAGTTTCAATAGTTTTACTTAGCTTTCATACTAGCTCTTAATAGAGATTTTGTATTAGACGTATTTTCTCTATTGCCCTTATTTGGCGGTGTATTCAGTGGCTGGTTAGATAAGTTATTTTCTGCTCTGAAGTCTCCTTTTCATATATGTAATTAACTGCACTCAATATATAAAAAGTCGATATTAATATAAAGCTTGTTATGCTCTTGGCTTGTCTACCATGACTTATGGTTCTATAAAATCTTTTAAGTTACGTTTATTATGGTCACGAAAAGGATATTGTTTGTTTGTGAGCACGGTATTGAAGGATGCTTATCTTTTGATTGATTGGAGCTATAACTGGTAAATGAAGTAGTAGCATTCAGATTCTTAGATGGGCAGATTAATTGGATTATATGTTTCTCATATTTTAAACCATCACTAATACTTCCAGCAAGGTTAAGCTTTTGCATTTAGTAGAGTAATTTTTCATTAGAGATCCTTAACTTGATTGTTTTTTATGATGTTTTTTTTCATCGTTTCAATTCATCTTCATGTAAACTTTCCACCTCAAGCTTAGAATAATTAAGTCTATAAAGTTTCATGAGAAAGTTTTCTGGGTAATTAATTTAAGAAATTCACCGAGTAAGTACACAACTTATGTCTTCTCACTTGGATCAGTACTCATTACAATATGCTCTGTTTGGCCCTTTAATCATCTAAAATTATATCAAACTTCAATTTGAGGTTTAATATATGTTTGTCTGGTAGCTTTGTAGGTAAAGATTAGTATATTGTGCTCTTCATCGTTATGTCGGGGTTTCTCTTTCTTCCTTTGGATAGCAGTGAATCCTAAGTATGTTAGCAGGATAATTTAGGAACATCTCAAAGAACTATGTAAAGGTTATTTAAGTAAGAAGTGGATTCAATAAAAAAATTGAAAGAGTAGGATTGGACATACAAGAGTAATATTTTTTCTATATTAGAAGGCATTACTTACTAATAATTTGGTGAAGATCACTACTGACTCATAATATGGAGAGTGATAAGATATTTAATACTTAATGAGGAGTATGGATTTGATTAAAATGCGGCAAGATGAAGTAACTAATAAGCCTAAGTAGAATAGTTGCATAACTAATTTTCAAGAAAGTAAGGCATGTGTGATTCTAGCTTACAGCAAGAGATGGGCGCATATTAAAAATCTAAAGTAATGGTTGGTATGTTCCTTCTGGCAACAGGATTCTATTTGGTATAAGCGTCATCAGAATACTTAAATCCATTAGCCTCTAGTCCAGTACATTGTAACAATAACAAGTTTGTAGTAAATCAATTGGGGTATGCCCCTTTTATGATGTAATAATAAAGGACCATGGTCTTGGGCAAGACTGAAGGTTTTCTTTTCCGTTCTTTCCTACCTGTGCCCGTTTGAATAGAGGTACTCTGTTGCATTTAATTTTATTATTATTTAATCAATATAATCAAGGCCTCCGCTGTTTATCGATAACAAAATAAAATTGTATGTTATCGTTGATGACTAAATATTTGACTTACTACTAAAAAGTAATGATTTTAAATGACTAAATCACAAAAAGACACTGCCAAGTACAACATATGGTGCAACATTTTTCTCATTGTGGAGAAGTACTGCCAATACCATGATAGACATGCTACTGCAACAAAATATGTGTAAAATGTTGATCGATCCAATCTAGAGTCATATCAGTTGTTATATTGTCATTGATGTCAAAGTCTTAGTTGGCTAGACATCATGTTAACTCACAAAAGTATCATATCATTTGATTGGGGAAGAGGAATTGATGAAAATATGATGAAGAAATGAGTGATATGTAAAGAATTCAATGGGTACTTGAATGAGCTGGACATTGATAATGTACTATTGGTTTGATTGTTTTGCAGTCATTTATTGTTTCAATGTATTGAATATCACAAGGTTAATCGGGTTATAAGGTTAATAAAGGGAGACTGTATTCATCGAGTGACTATAGTATTGCTTGACCGATTGGTAAAAGAAGAAGGAAAATACAGTGTCGCCCGAGAGAGCCATTATTGACCAAGTGTTATGTTTCTCGAGTAAATGTTATGTTTACCAAGTGATAGCTGGATGAACAAGTTTGGAAAATTGGAATTTGATGTTGACTTTTGATTGATATTTGGAAAGTTTGAGAAGGTTTAAGGCGTGAGTCAAAGTTTGTTGTGAGATCTATGATTGAGAAAATTCAAGAAGGATTTGATGAAAGAAGTTGAATGAAGATAAGGGTGGACACAAAGTTCTATGCAATTTATATTTTCTGTGTGTCTAAATTCATTGTATGTAGGAATTGTGTTACAACCTTAAGATCGACGATGGTGATTAAGTGACGAAAGATGGAAGGATCTAGAAGCATTGAGATAACTATTTAAGGAGATGTTGCGGATGGTTTTAGGTTGTTGGTTGATAGTTGATGTTGGCTAATATTATTGCTGATCATATTGATAAGAGGAGAGCTAAGTGTAAAGCTGAAGAAGGTGGAAAGAGATTGATAAGTTAGGAAGATCCAAGGAAGAGATTAGATAGAGAAAGAGAAAGAACAAAGATTTGAACAAGCAAAGCTAGTTTCTATTTTAATAGATCATTTTTATAATGGTATTGTTTAACCATTGCAGTGGAAAATCTCGAAAGTATTGAGTGGACCTAGAAAGTATATGCAATCCTATATAGTAACATTGATTAGTGGTGTTTTTAAGTCCTTTAAGTTAGGCCACTCTTTTTAGTGAATGTAAGGGAGTGATAAGGTCTAGATGATCTTTTGGTGAAATTGTCTAACAAGGTCACATTATCAATGTGTATGTAACCTTTAACAAGGTTTGCTCCTAGTAGAGCTCACTTTAGAAGTGTGAAGTTTTTGGGTTGTTGACTCCAAGTGGTTTTTCCCTTCATAGGGTTTCCACATTTAAAATTTATAGTGTTAGTTGTGTGATTGTTATTTGTGTTGCAAGTTGTCTAACATGTTTTACAGTTTATTACAACTCAATAATGACTACAATATCACTAGGTAATAATTGGAGATTTTACTATGAGTCGGTAATGCAAGGAGCAATTTCTAAAGAAGTGAATGAATGAGTTAAGTATTGAGTGTGATGTTTACACCAAGTAATTGAAGTTGATGTTTATGATATTTAGTTGGTACTGGAATGGTTGAAATGGATTATATGATAATTACACATAAATGATTCACCCACCCCCTCAATTATCTAACAATTTGGTATTTAGAGTTAAGTGCTTGAAAAAAGAAGTTTAAAGGAACCTGAGCTAAATATCAAATAAGTATGAGAGAGAGGTACCAAAGCTAAACAAGGAGAACTTTTCATCATGGTAAGACTAAATGAAGTTGTATCTTTCTAGTATTGGAGATAATGTCATACATTGGTTAGAGAATGAATATACTACATTTGTCGTTGCCTTAATTGTGGAGCAAATGAATGAGAAGAGAAACCATAACAATATGATGATTGAAATTGCATCTCCTCAAAATGATGTCGACTTTAATGATATAAAGAAATGTACAAATGCTAAGCAAGTGTGGGAGAAACTAAAGCTAGTACATGGAGGAGACAACAATGTACGAAGAGCTAATGTTGAAAGTCTCAGAAGGAAGTATAATGATATGAGAATGAAAGTAGAGAATGATGCCCAATATGCTAACATAATAAAAAATGTTGTAAGTGCAATCAAAGCTAGTGGAGGAGCTAATTGTTGATTCTGAAATTGTAAGTAAAGTTCTTAGAAATCTTCTATTTGTTTATGCTATCAAAGTTTCTACTATTCAAGAAGTAAGAGCTATACTTAGAAATAATCTGACATTTCGTGGTCTAGTTGGTCAGTTGACTACATTTGAGTTGAGCAATTATGATAACAATGTGGTTAAAATGGGAGATTCTTTTAAGTCCTCACTAACCATAAACAATTCAAAGAAAGAGAAGAAGAGAAAAGAAGAAAGTGAGTCTAAATCGAAAGATGATCTAGATTAGATTGAAGCATTGCTTGCAAGAAGGTTATCGAGAGGTGAAGGTAAATACAAAGATAAACTGCCCTTGATCTGTTTCAAATGTGATGAAGTTGGTCACTTTGCCGCTAAATGTCTTAACTAAAGAAAGTCTGGTAGAAATGAGAAGAAATATTTTAAGTTCGGGAAGAATGCAGATTACAAAGATACATGCAATAAGTCATGTTGCATTGTTGAGAAAGAGCATACAAAGTCAAGTTTTGATGATGACAAGGAAGTAGTTGAAATGGTCTATGTTGCAATCAAGGAAGATCCAAATGGTGAAATGTATGAGAATGGAACTGCCTATTAGAATTCTTTAGAATAACTGAGAGGGGAGTGAATCAGTTATCCAAAGTCCAGATGTACAAATAAAACTTTTCAATGCTTGGTAGTCCCATATCTAAAAAACTTATCATGCATGCATCCATTAGATCATACAATAATTAAACTTTGTAGGCTATTGTCCTAGGTCAAAACAACTTTGCAGAAATGTAAACATGAAACAACATAAGACCATTCACACAATTTGACACAATGATTTACCCCAATTTGGGAAAAACCACCGGTAACATGCTACTAGTTCTCACTATTTTGAAGTGATGCACTGTGAAAGGCCAACCCTGTTAAAGGTTACAATACACACTGTTTAATGTGACCCGATTAAAAAATTTCAATCACCCTGTTAGGAGTGAGCCTTTTTAGAGAACTTTAGACCATTCCATTAGAATGTCACTCGGTTAAAGGATTTACAAATGATTGTTAGGTCAACCTTAATCCAAAGGATTTACTCTAGACTGATATGATGATTAGAAAGTAATGATAAGGCTTGATTTGATAACAAATTACAACTCACTTGTAGATTATAGATCTCTGTTTCAGTCCTGCATTCTACTTGGCACTCATACTCTTCAGCGCTAATATCTTGTTCACCCTTCAAGCATTCATACTCTTAAGCCTTCTTGCTTTGCATGCCAACTGAAGTCACTTCTATTTGGCCACTGAATGAAGCAATATGCTAAACTCCTTGTCTTCCTTAGGTTCTCACACATGATGATGTAGGCAAAGGGTGAATAACTAGGGCCAAAGGCTAACCCATCTATCCAAACCACCCTGCAAGAGTTAACACAACGGAAGCAAACACAAAGAACAACAAACAATGGAGGAAGAAGAGTGAAATACTTTTATTGATTCATCAAAATATCTTCATACATGCCCAGCTGTAAGGCCTTCTAGATTACAACCAATTACAAATACATCCACATTCAAAGATCCAACTGCAAATTCGCACTTTCAGTTTTGCTCTGCAATCTGCTCCCCCCAAAAAATTGCCCAACTCTAAGCCTAAACACTCTATATATACTTGCCAAAACAACTTACAGATTATTCTAGAACATTACATAAGAGGAAGGCTGACTCAACAACGGTCTCAACACATCCCAAGAAAAGATCTTAACATAAATGTCACGATCGAAAATAAATCCCACAAGTCGGCTCGCAGAAATCACGTCCAAATGTTGACACTTGGCATAAACATGAGAACTCAGCACATGAAGGGTCACTCGACATACACTGGGTAACTCGGAACATGAAGAGTCACTTTGCATAGACTGGGTAACTTGGCACATGAAGAGTCACTCGACATTCACTGGGTAACTCGGCATATATTGGATAACTGGGCACACACTGGAGAACTCGACACATACTGGAAATTGGCACTCGGCAAAAACTAGAAACTAGCACTCGACAGTAACTGGAAACTGGCACTCGGCAGCAACTGGAAATTTGCACTCGACAACAACTGGCAGAATGAACAAAAAGGTAGGATTACAAGGAAACCTAGGATGCTCTTGCATTAGACAACTAGGGTTGGGAGAAATGATTCTCCTAAATCATTGAGATGTCACCACCTGAGCTGAATCCAACTCAGATTAAGAAATCCATGAAGCATCTTCAATAGGTCTATTCCTCCACTTCACCAAATACTCATAGTAATCTTTTCCTCTTGTGCTCTTGCCAACTCTCTGATCCAATGTCTATTCAACTTCTTCAATCTAATTCTTAGGATAATCATCTGATACAATAACTTCATCCTCTGACTCATTATACTTATACAAATCAACAATATTGAATATAGGAGATATGTCCATGTCATCAGGTAACTCAACTTCATAAGCATTACTACTGTCAAACTTCTTCAAGATCTTACAAGGTCCAAATTTCTTCATCTTCAACTTACTATATGTTCCAATTGGGAATCTTCCTTTCTTCAGATGAACCATCACCTCATCACCAACTTGAAAATCATGGTGTCTTCTAGACTGATCAGCATTCTCCTTATATTTCTGATTACTTTGTTCCAACCTCAACTTCACTTCCTTATGCAAAGACTCCATAAAATCAAAAAATTCTTCTCTTGTAGTGCTCCTCTTTTCTTCACCAATAACATCTCTCAAATCTGATATGCCTCTAAGATGCATTCTAGTAACAACCTCAAAAGGTGTCTTCCCTGTACTCCTATTCACAAAATTGTTATATGGAAATTCAGCTTCTGCCAATACCATCTCTCAATTACTTGACTTATTCCCAACTAAACATCTCGGCGAATTATCCAAGCTTCTATTCACAACCTCTGTTTGTCCATCTGTCTGTGGATGGAATGTAGAACTAAACTTCGGCTCAGTACCCACCTTCTTCCACAAAGTCTTCCAAAAATAACCTACAAATTTACTATCTCTGTCAGAAATAATACCTCTTGGTAATCCATGCTATCTCACAATCTCTTTGAAGAAAAGTTCAGCAACATGCTCAACATCTGATGTCTTCTTACATGGTATGAAATGAGCCATCTTAGAAAATTTTTCCACTACAACAAATATGAAATCATACCCTTTCACTGTCTTAGGCAATCCAAGAACAAAATCCATACAGATCTCAGTCCAAGGTTTCTCAGGAACAGTAATAGGTGTATACAAACCAATATTTTGACTCACCCCTTTTGCAACTTGACAAACTCCACAACTCTTTACAAATTTTTGAACATCCTTATACATTTGTGGCCAATAATACTTGTCTTTCAGCAAACTCAATGTCTTATCGATTCCAAAATGTCCAACTAATCAGATTCGTATAATGACTTATACTTCTTATTGGAGGTAAACCATTTAGAATATCATCAACAATAATGTCTTTATACTCTTTCAACAATTCTGTAATTTCTACTAGTACTTAGCTATCACTATTTGCTATCACTCGGTCATTATTAGCTTCTGTTGCTTGGTCATTACTACCAACACTCGGTCCTCTAGGAACTATGGCAGAACATACTTGATTTTTTTTCATTTCCTTTTAAAATTGTTTCCCATTAACCATGCAAATTTTTACAACAGTACAATTAACCTCATTTGGACTTTCAATTGAAGGCAACAATATTTGTTTCTTACCATTTTACCAAAGAGTATATTGATTCAATCTTCCATCATATACAACATATCTATCATATTGCCAAGGTCTACCCAACAAAATATGACAACAATCCATTGGCATAATATCACACAAAACTTCATCAAAGTAATGTCCAATTTTGAATTTCACAAGGCATTGCTCATTTACCAATATCTTATGCTCATCTTTGATCCATGAAACGTGATAAGGTTTGGGATGTTTTAGCCTCTGCAACTACAACTTGGTAACCAACTCTTCTGATGCCAGATTTGTAGAACCTCCACTGTCAATGATCACTTTGTAGCATTTTCTAGCCATCTTACATCTTGTCCTTAACAGACTTCTTCTTAAAATAGATCTTTTCTTTTTCTTTCAAGATCTTTTGAGGGTTCTTGCTATATGTTTTGATTATGCTAAGGATAGTTGGCAATGAACTTATATGTTGAACCATGTTAGGAATATTTACTCTTGGCTTAAAAAGAACATCTTTCCTGGGATGGATAGTACAATATCACCGTCTTGTAAATTGTAGATGCGTATCTATACTTTGGTATTATTCTTGGGGATGCATGTATTCTCCTTTTTGTGTACTTGGTTAGTGGCTTGGGAATTCTTGTAATTATTAGAAAGACTTCGGTTTGTGTTTTGAATATGTTGTTATGTAATGTTCCTTGAGATTATTATCTTGTGTTGATTCTTATTTATTGCACTTGATTACTCTCCATTGTAGTAGGTAACTTCAATTAAAAATATATTATTTAGTGCATGTTTTATCCTTGTGTTCCAAGGATTCCCGGTTGGGCATGACATTGTTCACATCACATGACTAGTGATCTAAGTAAGTTTGATAAATTTGAATAAATTTATGATGGTATAACTTTTAAGTATGAAAGCGATGTTTCATACTCAGTGAAAGGTAAAGGATTAGCAATCCTAAATTATAAGATCATATGTAATGATGCATGTTGGGTTCAAGAACTTATAATCTTTTGAGTGTTGCGTAGTTGAATAATTCAGGTTACAAGTTAGAATTTGAGAAAGGAAAGGTCAAGATCTTTGATGATGACGGAAATCTAATTGGAACATGAATGCAAAAAAAGGTAACTTATCCTACCTCGATCCTCCTATTGAGACATGTTTATTTGTTAGAATTGAGGATGTGTGGTTATGGCATAAGAGGATGTCATGTAAACTGTGAGAATATGGTGAAAATTAGTAGAAGGAAAAGAATAAGAGGCGTACCGAATTTGCAAATACCTGAAAATGTTATGTGCAAATAATATTTTCTCGATAAGATGACAAAGTCATGTTTTTCTAGCAAGGCACACGCTTTAAATGATATTCTAGAATCAATGCATACTGATTTATGTAGTTCAATTGGTATTAATAGTTACTATGGTGATAGA
Organism: Cupressus sempervirens; assembly: GCA_028749045.1. Taxonomy (NCBI): domain Eukaryota; kingdom Viridiplantae; phylum Streptophyta; class Pinopsida; order Cupressales; family Cupressaceae; genus Cupressus; species Cupressus sempervirens. The sequence goes on from CM053793.1 coordinate 789,601,627, forward strand.
TAGGTCATATTATTTGTGGATGATTATTCAAGGATGATCACGGTAACATTTATTAAAATAAAATCACATGCTTTTGATATGTTCAAATGATATAAAACTAGAGTTGAAAAGAAATATGGTAAATCTTTGAAATGTTTGAGATTTGACAGAGGTGGTGAGTTTATGTTTGCTGAATTCACTAACTTTTGTGCTAAGAATGATATCAAAAGACAATTATCTGCACTGAGGAAACCACAATAGAATGGTATTTTTGAAAGGAGAAATAGATCTATCATGGATTGTGCAAGAACACTAATGATTGAGAAAGAGGTATCTCAGATATTCTAGAGAGAAGCAATCAATACTCTTTTTATACTCTCAACTCAGTTCAATACAAGAAAGGAACAAACAAGACACTCTATGAGTTGTGGTATGTCCATAAACAAAATGTAAGCTATTTCAAAATCTTTGGAAGTAGCTGTTACATTCATAAAGAGAGAAAGAATGGGAAACTTGATGTTAAAGGAGATAAAGGTATATTCATTCGTTATTCATCTAATAGTAAAGCTTACAAATGTTTGAACAATGCTATAAACAAGATGATTGCAAGTGCAAATGTAAGATATGACAAGTTTGCAAAGAAGAACGATGTGGATAGAAAGAAAGAACCCGAAGATTACAACAAGTTTGCAAAGAAGAACGATGTGGATAGAAAGAAAGAACCCGAAGATTACAACAAGTTTGTATATGTCTATAAAGAGGTACTTGATAGTCTACACGAGTTACAACACAGATCTATCGAACACCAGATAATTATCACTGAGTCACAAACATTTATACTTGAGCACCAAATAGTACAACTTGAACAGAAAGTTGAACCTTTGCCAAGTGGAGAAAATGTTGAGAATCTGAGAAATGAACCTATATTTGTCAACTATATGAGGAAGAACCATTCATTTGAATAAATAATTGGAGATATGAGTGTTGGAGTACACACAAGAAGCAAGAAAAGAGAATGTACATGTTTAATAGTTAACTTTGAATCTAGAATAGTAAAAGCTGCATTGGATGATGAATATTGGGTTAATTCTATGAATGAGGAGATTGATCAAATTGAGAAGAACAATACCTGAAAACTTATATCGAGATCTGTTGACAAAAATGTGATTGGAACCAAGAGGATTTTTAGAAGAAAGTTGAATGAGAATGGAGAAGTGGTAAGAAGCAAGGCAAGATTAGTTTGCAAAGGTTATGCACAAGAAGGAATTGATTATGGTGAAACTTTTGCACCCGTGGCAAGATTGGAAGGAGTAAGAACACTCTTGACTTATGCTACATACAAGAAACTCAAGGTCTATCAAATGGATGTAAAATCTACATTTGTGAATAGAACACTTAAAAAGAAAGTCTACATTGAATAGTCTGTAGGATTTGTGGAACATAAAAAAAGGACATGGTGCTAATCTTACTACAGGTAATGAGTGCTAAGTGTTCCATTTATTCTCACAAGAGATGGATTCATGTTGAATCACTACTCATGAAACATAAGTTGATGAGTTTGACTCAAAATCACACAGTTAAATCCTGATAGCAATATCACAAAAGGACATGGTCTTAAAGTTGAATAAACCATTGTATGGATTGAAACAAACCTCAAGAGCATGGTATGAAATATTACACTCTTATTTGAATAAGATTGGATTCGCTATAACAAGTGAAAATAGTAATCTATATTTTAAGAATGAATATGAATATATGGTGTTGATTTCTGAAATATTTGTTGATGACACAACATTGAATTTGAAATGTCAATGTTTGGTGAGATAAAATAAATTTATTGCATTACAAGTTCATCAAACACTAAAAGGTATTTATGTTAATCCAAATATGTGAAGGAAATCTTGAAAACTTTTAAGATGGATGAGTCTAAGCCAGTTAGTACACCTATGGTGACTAGTATAAAATTATCCAACGAAGATACTACTAGTGAGGTTGATCAAACACTACACATATCTATGATTGGAAAGATATAATATGTTGTACATAGTAGAGCGGATATTGCCCTAGTTGTTGGAATTGGTGCAAAGCTTTTATCTAATTTAAGGGAAACTCACATGATTGTAGTGAAAAGGATATTTAGATATCTAAAAGGAATTGAATATTATGGCCTATGGTACAAACAGGATGATGACTTTAATCTTAAAGTCTACAGTAATGTTGCTCGGGTTGGTAAAGTTGATGACAGAAAAAGAACAACTGATGGAGCTTTCTTTTTAGGAGAAATATTGATTTCATGGATTAGATAGAAAAATGTTGTATTTTATTAGGATTAACCATACACATAAATAATAATTACATACAAATATAACCAATATCAGAAAATAATAAATCACACAAAAGATAACACAAGACACAAAGATTTTACGGGGTTGGAGGCCTTGGCTATTGATTTCTCCTTTTTCTTTTCTTTGTCTTTATCTTTATTTTCTCCAACCTTTCCAATATTTGGCAAAGAGTCTCCTCCAAAGGTTGGTCTCCTCCTCCACCAATAGATTGTGCTGGTCCGACGGATGTCGATGTAGCAGTAGTAGTAGAAGTAATAGAAGATGACAGGTAGTTTCGATAGCTACTCCACTTGTAGAACTTGTAGCTTTAGTTCTCTTTTTCCTTGCTTTGATTCATTGCACCCATTTGTTTGTCCTCTTGATGACACCATGCATCAGGACTTCCATTATATGAATAACAAGGCTGTCAGGTGGAGTTGACACTATAGGAGTGTTCTTGACTTGCTCATAAGTTGAGGGAGACATGTAGAAGCCATCATTGGCAGAATCACTAACATCAACAGTGTCATTATACAACTTAATCTCATCTAGTGTCAACCTAGACCAGTACCTTTTTCTAGTTTGGTACCCATCATAACATCGAATTCAATAGTCTTTAATATCAAACACATGCCTATGAGCATACACTAACTTTAGATGATCTTTTGCAAAGTTAAGAGGGTCATACTAGGGTCTTATCACCTCATAATTAATCAATTTAACTCTGTTCTCAAAGGCTTTGACTAAATTCTAGGCATCTGATCTTGAGGCACAAAAATAAGGTCCTACCACTATTGGAAAAGGAATCCTGACTATCTTCTTCAAATTGGAACATAAGGTATTCACCTATAGTATTTGTCTACACAACTCAACAAGAACTATGTTATCTTCAGGATATCTAGGCAGTCTCTTCGGGAAGCCATCAAATGCACCAATCCTCAAGTAGGAGAAAGATGGGAATTGGATGAAACAACATCCGAACTAGCTGACTGCTGATATGGCTTCCAGTGAAAACCTCTGCGGAGTGGACCCTTACAATTCTCTGCACAACTTCATTGTGAATGCATCATTTACCTTTACATACTCTTCAAAACTCCTCTGCAATTGTAGGCGGGGATAAAATTCATACACCTTGGTGTTTTCATCACAATCTTTGATATTGGGAAGACCAGGCTAGAGATGATGTGTGGTTAAGGCGTTGATCGAATATGATGACATAAAGAACTGCCTCAAAGCCTTTGCCGAATTTAGCCAGGAGGCAAGCTCCTCACATATAATTTGAGCCTAGTCAATTTGTTGTCCTTCAAAACAAACAACCTGAACCAAGTAGAAATGATGCTCGATAAAATCAGGGATCTCCTCCTTTCCTTTTAATCTTAGTAGCAGTGCCAAGATATCCACGATTTCCCTCTTTAGATTGGTTCCAAAAAGTGTCCTTGGCATCTTACTCTTTTTTTCATGAGGGGTCTGAAACCATGCTCTCTTCATGTCTTCTCTCCTTAGAGTATTTTTCTATTTAAACATCGACTTAGATGAAGAGGAGTCAATGTCAATACTCTTCCTTCATTGGGATCCTGAAGGCAGATTGCATTAATTTCTTGTTCATAGAAAGCAGAATATATTGGTCATGCAAGAATATTTGCTTTATCTCTGGATTGTATGTTTCAATACATTCTTTTACCAACTCTGGTGCTTGCACAACCATGGGGAATCCAACAACTTCTAACCTGTTTTCTTTCAATTTTTGTGTAATTGGATGGATGGGCTGGGTATTAAGACTTCTATGTAGATCACTGATGCAGGAGCATCTTGCATTAAAAAAATAAAGAGAAAAAAATGGAGAGAGAAAGTGACAAAAATTAGACGAAAAAAAAAAGAAAAGAAAAAGAAAAAAAGATGAGAAATATTTATTTTCAAGGTGCATGGGTGGCATAAAAAGAAAAATAAGAAAAATGGTTGTTATTCGATTTTTGACGTGAATAGGTGGAATTCTAGAAGTTTGTGGAGAGTTCCTTAAATCATGCATTTAATGTTTGGTGGGCCACATGGTGGTGCTTAGTTGTGTTTGGGTGGGGGTTAAATATTTTTTGTAAGGTAGTTGCATTTTACCTTTTATTCCACTTTGGTTGTGTTTGTAACATCTTGGGTGGTAAGTGCCTATTTGAGCAAGGCATATGAGCATTTGTAATCAAGCTGGAAGGTGTGATCTCTTCTTAGTAGAAGCTTGGAGAGAAGGAAGAAGCAGAGAAGTGAAGTTTTTTGGAGTGTGTGGCAAGAGCGTCGAATGTGAGGCAGTTTACACTTGGATCTTGGATTAAGTTTGAGAAGGGCTAGTAGCTGAGGCTTGGGAAACAAGGAGATTGCTTGGTGGGCTTGCGAGCACAAGTTTAAATCTTCCTTAGAGGTTTCTACTAGAGTGTGGATCTAGACTAGCTAGAGGGATCTTGCAGAACTGTTATTGTATTTGGTCGTACCCGAGAAGGCCTTACAACCTGACACATTGTGTGTATATAATTATTTTATGAATAAAGAGTTGCATTTGGTATCAGATTATGTGTCTTGTATGGTGTTTCTGTTGTATGGTTATTTGTTGGGGGCTAGGACATCTTGTTTTGGGATTCTCCTCCCTTGCATTATGTTGAATGGTATTAAAGCGAAGGTTGTTCCTGAGTGCATTGATCGAGAGTTGAAATTCAAGCGGTTTGCACCAGGACCTTGGGAGGACATGCAGATGGATCTATGTTTGCAAAGATGGAGGTTGATCTTGTTCGTGAAGATTGATCAGTTGATGATTTGTTGTAGAGGGTTTGCGAAGATCTTGGAAGATGGCTTTGAGAGGATTGGACCCTAAGGTGATTGTGAATCTTCATGATGTGGTGGAGAAGAGGTTTTCAAAAATGTTTGTTCGATTTGAAGCTAGTTTGGTTGATGGAGTTATGGGAGGGATGGTTGAGTTTCGTATAGACTTGTGGAGCTGGAGTCTACCAATCTAGAAGAGAGTTGTCTGGCTGGTTAGAAGACTTGTTCGAGAGAGAAGAGGGTTTGGCAAGATCAAGGTGGAGGTTGATTTTGTTGATTAGTTTATGGAGTTTGATGTGAAACCTATAGAGCAACTTGAGGTGGTTGTTGAGGTCCTAACCTTGTTGATGCTGGGATGGAGATTGATTTTCATGAACAGTTTGTTGGATTTGACATGGAAATTGCAGAGTGTTTGGTCATGGATAATCACATTGTTATGGGTGATGATTTATATGTTGCAGAGCATCTTGTTGTGAGCAATGAGATTGGTGTTATTGAGAGTTTGGCATATGTTGATGAGGAGTTAGATATTGTTGTTTATGTGGATTTGGTCTTGGATCTACATGTCGGAGTTATGGATGTGGAGTTGGATGCACTTGTTGCTGACATGGATGGATGTGATAAGTTGCATGTTGATTGGTTAGTGGTGATTCAGATGCCTTTGATGTGTAGCTCTGGATGATGTGTAGATTGGTTTTCTTGCCCCTGTTGGAGTGGAAGCCTTTGGTGAAGATGAAGATGGTTGCAAATCTTTTTTTTATTGTCAAAGTGTGGGACACACTTTTCTATCTACTTGGGGAGTTTGATGTAGGAGCATCATGCATTAGAAAATAAAGAGAAAAAAAAACGGAGAGAGAGTGATGAAAATTAGTGAAAAATAATAAAAAAATCAAAAATAGTAAAAAAAGAGAAAAAGGGAATTTCTATTTTCAAGGTGCATGGGTGGCATAAAAAGAAAAATAAGAAAAATGGCTGTCATTCCATTTTTGGAGGTGTGTAGGTGGAACTCTAGAAGTTTGTGGAAAGTTCGTTAAATCATACATTAAATACGTGTTGGGCCACATGGTGGTGCTTAGTTGTATTTGGGTGGGAAATAAATATTTGTTGCAAGGTAGTTGCATTTACCTTTTATCCCACATTGGTCATGTCTGTAACATCTTGGGTGGTAAGTGCCTATTTAAGCAAGGCATATGAGAATTTGTAATCAAGCTCTAAGGTGTGATCTCTTCTTAGTAGAGGTTTGGAGAAAAGGAAGAAGCAGAGAAGCGAAATTTTCCAAAGTGTGTGGACAGAGTTCCGAATGTGAGGTAGTTTACACTTGGATCTTGGATAAAGTTTGAGAAGGGCTAGTAGCTGAGACTTGAGAAACAAGGAGATTGCTTGGTGGGCTTGTGAGCATAAGTTTAAATCTTCCTTGGAGGTTTCTACCAGAGTGTGGATCTGGGCTAGCTAGTGCTTCGGTTGGATCTTGAGGGATCTTGCATAACTATTATTGTAATTTCTATTGTATTTCGTTGTAATCGAGAAGGCCTTACAACCCAACACATTGCATGTAAACAATTATTTTATGAATAAAGAGTTGCATTTTGTATCAAGTTGTGTATCTTGTCATGTTTTTCTACTCTATGGTTATTTGCTAGGGGCTAGGACATCTCCTTTGGGGATTCTCCTACCTTCAATTGCATCAATCACACATATCATAAAACTTGAAGGGAGTATCATAAAGGTATTTTAATTCACTCTCTAATCCAATAAGACAATCATACCCTACTACTTTGATTGCGATTAGCTTATAGTTTTACACTGAGAAGACAAATTACTTTGACAAAATAGTCGTTACGACATGGGGAACTTTGGTTCGCATAAATTTGATCATATAGACTCAAAAAATTCGAACGTTGGCGCCACACGAATGAAATAACACACAAGTAATGGTTGTAACGGTCAAATTCACAATAAATCGGGCAGATTAATGACTGTTTAAATCATTTTACCTCTACCCATATGGTGATTCATAAATCCGATGAATGTAAAATTCACTTACCGAATCGATTGGCTCAAGTTTTAATGTAAGCCACCCTTTTAACTTCGAAATCTGGAACAAGGGTTTGCACTACAATTTATTATGTGGAAGGAAAGAAGCATAAACTTATCTTTCCATAAGCTTGCATTTTTCTTTGATTTAGGATCGCATCATGAGAAATACTCCTTTGATGCCTTGGATACCTTATCGCTTTCTCTTCCACTCAAAGCTTTGCTTTGTTAGTTATCTCATTCCTTGCAGAAGCCACGAAATAAATTTTCCCGATCGAGGGCTTGGGTTATTATTTTCTTTATATCGGGTTCACACTCTATGAGCTACTCCATTAGAAATATTTAGTATTTCCAAAGAATGTTTTCATGTCTAGATTTAGTATTACCACATTTTTATATCTTCTAGAATATAAGCTCCATACTTTCTTTTGGACAAAAAAGTATCATCGAGGCATATTTTTTGTGAAGATTTGAACAACTAGAAGTAGTTCTCTTATTTTCTCAACATTGCTTTGCAAATAAACTTGAAGATATTTTCTTCCAAGGGGAAAGTACTCAGATTGATGGAACTCTGTTTCTCTACACAAGAATGGGTTCTGACTTTAGGTTGGTACTTTGAGAGTTCCATGGCTGTAGATCCTTATTCTTCTGAGTATCTCATCATGAATCAATCTATAAATACACCTGGTGATGTCAGCATACTTTGCTCCTCGAGATCTTGACAAACGAAGTGTGCTAGCAACAGGATTTCAAAAACACGGGATGGAATTCAAAACAAACATCATGCTAGTAATAGGAGATTGCAGAACTAAAATAGGCTTCCTTCTGATCGAGAAGATGCTCAGACAGAAACCCACCCAAGCCTAGATCACCTAAGACCCTGATGTATAGGAAAAACAAGAATCCCACATAGAGACGTCGAGGGAAGCGGAGCAAGAAAAACCCAGATAGAACACATAAGGCAAGCCTCAAAGATGTGTGATGAGAAGAGAGCCACCTAGGGGCTACGTAGACAGGGACTCAAACATAAATACAATGAAAGATGACCAAGCTAGAAGCTTAAAAGGGATGAACTGGAAGTTGGCAACACCCTCCTAATAATAATCTTGGGGGTAAACTTCACCGAATAAAGTTAGAGAAGTAAACCTGTGAGTCTAATTAGGCTCCACATCACAAAAATCTCCCACTTGGAGACTTATCAAACTCCACACCAATAACCTTCCACTTGGAGACTAATCATAGCATTGTTGAACTTGTAGCTCCCATTGGAATTTAAAACCACCCTATACTCTGTTGTTTTTTATTTTTATTTAGTCTAGATGACCAACCGAAGTTAAAGAGGAGTTCAACTTCTCTCTTGTTACTATCTTGGTAAACTTATCTTCGGGATTATCTTCTATATGTCTCTTCTCTAACTTTAATTGTCTATCATCCAAAATTGACTGAATGAAATGGTACCACAACTGTATGTGTTTTAACGTTTGAATTTAGAGCAAAATTCTTTGCAGGATGAATGACACTCTGACTATCTATAAATAAATAATTGTTCCCTTGTGGGTTTCCCAATTCTTCCATGAAGAACTGCAGCCATATCCTCTCCTTGGCTACCTCTATAGCAACAACATAGTCTGCCTTTGTGGTGGATAAAGCATTTACCTTCTGCAACTGGGAAATCCAACTCATTGTTGTCCCACAAAAAAAAATGCATAACATATAGTACTCTTCCTAATAACAATATCCCCTACCAAATCTAAGTCAACATAGCCTTTTAAATCAGCAATAGAGCTCCTAAAATGTAAACACGTATTGAATTTTCCTCTCAAATATCTAAGGATCTATTTAACTGCATTACAATGATCAATTCTAGGATGTCTCATATACCTACTAAGAATTCTCACTACATGTGCAATATTTGGCTTAGTACAATTCGTGGCATACATCAAGCTCCCTACAACTGAATTACAAGGTACCTCAAACATTGTAGCCTTATCTTCTGGTGTCTTTGGATACATCTCCTTAGTGAATTTTAAATGACTAGGTAAAGGTGTGCTGATAGTTTTAGCATTCTTCATAGAGAAACAATGCAACACCTTTTCAATATAATCAACCTACGATAATGTCAATTTTATTTTCTTCCTATTGCTGCAAATTTTCATACCAAGGATTTGTTTTGTCACACCCAAATCCTTCATAGCAAATGAATGTGCTAACTGTTATTTTATCCCCTTAATGTGATACATGTTAACACCAGCTACAAGAATATCATCAACTTATAAACATAAAACAATATATCTTTCATCATCTGACCTCTTAAAATAAACACAATGGTCAAAAAGATATCAAGTGTAACTGTGGCCATTCATAAAACTATCAAATTTCATATACCATTTCCAAGGTGCTTGCTTTAAGCCATATAATTTTTTTTTCAATCTGCACACTAAGTTCTCCTTACCTTGGACCACAAATCATTGTGGTTGTATGATATAGGTTTATTCATCCAAGTTACCATAAAGAAAAGATGTTTTAACATCAAGCTGCTCCAAATCAAAATCTTCAGTAGCCACAATACTTAAATTAGTATGAATAGAAATCATTTTAACAATAGAATAAAATATCTTATCAAAATCAATGCCATTTTTTCTGTGCAAATCCTTTTACAACTAACCTGGCTTTATATCTTTTCTTACCTCCATCCTCTTCTTTCAACTTGTAAACCCATTAATTTGTGAAGGCCTTTTACCTGCAAGGAACTTGCATAAATCCCAAATCTATTTTTTAGCAAGGAGTCTATTTCTTCTTTTGTTGCAGAGTCCCACTGAAGTTTAGTATCCACCTGCACAGCTTCATCATAACATTTAGGTTCACCAGCATTTGTTAATAATATAATACAAAGAGGGAGAAAAGATTTCTAGAGGTCTACTTAGCCATGTTGATTGTATGACATTCACTGGGGTATGTGGTATTTGTTGTTGTGATTGTTGCAGAGCATGAGGGACTGTTGGGACATCAACCTTTTGAGTATCATCCAACACTACGTAATCAATTTTTTTGCCTCATGCTACTACAAACAGATATTTGTACAACACTTTCTCATTGAATATGACATTTGTGCTTTTTACAATTTTAAGATTTTCAAAATCACAAAGCCTATAACCAAATTCATCAATACCATATCCAACAAATGCACATTTTTTTGATTTAGGTTCTAGCTTGGTTCTATTTTTATAATCTATATGTAGAAATGCTTCACAACCAAAGGTTGTGAGAAAATAATAACCCACCATCTTACCATTCCATGCTTCCTCTAGAATACCTCAGCCCACATGTTTAAGGGTAGTCTAGTATGCAATCTCATGCTCTTTGCACATTGCATTATTGTCCTCTTCATTTGTTCAACCACATCATTTTCATGTGTAGTCTTTGGATTAATTTTATGTCTATGAATACCATTAGAGAAATAATATCTTCAAATTCATTGTTGTAATACTGACTACCATTGTCAGATCTGAGGCATTTTAGCTTTTTACTAATCTCATTTTCAACTAGACATTTTCATTTCTTAAAAGGTATAAAGACATTATATTTTTGTCTAAAGAAATAAACTCATACTTCTGTAGTTGCATCATCAATGAATGTAGCATAATAATGAGAGCCACCAAGGGAAGACACTTAAGCTAGTCCACATACATTTGTATGTACAAGCTCTACTTCTTTATTTTTATTTTCTTTCCCACTCTTCACAAAACTAACTCTCTTTTGTTTTTTCTAGACACAACTTTCCCATAAATTCATATTAATACATTTTAGACATGGTAAAACTTTATTTGAATGAAGTAATTTCATACATTTCTCACTCATGCACCCAAGTCTGTTGTGCCATAGCGTTGTTTCAAAATCTACAATAATTGTTTGTTTTGCTTCCTTAATTGCAACAACTATTCTTGACATTCATTTTTTCTGAAACAATTAAAGTACAAGGAACAATATGACTTGTACAAAAATATAACCTACCTACTTTCACACCTTTTGCTACTACAAGGGAACCTCTTGAAACTTCAAATTTTTATCATTAGAAGTAACTCTACAACCCGTTGGCTCCTAATTTAACATAGATTTCAACTATCAGGTAGCCAAAACAAGATTGCATCTAAGGGCAGCTATCTCCTATGATGGACACAATTTGTCTAGAACCCAAGCCAATTATAATGTATATTAAAACCTTGAATCCTTCTATGTTCATGCAATGGCAAAGACATGGAATAGCTAATACCATGATCTATGAGTTTCCATTAATTGATTGATATTAACAAAGCCCAAATATGCAATAATAAGAAATTAGCAGTTCCTATGACTGATCAGTGCCCAATCCATTGGGTATTCCATAAATCACAACATACATTAAGTATTGGTGATCGATCCTTTTACTTTGTAAATCAGACATCTATGTTTAATCTGAACCTCATACTCACCAAATATCCTTCTCATGAAATTCACAACCTTGTCAAGATGTATCAAGCATTTACATGATTATTTGAATCGAAGGCAAAACATATCAAGACAACCCAAAAAGAGATGCAATTGGATCTATGTTCTTTTCCCATAAACCAAAAAAGATTGTAAACAACAAAAACAAGAGACAAGAATCAAAATCAAACTAAGCAACTTGTTTCTCTTTGTATTCATTCCTTTGAAATAAGTACATTCAAGATGTATGAAAAGACTCATAAAACACACAATACAACAAAACTTTACACTAAAACTCCATTAATGTTGTTCATACAGAGAAAATGCTAAGGAGAATGGTGGAAACACAGCTAGAGCTCTGCTCAACAGTCTGGAACCAACAACATCCAACCTTAGAGAAAGAAAAGAGAAGAGAATAGGTAGAAGAAGAAGAATTCCCTGATCTGATTTGATGATGTCATTTGTCCAATTGAAATTATCTTATCTATTGAAGCCAAGCCTCTCTTCTCTCTACAACTGAAATTTGGATCAAATCTCATCATTATGCATAACCAACTTTGAAAATATCTCCAAGAGAATACCCTTCTTGACAAAATATATGATATGCTATCAAAACTCTTGTAACCGCCAAATTGATTTAGAGGCAAAATAACATCAACAACAGGATCTTCTCTAAGTCTGACGAATACCCACTTCAATATTTGGCGACAAACTGAATCTGAACTACCCATACTAGAATATAGTTGAATATGGATCACCTTTGACAAATTTGCAAATATTTGGTATACGCTAATACATGTGCAAAATCATATGGCAAATTTGGAAAGTAGACTCTAAGAGCTTTTCGTCGATATATAATAGTCCTACCTTTGACGAAAAATTAGGAAAGCAACCCTTGATTTGAAAACCAGGCAGAGTAGGAGACTAAACAAGCAGACATTCCTTCAAAAATCTAATTTTATTATAAAGTCTGAGCTTTATAATATGAATCAAATTGAGGAAATCTTCATTTCGCCTCCTTTTTGGATCTGAGTCAAACCTGGTCAACCGATGGATGACACGTGTCAACACTTGATTGGCTACTCCAATCATCATTACTACCACATCAACATCTAGTTTGCTCCTCCAGATGGTTCGCCACATTAGCACTATGTGGCACTTCCTAGTTGGCCCTCGGCATCTGTTCAACACTGCACCTCATTCGGCTCCACCAGGGCGTCCCAACCACATGGCAACATCTCGCTGCATCTCATCTCTATGGCTTGGGCCTAAAAATCAATGAGATTTTTCCATGTGTCAATCGCTGATGTGACTGTGTTTGCCATTGAATGCTACGTATCATTTCTTGATTTGTTGACGGTGTCATGTCATTGACCACCTAGGCGCCACCTAAGCACCATGTCACCAGCTCCTTGTTTGGGGCCCAGGTCCGCTATGCCGCATGGCACAATCTCACTTCACCACATCTGTAACAGCTTCCTTTGGCGAGCACACAACATCAGCGCCTATCACCACCGGGGTCTCGCCGCTACGTGGCACAATTCTGCTTCATCTCAACATTGACACCTTTTCTCGAGATTGAACTCGAGCTCGCCACCTGTGTTTGCCATTGAATGCCACGTATCATTTCTTGATTTGTTGACGGTGTCATGTCACTGACCACCTGGGCACCACCTAAGCACCATGTCACCAGCTCCTTGTTTGGGACCCGGGCCCGCTATTCCGCATGGCACAATCTCACCTCACCACATCTCTAAAAGCTTCCTTTGGCGAGCATGCGACATCAGCTCCTATCACCACCGGGGTCCCGCCACTACATGGCACAATTCTGCTTCATCTCAACATTGACACCTTTTCTCGAGATTGAACTAGAGCTCGCCACTTGTCCTCTTTTGCCACGTTCTCACCTCAAAATGTGTGTTACATGGCACTGTTATTCATCCATTTGGTTGAGTCATCGGTCCACGTCATCTCTTGTCATTATGTTAGTCAAAATTTACTCCACATTCACCGAGTTGGCTAGGGCCCCACGTGCGTTATTGCTTCTTGTCTATAAGCGACAAGCTTGAGACACTTAAAGTTTGTGTGTCTTGACTTAAAAACACAAATAAATTTCATGCGCTGGTTAAGGTGGGATAACTATTGCTTTACAAACTGCAAAAGGAAATCATCATTCATTTGGTTCGACTCCACTTGGAATACAAAACATGATGACAATGAGAAAGACATTTTGGTTCCATCACATTGATAGAGAAGTCATAAAACATTATCTTGCAAAGTTTTTTAAAAGAAGAAACCATCTACCAAAATAATACTTAGTCAAAAGTGTGCCTAGCCCTCGTCATGCTGAGTTCATTCTTTTTTACTTTGCTATATGTTAAACATCAAATGTTCACTTGATCAATAATGAGATCCACATATACTGAAGCATTAATACAATCTCCTCATTGAAATATCTTACATCCCCAGTATTTTATCAATTTGAGAAATCGGTTGGGCCCCGAAGTGGGTCTAGCTGAAAAAAAATTAGCATCTCAAACACCTGACTCTTCAAATAGATCCATTTAGCTCCTTTTACCAACTAGATTCTAAATCCATCGCCTTTTGAACCTTTAAACTTATTTTAACATTTTCTACAAACTATCCATTTTGTGTCAGGAGGCCTTTGAGCTAGCTTAAAAAACTGATAAAATCACCTGATAAGGTTGCAAAACTTTGCATTCATATTATCTAGTCCTCAAACTCCTACCCTATCAGATATCATCCCATGACAACATTCAGATCAAAATATGTTAATCTCCAAATTTATCTACTTCAAACTATGTTGCAAACAACCATATTAGAACATAAAAGTGCATTTGGTTTTGGCTTTGAAAATGGGTCAAATGGATACCTGGGGAAACACGATCTGGGGTATTGATTCATTGTCATGTGGAGAGTATAAGTTTGTGATTTAAGTTAATTACGAATAACTGGAAATGTTTGGTAAGTGCATGAAGTTTTATACTTAGAATTACATAACGAGGAATGCTAGCAAAATAACATTTTTGTAATGGATTGGATCTAGGAAAATGTGCAGACGGATTCGTTAAGACTTGAAAACTGGGACACTTGAAGTATTTTCAGAATAGAATATAGTAGTACAATCAGTTTGGTCTCGTCTATCACAGTTTCAAAATTATAACATCTTGCAGATGCCTTCTGATCAATTTGCACTTTTAGTGACTAGTAAAACTTCATAAATTGTATTTGGAATCACTTTTGAAAACTAGTCAAATGGATTCATCATAGGCTCAAAATTGAAACATAGCAAGTATTTGACCCCTAGAATGCAATGGAATAAGAATTCTCAAAAATTGGGTCAAAGTTATAAGTGGTCAAATAGGGCTTTTTGGAATTTTGAACAATATGCATCAGCATGACAACAATAAACAACAAACTTTGATGGATTCAAACGTGGTCAAAACATATCGAAACAATTCAAAATATGAAACATAGGTTCTTTGATATGCATAGTAAACAATCCCAAAGTGGTGAGTTGTGAAACTTAACTTGCTGCAAGATATTCAATTGCAAACTAGGCTTTATGTCGTTTAACACTAAGGCAAAATACAGATTTGATCAATGCTCAAAATGACACTGCACAAAATCATTCAAAATTTCAACTCATTATCATGGAATGCATGCATGTACAAAGTAAATGGTGTTAAACATATGAGACATATCATAGGCCTCAAAATGGCGGTCAAGTGCATATGCATGAAAAACTCTTATAGGTGTTGGATTAGACTTGGTTTTCATAATGGTACTCAAAATCAATGCTTCAATATTGAGTCGCAACACAACCCTCATCACCTAGTTGCATTGTTGAAATTAAATTCCTACTCAGCCCTGGAACATGTCTTACCTCTTGTAGTAGCCAATGATTCCCATTTTGCAAGTTAATATTAATCTTTCCCTTTCCAACAATCGTACAATGTTCATTATTCCCCAAATAAACTAGCACAAAATCTCCTTGGACATAATCAAGAAAATAGCCTCTATTGAGAGGCATGAAATGAATCCTTGAATATAAAACCCATGAATCATCAACACTTTCTAAAGAAAGAAGCAAAGCATCCTCTTCGGATTTATTACTTGCCACATTTCCCTTATTGTTTGTCTCTTTCATTGTTCTTTTGAGTTCAACAATCTTTCTTCTTATGTCTTGGTTTTCCATGGAACCAACAATCTCTTAGTTGTCTACATTGAGACCTCTTTCCCTTTGACTTTCTTCTTCATTTCCCATGATTTCTAGAATTGTTTCCCCTTTCAGTCGTTCTGTCTATTCTTTGTGCATTCAAAACACTTCCTAATGTAGATCCGCCTAAGATTTTCCTACGAATTTCATCTCTCAAAATAACACGAATCACATGATCAAATTTTAAATTATTAGACCTAGAAACAAAATTACTCGCAATCATTATCAAGCCATTCCAACTTTCAAGTAATGAACACAAAATCAAGAGAGCCCTAATTTATTCATCAAAATTGACATTTATAGAAGATAACTGACTGGTATCCTTATTAAATTCATTTAAATGATCAACAATAACTTTCTACCATCTCCATATGAAACAAATGCTTCCTAAGAAATACCTTGTTTGAAGCGGAAGGCTTTTCATACAGTTTTTCTAGGGTTTGCATGAACCCTTCAATCGTTTTCGCTTTTGTAATATAAATGACACTGATTGCGCAAGATATAAATGAATACTTCCAAGAGCCTTTCTGTCTAGAATCTCCCAGTCCTCATTTGTCATAGCGGTCGGTTTCTTGGATTTTCCTTGCAATGGTTGTCATAAATCTTTTGGATAAAGATAGTCCTCCATTTGCATCTTCCATAACTGAAAGTTCTACCCATTAAGCTTTACAACTTTTAGCTCACCCTTGTCTATCATCGCTCCCACTCAACTGTGAGACTCATAGTCAACTATGAGACCTTCTTGCAGAGGATAG
This sequence comes from Cupressus sempervirens, assembly GCA_028749045.1. NCBI lineage: Eukaryota > Viridiplantae > Streptophyta > Pinopsida > Cupressales > Cupressaceae > Cupressus > Cupressus sempervirens. Next base: position 789,618,222 of record CM053793.1, read on the forward strand.
CTATAAAAAAAAAATGATGACACCTCGCTCTGATACCCCTTTTGAGGATTAACCACAAACATACATAGCAATTACATGCAAATATAACCAATATCATAAAATAATAAATCACAGAGGAGAACACAAGACACAAAGATTTAATGTAGTTCATCCAATCCCTAGGCTACGTCCACCAACAACAAGTCCAATATTATTATCATCTAGTGTTTATAATTCACAATCCCTTACAGCTCACTATCGTCGCAAGAAGTTACAATATCATCATACATTATGAAATCCCTAACCCTAAGGTATTTTATACAAGCTTTTTACTGCTTACAAAATTCAGGCTAGAATAACTAACTGATGTCTTTTACATGGAGCACACCTAGAGCATACCTCGTAAAGGGCACTGTCCCTTGACCGTGTCTTGGGGGCACTACCCCCACAACCTCCTTAGTAATAATCAAGGGGGAAACTAGACTGAATAAAGTGAGAGAAATTAACCTTCGAATCTGATTAGGCCCCACTTGATAACATATTTCACGATCTACTGCTAAAGTTGAATATGTTGTTGCTCTAATCAATTATTCAAATATTGTATGTATCAAATGATTGTTGAAAGGAATGCAAGAGGAAGTAACCGAGCCTATTAGTATTTATTATTATAATACAAGTTCTATAAATATTTCAAAAAATCGATGATGCATGCAGAGGAAAAACACGTATCAATCAAGTATCATTATTTGAGGGAACGATTTCAGGAGAAGCAAGGCTTGAGTAGGTGAAGTATAAGGAGCAAAATGCTGATATATTTACCAAGCCACTGTCTAAGGATGCTTTTGAGTATCTACGAGGTCAACTAGGGGTCTTGCCTCTATCCAAAATTCACTAAGTGAAGAGGAATGTTGCATCGATTCATGTATGAATTGTAATAACTTTATGGAGTTGATACAGAGTGTTCACACTTTAGGAGCTTCTCTGAAGTTGTGAAGTTGACTGTGATGAATTTGAAGTAATTTGTACATGCAAGGTCCAAGGATAACTATAAGGTTTATAAGTTATATGTTGAAATTTATAATGACCATTGGCATTATAGTGAAAGGGGAAGAAGACTATTGATAAGGGAATACTAAATGGTAAGTGAAATGACAAAGGGGGAGAAAGTATCCAAAGAGGAGAAGCATGACAACAAGAAAAGGAAGAAAAATTACCAAAGGGGGAGTGCTACAGAGATGAAGGTAAGAAAGAAGACTGAGCCTTAAATAAGAAGATCATATCCTAAGGGAGAGAAATGTTGAAGATTGTGAAGATTGTTGTTGTTGGAGATGTAGACTGAGTACTAATTTAAGAAACCAGAACTATAAAGTTTTATTTTTGAAAATGCATACATTTGATTATCTTATGTAATGTTTTGTAATGTACATTATTGTGTTATTTGTTTCCATCAATGCCAAAGCGGGAGATTGTTAGCCTCAACTGATAATGTAATTGATAGTGGGAGATTGTTAGCTGATGATGTTATGCATGTATGTAAAAGAGTCATTAAGTTGTTATATTGTGATTGATATCAAAGCCTTAGTTGGCTAGACATTATGCTAACTTGGGAAAGTATCATATCATTTGAGTGATGAAGAGGATTTGAGTGATGAGGAGGATTTGAAGAAATTATGATGAAGTCAAAAGTGATATGTAAGGAATTAAATGGGTACTTGAATGAGCTTGACAATGATAATATATCATTGGTTTGATTAATTTCCAATCATGTTTTGTTGTAATATATTCACCGAGTGACTACAGTATTGCCCAAGCGATTGGTAAAAGAAGGAGATTTGGAAAGTTCAAGAAGGTCTATGGTGTGAGTCAAAGTTTGTTGAGAGATCTATAATTGAGAAAATTCAAGAAGGATCTGACGAAGGAAATTGAATGAAGATAAAGATGGATGCAAATTTCTATGCAAGTTATATTGTCTATTTGTCTAAATTCATTGTATGAAGGAATTTTGTTACAACCCTAAGATCAACGATGGTGATTAAGCAACAAAAGATGGAAGGATCTAGAAGCATTGAGAGAACTATTTAAGTAGATGTTGGAGATAACTTTAGGTTGTTGATTCAAATTTGATGTTGGCTAATGTTGTTTCTAATCATATTGATAAGAGGAGAACTAAGTGTGAAGATAAAGAAGGTGGAAAGAGATTGATAACCCAGGTGAACTGAGCAGTGAAAGGAGAAAGAGATAACTTAATCAGCTAAGTCAAAGGACAAAGTTAAGGAAGATCCAAGAGAAAGATTAGACAAAGAAATAGAAAGAACATAGTTTTGAACAAGAAAAGTTAGTTGCTATTTGACATATTATATTTATAAAGTTATCACTTAACCTTTGTAGCAGAAAACCTTGAATCTACCAAGTGGACCTAATAAGTCTATGAAATCTTGGATCCTAACATTGACTAGTGGTGTTTGTATGTTCTTTAAATCAGGGCACTATTTTTAGTCAACGATAGGGAGTGATAAGTTCTAGATGATTTTTTGGTGAAATCCTCTAACAAGGTCACATTAACAATATCTATGTAACTTTTAACAAGGTTTGCCCCTAGCAGAGCTCACTCTAGAAGAGTGAAATCTTTAGATTGTTGGTCCCAAGTAGTTTTTTTCTTCACAGAGTTTCTATATTAAAATCATGGTGTTTGTGTGATTTTTATTTGTAATGCAAGGAACAGTTTGTGAATACTTTGTAAAGAAGTGAATGAGTGAGGTAAGTATTGAGTTGGATGTTTACATTGAGTTATTGAAGAATGTTTGAAAGGGATTGTATGATAACTAGACATAAGTGATTCACCCCACCTCCCCCCCCCTCCCCCCCCCTCAGTTATCTAACAAGCTTTATAGAACAAGAGTATTGTCATTGATTGGCAATTGGTCAAGGAATGCACACCACCTCATGTGTACCAATTCACATCTTCACTAGTCTACATAGGAGATAAAGAAAAGATGAAGATTGTTACAGACAACATGAAGAGTCATTGCTATGGCATTAGAGAGAAGGTATGTAAATAATTCAAATTGGGGTTAGTGTTATGAAAAGAACAACACAATATAGAAAAGGAGAAACGAATCAAGGTGAGACCGAAAACATACTAGAAGAGTTGTTGGACTAGAACCTTCATTATAGGTATCATGAGTTATTCATGTACCACTCAATAGTGTGAATTCAAATTTCCAGTTCACTGTTTTGAGTAGGATAATCTTCTAGGGTTTTCATACCTAGAAATAAAAAGGGACTTCATGCATCTGAAAGTGTGGATTGACATGGAAGAGAAGTGAGAGCTGGTGTCTGTGTGTGAAAGTGAAACATGTGAAGTAAAGTGAGAAGTGCAAGATGATGTGTTGAACTTGTTTGAAGATTTAATAGAATGAGGAAAAAATTTTCTTGAGCAAAGGATCAAGGTGGAAATTTACCTCCACCTGTAACTAAAAGTTGTGCACTAGAGACAGGGGGAAGCATAGAGAAGAAATAAGAGTGATATAAAGAATATCATAGAGTTTTCTCAAGAGAAAAGAGGAGATCACATCATCTTCTAAAGGTAGTCATTAAAGATCTATTAGGCAAGAAGTGCTACACACATTAGATAACACTTGATTGCTCTCTAACAATTATAATCATTATTTAAGCTCTTAATCAAGGATGCTTCAACAAAAAGCATTTGTTAAATCCTTTAACCAGGTGCCTCTTAGAAGGAGTGCTAAATCTTATAACTAGGTAGTCTTAGGAGGCTAATTGCAATCCTCGCAAGTTGCTAACTTCTTTTACTGGATGTCTTCCTAGAAGGAACAAGTTAGAGCTCTTAATTGGGAAACATTTAATCTACAGGTAAAGGCTAGTGGGCATATTATCCCCACTGTGGTTTTTATCCTCTCATTAAGGGTTTCCATGTACAAAATGTGTGTCCATTGATGAATGCTTTTGTGTGTGATTTTTACATATTTTTATTTTACTGCATTCATATGTGTATTAGTACTCAAGTGGTTGTTGATTAGTGTACCTGGAACGATTAAGAGAATAACTAGTTTTAGAGTTGATACTAATTCACCCTGCCTCTCAGTACTAGTTGGGACCAACCTTTGGTATTAGAGCTCACAGCCTTATGGTTACAAGCCTTAGCTTGAGAGTAGATCAAGCATCATTTATGAAGGACAATAAGTTATCTGAAGAGTCTCTTGACACTGTTGAGTATCTAAAAGACAAGTTGAGAGAATTTTGGCAAAGAGAAAGAAGCTTATGAAGAAACTCAAAAAGAGAATTGAGATCATTGAGCAAATGGAAGAGCATAGTGACACCAATGAATCTTAAGAAACTAGCTCTTACCTCATGACTAATGACAAGAAGTTGAGTAAGTTCGTTACGAAGTTATAGAAAGAGCTAGAAGAAGCACCAGAAAGGCCAAGTGAAGCATAGAAAGAGAAAGGTGGCATTGTAAAGGCACTAGACAAAGCTGAAAAAATACTAAGGAAAGAATTGAAAGCCAAGAGAACAAATGAAGAGAATGTTAGATAAAAGGAAGAGCAAGTTCAGAAGCTAATTAATGATCTAAGAAGAACCAATGAGATAAATGAGAAACTGAACAAGTTCAACGACAACTCTAGGAAGATAGATGAGCAACTCAAAGCTCCAAGGAAGACCAAGAGCACAAACAGGCTTGGCTATGAGGGAGAGGTGAGCCATCTCAAGGAAAGAACCAAAGAAAAAAAGGACAAGCAAAAATATCACACAATGATGAGAAGCCTACGAAACGAACCTATCATAGTTGCGGTGAAGTAGGTGTCACCCCAAATGTATGTTGGCATAGAAAGGTTGCACCTAATACACTGAACACCTTCTAGAAGTATTGCAACATATGTCATTGGTATGGTCACTCTTCTCAAGAGTACATATCATTCATATGAGAAAAATGGACAAACTAGCAATCTCAAAGAAACTCTAGTCCTAGATGCAAGAACAAGTTTAACACACCAATTTTTCCAACTTGTGAGAATAGAGGACATATGACACATTACTATATTATGGGAACCATTTGAAGAAACCACTCAGGACCATGGAGAGGAACGAGGATGACTTGTTATTATTGAAGCAAGATAGGTCATCTTGATAAAGACTATAAATCAAGGAGAGGATCCCATGTTTAAAACATGGATTAAAAAAGAAAGAACAAGATAGTGAATAAGGAGGAAGTCGGAAGAGACATTAACAATGTATGGGAAAAGAAAGCTGATTAGGCCAAGTTTGAAGAGGTCAAAAGGTCACTAGTTGTGGGCGTGGCTTCAATGGGAAGCTAGGATGATCCAAGCATCATACACCAGTCCCCTATTCAAAATTAGTAGAGGATGCATGAATCAAGCATATAGAGTCTATATCAAGGCATTAGAATGTCGAGATTATGATAATTGTTGCACCAGTCATTAACATTAATTTCAAAAGGATAGGTAGGTAAGTATTGTGTTATCGCTCATTGAAAGATATAAATAGGTTTTAAAGGATTTTCTTAACAATTTGCAAACTCAAATTCTTGAGTTCAAAAAAACCTGAGAATAACCTAGTTGACCAATTGCATGCCATTCTTCTTGTGAAGGAATTTCCCAAAACAAAAAGGTGCAAGGTCGAAGGTAGATGAGTTAATCAGTTTCAAAAAAAACATAAATGTCATCATGGTAGATGATATTCACAAGATTGCGCTGGTTAGAAACCATGAACTTGCAGAATTAGAATATGTGATTACCTCACTAAAGGGAGAGACACGAAACCAATAAAAAACACTACCCTTACTACTTATAGACATCCTACTTGTTAAAGATGTGAGTTCTTGTTTGATGGAAAATATTGTAGAGCTCAGAGAAGAATAAGTTTACAAGGTATTTTCTACATTCTTGAAAGAAAAAAAAAATGAAGAAGGAACAACAACACCTCCTGAACAAAACATTGCATTGTATAATAGAAATTCTTGACTTCATATAGGAAGACTGGATGAGACTTGTACTGAGTAGAGTACATAGAAAATACATGTGGCTTGATAGGTCCTATGAAATTAAAAAGAAAGTTATCCTTAGGGTGAGAAGACTCAATGGAACAGAAGTGAGGCTTGACTCAAGAAAGGTCACACTTGATGAAGTTGCGAGCTTCACTGAAGGAATAAAAGAAGGATGGACACTAGCTCTTTATGAGATTCCAAACCCTAAAATGAGGCTTGTTGCAATGACAATTAGATATCGACTCTATTTTCCAAGCAAGACAAAGAGTGTGCTCTATGGAGTAGTACGTGCAACATACTAAATCATTCATGAAAATGCCCCACTTGACTTAAATGGATTGTTATATAAGCAAATGATTATGAATGTGACAAGGGTCAATGAAAACTATAAGGTACATCCATTCAAAATTAGAGCTCTCATAGTACTATATTCTTCTATTTTATGGGAAAATATATTGGACAAGGCTTAGTAAATTGGTTTAGGAATAAGTCTATTTGTGAACAAATTTGTAAATTGTATAACATGTTAAGAGATTGCAAAGAAGATTTGTTCAAAATGTATTTTAATAGATTAAGAGATATAATGTGGAGAACCGAATAGATATTCCTTTATTCTAGTAGAAGAGTATATAAACAATGACTCAGGAAGAGATTCATCCCTATCAAAACCTAAGTCAAGTGAGGGATATGCAAGAAAGAAGAAGAAAGATGAAGGTCAAGCAAAGAAGAATCAAGCACCTATACAAAAAAGATCAAATCCATCTACGTGCTTGGTTGAGGACCAAAAACTTGATGGATGGGCGCTTGCGCTGAACCGATGTTGTAGATCAACAGTTGAGGATTTTGAAAAGTGGTCATAATAGCCAATTGGAGCAATGGTTCGAAAGTTATGGCCTTCCAAAGTTGGGCTGGCCAAAACTTCCAAAATAAATGTCAAAAATGTATTTGGATGACTCTATATGTATTGTTAGGATCGGTCGACTTTAGGTATTAAGTTTGAGTGTCTACAACCTTCCCGAGCGGCATAAAATTACTTATTTAAGAAATGCATGTACATTGTCTAGGACAACTCTGGGTGATAGTTCACAGTTTTGTCTTGCATATTACTATACTAAAGGCGCCCATGTGGGTTAGCATATTGTAATTCTGAATTCTACAATTCTACATTTACAACGATAATAAGAAGCCCTTATTTTGTTCTCACAAATTGTTGTTACTTCTTTGTTCCTGTTATGTGTTTAAGGTATTAAGGGGAACATCCTTCATCAGATACCTCTACAATAACCTATTTAAAGATGTCTGCAAATATAAGTTGATTGACCAACCAAGAGAATCACTTTAGAAAAGTCTAGAATGATAGGTGGAATAATCCCATGGCCCAAAATCTCAATAAGGACAAAATTCACAAATATAAATCTTCAATTGTGAAGTGATGAATCAGTACAAGAAAAGGATAAAATGAAGAAAAGGAGAAGACCACATTCCTCCTCATCATCTTATTCAAATTCTAAAGATGGAGAACTATTTGAGCGACATACTCATCAAGTAGAGGACCCTGAGATAATTCAGGATGAATTGGATAAGAGTACAAGAAAAATAAATGAGATGGTATTGAATAGTTGAATCATCTTAAACACTTATTGCAAACACTCAAGGCAATAAGGAAAGCTCATCTAAAATAAGAACAAATACGCACAGTAATCAAAGCAATAGTAGCAATCAAAGGACTATATGGTCATGAAAATTTTAATACTGATACAAATCTCGTTCATCAACTTGAGAAAATACTCAAGACTACCATATATTAGTGAAGCAGTGGGTCCACATAGTAGGAGGAAGGAAAAGAAGAATCTCAAGAAACTCATTGAGCATCACACAAAGAAACTTGCAAAAGAAAGAGACACTACAACAGAATTGTTGAAAGATATTTCTCCCATCCTTCATAAAATATCACTCACATAACTTTTTAATAGATCTGAATGATACTCTAAAAGTGACTCGTGAGGCACTATAGGTCACTCAAACATCATTTGATGTAACAACCGATTTGGCTAGTGAGTATAATGGTCAAATTCAATAAAAGCTTCATCAAATCAATGAGGTCACTACAGAGCAACACAATAAGACCTTAACCCTTGAGCTCCAATGTTTCCTTATCCGAATAATAGGAATTATCCAAGGCCATATTCAAGAGGCAAATACATTGCTACCCACGGGCCTCATGGACACCATCAAAGACATGGATAAACACCTACCAAAAATCACAAATCTAAGATTGGCACTGTGACGTATCCTGGACTCATGGATGACAATGTTGGAATCTATAGAGGAAAGGTATCCTTTTTCACTAATGACAAAAAGGAGGAGATAAGAAGATCGACGAATAATCGGAAGGTGCAAAGAAGAGATAATGATAGAGGGCGATGAGTCTAAGGGGAAGTTGAACATACAAAGGGGCGATGAGAATGAAAGAAGAACCAAAAAGAGATATACCACAGGGGGAGATATGGAAGGAAACAAAAAATGGAAAAGTTCATTTGCAAGTAAAGAATCCACCAGTTTTAATCCAACAAGTTGAAGTATGAAGATGATCAAATGTTAAAGGATCATATGTTTTTTCATCAATGCTAAAGAGGGAGATTGTTGACCTGATTGGTGTTTTTGGCACAATGAAGGGTAGTTGGTATCATAAAAGCTTTACACACCAAGAGTGTTGTCATTGATTAGAAATTAGTCAAGGAGTACACACCACCTCATGTATACTAGTAGACATCTTCAACAGTCTACATAAGAGATAAAGACAAGACAAAGATTGTTATAAATAGCATAAATAATCATCAATGTCACATGGTAGAGAAAGCATGAAAACCATTCAAATTGGGGTTAGTATTCTTATAAGAATGGAAGGGGTAGAAAAAGACAAATAAATTGAGGGGGTACCCAAAACAAATTGGCAATGTTTCCAAATAGATCCTACATCGTAGGTATTACAGGTTTCTCATATAACACTTAGTAGTGGGAATTCAAATTTTTAATTCACTGGTTTGAGCAGGATAATTCACTGGTTGAAGAGGAGTGAGAGCTGGTGTGTATCTAAAAGTGAAAAGTGCAAAGTAAAGTGAGGAATATAAAATGATATGGTGAACTAGTTTGAAGATAGAATAGAATGATGAAAAAGTGTTGTTAAGCAGAGGATTGTTACAAAAAGTAACATCCACCTGTAATTTGAAGTTGTGCACTGCAGACAACGGCAAGCAGAGAGAAGAAAGAAGAGTGATACAAAGAATATCACAAAGTTTACTCAAGCGACGAAAGGAGATCACATCATCTTCTAAAGGTACCCATTAAAGATCGTTTTGTAATCATTTTGTAAGCTCTTCATTAAGAATGCTTCAGTAGAAATCATATGTTAAATCCTTTAACCAGGTTCCTCCTAGGAGTGCTAAATTCAATAACTAGGTAGCCTTAGTGGGCTGATTGTAATACTTGCATGTTACTAATATTCTTAACAGGATGTGTTCCTATAAGGAACAAGATATAGCTCTTAACTTTGCAACCTTTTATCTGTAGTAAAAGGCTAGTGGGCAAATTATCCCCCACATACAAAATTTATGTCCATTGATGAATGCTTTTGTCTGTGAGTTTACATATTTTTATTTTACTACATTTATATGTGTGTTAGTACTCAAGTGGCTATTGATTAGTGTACTTGGGACAGTTAAGATAATAGGTATTTTCAGAGTTAGTATTGATTCATCCACCCCCAAGTACCAGTTGGGAACAACATAAAATGGGCCTAGGCTATTGTGAGACCATTAACAAATAATGAACAAACATGGAAGAAGCTACACTTATTACAAGTAGGTGTGAGCTTATTTGATTTGAAAGTCAAAACTATTGAATGTAAAAAAATCTAAACATATAGCTGCTATAAGAAAAATAAATCTTGGAAGTAACAAGATTCAATTAGAGGATAACCAGAAATATAAATAGAGAACCAACATATTAAATGGAATAACCAAAAGAGTGAAGATTAAAACAAAGGATAATAGTTTTGGCACAATCTCATTTGGACATCAAAACAATTGAGTGTTAAAAACATGGAGAAATAGTCACTGTAAGAAAGCATCTTGAAAGTATTAACATTTGTTTAGAAAATTATCAGAAATGTGAAAATATCCCCAACATGTTAAATTAGATTACTATAAAAAGTGGTTCCAAAATTCTTATTGGTTTAGTATATGAGTTAAGGCAAAGTCTAGAGAATTCTTTGTAAAATGATAAGTCTGAAGATTTGCATAATTTTATCATTTGTCTAAAAGCACAAATTGAGGAGAACAAAAGTATGTTCGGTTTTGAAAGATTTTAGTTGGAAGTCAAAATGGTTGAATGTGAAAAATTAAAGCAAAAATAGTGACTGTTAGAAAATCTCTTGAAAGTGTCAAGATTCTTTAAGAAAAGATTACACATTTTTAGTAGTGAACCAACATGTTAATTGAGATAAAACGTAGATTAAGGAGAGTTTTCAGGGATTACAAATATGAAATACTATGATTTGGAAGTCAGAATAATTGAAGTAAAAAACATGAAGGAGAAATAGTCATCATGAGATTAAAATAAAAGTGGCGAGGTAATACAAATGTATGGTATTGATGAAAATTAAATATTCTAATGAGTTTCAAAAAGTAAAGATTTTAAGAGACAAGTTCATGACTAGACACTACCAAGTGCAACATTAATATTTGTCATTGTGGAGAAGTACTGCCAATACGATGAAAGAAATGCTAATGTAACAAAATACATATAAAATGGTCGTAGGAAATTGTGATACCATCAACAAATAATGAAGAAACATGGAAGGAGCTACACTCATTACAAGTAGGCATGACCTTATTTCATTTGGAAGTAAAAACAAATGAATGCAAAAAACTTGAAGAAATTATAGTTAGTATAAGAACACAAAATTTTGGAAGTGTCAAGATTTGGTTTAAAAATAACAAGAAGTATGAGTAGAGAAACAACATATTAAATAGGATAAAACAAAAATTGAGGAGAATAAAGGGATTCTAGATCAGACAATCTCATTTGGACATCAAAATAATCAAACACCAAATACATGGAGAAATAGTCATTGTAAGAAAACATCTTGAAAGTATCAAACATGTTTTTAGAAATTTATGAGAAATGTGAAGAGATTTGGAACATGTTAAATGATGTTTATATGTGAAGAGGTGATGTAGGAGCATCCCTGGTTGACTTGCAATCTTGCATGTTGGAGAGATTTTGGCTTGAGGATGTGGACTCAGTCACCAAAGGAGTGGTGCTTGGTCATTACTGGGCATAGTTTTGGCCTTGGAGCTCGGCATACTCTATGGAGCTCAACAGACACTAGGGCTCGACATACTCTTTGGAGCTCGACATGCTCTCGGAGCTCAACATTGCTTATGGTTTGGTTAATGCTCAGCTTGGTTTTCTTTGGCACTCGGTTTGGTCTTTGTTCTTATTTGTGTCGAGTTGTTTGTGAGCCAACTTTTGGCATTTAATTTATATAAGGGTATTTAATTTGTGTTGTAGCTGACTTGTGGTTCAACATATATTTAATGTAAGGGATTTAATTTAATGTGTAATGAGCTGGGCTGACTTGTGGCTTAGTTGGGTATAAGTAAGGGGTTTTGTGGAGTCTTTAGGCATGAAGTGATCAGTCTTGGAGAAGAGGATGTGAACTTTAAAGAGCTAGTGGTTGAGGCTTTAAAACTAGGAGATTGCTTGGTGGGCTTGAGAGCACAAGTTAAGATTTCCTCAGTGGTTTTCTTCCATAGTGCAAATCTGGGCTAGCTAAGAGTAGTGTTTGGGTTAGATCTTGTGGGATCTTGCAGAACTGATATTGTAAGTGATGTTTGTGTTTGGCCCTAACCCAGGAGGCCTTACAGCTGGGCATATTGCATGTAATCAATTATTTATGAATAAGAGTTGTGATTTGGTGTCAGATCTTGCATTATTGTTGTTTCTTGTTGTATTTCCGATGTGTGGTTATTTGTTGGGGATGTGGACATCTCCTTTGGGGATTCTCCTGCATTGCATAGCATCAAGTGGTGTCAGAGCAAAGGTTGTTCTTGAGTGTGTTGACAGATCGCCGAAGATGAGGCAATTTGCACCAGGATCTTGGGTTGGAGAATGTTGATCTTGTAGAGCTGATTGGTCTTTTGGATTGGTGGATCTATTGCTTTGGGGTCGCAAAAATTTTAGAAGATGCCTCTAAGAAGATTAGACCCTAGGGCAATTGATGGGCTTAGTGATGTTGTGGAGGAAAGGATCCTAGAGAATATTAGAGCAGAATTCATATCTGAGATTGCATTGATGAAGAGTGACATGATTGCTGAAATTGTGAGTGTTTTAGGTGGTGTACCTAGGCATGTAGGTCCTAATGATGGCTATGAGGAAGTTGCTGAAGAGTTTAAAGTTGTTGGATCTAGTGGTGAGGACATAACTGATCGTGTGGAGTTACCTATTGGAACTAGTGTTGGTTGGTTTGCTAGACTTGGATCTTAGTTGAAGCTGAAGCATAAGCTATAGGTTTCTAATTTCTTAAGTACTTTGACACCTAAAGACCTGATTGATTTGATTGGTGAATTAGAAGACTACTTGGAGCTTGAGGATATTGAGGAATCGTTCAGAGTGAGGTTGGCACAAACTAAGCTGAAAGGACATGCTGCTCTTTGGTGGAAAGAACTGCAAAGAGACAAAGAAGAAGAAGGTGAAATGAAGATCACTAGATGGAGGTTGATAGTGATTAAGTTGAAGGCTAAGTTCATTCCAGCTAGTTATGAACTTGAGTTATTTAAAAGGTTGTAGAATCTGAAGCTGAAAGATATGGTTGTGAAGGATTATATTGAGGAGTTCTACAAGTTGACTATTTGGTCTAGGCATGGAGAAAATTTGAAGGGGAAAGTAGCTCAGTACATTAATGGTTTAAGATTCAATATTCACAATGGGGTTGGTATGCTGAATATTTCTTCAGTTGAGGATTTTTATCAGTATGCTCTGAAGGTAGAAGATAAGTTGAAGAGGGAAAATGAAGGTAATGCTAGAGGGAAGGAGAAGCAGGATAAATTGGAAAAGGCTAAGCAAGATAAATCGGGAAAGGCTAAACTAAGTGTTGAATGTGTACCAAAACCTGTTGATCAGAAGAGAAGGAGAGGTGGAGGTTGGTTTAGTGGTAATTGTTTTAGATGTGGTGGACAAGGACATAGATATTTTGAATGTTCTCATGGTAGGAAAGTTGTTGTCGTGAATGAGTTTGTAGTCCAAGAAAGTCAACTTGAACAAGGAGAGAGTTAGCTAACTCAACGAGTACTAGTTGGTAAGAGGATACTGGATTCTTGTCAGAGGACTAGTTTGTTGAGGACTTGTTGTAAGTATGGTGGTAAAATCTGCAAGGTGATTGTGAATGGTGGTAGTATTGATAACCTTGTTGTTGATGAGATGGTTCAGAAACTTAGTTTGAAGAGAGTGAGACATCCTTATCCTTATAGGATTGTCTAAGAATGTTTTGGAAGTGAGGGAACAATGCCTTGTTGATTTTCAGATTGGGCAATATAAGGATCAAACATTATGTGATATTGTGGACATGAACAATTGTGTTTCTCGGGACCTTAGCAGTATGATTACAGGGTTGTACATGATTGTGTAAAGAATGTGTTTACTGTTGACAAAGGTGGTAGGAAGTATTCCCTGATTCCTTTATAGAATGAAGATCTTGGTAAGAGGACCCTGAGTATTGGTAGTCGAGTTGAGTTGAGGGATTCTGAGAAGGTTGGAGATCAGCATGCAAAACAGACCTGTAGGACATCGAGGATGGATGTGAAGAAGCAGAAGAAGAACAAGGGGAAGAGTGTACATTTTAAAGACTTGAAGGATATATATGTAAAGAACCAATTTGGGATTTATGTGTTGAATCCCAGAAGATGTTCTTCTAGTTTTTGAGAACATCTTTTCAAATCTGGGGTATTTGATGTAGGAGTGTCCCTTGTTGGCTTGCAATCTTGCATGTTGGAGGGATTTTGGCTCGAAGATATGGACTCGATCACCAAAGGAGTGGTGCTCTATCGTTATTGTGCATAGTTTTGGCTTGGGATCTCGACATACTCTATGTAGCTCGGTATGCTCTGGGAGCTCGACATTGTTTATGGTTTGGTTGATGCTCGGTTTGGTTTTCTCTGGCACTCGGCTTGGTCTCTGTTCTTGTTGGTGTCGAGTTGTCTATGAGCTGACTTTTGACATTTAATTTATGTATGGGTATTTAATTTGTGTTCTAACTGACTTGTGGCTAAACATATATTTAATGTAAGGGATCTAATTTAATTTGTAATGAACTAGGCCAACTTGTGGCTTAGTTGGGTATAAGTGGGGGGTTTTGTGGAGTCTTTAGGCATGAAGTGATCTGTCTTGGAGAAGAGGATGCGAAGTTTGAAGATCTAGTGGTTGATGTTTGAAAACTAGGAGATTGCTTGGTGGGCTTGCGAGCACAATTTAAGATTTCCTTTGTGGTTTTCTTCCAGAGTGCAGATCTTGGCTAGCTAAGAGTATTGTTTCGGTTGAATCTTATGGGATCTTGTAGAACTGATATTGTAAGTGTTGTTTGTGTTTTGCCATAACCTGGAAGGCCTTACAGCCGAGCATATTGCATGTAATTAGTTATTTATGAATAAGAGTTCTAGTATCAGATCTTCCATTATTGTTGCTTCTTGTTGTATTTTTGTTGTGTGGTTATTGGTTGGGGGTTTCGCCATCTCATTTGGAAATTCTCCTACGTTGCACTGCATCAAGAGGTTCCAAAATTTGTATTAGTTTTGGATACGAGTTAAGACAAAGTGTAGAGAATTCTTTGTAAAATGATAAGTTTAAAGATTCACATAATTTGATCATTGGTATGAGAACACAAATCAAGAAGAAAAGTATGTTAAGTTTAGCAAAATTTTAGTTGGAAATCAAAAAGAATGAAGGTGGGAATTTGAAGTAGAAATAGTGACTGTAAGAAAAATTTGTTGAAAATGTCAAGATTCGTTTAGAAAAGAATATAGTTTCAGAATAGGGCATGAACATGTTAAATCAGATGAAAGATATGAGGAGAGTTTTAAAGGTTTTAAAATATGATACACTATGATTTTGAAATTAGAATAATTAAAGTGAAAAACATGTAGGACAACTAGTCACCAGAAGATAAGATCTTGAAAGTATGAAGATTAGGTCAGAAAAGAAATATAAATATGAATAAAATATCAACATATTAAAGTATATGTTACGTGTGTAAAGGTATTGCAAAGTTTCTATTAGTTCATGATATGAGTTGAGTAAAATTTTCACAAGTGGACATGTGTGAAAACATGATAACACTTTTGCATTAGGAAAGATAGACACGAAACACCAGAGTTTTAAATTTTGAGAAAGTTGTAGAAAAAAAAGTTATCTAAAGTATCATGCTTTAGCTACTAAGATCTAAAGATGAGAATGGAAATTAGAGGATGTGGTTATTGTTAGCAGACAATCTAAACATATAAAGAAAGGAAAAAGAAGAAGTACCAATAGGTGAACTTTTAATGTCCTTTTCTATTGACTTATGTGATTTCTTTCAATCAAGTTGTACTTATTGGAAAGTGAGTTGTAATTATTGATTTTTAGTTGATTGTGTTAAATTCAATTGTTTGAGCAACTCTGAATCATATGAATGAAGGGTACTCAAATTTTAGAAGTGTAGCTCATATGTGCATAAAATAGACCTTCCATCAGTAATAGTGTTCTTATGAATAATAATAAGGTGGGGGTTATGATCCAAGACCTTAATAACTTTGAAGGTTTGTATTAACATCACCGGAAGCATGGCTATGGGAAGTTGATTGTAGGCTCTGTGAGAAACTTTGGAAGGAGAGCTATGTGTAACTTTGACATTTTTGGAAGTAGAAGCATAGGCGATGCTTGGGTGAAGGATACCCTTGTGACATCAAGTCCGTAGGGGGAGGGTTGAGGGTGGTAAATTTGATTTCCTACTGATTTTTGTGAAATGTGGCATGCTTTTGCTTTTAAATTCATCTCATTGGCCTAATGATTTCTCCTTTATTTTATTGAGGAGATTAAATTTCAATTGACCTTGTGGTGTTTTATTTTTGTCACTAGTTTTTATTGAATTTTTTAACATTAATATTTAATTAAATATTGTGAATTTTGTGTTTG
The DNA here is from genome assembly GCA_028749045.1 of Cupressus sempervirens. Classification (NCBI taxonomy): domain Eukaryota; kingdom Viridiplantae; phylum Streptophyta; class Pinopsida; order Cupressales; family Cupressaceae; genus Cupressus; species Cupressus sempervirens. The sequence goes on from CM053793.1 coordinate 789,634,453, forward strand.
TATTGATTTTTAAAATCAGTCTAAGGAGTTAGTTTTTAATCAAGTTTCAGTTTTACAAATTTTATTTTCTATTTGATTTTGATGTTCATTGTTTATAATCGAATTTGACAAGTTTTTGTTTAGAGATGAGTTTGGTGAGCTTTGATTTTCTATTTTGTTTTGAGGTCAAGCAAGTTAGATAAATAACGAGTTAATTTATTTTGGTTGTTCGCGAGTTTTAATTAAGTTTGAGTTTTGATTTTCTATTTATTTAATTGAGGTTTAGGCACATTAATTTCAAATTATTTTCAATTGATCTTCAAATTCTTATCTACAATTGAGTATCCAAAGTTTTATATTTGTTGAAGTTTTGTAAACTTTTGTTTTGAATTGAATTGATGAGCATTAATTTTTAATAGATTTCGATGAGCTTTGATTTTGAGTCTTGTCTATTTCATATGGGAAGTGTTGTGGACATTAATACTTTTCAATCTAATTGATGATATTATCTAATAAATTGTGTGTGTATATTAACATCTAACATTCTATGGGATTGTTATTTTAATTTGATGTTCTTTTGATAATATCTTTTATCATGTTTAAAAAGAATAATGTACACTTTGGTTCTGCCTTTGTCATCTTTGTGCCCTCCTTCATTTTTGTATCCTTTGTGACTGTTGTGGTTGCTTGTGTTGTTGTTGCAACTAATATTTTTGTTTGTCCATTAGTGGGAGGTGCTCCCCTAACTTCATGCTTTCCTTTGTAATTGTTTTTTGGGGACTTGATAGCTTAAGTTATGTAATCATTTTTACTATGGATGTATTAGTTTCTTTGTTTCCTTCCTCATTGTTTCCCCCCATACTCAAACTAGCTTGTCTTGTTCCTCAAGTAAGGTTCAAACCTTTTCATCAAGCTTTGTAGGAGTTCTTCAACATTTACTTTGCACAACTTCCTTATCATGTTTTCTTTGATTTTCTTGTCTTCCTCTTGCACTCGCATTTTCCTATTCACAAGTCTTTCATACAAGTCTTTAAGAACAACTCCTTATATGTAATTAAACATCTTGCTATTCAAGATAATATGCCTAATTAATGCATTTTCTAACTAAAATTTGTCAAAATTATTATACAAGTGATAGAATTTGTTAAACAAGGAAAAATTTCCATCACCGATGATTGCACAACTTAGCTTTTCAATCTTAAGCTTCCATTGTTTCCTCTATTTGCTGGTTGATTCTTCTTTTTCCTTCTCTTTTTCTATATCATTTTATTTCTCTTTTATTATATCTGTCTCTACGACTTTTGCCTCCTCTTCCTTTGGTTCCTCTGACTCATATTCAAACTCTACTTCTTGTCTCCTTTTTTGTAATTTCATTATTGTTTTTGGTCTTTTTTCCGGACCAGTGGCAAACTTCTTTACTCTTTTGTTGTTGGTAGCTTCAATTGCTTATTGTTTGACTTTTTCCAACCTCACAGACTTCATTGTTACTTTAGATGTCTTGACTTTAATAATTCTTACCTCTTATTCGTCATCTCTGCTAGTTTAGGTTGATGGCATGGATTGTGGTTGCATTGATGCATATGGTGTAGACGATGCTTTTGCTAATAGTTCAACTATTGTGACTCCTTTTGATGATGATGAAACTAATGGTGAGGGTCATGTTGCTACCAGTGGTGGCACAAACATGATATATTCTAGTCCATTTTTTTTTCATATAGGTGATCAAAGACTGAAACCTAGATTTTCCATTTTTGATTTTCTTGATTCTTTCCAAGTTTTCAATCAACTTTGCTCTTAATATTTCATATAAATGAACTTTGGATTTATCAATACAAAGTTTGTATGTTGCATGTACAAATCCAGTTTTCATGTCATCCTCTCTAGAACTAGAAAAAATCTTTGTAGCCATAATTTTTCTCACAAACCCTACATCATTTTTTATGATCTTACTCAAAACTCAAAAGGTATTTTCCTTATACTCCTATTCACCAAATTACTATATCCAAACTTAGCTTGTGCCAATACCATCTCCCAATTACTTGGCTTATCTCCAACTAAATATCACCACAAATTACCTAAGCTTCTATTCACAACCTCTATCTTTCCATCTATTTGTTGATGGAATATAGAACTAAACCTTAATTCAGTGCCCATCTTCTTCCACAAAATCTTCCAAAAATAACCAACAAACTTACTATCTTTGTCAGAAATAATACTTCTTGGTAATCCATGCAATCTCACAATCTCTTTAAAGAAAACTTTAGCAACATGCTTAGCATCTGATGTATTACATAGTATGAAATGAGCCATTTTAGAAAATTTGTTGATAACAACAAATATAGAATCATATCCCTTCACTATTTTAGGCAATCCAAGAGCAAAATTCATATTGATGTCACTCCAAGGTTTCTCAAGAACAGTAATAGGTGTATACAAACTAGTATTCTGACTTACTCCTTTTGCAACTTGACAAACTCCACAACTCTTCACAAATTTCTGAACATCCTTATACATTTGTGGCCAATAATACTTCTCTTTCAGAAAATTAAATATTTTATCAATTCCAAAATGTCTAGCCAATCCACCACTATGCTTTTCCTTGATAAAGTTAACTCTCATAGAACTTCTAGGGATACACAACTGAATTTCTTTAAACAACATACCTTCTTGAATGAAATACTCATCATACTTACTTATGTGATCTATTAGATTTGGTGCTCTGCACTCTCTTCACACCTCAGAAAAATCAGGGTCAATATCATACAACTCTTTCATTTTATCAAAATCAAGAACTTCAACCTTTATCTCAGTCAATAAAGAACGTCTTCTACTCAATGCATCAGCAACTCTATTAGTAACTCCACTCTTATGCTTGATCACAAATGTGAAACTCTGCAAGTACTTGACCCACTTCATATGTCTCTGATTCAATTTATGTTAACTTCCCAAGTACTGTAAAGCTTTATGATCAGTATACAACACAAACTCCTTAGGAATAAAATAATGTCTCCACTTCTTCAATGCTTGAACAATAGCATAAAACTCTTGATCATACATAGAGTACTTCCTTTTAGAATCATTCAACTTCTCACTAAAGAAAGCAATAGGTTTACCTTCTTAACTTAATACAGCTCCTATTGCACTAACACTAGCATCACATTCAACTTGAAATACCTTATTGAAATTAGGTAAAGCCAATATAGATAACTCAACAACCTTTTGTTTCAAAGTCTCAAAACTGTTATCAGCTCCATGTGTCCACTTGAATTCCTTTTTATCTCCTCTCATTGTCTCAATCATAGCATTACAAATAGAACTGAAATTTCTTATAAACTTCCTGTAAAAACTAGCCAAACTATGAAATGATCTTACCTCACCCACATTCTCACGTGTAGGCCACTCAAAATTATTTTAACCTTTTATGGATCCATTCTCAACCATCAGTTGAAATCACAAATCTCAAATACACAATCTCCTCTTACATAAAAGAACACTTTTTCAAATCAATAATCAAGTTTTCCTCTTTCAACCTTTGCAATACTTGTCTAACATGCTCAAGATGTTGTTCCTTGGTCTTATTGAATATCAGAATAACATCCAAATAAACAATCACAAACTTACCCAAAAATCTTTTCAGAATTTCATTCATCAACCTCATGAAAGTACTAGGTGCATTAGTCAAACCAAAAGGCATAACTAACCATTCATATAAACCATCTTTTGTCTTGAAAGCAGTCTTCCATTCATCACCTTATCTGATTATGATTTGATGATAGCCACTCTTCAAATCAATCTTGGTAAAATACTTTGCTCCACTCAAACAATCCACTATGCCATCCATCCTTGGCATAGAAAACCTATATTACATTGTGATCTTGTTAGTAGCTTTAGAATTAGTACACATCCTCCATTCTCCATTCTTTTTAGGTGCTAATACAGCAAGTACAACACATGGACTCAAAATTTCTATGATTAATCCTTTCTGCAGTAATTCATACACTTGTCTATTAAGTTCATCATTCTTTGTAGATGCCAATCTATATGGTGCTTTATTCAGCAAACTAGCTTCAAGAATCAAATCCATCTAATGGCTTATACTCCTTACTAGTGGTAAACCATCAGGAATATCTTCTGCAACAATATCTTTGTATTCATTCAGCAAATTTTCAATTTCTGCTAGTACCCGACTTCTACTAGTTTCTACTGTCACTCGATCATTACAAGCGTTTTTTGTCACTTGGCCATTACTACTAGAACTCAATTCTCTAGGAATTAGAGCAAAACAAGCTGGGTTCCTGTTCATTTCTTTTTCAAATGATTTCCCATTATCCATGCAAATTTTCACAATAGTACAATTAACCTCATCTGGAATTTCAATCAAAGGTAGCAATATTTGCTTTTTCTCATTCACCCAAAGAGTATATTGATTCAATCTTGCATCATGTATAGTATATCTATCATATTGTGAAGGTCTACCCAATAAAATATGACAACAATCCATAGGCATAATATCACACAAAACTTCATCAAAGTAATGCCCAATCTTGAACTTCACAATACATTGTTCAGTTACCAATATCTTATGCTCATCTTTGATCCAGTAAACATGGTAGGATTTAGGATACTTCAACCTCTGCAACTGCAACTTTGTAACCAGCTCTTCTGATGCCAAATTTACAGAACTTCCACTATCAATGATTACCTTGCAACATTTTCCAGCCATCTTTACATCTAGTTTTGAAAAAACTTCTCCTCAGGATAGGTTCCTCATCACTTCCTTTATTACATAAGGTTCTTCTTACCATCAAATTTTCTCCAACCTCAGGTCCACTTGGTGAACCCTCAGTGTCTTCTTATATCACAACATTTCTATTACCTTGCCCACTTTTAGAATATCTACATTCAAAGGATCTATGTCCCTCTTTACCACATTTGAAACAATTACCATGGAAACCACCTCTAGAATAAGAGTTACCTCTTCCTTGGTAAGAATTACCACCTTTCCACTCGGTCCTACCTTTGTCATCATTCTTCCATTCAAATTTGCCCTTATCTTGCATATAATTTGTCAGATCTGCCACCTTCTCCAAGATCTACCTCTGCCTCTTTGGAATCTACCACCTCTACCTCTTTGTTTTTGTTCATGCTTCTTTGTCAAGATCTCCTCAGTTATCAAGGCATATCGGTATGCTTCTTCCATACTTTCCAACTTCACAAAACTTATTTCATCTTGAATTCTAGATCTCAATCCATTTATTTACCTTGCAATTTTATCAACATCATCGTCCACATATCTAAATCTGATGTCCAATCTATAAAATTCCTTAGTATACTCATTCACACTCATGTCTCTTTGCCTCAAATTTTGCATCTTTCTCAACAAGCTAACTTGGTAATCAGCAGGAAAGAATTTATTCTTTACCTTGGTTATCATCTTCACCCAAGTTCTAATCTTCTCATTTCCTCTCCTTTGTCTATCAATTTGTAAATGCTCCCACCATAGTGAGGCATGTCCTTTCAACCTAGTAACTGCAATCTTCACCTTCCTATTATCATGAGTGTTTTCATACTCAAAAAACTTCTCTATTTTAGATATCCAATGCAACACAAAATTGGTATCCAATTTTCCATCATAAGGAACAAATTCTACAGTAGGCTTTGAATTGCCCTAGATAATACTCTCAATAACCTTGTCTCATCTTGATCTTCTTCAGGTTCTAGATTAGGGTTTGGTGTTATTGCTTCATCATCACTCACGTCAGCAAGATGTGCTCCTCTCCTCTGGGTTGTCTCCATAGCATCTAATCTAGTTGCAATCTATCTCAATGTATCCAATATTGCATTATCAACATTTCCTCTACCTCAAACCATCTTTACAAATCAGGTTCCTGCAAGATTGTAACCCTCTACAAGCTATAGGTCAAATCCACATATTTGCAACCCTACAACTACATCCGAATCAGAATTCTACATGATCCAAACTTCACAAGGACGAATTTCTGCTCTAATACCACCTAACACAAGGAGAAATGAGAACAACTAGGGCGAAAGGCACACTCAGGGATCCAAACCACATTGCAAGAGTTAACACAACGGAAACACAAACACACTGAACAACAACCAAAGGAGGGAGAAGCAAAAAACACTTATTGATTCCTCAAATAATCAGTATACATTCCCAGTTATAAGGCCTTCTAGGTTACAACCATAAAACAATTCAATTACAATCCTCAATGATCCTACTTCGCATTCTTGCTCCTTATCCTCTGTCCCTAAAACTTGATCACAGACCTCCTTAAATACATGTGCAACCATAGGTCGGCCTATCACAAAATTTGATCTTACATTAAATGTATGCACATCCACAAGTCAACTCACATCAAATATCAACTACCCATACCAAAATTAAATATGTGCAAGCTTAGCCCAAACTACAACTAGACACAAACAACTCGGCAAATGAAGACTTTCACAAAATATTGGCACTCAGCATTCGAATGAACACTCGACAACCACATGCACTCGACAACCAAAGGACCACTTGGCAATAATTATGAACTTGGCATCCTCCAACCCTCGACAACCATGGAGAACTTGGCAAGCATAGGCACTCGGCAACCAAAGGATCACTTGGCAGCAACTATGGACTCATCATCCTCCAATGTTCAACAACCACTGAAAGCTCGACAATGCAAGACATTGCAACTCGGCAGAAAGAAAAAAATTGAAAATATGCAAGATAGCAGTGCAACCCAAGATGCTCCTGCATCACTTCATCTCCTCTTCAATCAAATTTTCCATTCATTGTACCTTTATGTATGTAACAACTATTCCAAATATTTTGAAATAGCTCAAATTATGTTTATGGCCATACCAGAGTTCATAGGGTGTCTTGTTTGTTCTTTTCTTTAGTTGAACTTAATTGAGAGTGTAGATAGCAATGTTAAAAGATTATCTCCATAATATTTGAGAAGCTTCCTTTTCTATTGGAAATATCATTGAACAGTAAACAACTGATCTATTCCTTCTCTTAACAATTATGTTTTGTTGTGGTATCCTTGGCACAAACAAGTGTCTCTTAATTCCACACTATGCACAAAAGTTAGTGAATTCAATAGACATTAACTCAACACCTCTATCATATCTCACACATTTCAATTATTTATCAGTCTCTTTCTCATCTCTATCTTTATACCATTTGAATATATCAAAAGCCTATGATTTCTTCACAAACATGTTAGTCATCATCCTAGTATAGCCATCAATAAATAGTATGAAATATTTGTCACCATAATCATTTTTCACTCTTGTTGATCTACATAAATCAATATGCACTAATTGCAAATATTATTAGAAGTATGAATCCTACTTGAAAAGCTTAACTTTGTCGTCTTATCGAGTTGACATTCTTTGCACATAGCATTCTCATGTTTATGCAGATTTGGTAAGCCTCTAACTCTTTTATTTCTACTAACATTCACCGTATTTTCAAAATTAACATGACATAACCTTTTGTGCCACAACCATACATCTTCATCTTTTGCAAAAAAACATGTATCAATAGTAGGATCAAGATAAAATAGATTACTTTTTGTTTGTCATCCAATTCCAATCAAATTTTCTTCATTCTCATAGATCTTGACTTTCCTATTCTAAGACTCCAACTTGTGGCTTGTATTATTCAACTGAGCAACACTCAATAGATTATATATTAGACCTTTTACCCAATATGTGTCATCACATCTAATTTTTTCATTCAATATCAATGATCGTCTACCTTTCACTAGACATGGAACATATTTCCTAACTAACAGTTCCACCATCATCAATTTATTTAATTTTGTCAAACTTACTAATATTACAATTCACATGATGTGAACATACACTATCTATGATATATGTATCATTTTTACTAATATGTGAAATAAGGGCTATTCATCTTCACAAGTTTCCTTATTGGGATGTTTCTTCACTGCAACATACACCATTTCAACTACTTCTCTCTCATCTTTAGTATTGGACTTGGTATGTTCTTCTTCAACAATATAGCATGATTTCTTCTTTTTGTCCTTATTCTTCCTACACTCATGATCCTTCTTATCATTTATGTCACTCTTTCTTTTGTTAGGACACTTAACTGCAAAACGATCAACTTTATTGCACTTAAAAGATATCAAGGGCAATTTACCTTCGAATTTACCTTTGCCTCTTAGTAACCTCCTTGTAAGCAATGCTTCAATGTCCTCCATTTCATCTTCAAATTTAGATTCACTTTCATATGCATTTCTCTTTTCTTTCTTAGAACTACTAATGGTTAGTGAAGACTTGAAAGCATTTTCAATTGTAGTCACACTATTTGTTGGAAACTATAATTGAAACAATTGTTATATTATCATTGATGTGAAATCTACTAATGAGACATGTTGCTATCTGATCTAAATGTCATATCTATTTGATTGATGAAGAGGATTTGAGAAGTTGCTCATAACAAAAGTGCCTGGACGAAAGGTTGAGTTATGAAAAGGAAGCTACTATGGATGTTTGATTAGTTAGACTTTGACAAGATAATTTCATTGTTTACATTATAAAGATATGAGAAAAATTCAAAGATTGCATAAGATTGACCGAGGAATACAACGGAAGATTAAGGAACTTGAAGTTTGTGTCGACTGATGCTAGTGTCAATTAAGCCACAGTAAGTACTGAGAAAATTCAGCATTGACTAAGCATCAGTATCGACCAGGCAATCAGTGTTGATGCCAAGCTCTCTATAGTGGTCGAGAAAATCAATGATGATCGAGTGTTAGAACCTAGTGATGGCCAAGTGATAGTATTTTGAATGTGTATAAGAAATCGTGAATTCCAATCAACTCAGTTGATTTTTTGGGATATGTAAAATGTGTTGAAGATAAGGATCAACACGTTAGATCATTTAGTTCAAGGAGAGGATTAGGTGAACAAATTCTATGAGAAGTTTCTAGAAAAGAAAGATATGAAAAGATATAATGAATCTATTGGATCACATCACAAACCCTAAGATCTACGATGATTATGAAAAATGACAGAGGACTAGAATTTCCTATTTAAGGAGGCATAGAGATGAACTTTGAAGAGTGTGAACAAGAGAGATGCAAAGAAGAGAAAAGAACAAAGAAGTTATGAGTGTTTAAGAGATTTCTAATAAGATGAAAAAAAGTTGTTGAGGTCGATAAGAAAATTTAAGCAGAAGGCTTAAGTTTGTTGTGAGGAGAAGGGTGAATCCTTGAAGGGTTGCCAAGCAAATCAAGGACAAAGGTGGCAAGGAAGGCTTGTCAAGGAATCAACACAAGAACTGAATAGAGATCTGAAACTACAAAGTGATTTGTAATCATACAGATCAAACCCTAATGTTTTATTTCTAATCATTGTAAATTGTTTGTATTGAAATCCTTTAAATAAAAGGTTGACCTAACAGTCATTAAGGACTTGATAGTCTGTGTAAAATCCCTTAACAGGATGACATTCTAATGGAATGTTCTAAAGTCCTCTACCAAGGCCACTCCTAACAGGGCTCAATTCAAAAGACTGAAAAGTGGTGACATGTTACTGGTAGTTTTTCACAAATTGGTTTTCCACGTTAAGTCCTCATGTCAAACATGTGTTGAATTTTTTATCGTGTTTTACATTTCAAATGTTTACATTCAATAAGTTTGTTATATTAGGACAGTGAACTACTACTTAATATTGATATTGAGATTACAGTAGAGATTGAGTTGTAGCAGGATAAGCAAGACAAAAAAGTGTTTGATTGTTTGATTGTTCAATTGGTACTAATGGACCTTGAGTAATGGATTCACCCTCCTCCCCCTACCCCCCATTAGTTATTCTAAGCATTCTAACACTATTTTCAAAATTACTCAACTCAAATGTAGTCAACCAACCAACTAAACCATCAAGTGTAAGATCACTATAAGACATAGCTCTAACTTCTTAAACTACAGAAACTTTTATAGCATAAATTGGTAAGAGTGTTCTAAGAACTTCACTTACAATTTCACTGTCACTAATGACTCCTCGAGTTGCTGTAATTGCACTTACAACTTCCTTGATTAGATACACATATTGTGCAACATTCTCACCTTCCTTCATTCTCATGTCATCATACTTTCCTCTCATACTTTCTACCTTTTCTCTCAACACTTTCTGATATCCACCAAATACAAGTGCCAATTTATCCCACATCTCTTTAGCATTAGAACAGTTCTTGACATCATCAAATTCGACATCATTCATAGTAGATGCAATTTCAATCATCAAACTATTATGTTCTCTCTTCTTGGTTATTTGTTACAAATTCGTAGGAGGGGCAAGACCAATGTATGCATTGTCCAACTAGTGTGTAGCATTGTCTTCTACTCCAAATAGATGCAGCCTCATTTTGTTTTGTCATTAGTGGAGATTCTTCTATTTAATTTTGGCATCTCTCTCTTGTACATCTTCAGATCCTTTCCTCAACTACCTTGTAACTTCTTCCTCCAAGAACTTGGCTCTAATATCAATTGTTAGATAATTGAGAAGGGGGGTCAAGGGGAGCAGGAGGTGAATCAGATATGTCTAGTTATCCAACAAGCCTTTCAAACACTTTAGTACCAAATTATGTTGGAAATATAGATGGAGTAACTGAGGGGGGGGGGGGGGGTGAATCAATCACCACAAAAATATCTTTACAAATCCTTAGATGTCTAACAAAACTAATTACTGCTATCACTCGGTAAATATACTGAAAAATGTTGTAAATCGGTAAATGCAAAGTATGTTTTATTTTAGTTGATCTAACATCAATTGTAATAATTCGCAAATATGGGAGAAAAGAAATGAACACAAGAGACACCAGATTTAATGTAGAAATCCAATATGGGATAAACCACCAATGTAATTAGTTATTGTTTTCACTCTTCTGAAGTGAGCCCTATTAGAAGCCAACTTGGTTAAAGATTACAAAACACATTGTTAGGTGTGACATTGTTAGAGGATTTAATCACTCTGTTAGGAGTGGTCTTGTAAGAGGTCTTTAAACAATTCAATGGAACTGTCACCCTATTAGAGGATTTACAATTGGCTGTTAAACCAACTCTGTTAAGAAATTTTGACTTACTGCTACAATGGTAAGAAAGTAACAATGAAATGACCTAATGGAGATGCAACAAAATTACTGATTACAGATCTATGTTCTGTTAGGATAAAACCACAGATAGAAATAAAAAACTACATGCAAATATAACCAATAACAGAAAAATAATAAATCATACAGAAACGAACACAAGACACCAAGATTTAATGTGGTTCACCCAATCCCTGGGCTATGTCCACCAAACAACAAGTCCAGTCTTATTACAATCTAGTGATTACAACTTGATTACAATCTATAATCCCTTACAGCTCAATACCATCGCAAGAACCAATTTCGCATCACACTACATTACAATCCCTAACCCTAAGCCCTTTTATCCAAATATTAAACCGCTTTAGGGTTATAACATGTCGGCCCGAATCTATCAATAGTGAATCTATGAATCTCGATAAAATAGGGCCCACTAATTATGAAGTATGTACAGTACTTTCCTGATCAGTCACCATAATCTAAAAATCTCCCACTTGGGGACTAATCAGGCTCCACACTAAACAACAATCTCCCACTTGGAGACTGATCGTGTAGCAATACCACTACCAGATGGGGCTCCCACTGGATCAAACCACCCTGGACTTTGTTGTTCTTTTATTCATGTTCAATCTAGAAAACCAACCAAAGTTGAAGAGGAGTTCAGTTTCTCCCTTGTTACAACCTTTGTCAACATATCTGCTAGATTGTCATTTGTATGTATCTTCTCCAGCCTTAACTGTCCATCCTCCAAAACTAACCAAATGAAATGGTATCACAATTGTATGTGTTTGGTCTTAGAATGCAGAGCTGAATTCTTTGCAAGATGAATGGCACTCTGACTATCTGTGAACAAATAATTATCCTTCTGAGGATGTCTCAATTCTTCCAAGAAGAACTAAAGCCATATCATCTCCTTGGCTGCCTCTGTAGCAAAAACATACTATGCCTCTGTAGTGGATAGAGCATTAATCTTTTGTAACCTAGAAACCTAGCTCACGGCTACCCCACCAATAGTAAAGACATAAGCAGTAGTACTCTTCTATCAATATCCCCTGCCAAATCAGAGTCAACATAGCCCTGTAAATCAGTAGTAGAGCTCCCAAAGTGTAAACACTTATTGGGTGTTCCTCTCAAATATCTGAGAATCCACTTGACAGCATTCCAATGCTCAAATTTTGGATGACTCATATACCTACTAACGACTCCCATTGCATGTGCAATATCTAGCCTAGTGCATACCATAGCATACATCAAGCTTCCTACAGCTGAAGCATAGGGTACCTTGGACATCTTATCCTCCTCTTCTTGTGTCTTAGGACACATCTCCTTAGTCAATTTCAAATGATCAGGTAAAAGTGTGCTGACAGCTTTAGCATTCTCCATAGACAAACGTTGCAACACCTTCTCAACATAATCAACCTGAGATAGCGTCAATGTTCTGTTCTTCCTATCTTTGCAAATCTTCATACCAAGGATTTGTTTTGCTGCCCCCAAATCCTTCATAGCAAATGCATGTGCTAACTGACATTTCAACCCCTTAATATGATCTATGTTAGACCCAACTACAAGCATATCATCAACATATAAACATAAAATAATGTACCTATCATCATCTGACCTCTTAAAATAAACACAATAATCTGAATGACACCTGTTATAGCCATGCTCATGCATAAACCTGTCAAATTTTAGATACCATTGCCGAGGTGCTTGCTTCAAGCCATATAAACTTTTCTTCAATTTGCACACTAAGTTCTCCTTACCTTTGACCTCAAATCCCCGTGGCTAAGCCATATATTTCTTCATCCAAATCACAATGAAGAAAGGTTGTTTTAACATCCAACTGCTCTAAATGCAAATCTTCAGTAGCCACAAGACTTAAAACAGTATGGATATAAGTCATTTTAACAACAGGAGAAAATATCTCATCAAAATCAATTCCCTTTTTCTATGCAAATCCTTTTACAACTAACCTGACTTTAAATCTTTTCTTACCTCCTTCCTCTTCTTTCAACCTATAAACCCACTTATTCTGTAAAGCCTTTTTACCTGTGGGCAACTTGCACAAATCCCATGTCTTATTCTTTAGCAAAGAGTCCATTTCATCTTTCATTGCAGACTCCCATTGAATCTTAGTATCCACCTGCACAACTTCATCATAACTATCAAGTTCACCAGCATCAGTAAGTAAAATAGAATACAAAGAGGGAGAAAATATTTGTGGAGGTCTAAGTTGCCTCGTTGATCGTCTAAAATTCACTAGTGTGTGGTATTTTTTGTTGCGGTTGTTGCACATCATGAAGAATGGCTGGAACATCAACTTTTCGAGTATCATCTAGCACTACATAATCATTTTCTTTCTTCTCATGTTGCTGCAACAAATCTTTGTACAACACTTTCTCATTGAATATGAGATCCCGGCTTCTTACAATTTTCTGATTTTCAAAATTCCAAAGCCTATAACCAAATTCATTAATGCCATATCCAACAAAGACACATTTCTTTGATTTAGCTTCTAGCTTGGTTCTATTTTCAAAGTCTATATGAGCAAAAGCTTCACAAACGAAGGTCTTGAGAAAAGAATAACTTACCTTTTTACTAGTCCATGCCTCCTCTGGAATACCATAGCCCAAAGGAGTAGAGGGACCTCTATTAATCAAATATACAATAGTATTGACAGCCTCTGCCCACATGTGTAAGAGCAACCCAGCATGCAACCTCATGCTCCTTGCGCCCTCCATTATAGTCTTGTTCATGCGTTAAACCACTCCATTTTCCTGTGGAGTCCTTGGAACAGTTTTCTGTTTACGAATAGCATTAGTGGAGCAATAATTTTCAAATTCATACTGCAATACTCACCACCATTATCAGATCTGAGACATTTTAATTTCTTACCAGTCTCATTTTCAACCAAGCATTTCCATTTCTTAGAACTTTGAAATACATTAGATTTCTGTCTAAGGAAATAAACCCATACTTTTCTAGTTGCGTCATCAATAAATGTAACATAATAATGAGAGCCACCAAGGGAAGATACTTGAGATGGTCCCCATACATCTGTATGCACAAGCTCTAATTTCTCCTTTTTGTTTTCCTTTCCAATCTTTACAAAACTCTCTTTTTTGTTTTCCATACACACAACTTTCATAGAAATCCATATTAACACATTTTAGACCTAGTAAAACTTTATTTGAATGAAGTATTGTCATACCTTTCTCACTCATGTGCCCAAGTCTGTTGTGCCACATCACTGTATCAGAATCTACAGCAGCGATTTGTTCTCCCTACTCAACTACAACAATTGTTCCTAAACATTCATTTTTCTCTGAAACAATCAAAGTAGAAGGAATAATATGACCTGTACAAAGATATGAGGTGCCTACTTTCACACCTTTTGCTACTACAAGGGAACCTTTTGAAACCTTCCAATTTTTATCATTAAAAGTAACTACACAACCCTCATCAACGAGTTGCCCGGCTGAAATTAAATTCCTACTTAGCCTTGAAACATGTCTTACCTCATGTAGTAGCCAATGACTTCCATTCTGCAACTTAATCTTAATTTTTCTCTTTCCAACAATCTGACAGGGTTCATTATCCCCCAAATAAACAAGCCCAAAATCTCCTTGGACATAATCAATGAAATAACCTCTATGAGGTGTAGCATGAAATGAAGCACCAGAATCTAAAACCCATGAATCATCAATACTTTCTAAAGACAAAATCAAAGCATCCTCTTCGAATTTGTTATCACATTTGCCTCCTTGTCTCCATCTCATTTATCTCCTTCATTTTTCTTTCAATTCTAGCAATCTTTTTTCTATGACCTGGTTTCCCACCGTACCAGCAATCGTTCGGTCCTCTCGATTAAGACCTTTTCCCCTTTGACGTTCCTCTTGATTTCCCACGATTTCCAGAGTTACTTCCTCTCTCAGTCATTTTGCCCTTGCTTTGTGCATTCAAAGCACTTCCTGACTTAGATCCACCTGAAGATTTCCTACGAGTTTCATCACTCAAAACAACATCGATCACATCTTCACATTTTAGGGTACTAGATCCAGGAACAGAATTACTCACAACCATTACCAAGCCATTCCAGCTTTCAGGCAAAGAACACAAAATCAAGAGAGCCCTAATTTCTTCATCAAAATTGATACCCAAAGAAGATAACTGACTAGTAATAATATTAAACTCATTTAAATGATCTGCAGCAGATCCATCTTCTGCCATTTTCATATTAAATAAACACCTCATGAGAAATACCTTGTTTGAAGCGGAGGGCTTTTCATACAATGTCGCTAGGGTTTTCATCAACTCTTATGTTGTCTTCGTTTTTGTAATATTAAATGCCACTGATGGTGCTAGGCATAACCGAATGCTTCCAAGTGTCTTTCTGTCCAAAAGATCCCATTCAGCATCTGACATAGATCCCTAATTCTTGGCTTTGCCTTCCAACGGCTTCCATAAATCCTTCTGATAAAAATAATCTTCCATTTACATCTTCCATAACTTGAAGTTCTGCCCATTAAACGTGTCAACCCTCAGCTTACCCTCATCTGCCATCGCTCCCACTCAATCGTGAGACTCCCACTTTACCATGAGACTTTCCTACAGAGGATAACTGAAAGACAACCTCGCTCTGATACCACTTGTTAGGATAAAACCACGAACAGAAATAAAACACTACATGCAAATAGAACCAATAACAGAAAAATAATAGATCACACAGAAATGAACACAAGACACCAAGATTTAACGTGGTTCACCCAATCCCTAGGCTACATCCACCAAACAACAAGTCCAATTTTATTACAATCCAATGATTACAACCTAATTACAATTCATAATCTCTTACAGCTCAATACCGCCGCAAGAACCAATTTCGCATCACCCTATATTACAATCCCTAACCCTAAGCCCTTTTATCCAAATATTAAACCGCTTTAGGGTTATAACATGTCGGCTCGAATCTACGAATGGTGAATCTACGAATCCCGAACCCCACTAATTATGAAGTATGTACAGTACTTTCCTGATTAGTCACCATAATCTAACATGTTCTGCTTCACAAAAGCTTGATCCTTCCTACTCGAATATTACTTTGCTACACCACAAGGATATTTGACCATCCTTCAAGTTCGCTCACACACTTTCCTCCTCAATCAATCAATACACTTGCATAGTACTGAAAATCACAACTTGACCTTATATTTATATTGTTCAGATTTTCAAGTCGGCTCAATACAAATTACAATGACCAATAATCATCACCATAGTTGGCTGGAATCAATACTTGAAATGACTAAATTTCTTATGTCAAAACAACAAAATCCTTCGATAACCGACCCAACTTAGTAAACACCGATCTTGAAATGATTCCCTATGTTAACCAACAGAAGCTTGGTTAACACTACAAACTTGCAAAATCCTTTGGCAATCAAGTGAACTCGGTTAACACTGACTTTGTCCAACTTTCCTTCATTAACCATGAGAACTTGGTTAACACTATTTTCTACCATAATTTCCTTCGACACCCAAGTGAGGTCGATAGACATTGTCTTCACAGAGTAATCTTTAGGAATGCTCGGTAGGCAAGGAAAATATTCTTGTTGACCAAGTGAGCTTGGTAAGCACTAACTGACAATTGATATGACATTTGTGTGACATCAAAGACAACACACAATTAGAAAATTGTATCCAAAAAATTAAATTTCATAAACTTTCATAGCAATAACTCGATAACCACATTTAACCTCTTAAATCAAACTTATGTTAATTATACTTCAAATTGTTATCTTATTATTCATTACTTTATCGAGTATCAGAGATATAATTTAGTTTATACCGAGTTGCAGTAACAAACATACAACATGAAAATAAGCTACAACACATAATCAATTACACATTTGACACCAATATTTAACACGGAAACCTTATAAATGGGGAAACCACCTAGAAACTAGTAACCCAAATAATTTCAATCTTTTGAAGTGAGCAATGTTAGGAGGTATCCTTGTTAAAGGTTACAGACACATTTTTAGTTTGAGCTCATTAGAGGATTTTAACCGAAGATCATCTAGACCTTATTAGTCCTTGATCTCGTCTAAGAAGTGGCCCACTCTAAAAGGCTTACAAACATTACTAATTGATGTTAACATATAGGATTTCACAGACTTGTTTGGTCTAATCGGTTAAGAGATTTTACCTACTATAGTGGAAAGAAAGTAATAGTGAATTGATAAGTTAGGTTTAGCATTATGTTGCTTGTTTGAATCTTTTTTTCGGATCTTTGTTCAACTCATTTTCTACCTTTCGATCTCTTTCTAGTTGATTCACACACTCGAACTTTCACTTTGCACTTTCCTTTGCTTGATCTTCACAACTCTATTATATTTTGTTCACCTTGTTCTTCTTCGTTCTTTAACTTCAATAATGATTCACATTTAGTCAGCATTCAACCAACAACCAAAAACTTTATTTAACATCTCCTTAAATGGTACTCTTTCATATTCCAAAACTCTTTAGATTCTATCACTTAATCATGATCGTCAATCTTACATTCATTGTATATAGACACTTAGAAAATAGAACTTCATTGAACTTCGTGCTCATCTTTGTCTTGCGTAAATCTCTTTCATCATATCTTCATTACATTTTCTAGCCATAGATCTTGTACGAAACTTTTACTTTATCCTTTGAACTTCTTGAACATTCTTTATTTTCATCATAAGTTAGCCTCAAATTCAATCTTTCTTAGCTTGTTCTTTTAGCTCATACTTGATGAAAATTACATTTCACTCGGGCAATACATCACTCAGTTAACACTAAACTTTAACTTTTCTTTGGCATGTTAGGATCGACCATGGACATAAATAACAATTATATGCAAATATAACCAAATATCAAAAAATAATAAATCACACAGAAGAGAACACAAGATACAAATATTTAACCTGGTTCACCCAATCCCTAGGCTACATCCACCAACAACAAGTCCAATATTATTATTATAAGTTATTACAATCCACAATCCCTTACAACTCAATACTACTAAAAGAAGCTACAATCTCATCATACATTATGAAATCCCTAACACTAATCTAGTTCATACAAAATTTTACTTCTTACAAAATTAGGGCTAGACTAAGTTGTCCAGTAGAAAAAATAATAGTTGATGTCTTTACAATAGTTCATTCTTTTTTGGCTTCAAGGGCGTTGCCTCCAAAAACCCCTATGAGGGAATTGTGCCTCAACCCCACCCTATACTACGAAAGGGAGCACAACTAAGGATCTACCCCAAGACCTAGGAAGGGGCATTGCCCTTTCACCCTATCTTGAGGGTGTTATTGTGATGTGGAGCCTAATTAGACTTTGAGGTTTATTCGGCATGATTTCCCTCCAAATTATTTCTACAAGGATTTGGAGGTGGTGCCCCTTGCGGGGTCCTCGGGTAGCGCCCCAAGTGTGCTCCTTATTGCAGTACAAGGTGGGGTTGAAGGGCAACACCCCCACAAGGGTTTTGGGGGACAGCTCCCCGAAAGCCAAAAATGACCTTATATTGTAAAAGGTGTCAACTGCTATTTTTCTATTGGACAACTTATTCTAGCCCTAATTTTGTAATAAACAAAAGCTTGTATAAAATGTCTTAGGGTTAGGGATTTCAAAATGCATGGTAAGATCATAGCTTCTTGTGGTGGTATTGAGTTGTAAGGGACTGTGGATTGTAATCACTGGATAGTAGTAATATTGGACTTGTTAGTGGACGTAACCTAGGATTGGGTTAACCACGTTAAATATTTGTGTCTTGTGTTTTCTTCTATGTGATTTATTATTTTTTGATATTGGTTATATTTGCATGTAACAATGTTTTCTGTCTATGGTTATTCCCAGTAGGCTAAAACCCTCATCTTTCATGGTGAAATTGGTGTATCTCAGTGAATTCATGAACTTCATTACAACTTTACATGATTACAAAATAATCAAATCAACATTATACTATTGTAATGCCCCACCCAGAGATCCTTGGAACAAGGATAGATAAAAGCCATAAGTTTTTTTTTGAAGTAATAAGCATGGATTCAAACAACATCAACATGTAATCGATCAAATGATCTCAACGAAAGACTTAACCACTCAATCTAGACATCCAACAAATCTCCAAGCATCAAACTTATAGACGCGACCAAAACCAACTATGAGAGTTTAATAGTTATGAAACCTAAAATCTCTGACTTGTCAAAGCCAAAGACGGTGTACAACCCTGAAGGGTACTCAAAACACCTAAACATGTTTCTAGAAAAGAAGCAGAAGTACCCCATTTTTTTCATGCAAGGAAATGCAACCCTGCAAGTTCGCGTGAAGGAATACCTTTGTATGCGGGGAAGTACTCTACTGGGTGCGAGAAGCTACTTTCTAGGAAACTGCTATAAAATTGTTGTCAAAAAGCACTCAAATGCTCATACCTGCCCAACCAAGTAGAGCCAACATACAGGAACAAAGGAGAACACTAGTTCTCTGCCTCCTAGAAAATTGCTATCCAAAAAAGACACTAAAACATAGCTGAAACATAAAAACGAGAGAGCCCTACTTGGCAGCCAAAAGAGGCAAATCAAAAACGCACACAATAAAATAATTGCTCCGCTGAGGTTGGTTAAAATCTCAACAAACCAAAGTATCCCCGAGCCAAATCCAATGAGATTGACGTCGTGACTATTCCATGCCCGTAGCTCACACAATGAACCAAAAAGTAATTCCTCCTAAAGAGTTTTTGGATTTTGCTCTCAAACTTTCTAATTCAAAAGTGAGAAGTGAGGGAATAATTTCCTTTTGGGATATATATTCACATTTTAAAAGTCGAATATTATATTTGGAAAATAACAGGCTCACTAAAAACATCTCTTTTTCAACCCAGACAAAATCAGGTAATTCCAATTTAGATGGAATTCGACTGTGGCAAAGCTGTCGAGAATTAAATAATTAAATCAAATATAAATTTCCCCTTAACTAGTAAATCACAAAATTCCTTAATAATTTTCGCGACAATTGTGAACCTCTAAATGCACAGATACGCTCACGTGTCTAATCACATAATGCAAATGAGTCTAGATTTATTAAATCACCAAAGGGTTTAATTTGTCAATTAAATAGGATATGTCAACCATACAGGGACGACATTGGCTAGGTAAGAATAGTTGAATCACTAACTCCATGTGCCACTACTAGGGATATAAATTTTGCACACTGAACAACATGATCTAGTGCAATTTCTTATTATAATATAGTTGGAGCGATAAAAGCATTAAATCTCATTAAATAAGTATGTGTTTAATCACATTAAAATCATCTATTTAAACCATTCACTGCATCATAAAACGTCATGTCACATCAATAAGTATCATCATACAGATATGATCAAGTTTAACAACATAACATCTAACAAGGTACATAATGCAAACACAGGAGGCACTACATCCTTCCCCACTAGGCATAGGCTTACTCTTGGAAACCTTCAAAAAGATAAGGGTACAAATCTCTCAATTGTGTAGCATTTTCCCAAGTAGTAGAAGCCTCATCACTCGAGTCCCACTGGACCCTTACTTGCTCTATGTCCTGACCTCTAGGGGTCAGTCTCTGATGCTAAAGGATATATATGGGCTCCAAAGAAAGTTGTTTGTCCTCCACCTGTAAAACATCCCAATCAAGTACATGGGTCACATCAGGAATATACTACATCAAAACATAAACATGGAAAACATCATGGATGTGTGATAGGCTAGGTTGTAACGCTAGTTGATAAGCAACAAGACTAATCCTCTCAAGGATCTCAAACGGTCTGACAAAATGTAGCACCAACTAAGAGCCTTTCCCATAACGGATGGGGCTCTTCCTTGGATGCACTCTCAAAAACACCTTATCACAAATTGAAAAGGGATGATCCAACCTATGGGCATTTGTATACTTATTTTGCCAATCCTGTGCAATAACCAAATGCTTTCTAATATGAACAACCTATTGCTCCATATCCTAAAGCATCTCTAGACCAAAAATCACTCGGTCCTTTAAACGATCCCAACTCAAAGGGTATGACATGGTCTACCATACAAGGCCTGAAAAGGTGACATGTCAAGAGAACTATCATACCCATTGTTATAAGCAAACTCAACAAGGTATAGATAGTCCTCCCACTTTACTTGCTTGTCCATCACATACATGTGAAGCATGTCTTCCAGTACCTAGTTCACTCTCTTTGTCTGACCATCGATTTTTGGGTGGTAAGCTTAACTATAATTGAGTTGTGCACCCAAAGCATGTTGGATAGATGTGTATAGTGATGAGGTAAACACTGGATCTCTATTTGATATAATTTGTTGAGGGATTCCATGCAATCAAATAATGTCCTCCAAGAAAATATGGGCTACAAAAGAATTTGTGTAGGATGTTCTCATGGGTGAAAAGTGTGCTACCTTGGACAACTTGTTCATTGTCACCATGACATAATTGTGTTGTTGTGACGACATAGGCAACCCTATGATAAAATTAACCACTCTGAAATGGTATGCATCTGCAAAAGGCCCATTGGATGTTGATGCTTTGCCTTCACTCTCTGGCACTCCAAACATTGAGCAACAAAATTAGCAACATCATGCCTCATCACTGCCTAAAAGTACAAATATCTAAGGTCGTCATGCATCATCTTGACACTAGGATGTGTAGAATATGGTGCACGATGTGTTTCTGAAAAAATCAAGGTACAAAGATCCCCAAACACTGGCACATAATTATGCCCCAAGTATCACAACATTCCATTAGACTCTAGCAAATAACCTGAAAACCTCCCCTCAAGGGTACGTCCAAACTCAATCTCTACTCTCACCTCCTAATACCATGTGTCACTAGGCAAGGCCTCTAAGATACGGCCTCACAAATCCACTTCCAATGAAAAAACTAATATCTCATGTTGCCTCCTACTCAAGGCATCTACGATAAAATTTTCTTTCCATTTGATGTAGTGAACATCAAAATCATATTCACACAGAAACTCCATCCAACGACATTGTCATGCATTCAGGTTTGGCTAAGTAAAGATATACAACAAGCTACGATGATCACTATGCAGTTCAAACCTATGTCCCAAAAGGAAATGTCTCCAGTGCAAAGCACATGCACAACTGTCACAAGTTCCAAATCATGAGTGGTGTACTTAAGCTCATGGTATTTGAGTTTTCTAGACTCATATGCAATCACACAACCATCCTGCATCAACATTGCACCCACACCCTCCAACGATGCATATGTGCAAACCATAAAGTCACCTACAAGATTAGGCACTGCAAGGACTGGTGCACTGGTCAATTGCTCCTTCAGAGCCTCAAATGTTGACTCACACTAGTTTGACCAAACATACCTCTTCCCTTTTCTCTGAAGGGAAGTAATAGGGTGAGCCACTTGTGAGAAATCCTTCATGAATTGACAGTAGTAACCTACCAATCCCATAAAACTTCAAACCTAAAAAACATTAGTGGGCACCGGCCAATCCATAATAGCTCACATTTTCTCCGTGTCCACTACAATACCATCACTTGTGATGATATGCCCCAAATACTTCACCTCAAATTGGAAGAATCTACATTTACCCAGGTTTCCATACAAGTGATTGTCTCGCAAGCACTACAATACATGGTGTAAATGGACCTCGTGCTCCTCAACAATCTTAGAATAGATCAATAAGTCGTCAAAGAAAACAAGGACACATCGATCGAGGTACATGTGAAATACTTCATTCATCAAACTCATAAACATCAATGGCACATTGGTCAACCCAAAGGGTACAACCGTAAACTCATAATGCCCATAGCATGTACGAAAAGTTGTCCGATGAATGTCAGACTCATGAATCTGAAGCTGATGGTATCTTGACTTCATATCAATCTTCGAGAACACTCTTGCTCCCTTCATTTGATCGAACAAGTCATCAATCCTCGGCAAGGGGTATTGATTCTTCATCGTCATCTTACTCAATTGTTGGTATTCAATGCATACATGCAAAGATCCATTGTTCATTTTCACAAAGATGACTGGTGCACCCCACAGAGATACACAAGGGCGAATATGGCCCTTGGCCAACAATTCCTCCAACTACAATCTAAGCTCACTCAACTCCTAAGTAGTCATATGATAAGGAGCTCGTGAAATAGATTCCACTCCTGGAATGGTATCAATGTGAAAATCAATGTCACGTTCTAGCAGTATTCCTAGTATCTCATCAGGGAATACGTCAACATCCTCACGAAGGAGTGGGTAATTGTCTAATGTCACCTCTCAGCTCTTAGCCTCCTTAAGGTCACTGATAGAGACTGCAAAGATTTGACATCCATGTCGCACACTCTGCTTGAGCTTCTTAGATGAGATCATTCGAAGCGAGACTGGCCTCTAGACCCCTACAAGTTCCACCTGCTCACCTGTGTCATCCACACATTCAACCAACTTACGTTGGTAGTCTATATTTGTCTGATGGTGGCTAACCAATCCATACCCAACACAATATCATAAGACCCTAAGGATAGGATGCGAAGATCAATTGTGGTGGTGAAGGTTCCCAAGTCCAACACACAACCATTGACTATGGAATCCACAATCACCTTGGAACCTATAACTAACTCAACTTTCCACCTATCAACATGTATAGCCACTAGACCACATTGTTGAACAAGGGATGGTGAAATAAAAGAATATGATGCACCGAAATCCATTAATACAACAAAAGAATTACCAAGCAATGTACCTATAGCCTCGACTACAATACCCTTGTGCTTAGCTTGATAGTTTTCAACCACCACAAATACTCTATGGGATCTACCTACATCACCCACGGTAGGTTCCAACATGGTCGCACATCTGCCAGGTTCTGAAGATGTCTTTATAGGACAATCCATTAATTTATGGCCGAGCTAACCACATGAAAAACATTCTCCCCCAAAGTTGGAAGCAGACCGATGTCCACCCTGGGAAATGCTAGAATATGGTGCACTCCCTTTGCTAGAGTACTGTTGATTACCCTAGGATGGATGGCTTTGCGGGGACTATTGACCTTAAGTTTGCTCACACCCCTTCCCTCCTTTGGTACCTGAACCATGGCCACCTTATTGTCGATGACGCTGGTGTCATTGCTCTTGAATATTGCGCCCACCTTGTGAACATTTTGATTGGGCTTGACCCTACCTTGTGACCTATGTCTGAGGGGGTGGTACACTCTGTCCTGTGGATCATATATTGTGGCTCTAAGAATCTAATCTAACATTGAGCCCCATAGCAAAATTTATCTTGACAATCATTTCCTTCTTAGTGGTGATTGCAAGTGTCTTAGGCTGATCAAGACAGACATCCCCAATGACCCCTAACAAAATGTTGAGTAAGGAGTACCTCATCATAATGGTAACTGGAGTATTGTCTCAACCCAAAGAACTGCTTCTCATACTGATCCACTATCAAGTTCCCTTGTTTGAGCTCATGGAAGTCATCAGCATGAGCCTCACAGTACTATGGAGATAGGAATTTCTCCTTGAACCTCTACTCAAAGATCTCTCAAGTGAGATCCATTATACTATTTTGGAGCTTCTTGCTTCCATATCCCACCACACAAATCCATTTTCTCTCAATTGTGTAACAACACAATGGGCCTTCACGTTACTTATATATCGATGCAAGGAGAAGCAACGTTTCATAGCTAGTAACCATGTCTTGGCCTTGAGACCTCCTCCTAGGCCATCAAATAGTGGTGGTTTAGACCTCTGAAGGTCTCTCATCATGTCCATTTGGATGGAATCTCCATCATCCCAACCATGGCCTCTCCTACGGACACCTCTATCACTAGGTTTTGTGCAAGTACACTCAAATTCATGCCCACATTCTTCTTCACCTCCGTGCTCTGACATGTGGGAGTCCCAATGGTGAGATTCCTCTTCCTTGCCACGGTCCTATTAGTTCTCCTCAACCTGAGGTCCCAACCGAGATATAATTTCCTATAAAAAAAGGCAACATTACCCTGACATCACCCTGATTGTTTTCACCTTGTCCTCCCCTTGCCTCCTAACATTCTTCCTCATAGTTTTCATCTTCATTGTTATTTCGTTGGTTGTTACCCTGACCACCAAGTCTACATGCAGGATGATGCATCACTAAAGGAGCAACAAGATAAGGGTCAGAGGCATACGTAACAATCATAAATATCACAAGCATAAGCTAAAGTAAGATACCATAGTACATAATAAAAATAATATCATAGTGGGAGTATAACACAGAGATCCCAATGTTGCAACATGGGCTCTGATACCAGATGTAATGCCCCGCCTGGACATCCTTGGAACAAGGATAGATAAAATCCAATACATTTTTTTTAAAGTAATAAACATGGATTCAAACAACATCTACATGCAATCGATCAAAAGATCACAACGGAAGACTTGACCAATCAATCTAGACATCCAACAAATCTCCAAATCATGACTTACCGACACGACCAAAACCAACTATGAAAGTTTAACAGTTATGAAACCTAGAATGTTTGATTTGTCGAAGCCTAGGAAGGTGTACAACCCTGAAGGGTACTCAAAATACCTAAACACATTTCCTAAAAACAAGCAAAAGTACCTCCTATTTTTCACGTGAGGAAATGCAATCCTATAGGTTTGCACAAGGAAGTACTTCACTACGTACAAGAAACTACTTTCTCACGTGAGAGAATGCACTTCTTGTGCAAGGAAACACCAAATTGGTCAACAAACTCTAAGCAACTGAGACCAAGGCTCGCACAAGAGAATGCCCAGCCTAACGTGAACATTCACCATACTTCACGCGAGAGAAGGGTTTTCTCGCATGAGGAATCCCCTTTATGACATGGGGTTTGACATCAAAAAAAAGGAAATCAAAGCCACAAATGTAAAGTAGAATAATTTCTTCACATCGGGGAGTACCAGATCCACAAATATTAAGGCTCGAACACTCGAATGAATGTAAAATAGCTAAGCATGCTAGAAAGGATGAATCAACCAACTAATCATCTAATCCATAGCATCTAGTAAGCATGCAAAAAAATAGCATTACAACAACATACATGAGCATAAACCAACTATCTCTATAAATTGAAATAGCATAAATCACATGGAAACATACTATAGAAGAAAGAAGAACCATGTGAGCATCCAGCTCTGGAACTGAACATGGAGAAAGGCCAACTTTGTATGTCGGTCCCCAATAGTGGTAAAGGTAGTCATGCCTCCCAACCACGTGGAACCCATAGGCTCACTCCCGTCATGTTGATGGAGATAGTGATCCGACCTCAAACACACATAAGATAACCATCAATGGCTAAAACTTATGCCAAACAGTACACTGGATTGAAACCAAGATCATGAGAAAATGCAATACAACAGGTCCTAGTCAGATGCTCTATGGGTCTACTATATAGGGGACTCTGGTGGAGAGTCGGTTGCTTAGGACTCCCAAGTGAAACATCATTATGGATCGTTCCCCTCAGGAGGCCAATGTGTTGGGTCCCCAGTTAAATCGTTTGAACAATGTGGTATTTTCTTATCTTATTTAATAAGCCATGAATTTATTCAATTATCACTTATTAGAAACTTCTACATGTATATCTTGTCGAGAACACGACCTAGGGTTATGAGAGAAGCCCCTCCACAGACCTAGCCTATATACCCAAGCTCATCACACAATGAGTACCTGTAGGCAATGCAATCTCCCAACCCAACCCTAATGAACATAACTCAACTGACAAGTGCACGCTTAAATGCTCGTGTGTGGGCACACCAACTATGTGATGATCATATTAACAAGGGCTAGATGAGAAACATATAAAACTCCAATAAAATATATCACTCAACCAACCTATATCTGGGAGTACGGATTCAACATGGATCCCAATGCAATCAAAAATACATCAAGGGCTGGATACATATCCCTACAGATAATATGGATCCACGACCAACTTCCATGCAAAGAAAACTCGAGAAAACCAGGTAGCACACAAATTGAGGTGAAAACCAAAATTGACAAAAACCTCCAAATTAAAACCCATTATGTCACTAGGTATAAAAGTCAAAAATATCAAATAAAATCTAGGTTCAAAGTCTATATGCAAAAATGGCCAACATAACAGCATGGAACCCCAAATCCTCAAGTCAAAAAGCACTCAAATGCTTCTACTTGCCCAATCGGGTAGAGCCGGCATACAAGAATTGAGAGGAACACTAGTTCTCTTCCTCCTAGAAAACTTCTATCCAAAACAGACTCTAAAATAGAGTCAAAACATAAAAATGAGAGCACCCTACCTGGTAGGCAAAAAGGGCAAATCAAGAATGCACGCGATAAAATAATCGTTTCGCAGAGGTCATCCAAAAGCTCGAGAAACCAAAGTCTCCCCGAGCCAGATCCAATGAGACCAACTTCGCAACAATCCCACACCCGTAGCTCCCATAATGAATCAAACAGTAATTCCTCCTTAAGAGGATTTGGATTTTGCTCTCAAACTTTCTAATTCAAAAGTGAGAAGTGAGGGAATAATTTCTTGTTGGGATATAAATTCACTTTTTTAAAGTGGGATATCATATTAGGAAAATAACAAGCTCACTAAAACGATCCCTTTTTCAACCCAGACAAAATTGAGCAATTCCAATTTAGATGGAATTCAATTGTGACAAAGCTGTTGAGAATTAAATAATTAAATCAAATATAAATTTCCCCTTAACTATTAAATCACAAAATTCCTTAATAACTTTCGCGACAATTGTGAACCTCTATATGCATAGACATGCTCACGAGTCTAATCACATAATGCAAATGAGTCTAGGTTTATTAAATCACTGGAGGGTTTAATTACTCAATTAAATAGGATACGTTGACCATATAGGAATGACATTGGCTAGGTAAGAACAGTCGATTCACTAACTCCATGTGCCACTGGTGGGGATATAAATCTTGCACATTGAACAACATGATCAAGTGCAATTGCATAATATAATATAGCTGAAGTGATAAATGCATTAAATCCCATTAAATAGCCATTTATTTAATCACATTAAAATTGTATATTTAAATCACTTGATGCATCATAAAACATCATGTCACATCAATAAGTATCATCATGCAGATATGATCAAATTGAACAACATAGCATCTAACATCTATGATACTAGTAAATCAAAATAAATTATCTAACCATCAAGTCATCTTGAATGTCCTCCAACATGAGTATCAAAGTATCTCTCAAAACCAAAATATAACAAGGCATAGAATGAAAACGCAGGAGCCACTAAAACTATCATAGTCTAATTCATTTAATTGTCCATTGAATACCACACTCATCAACATACTTTCTTAAAATTCTCTTCATTAATCAAATGATATGGCACTCTACTGAATTAGCATAATGTTTAGCCAACTAAGACTTGACATCAATGACAACATAACAACTAATATGACTTTCACATACATGAACAACATTATCAATTGGGGCTAACAATTACACTCTTCTAAGTTGTCAGACATCAATTGTGCACTCCAAAAAAGAGATCAGGTAAGAAACCAAAATTTGATTTTGATCATGTAATTGTGTATATATAAACATACACACGCGTGCCCATGCGCACACACACACACGTGCGCGCGTGCATATAGTGTACAAGAGTCTATAATAGCCGCCACATACAAAGATTCACAAGCACCTAGTGATCATAATCATCAAGATACATAGGTAAATTTATTTATATTTAAAAACATGTACACGTGTTTTTTTTTCAAGTTTATATATTTCAAAAACAAATGTATTTGTTCTTGTTATAAAATATTCTAACATGTGGAATTTTCAAGTGTTATACACAGACCCCTCAAGCGGGTGGTAGATTGTATCATGGACCAAGTGGTGAGGGCTCCTTGAGTTAGAGTTTGATGTTGAGGAAATACATTTCTATGTACTTGATTAGATTTGGTTATTTTGGACAATGATACATTTCTATACATACTTCTTGGATATGTTGTGGAAACTCTTATTTGATACATTTAGATATATATTTTGTGGACATGTTGATATTTGATGCATTTCTATGTATATTATGGACATTGATATATTTGATCATGAACATTTGTATATGTTATGGGAACATCATGCACATGTTTAGATATACATTTGCATTAACTTATTTTAGAAAAATTATATCGACATTTCATGTGTGACATGTATATGAACTTATTTACATACATGTACATACACATGTTACATGTGAAATAGGTCCATTTCTTGTGTTATGTGAAATTTGATCTTTAAATATTTCATGTCTTGGAAAATTTTAATAATTTATACATGAGAGCTAAATCTTCAAGTAACCTAAACTAATGGCATATATTTAAAAGATCATAAGTTATCACATTAAGATGGTATATATAAATATAAATATACATATATTAAGATGGCAAACACACACGCACACGCACGCGTGCGCGCGCACACACACACACAGAGGCAATGTATTAACTAACACATGACATATAACTTGTAAAAGGAATATAAGAAACGTATCTCAACTAAAATTGAATATAACAAATGAATTTAAACTAATGGCATATAATAAATCACATTTAAGTTTAGGTAAGGATATATCGATCAAAGATATACAATAAATGTATCAATAAATTATGCATGTAAAATAAATGACATATACGTAATTTATCTCAAATAAATTTACATATAACAAATGAAAGTAAACTAATCATATTTAATAAATCATGTATAAGTTTAAGGTTAACTACGATTTCTTAGAACATATAACTTCCCCTTATGACACACTAGGGTCTTAAGTGTTTGCAAGGTCCCCTTAGAACACCTAATACGTAATATTGTATTGTAATAGGTCCCCTTAAGACATCTCATTAAATATATTCTTAAAAGATCCTCTTCATACATCTCATTGCTTGACATCTCGAATATTTAGATCATATAAGTTCCCCTTATGACACATTAGGGTCTTAAGTGCTTATAAGGCCCCCTTAAGATATCTCATTAAATGTATTCTTAAAGCATCCCCTTAACGATCCCCTTCATACATCTCGTTGCTTGAAATCCCCTTAAACATCCTCTTAATACATCCCCTTACTCGACATCCCCTTAAACATCCTCTTAAGACATCCCCTTACTATTGTCTTCAATATGTGTAAGGTCCCTTTATAACACCTAATTGGTTTGAATGCATCATAATAGGTCCCCTTAAGACATCCCCTTAAACATCTTCTTAAAACATCCTTTTAAGACATCCTAATGGTTTCTAATGGGTTATAATAGGCCCTAATGAGTCCTAGGACACATTGGTACCACTTAAGACCCCAATGTGTCTTAAGAGAACCTAAGATGTTGTGAGGGGTTTAATTGGTCTTAATGTGTACTAAGTGGTTCTAATATGTCTTAAGAGATCATAATATGTCATAAAAGGTCCCAAGTGGTCCAATGACACATTATAAACTTGTAGGATATATTAGTACTAGACTTAACACCATACGTGTCATAAGTGGACATACTTTGTCAAAAGAGGTCCTAGTAGGCTCTTATGTATTGTAATAGGTCATAGTAGGTCGTAAAAGGTCCTAGCGTGTCCTCAGACCACTTAGGATCTATTATAACCCATTAGGACCCTTTACGACCTATTAAGACACATAAGGGTTTACTACAACACATAAGGGCCTATTAGGACCCCTTTTAACATATCAAATATCCTTAGGACATGTGAGGATTTTAAGTGGTACTAATGTATCATAAGGGGTCCTAATGTGTTATAGGACCACTTAAGACCTATCATGATACATATGTGTGTTAATAGGTCCTTATGAGCTTTGATAGCTCATAAGGGATCCTAATGCATCCTAGGACCACTTAGTGCCTTTTACAACCCATTATGATTGATAAGAACCCCTTACAACCTATTAAGGAACATAATGTCCTACTCCGATACATAAGGACCTACTAGGACTCATTTTAACAAATTAGGTCCCTTTAGGACACATAAGCGTGTTAAATGGTACTAAAGTATCCAAAGGAGTCCTATGCCCAGTTAGAACCCATTACATAACATTGTTACCACGTGAGACACATTAGGACCACTTAGGACACATTAAGACCACTTGAACCCTTTAGAACACCTTAGGTCCCCTAACATTGAGGTCTTAAATGGTACACTAATGTATCACATGGGTTCCTAATGTGTCATAGAACCACTTAGGACCTATTATGACCCATTACAACTCTTAGACCTTATTAGGACCTACTAAGACATGTAAGAGCCTACTACAATACATAAGGGCCTAGTAGGGCCCATTTTAACAAATAAGGTCCCCGTAGGACACATAAGTGGTATTAATGTATCCTAAGGGGAACCAATGTTTTCTAGGACAATTTAGGACCTATTACCACACATTAGGACTTCTTAAGACACATAAGGACCAATTAAGACCACTTACACCCCTTAGAACACCTTAGGTCCCCTTAAGACACATTGAGGTGTTAAGTGGCCCATTAATGTATCCTAAGGAATCCTAATGTGTCTTAGGACTAATTTTGACCTATTAGTCAACATATTAAGATATATAAGGGCCTACTATGACCCCTTTTTAAAAAATTGGTCCCCTTGGAACACATAAATATTAAGTGGTACTAGTGAATCTCGTCCTGGTGTTTCTTAGGATCACTTAGGACCTATTGTGATACATTAAAACTATTGAACCATCAAAACATAAAAGAGTAAATATGATGCAAATATATATATCCAATCCTAGTGCAAATTTTATATAAGTTCAAACTCTAGTTCAAATATTAAAGTGTGAGATCCAAAAACAAATCTACCCTATAGCTTTGGATACATATAGTTCTCTATATTTTATTATCTCCAAAAGTTTTTCATGATTTTCAATAGGTAACCTCCATTTTTTTTTTGCCACATCCTCTTTTTGGCATTGTCTCAAATTATAGCTTTGTTGCTATAACCAAGTGACTATAATGTAGAACTCTTTAGCTAGTCATGTATTCAATAAATTGAACTCCATTTCGGTCGATCTTCATTTGATGGTAATATTTAACTTCAAGAACAACTGAACCAGTAAGATATGACTGCCCATGACCATTTATAGTTACTTCTAGCAACTTGTATTTCACTTTTGTGCATCTTACTAGATAATAATCTGCACCTTATGTATTTTGAGGATCTAAAACCACAAAAATGATATCACCTATACAAATGAATCATGCATAAATTAAAAAAAAATTTAAAAAACAAGATCTCTAAAATTTGAGCATCACTGAAGTGATAAATTAAAATAAAATTATAAGGAAAATGTACGTATGCATGCACCTACAACAACTAAATTAGAAACACATTCATTATCAATTGAATATCTATGTTTTGTTCATTATCTTTATAAGGAGGCTTTTCGATTAACTCTTTTAGTTCTCATTGTCAAACGTATACATTTGCAATATTCTTACATTGACTAATTGTATCGTTCTGAACACAATCATTACAAAACATGATTTATCTCTTCCTTAAATCAATGGAAGGTTATGGCATCCTGAAGTCATAACATGATGCAAACTTATAATACCAACAATAGATTGACAATTGCAAGGATTAGATCATTCAATATCTATTAAATGCAAATATGAAATTGTTAGATCAACAATTGAAATAATTCATAAAAAAATTAAACAATATGAGGCCATTTTTTTAAACCTTTTACTTCCTAAATGGTGTTTCTTGTATTTTGTGTCCCAACTAGAAAAATGAGTTTGACACCATTCAACAATTTTATTTGAATTCTCTATCATGTTACCTACACAAAAAGGAGTAAGTTAGTTTAAAGAAAATCAAACTTGAAGTTCAATGTAATTTCATGCATTGAAAATATTGAACACTATTTGTGTACCTTCAAGTTTCTATTGCCAAAGTTCATACATGCTCCTAATCCATCGTGTCCTCCTTTCCCATGTCCACTTCCAAAGAAGTTCCAAAAGAACTTAATATTGCTTCTAGTATGTTGCATGGATAACCAATTGAAGGATTTTGTAGACTTAATTTGTCCTACGAGAAATTTTTACATACACATGTACATAAAAACATTCAATAAAATGTACATGTAAAATTGATATTATACTGGAATTTAGTTAAAGATAATGTACTTACCTACACAACCATCAAACCAAATCTAGTGTTGTGAAGCAATCATCTAGTGATTCACAAGATCTTCAAAATACATTGCAAAATAATGAGCCACATAGATGCTATCATGGACCCTACCATCATCAATATAGAAATGAAACTCCTTGATGATACTATGTTCATTTGGATTACTTTCTACCTTATCCAAATCAAATTGTGCATGTCTATAGGTCAGTTGCACAAATATTACAACTTGCTCAGAATTGTAATATTTAGCTTGAAGCTCTGATTGAGGGGGAAATGTATAGTTCTCAGAGAAATCTACAATTAGGTGGAAAGCAAATTTTAGAATTACAAAACTAGTTAGCTTGTCATCGTGCACCATGACAATGTTGGATATGTGGATAAATCATACTTCAAATTTTTTTCATAAACTAAAAGTTCAACAATTCACTTTCTTTCAATGTAATATTTTTGGAATCCTCTCATGTCTTGGTTCTGTAATATTCATATTCAAATCTCATCCACAAAAATAGTGTTATAACATTAATATTCTTAGTTTTTAATTGAAATTTTCGTAAATATCCACAATTAATGTATTTACTTTTTGTAACCTAGACATTGAACTCATTTGAATCATCTAATTTATCATATCGAATGGACCACAAATTGTGTCATACTTCTAGGGATGATTATATCTTCATTAAGTACTACCATAACTCTTTTTTTATGATTGCAAGTATAGATGAAATTGAATGTTATTTTGATGACAAGTTTCATGAAACTTATCTATGTATACTAAGAAAGGGCACAATGTTTCTAATATTCTCTGACCTATTTTGACCTCTAAAAGTTCTTGCTTAAAAGCAAAAAACAATTGACTTTTTGTGTTCAAAATTTTAGATGTGAAATTTTCATACTCGTCTCTTCACCTTTCATCTATATGCTATCTTGTGTACTAAAGGAAACACTAGAGTGGCTAGTACAATATTCAATGATTCATGTTCTTACATGTTTATGAATTTTGTCTTTTTGAGGAAGTCTACAAATATTTACCCAACTCTTTTTAATATTTTGATCTAACATATTTCTCCTCCTAATGTATCTCTAAATCGTTCTTCTCGATAAATTTTGTGATTAAAAAATAACTTGAATTTTTCTTTTGCATCGACCTCTTACTTGAAATCATAGTCATCAATGCTCTACATGCAAAAAATGAATCAGTTTTTTGAATTATCATATTGACAATGCTCAAAAAATCAACCAAATTTTTACATTTTGTTTCTTTTAGTTGACCACTCTATCTTTTCTTGTTATTGACACCTAACAACTCTAAAATTACAATCATTTCTCTTTTTCCTAATAACCTAACAAATAATCGTGTTATATTAGTAAAACCCACATAACAAAAATGAGAGGGGGTGGGGATGAATCCTTTTTATGTAGTAATTATAAACTTCAAACATAATCAAATCACCAACTAGGAGTATAATAGTGCATAACAAGATGAAATCCAACATCATAACATAAGGTTTTTTTTTCTCGAGGAGAACTCTTCTAAGGGAAAAACTCCAATGGAGATTATCTCCATAATATCATGCACTAATAGGAAAATGTCCCTATTAGGAGACCTAGTCCTATTAGGTGTTAATATAATGCATTCAATACATTTATCCCTACTAAAGGACTGAACCCCTTCTAGAAGGTTCCCAACCCTGTTAGGAGTTGATGAACAACAGGCTCACTACCAAAGCACACTACTCAAAGAGAGAAGGTTAAAGCCACCTTGAAGAAGACTCACTATCTAAAATGATAAAGGTTAAACCCTTCTTTGATTAAGTGATTGAATTACAACTCAATTTCCTTTACAGTTTTAATGAAGTATACTTAGGAATGATAACAAATTCCACTGACACCTCTACCAAAGCATTGGACAATCCTTCAGTTCTTCTTTGTAAGCTAACATTAAGGCTTGCAAATGAAATCACATTCCCATACATTACAACAAGGAAATTAGTTTCCTTTATACAAGTTAAAAATAAGCAATTAGGTCAGCCTATAAGGACTTCTCAAATGCACAATTAATTAAATATACCCATTTGAAGATGCACACAATACCTTTTACAATTATACAACAATTATAATTACCAAATTAAGTGACTTGATTCATAATTATCATTCATTAATCCAAACAACATGCCACACCATCTTCTCGACTCCCAAAAAAAATATGTATACATCACATATTGGCAATTGTCACAACACAAGTTAAATGAACTACAAATCTTGAATCGTGCACTATTTCAAGTCTTCTACCATGCTTTATGCTTGCAAACCTTAAGTACAACTCACAAGCAAGTTATTTACAAAATACAAAAACCATGCCTGGCATGTTTTTTTGTCACTAGCATGTAACCAGCCTTCACCAAAACCACTACAACTTACTCTAGTCATTACATAAAGAGCTATGAGCATAGACATAAGGTCTACACTAATCCTGTAACACATATCCAAGCTCATATATTTAGGAATATCATACATTATGTGTACTATTCTAATCAGTAGCATGTGATGCATATAATCTAAGTCTATTCAACTCCTTTTTGAAACTCTTGAAAATATGTTGACATCAATGAAAAAACAAACATGTCAACAACTCGTATATCAATAATTACAACTCAAAAATTTCCCTTATCATCAACAATCTCTCCAATACTAAACATGCTCTTCCTAATAGAGTTTTTTTTTAAAAATTCCTCCCCACATGTTTTTAAGATGCACTTTGATTTTCTTTCAAGTACCGTATCTTCAGATGAAATTTAGCAAAAAGAGAATCCCTGTTCATTTCCATGAAATTTTGCATGCAAGAAAAAATATTTCTAGCTTGACTAATACCAATTTATTTTCCTATTTGAGTTGCATCTTTTTGAAAATCATTAGGTTCTTCTTCAACATCAACAAGTTGCTCTTGATTACATCTTGTATGACATTTCATTTTGCCATCCCTCTTTCGATCATATTTCCTTTCTCTATTCCTTTAATTTCTCGTTGTACAAAGTACTCAAATGGAGAGGTGGACAATTCAACGCAACAAAATATTGCTTTAATACTCCTTGATAAAAAGGTCACTTTCCCTCTCCTTTGGAATAAAATGCTTTCATATTCCTTCATTAAAAAAAGCTAATTTCTAAATCAAATAATCACTTCAAATATGATTAATTTGATTTGGACTTGGATTTTGAAAGCCAAACCCTGGCCTCATTTATATGAGGCTCAAGTAATATGCCACTTATGTGACTACTCGTGCAGAGCACTAACTCGACCAAGTGGGACTCAGTCAAGTCGTTTGATGTAGCATGCCATGTGACAACCAAGTCCCCAAATTTTGTAGAAACTTCTACTGTGATTTTCTCTATTAAAAAATGATATTTCAAAAAAAACTAAAAAAAAGCCCTTTTGTAAAGTTGAGAAACATGAAGCTAAACATATAATTTTTTATAGTATTTTGATTAGAAATTGTATGTTAAATTTACTAAATATTGAAATTAGGTATATTAGTTTTGCAAAAGATTTTGATTCAAAGAAAAATAGTAAATCTTATCAAATAAATCTAAAAATAATATGGAACAGTAGAAGAGACAATCATCTTTAAGAATATATAATTTGTTATTTTCCTTGTATATTTTTGATCGGGAAAAGAAGATGAGAGGGAAAAATTGTTGATCTTAGGTAAGTTCAACTTTAAATAGTTATAATGAACAAACTATTAATAAAAAATAATTCTTCCTCTTTTCCTGCACTAGCTATACAAGTCATCTAAAAAATATTTTGAACTCAAAGGAAAAAATTTACAAATAGTTTTTTGGCAGGAGGTAGACCCCCTCATTTCCAAAAAAATTCAAAAAACAAAAAATAGACTCAAATTTTTTAAAAATATATTAATTCTTCTCCATTTTTTCTTAAAAAAGGCTAAAGCCATAAACTTCATCCAGTTTCACACACATCATCAATTTACATCATCTTCAAGTTCCCAACATAAATATCACTTTTATGTTGTTGAAGTTGAATAGTTTTGGTAATGTTAACATTTTCCTTTTTAAAAGTGTGACAATTGATTGTGTTTTTACTCTCCAACCATGAAGATTACTTGGCATTTTGTGCTCATTTCTAGGGTTGCATCTTCTTTTTATTTCTGAAAGGGAATTCAAAAGGTATCAAAATCTCTAATGCATTGCCTTTGTTTTTGTTTAGTTTTCCTTCCCTTTTCCCAAAAATACCAAAAGAAGAGTCAACTTCTATGAACTCCTAGAGGTTGCTTTGCAGGGCGTACTTATGTCCCACTCTTGCAAAGCTTTCATATTATCTTCTTTTAGGTGGGAGCCTATTTCTAGGATTGATGCATAAAATTGGACTTTTGATCTCACCCCTTCACATAACCCGTGCAATGCATTCACTTCAATTTTCTTATGTCTTTTCTTTTTATTCTTGTTCATTTTTTTTAGGTGCAAATGAATCCTTAATGCAACCTTGAAGCATCAACAAGTCATTGCACAAATTTTACAAGGTGCTCAAAAGATCAAGAAACCTTCTTAGGTACATCCTTCAGTTTTTCCTTATTGTTGTAGAAAACTTAGTATTATTCTTTGGAATTGCTTTATATTTATATATTCTAATATCATTTGAATGTAAATTGAAATGATATACACAATTATTGGTGTAATCATACTTGTCACAATTAAATTCAATATTGGATTTTGAAACGACTTTTATCTACAAAATCTTTCAGAAGGTAACAACAATAACAAATTGCTATAGTATTTTTTTTTTTTGTTTATCCTGACCATTTGATATTTGCCAGATTTGATTCCACACTATAAATGTTATGGATGTTTTGTGTATGAATTGTTTATCTAATCCTTTCTAAATACTAAACACAATATTTCCTCATAGATTGAAAGAGAAGAATTTGATGATTAATCTAAAGAAGTTCTCTTTTATGCAAGAGGAGATTGTGTATTTGGGATTAGTGATTTTAGCTAATGGTTTGGAGATGGATCTTGAGAAGGTTAAAATAATTCTGGAGTGGCCTACACCTGAGAATGTGGGTGAGGTAAGATCATTTCATGGCTTGGTTAGCTTTTAAAGTAACTTTATAAGGAATTCCAATTGTATTTGTAATGCTATGACTAAGACAGTGAGAGGAGATAAAAAGGAATTCAAGTGGACACATGGAGCTAATAACAGTTTTGAAACTCTGTAACAAAATGTTGTTGAATAACTTGTATTAGCATTATCTGATATCAATAAGGTATTTTAAGTTGAATGTGATGCAAGTGGTAGTGCAATAGGAGTTGTATTAAGTCAAGAAGATAAACTTGTTGCTTTCTTTAGTTAGAAGTTAAACGATGCTAAAAGGATGTATTATGTGTATGATCAAGAGTTTTATGCTATTGTTCAAGCATTGAAGAAATGGAGACATTATTTGATTCCTAAGCAGTTTGTGTTGTATACTAATCATAAAGCTTTACAATACTTGGGAAGTAAACATAAGTTGAATCAGAGACATATGAAATGGGTTGAGTATTTGTCGAGTTTTACATTTGTGATTAGGCATAAGAATGGAGTCACTAACCAAGTTGATGATGCATTGAGTATAAGATGATCTTTGCTAATCGAGATGAAGGTTGAAGTTCTTGATTTTGATTAGAAGGAGTTGTATGATATTGATCCTGATTGTTCTGAGATGTGGAGAGAATGAAGAGCGCCTAGCTTAATAGAAAAACCAACTAGTTTTGATGAGTATCTTATTCAAGAAGGTATGTCATTTAATGGTATTCAGTTGTGTATTCCTAAGAGTGCTATGAGGTTGAATTTGATTATGGAAAAGCATAGTGGTGGATTGGCTGGACATTTTGGAATTGATAAAACATTGACTTTGTTAAAAGAGAAGTATTATTGCCCTCATATGTATAAGGATGTTTAGAAGTTTGTAAAGAGTTGTGAATTTTGTCAAGATGCAAAAGGAGTAAGTCAAAATATTGGTTTGTGCACACCTATTTCTGTTCTTGAGAAACACGTGAGTGACATCAATATAGATTTTGTTCTTAGATTGCCTAAGACAATGAAGGGGTATGATTCTATATTTTTTGTTGTGGACAAATTTTTCAAGATGGCTCATTTTATACCTTGTAAGAAGACATCAGATGTCGAGCATGTTGCTGAGATTTTCTTTAGAGAGATTGTTAGATTGCATGGATTACCAAAAAGTATTATTTCTGACAAAGACAGTAAGTTTGTTGGTTATTTTTGGAGGACTTTGTGGAAGAAGATTGGTACTGAGTTAAATTTTAGTTTTTATCAACAGACAGATGGACAGAGAGTTTGTGAATAGAAACTTGGGTAATTTGTTGAGATGCTTAGTTGGAAATGAATCACATAATTGAGAGATGATATTGGCACAAGTTGAGTTTGCATATAATAATTTTGTGAATAGGAGTACAGGAAAGAAACCTTTTGAGATTATTACTAGAATAAAGCCTAGAGGAGTATCAAATTTAATAGATATTGCTGGTGAAGAAAAAGAGAAGTTATGCAAGAGAAGAGTTTGTTGATTTTATGTAGTCTTTGCATAAGGAAGTGAAGTTGAAGTTGGAACAAAGTAATTTGAAGTATGAGGAGAATGTTGATAAGTCTAGAAGAAATCATATTTTTGAAGTTAGGGATGAGTCAATAGTTCATTTGAAGAAAGGAAGATATCATGTTGGAACATATAGTGAGTTGAAAATGAAGAAGTTTGGACCTTGTAAGATCTTGAATAAGTTTTATAGTGGTAAAGCTTATGAAGTTGAGTTACCTGATGACATGGATATATCTACTATATTCAATGTTGTTGATTTATATATGTTAGTAATAGGGATTACTGAGAGGGGAGGGTGAATCAGTAATTTACAAACTTTAATCACCAACCGGATATTATTACTTACTTTAAATCATGCATAACAAAGCAATAAAGTAATATTGAACAGTAACAATAGCAATACACAAAG
Organism: Cupressus sempervirens; assembly: GCA_028749045.1. Classification (NCBI taxonomy): domain Eukaryota; kingdom Viridiplantae; phylum Streptophyta; class Pinopsida; order Cupressales; family Cupressaceae; genus Cupressus; species Cupressus sempervirens. Next base: position 789,674,823 of record CM053793.1, read on the forward strand.
ATAACTCATAACACCATATTTTGTTAACTAGGGAAACCCTAGCCAAGAGAAAACCCCAGTGGGGATGATACCCACTAGATAATACTGATATATAAGTTTCTTGTTAGAGGATGGACCCTATTAGGAGTATATGAGAAAATTTAGTATAAGGAGTCCATTTTAGGAGACTTTGAATCCCAGTTAGGAGATTCCAACCCTATTAGGAGTTGTAGTATAATGTATGCAAGAAGAGCCCACTGCCCAAACATGCAATTTCAACTACAAGAAGAGCTCACTGCTCAAACAAGTAATTTACTATTATTTGTCTTCCTTGTTTGATCTTTGATCTTCAACTTGATCTTAGATCACCAAATAGTTCATACAAAACTTTGCATTTATCACTCTCACAAAAGTTTGCTCACTTCACAATCTTACTTAGCTTACACTGTTACACAAAATAACACATATCACAAGAAGTCCTTTACATAAATACCATGTCTTTACATAAAATACTGCTAGGTCGGCTAAGACCACAATTCACTTTTCCAAGTTAGAGTAAACATCTAGGATGTTAGCCCTAATTGGATAAGTAATTGTTTTGCAAACAAAACAATTCTTTCCTTCAATTCTGCTATCCTGCTTCATAAAAAATTGTTATCTCTATTCTGTACAGTTCGTACAAACTTCCAAGGTTATACACATCATCACCATGTATACTATCTCCATGTAACTTCACTTTTCATAATATGATGTCTACAACATGTTATAAACAAAACAATACACTGTTGTAAACCAAATTCTATACTTAGACAATTTTTTGATAACCAAATACTAACTATCTTTATTTCTAAGGTTTCCTATCAACATGTACATCATGTGTTTCCATTAATGACAACAATTACATATCACAATTAGCCAACTCTCAACAATTTCCCCCATTGGCATTGATGGCAACAAAATAGGAAAAATTGGCTAAATGACAAAAACAAACTATCAAAATAAATATTACATCTATTACAACTTGTTCAATTGTACATATGTGCTCCCCCTTACAATATACTTTATACTTTTACAATCTCCACATGTATCTCTCCTCTTTGTATTGTTCCCAACAATGACATGTATAAAATTTTCACATGAATCTCTCCCCCTTTGACATCAATGACAAAGGTTAAAATGTCAAGATTCAGTCCAAAACTGTCAAAACTGCTAAAATTGTTGTCTTCCCTCTATGCTGAAATTATCTTCATACAATCATCAAAAATAGTCTTTAGGCTATTCATACTTTGGTCCATGTCTCTTTTGTAGACTCGGCTGATGTGAGAATTACACATAATGCATATGATGCAATCTCAACTTCATTGATATCTTAATAGAAAAAGTTTGTATATGTGTCCTCGTCCTTGACACATTCCTCTAGCTGCTTCTCAAAAAAAGATAAGTTCAGAGCAATGGATTTCCTAAAATCAGATGTTATCTTCAATATCTGCTCTTTCCAACTTGACTCTCAATATCATCAACTTTGCTAGATGGGTATTGGATCAGGCTAGATAAAGCTTCTAGCTCATTCATCTTTGCCTCTAACTAACTATCCAAGTCTTTAGTTAGTTTGTATGATAAGGTACACTTAACATGCAAAGCTTTCCCTTCCTACTGAAATTTTTGAAGTTCTTTTATGCATGTATCAAGATTGACTAAGTCATTCTTAATGTTTTGGAAAATGGTGCTAAACAAGTTAGCATCATGGGAAATTTGAGCCTTTGCCTTTGCAACATTCAGCAAATTAGTAAACTCTTCATCGAAAGACTTTAGCACTGCCTATGCTCTTAGTTTGAGATCTAACTCATTATGTTGTATTATCAAAGTATTGTATAATCTGTCAGTCACTTCCATCAGTGATCTTTGTAAGCTTTTAAATGTCTTATTCTTCTGTAGGAGTTTGGATAAGGATGAGATCAGACCAGTTTGATCATCATCATCAGTAGCCAAACTAGCAAGAGAGAGTGGAGTAGATGAACTAGATGTTTTAGTCTCATCCTCCCTTTGTTTCTTTGTTGCTTCTTTAGTTTTCCTCTCTTCCTCTTCTTTCTTTTCCTTTTCCTCTCTTTTTTTCTTCTCTTCTAATATTTTCCTCTCTTCTTCCTCTATTTTTATTTTCTTTTATTCTTCTGCAAGTCTTCTCTTATCATCATCTTCCTTTCTTCTTCTATCTTCCTCAAGCAATTGTTGGTTGGCTTCCTCTATCTTTTTCTTTTCAACTTCTATTAGCCTCTTCTCTTCCTCTATTTGTTTCAACTTTTCTTCAACATCCTCGATGTTAGGTACATTTGATTCGGAACCACCAAATGGATTGGTATCATCAATGTTAAGAGTAACATTGGTTTGATCAATCTTCATAGTGTCACCACTAACTGACACTTCTGCGGTTCTAGGAGCTAGAGGAGATGTTGCTTGTGATTTTGACAACATCTTACTGATAGCTACTAATGTTTCCTTTCTCAATGTATCCTTCTCACCAACCATAAATAAGAAAGGCCTCAACTTATTTCTTAAGTATGGAGCGAGGTTATTTAGTAATCTCTTAATTCCATCTTTATCATCAGTCTTGCAAATGGTTCTTAGCATAGACTTTCGAAGTTCAAGGTTTTCTTCTCTAGCTAGAGTCTTCTTCTCTATGAGTCTCTCATAGACTTTCTGGTTCACTACTCCTTTGATATCCTTCATACTTAGATCATTTGCAATGATATGTCTCACAGTAGATATATCAATTTGATCCTTTTCAAAATTATTATAGAGATCATAAAATTTGTTCATATGAACAAAGTTTCCCTCATTTGCAATCGTTGTGTTAATCTTCTCAATCTTCAACTTACATGGATGTCGAGCTTTGTCTACTGCTTGTTTAGGTGGAGTCACCTTTTCAGTTTGTTTGGTTTCCTATTCCTCGACCTCTTCATCATCACTAGATTCAATTGTCAGCAATGCTTTCTACCTCTTGCCAAGTCCTGTAGCCATCTGTTTGACTCTCTTAGTCTTAGTAGTCACTACTTCAACTAATCTTTTTGATTTTCTTTTATGTTCACTTGGCTAAATATCAGATACTGTTGCATATGGTATGCTTTGTCCCAATCTTATCTCAGCAACTGAAACTAACAAGGGTTGTATGTTCAATACACCTTTTTTCATTGTCTGTCTCATAGCCTCAGATTCACTTTTTGTCATTCCAACCTCAGATAATGCCTTCTTCATGATTGACTCAACCTTCTTATCAAATGCCTTCTCCAAGGTTGCTTGATGAGCATGCTATGTGATCTCATCATATGTGCCAAATCTATACTTAGCTTTATCTTTCTCTGAATTCAATAGCAAATCAATGTAGCCAACTGCAACATCATCACTCAACTCATAGCTCAAAGGATCCAAGAATGCCTCCCGAAGTGCCACTACTTGAATGTAGGTGTGATCTGTAGAAACTAATATACAAATATCTTCCTTGAACCTATCCACAATTGCTGGTGAAATCCTAAATCTTTGTTTCATCTCATTTTGAAAAGTCCTCATAATTAGGTTTCCACTATCCAACACTTTGTCTACAAGGTGCCTTTTGCATACTTCTGTAATCTTTTCCATAGTGCATATGTCTATACTTATTACATCTGTTACTGATAAGTAAGGAAATCTCTTTAGTGCATGAAAGAATATGTGATTTATCAATGATTGGAATCTAAACACACCGTTCTTTTTCCTCTTAACCTTTTCAAGGTTTTCCAAGAGTTGCATTCTCAATATTTCACTCAGATTTACTTCCTCTTTCTCTACACATATCTTATAAGTTGCATAAATAAATCCTGTTGAAAGTTCATTTATCTTAGAACTTGCACAAATTGAATAAGCAATAATTCTGCTAAGAAATCTCACATCATCCTACTTGATGGAGTTGATTACCATAGCTTTCCCATTGTATACTGCCCTAGTGTAACTTTCTACTTTCTTCTTAACCATCTTCTCTCCTATGGGTACAATGCCTTGTTTGTTAAGACTAGTTACCTCATGTATAAGGTTGGCAGAAATGTCTACTACATTATCTTGCATCCACAATTTGCCATCATGAATTCTACTCGATATAATATGTGTCCATTCATTTGTATCTAACTCATTGTAGAAATGATACTTAAACAAGTCTAATTCCCTTAAGAGTTCAAAAGTGTTCAAATTCGGGCTTCACTGTCATGTTGTGGTTAAAGACTAGTTCCATATCCTTATTCATATATTCACTGCCAATTGACTCAAACTTGCAATTCAAATAATTTTCTACATCTTTAAGGTAAACTACTTTGTTCAGAGTGATAGACAATGCAGAGTTAGGGTTTCCATCATTAGGTTTTATGGAAACTACCTTAAACTTAGGTCTATCCTCATTCTCAACACTATGAACAACTAACATATCCATGATCTCTATCAAACAATATCTTTTACCAAACAAATTTGTGGAAAAATGATAAAATACCTCTTTCCAAAAATAAGGTTTGCTTCAAAATCATTCTAACAAGTTGCTTCTTGATGCTCTATGCTTCGAATGAGTTTGTAATGAAGTAAAATTCAATTATGTACTCCATTTATCCATCAACTTGAAACTGCATTTATTGTGTACTTCACAAATATGAAAAAGTTGTCAATTACATTCTGCAATTGGATAACTACACAAGATCATCTGTCCAATCTTCAAATTCCACCTGAGGTTTACTATAGCCTCCTTTCGTCATGACAATCATCCTCAAGACGTCACATCATGCAATTCTCTGAAACAATATACTTTTCATCTTTTGTTATAGAATCAATTCTTACTGCAATAACAATAACTCTGAATTTCTTCATAACTTGTTTAGATGAGCTACAAATCACAAGTGAGCTTAGGTACCATCTAAACATAGTTGGATGCACCTTTTCCAACTTCACTACTTCTAATTTGGTCTCTGGCTGAAGTTCTCAAATTCTAATGCTGTGAACAAGCTTAATTCAACTTAATTGAATCAAACTCAACAACTGCCTTTGATCTTCCTATCTCATCATCATTTATCTTTTCTTTTGAGATATATGTTCCTTTCACAAATGCTTCATTAAGTTCTTGAAGTTTTCTCACAATGTTTATTTTTTCTTCACTGTTAGATCTGGAGTTCCTTTCATGGTTCCTTCTATCATTCCTTATGTTCCAAAAAATTCTTCCATTGTTTCTTCTGTCTCTGAAGTTTCCATCCATTCTACAGTACTTTGTTGTGTATCCGAAGTCAGTGCATAACTAACATACAGGTGCTCTATTTCTAGGATTTTACTGATCATCAGGGGCATGACGATTCTGAGCAATGAGTCCTAAGTTGTTACACTTATAGCACACGATCTATCTTCTGTCATTGTAGGATCTTTTTTCTCTTGATGTCTTTTCATTAGATCTTCTTCTATCTGTAGGGTTAGTATTTTTAGACATTCTATTATTTCTTCTATCATTATCATACTTAGGCTTCCTACAATCAATTTCATTATGACCTATACCATAAAAATTATGACAATAGAAGTCCTTGACATGATTAAATGACTTATTAGTATAATATCTTTTCATATGACCTATTTCATTACATAAAAAACAATTACCTCTAAATTCATACCTAGTTGTCTTGGGAGTCTCCACTTACTTTGGTTCATCCAAGATTTCAACTTCATTGATTTGCTCAATTTCTTTAGGTTTCTCAAAAGATTGACTAGATTCAATCTTATCATCAAATTTGTCTTTTTCTTTTAGATCTGATCTAATCTTAGGTTTCTTCGTAGCCATGTTAAATAGATAACCAAGACCAGTCTTGTCATAGTAAGGTCTCTGTATAGACATTGAATCATCAAGTTTTTCTCTGCTAGAATAAAGCTTCTCAAGCTGTTGTTTGCATTATGTCAATTCACCTTTCACAATAGTATTGTACTTATGGAGTTCTTCATGATCTTCTTTCAATGTTTCAAACTCTGATGTTTTCTTTGTTAGACTTGCTCTTAGATCTGCATTTTTAGTCCTCAAATTAGATTCAACTTTGCTAGGATCATTTCTTAAAGTCAACTTTAGATTTTTAATCTTCCACTCATGCTTCAAGATCTTGTACTTTGTCTTCAACTTTGAATAATCATCATTAGTAGTTCTAGATTCAGTAGATTTAGGCTTGGATTTCAAATGATCAATTGTTTCCTTCAACTGACCAATGTATACTTTGGAGTCTTCATATCTGTCCTTCAGCTTATCTCTTTCTTCAGTAAGGATATCAATTTGTTTAAGAGCTTCTTTGAGGTTCTTCATCAACTATTCCATATCCATAGGGGTCTTATTTAATTTGTTAGGCCTCTTCAAATTAACTGTGCTCTGATACCAATTGTTAAAAATAGGGATTATTGAGAGTGGGGGTGAATCAGTAATCTACAAACTTTAGTCGCCAATCGAATATTATTACTTACTTTAAACCATGCATAACAAAGCAATAAAGTAATGTTGAACAGTAAAAATAGCAAAACACAAAGATAACTCATAACACCATATTTTGTTAATTAGAGAAACTCTAGCCAAGGGAAAACTCCAATGGGGATGATACCCACTAGATAATACTGATATATAAGTTCCTTGTTAAAGGATGGACCATGTTAAGAGTCTATGAGAAAATTCAGTATAAGGAGTCCCTATTAGAAGATTTTGAATCCCTATTAGGACATTCCAACCCTATTAGGAGTTGTAGTATAATGTATGCAAGAAGAGCCCACTGCCCAAACATGCAATTTCAACTACAAGAAGAGCTCACTACTCAAACAACTAATTTATTGTTATTTACCATGTCTAATCTTTGATCTTTAGCTTGATCTTGGATCACTAGATAGTTCATACAAAACTTCGCATTTATTGCTTTCACAAAAAGTTCGCTCACTTCGCAATCGTACTTAGCTTACATTGTTACACAAAATAGCACACTTCTTATCGCAAGAAGTCCTTTGCATAAATATCATGCCTTTACATAAAATATTGTTCGGTCGACTAAAACCACAATTCACTTTTCCAAGCTAGAGTAAACATCTAGGATGTTGTCCCTAATTGGATAAGTAATTGTTTTGCAAACAAAACAATTCTTTCCTTTAATTCCATTGTCCTGCTTCATCAAAACATGATTATCTATGATCCGTATAGTCTGTACAATCTTATGAGGTTATACACATCATCACCAACATGTATATTATCTCCATGTAACTTTGCTTGTCATAATATGACATCTGCAACATGTTATAAAGAAAACAATACACTGTTGTAAATCAAATTCTATATTTAGACAATTTTCTAATAACCAAATACTAAGTATCTTTATTTCTGAGGTTTCCAGTCAACGTGTACATCATGTGTTGCCATTAATGACAACAATTACATATCACAATTAGCCAATTGTCAACAGTATAAGTATCATGAGTCAGATGATGAAGTTGTTGTATCAGATGATTATCCTAAGAAGAAGATTGAATAGATATTAGATCAACGAGTTGGTAAGAGCACAAGAGGAAAAGATTACTATGAGTATTTGGTAAAATGGAAGAATAAACCAATGGAAGATGCTACATGGATTTCCCAATCTAAGTTAGATTTGGCTCTAGTTGTGACATCTCAATGATTGAGGAGAGTCATTTCTTTCAACCCCGGTTGTCTGATGCGAGAACATCCTGGGTTGCTTGGCTATCCTACATGTTTACCAAGTTACTTAGTTACTGCCAAGTTGCAATGTCTTGCATTAACAAGTTTTCTATATTTTTCGAGTTCATAGTTGTTGCAGAGTTATCCTATGGTTGTCGAGTTCCTTTGGTTGTCGAGCATTGTCAAGTTCTTTTGGTTACTGAGCATTGTTGAGTTCCTTTGGTTTTTGAGTGTTGTTGAGTTCCTTTGGTTGCCAAGTATTTTTGAGTTTTCTTTGGTTGTCGAGTATTGTTGAGTTCGTCAAGTTGTAGCATTTGTTGGATTCTTTGTTTGTTGAGTTATCTATGTGTGGTTTCCTATTAAAGTCAACCTTTGCATTTAATTTAGTTATAGGTATTTGTTGAGAGTTGACTTGTGGCTTATTCTAGTATTTAATATGAGAGGTTATTTTGTTGTAATTGCAATAGATTGACTTGTGTTTGTGCATGTATTTAAAGAGGCCTTTGGTAGAATCTTAGGTATGGAAAAAAGGTGTAAGAAGATAGGAAACGTAGAAGCCAGCTAAATTATGAAGTTTGATCTTTGTTGTTTGAATTCTAAATTGTAATGTGGTCATAACCCAGAAGGCCTTATAGCTGGGCATGAATATGTTTGTTTTGATGAATCTATGAAGGCATTTTGTTTCTCTATCTCTTGAGTTTGTTGCTATTTGGTGTTTGTTTTTTGTTGTGTTTACTCTTGTAGGTGGTTTGGATAGCTAGGTGTGTCTTTAGCCCTAGTTATCTCATCCATCTCTGCATCATATGAACTATTGTGTTGATTGCTTCCTTCTAGTATTTGGTTGCAACATTTTTCTCTATCATAAGTTTCCTTTCACAATCCATGATGGATCTTTTCCTTCTTTTTGCTATGTCATTTTGTTGAGGTGTACTAGGTGCAGATACCTATCTTTTGATTCCTCTTTCATTGTAAAATTCATTGAATTCATTAGAGATGAATTCTCCTTCTCTGTCTGATTTTAAGAATTTTAACTTCTTACCTATTTCTTTCTCAACTCTAGCTAGATACCAATTGAATTTTTTAAAAGCTTCATATTTATCCTTTAATTACATTACTATCATCATCCTAGAATAATCATCAAGAAACAAAATGAAGAATTTGTCTCTAGTGTAGCTCTTTGTACCTATTGGTCCAGAAAGATTTGTATCAACTAGTTCAAAGACTTCTTCAGTATTGTGATTCTTACTTTTGAAGTGAGTTTTACCCATCTTTCTAAGCTGACATTGTTGGCATATGGCTGTTTCAAGTTTCTTCAGATTTGGAATACCTCTTACTCTTTTGTTCTTGCTTATAGTAACTAGATTATCAAAGTTTACATGACACATCATTTTATGCCATAACCAACTTTCCTCTACATGTGCCAAGAAGCATGAACTATCAGAGTGATCAAGATAGAATAGATTACCTTTTGTCTGATTGTCAGTTCCAACTAGGTTTCCTTTACCATCCAGAAGCCTAGCCTTCCCACTCATGAAATCTACCTTGAATCCAATGTTGTTTAGTTGTGCCACACTTAGAAGATTGTGTCTTAGGCCTTCAACTTAGTCAATGCAATGCAACCTTTCCCTTCACATAACATGGTTCATTGTTTCCAAATTTGACACTTCCACCATCATAGTGCTCTAAGTATTCAAATTTTGTTTTACCACTAGTCATGTGATAAGAACAACCATTATCTATTATCCATGTGTCATTCTTGCTAACATGAGAAATAAATGTTATCTTTTTATTATCCTCATCATCTAACTCATCTTTAGTAGCAATATATACCATTTGATCTTCATTATCATTGTTAGAATCTTTAGCAATATAACAAGATTTCTTACCTTTTCCTTTATAGTCTTTATAGCTTTTGAAATCTTTCTTGCCTTTGAACTTGTTGGATTTTTTGTCATATTTACTTTCCTTGTTTGGACATCTTGCAGCAATGTGACCAACTTCTTCACAAGAGAAACTAATCAATGAAATTTTGTCTTTATATCTACCTTTGCCTTTTGGTAACCTCCTTGTAAGTAGGGCTTCAATGGCTTCAAGATCATCATCAAATTCTACTTCTTCTTCATTGCCTTTAGAGTTTCCTCCCTTTCTTCCAAGGGTTAGTTTGGATTTGAAAGATGGTTCCATGTTCCAAGATCAAGGATGATAGTTATTAAAGTTATCCAACTCAAAAGTTGTTAATCGTCCCACTGGTGCATCCAAAGTTATATCATTTTTGGGATCACATCTCATATCTTGAATAATTGAAACTCTAATTGCATAAATAGGAAGAAGAGTTCTTTATACCTTGCTGATTATAGTATCATCTTCTATTTTTCCTCCTAAGGCTCTAATTACACTCACACTTGCTTTGATTCTCTCACTGTATTTTACAATGTTATCATCTTCTCTCATCTTCATCTGATCAAATTGACCTCTTAAACTTTCTTCTTTGGCTATCCTCACCTTGTCATCTCCTCCATAGATCTTTTGCAGCTTGTTCCATATTTCATGTGTAGTAGGACAATCTTTGACTTCATTAAATTCAACATAATTGAGAGCAAAAGTAATGTCAATCATCATTGTGTTGTGATTCTTATTTTCTACTATTTTATCTACAGTCAAAGGATCAGGAGGTGACACATACTTGGTGTTTAGGAATTTTCCTATATCTCCAATGGTTCCCAAATGCAGCTTCATGAGATCCTTCCATGCTTTGAAATTATCTTTGTTCAACTTTGGAATCTCTCTTCTATAAGACATCTTGATCTTTAGCTTAGGTCCTTGAAACCTATTCTACAAGCACCAACAGCTCTGATACCAATTGTTGGAAATCTAAGAGGAGTAATTGAGAGGGGAGGGGTGAATCATTTACCACTAAAACAATTCCAAATCCCTTATATGTCAATACAAACTTCTTTTTAACTCACATCTCGATTAGAACTAGATATTCATTGTAACTTGGTTAACAAAGCAATCTTTAAATATTAATGTGCATTAACCTTCAAGAACTTAGATGTGGAAAGATTAAGCAATAAGAAAATATCATGAACACTTGAGACACCAAGATTTAATGTGGAAACCTGATTTGGGAAAACTACCAATGCAACTAGTTACAATTTTTCACTCTTCTGAAGTGAGCCCTATTAGGAGCCAATCCTGTTAAAGGTTACAAAACACACTGTTAGGTGTGACCCTATTAAATTATTTAAATCACCCTATTAAGAGTGGCCTTTTTAGAGGTCTTAAGACACTTCAATCTAGAAATGTCACCTTGCTAGAGGATTTACAAAATGACTATTAAGTCAACTCTATTAAGAGATTTCTTCACTACTACAATTGTTAGAGAGTAACAATGATTGACCTAATTTATGAAGCAACTAGATTGCATATTCATATCACTATTTTGGCTTATGCTCTAATCCTTCCTTATCAAAATAATCTTTGCAGCTCCTTGGATATTATGCCCTTAATCAGATATCCTTCTTAATTTGCTTTTTATCTTCTTCAACACTTTCACTATTTTTATCCCACAACTTGACGTTTCACATAAATGAAATACAATGTCAAGTCGGGTTGAATATCCTTACAAAAAAAAAAAAATAACATCCATTAAGTCAACTTGCATAAACAAAATAAATAAAGAAAATTATTTTGATGCAAGTCGGCTTGAATTGAAATGAAGTCACTCGGTTACCACTGAATTCTTTGGTAATCGACCTGATTAGGTTTACACTAAACTTCTAACTTGGTTACAACTAAAATCCTTTAGTGACCAACCTAGCTTAGCTTCAATTGGATCACTGAACTTGTCTTCTACTCGACTAATAGAGGAATCTTTTGAGCTCAGTTCCAACTAGTAGTGCTCGGTTAGAGTATAACATTTTTGTAACATCAATGACAATATAAAATTGAATAATTGTTATCAACACTTAGCACCCTTATGTGTCATAAGCGTACATAATTTGTTAAAAGGGGTCCTAGAAGGCCCTTATGTGTCATAATAGGCCCTTATGTATTGTAATAGGTCATAGTAGGTCGTAAAGGTCCTAGTGTGTCCTTAGAACACTTACAATCTATTATAACCCATTAGGACCCCTTACGACCTATTAAGATGCATAAGGGTTTACTAAAACAAATATGGGCCTATTAGGACCCCTTTTAACAAATCAAATCTCCTTAGGAAACATGAGGGTTTTAAGTGGTACTAATGTATCATAAGGGGTCCTAATGTGTTCTAGGACCACATAAGACCCATTACGACCCATTAGGACTTGTTACAATCTATTAAGACCTATCAAAACACATATGTGTCATAATAGGCCTTTATGAGATTTAATAGGTTGTAAGGGGTCCTAATGCATCTTAGGACCACTTAGTGCCTTTTACAACCTATTATGACTGATTAGAACTCCTTACGATATATTGAGGCAAATAACGGCCTACTACGATACATAAGGACCTACCAGGACTCATTTTAACAAATTAGGTCCCCTTAGGACACATAAGGATTTTAAGTGGTGCCAATGCATCCGAAGGAGTCCTATGACCACTTAGGACCCATTACATAACATTGACACCACTTGAGACACATTAGGACCACGTAGGACACATTAAGACCACTTGAACCCCTTAGAACACCTTAGGTCCCCTTACATTGAGGTCTTAAATGGTACACTAATGTATCACATGGGGTCTTAATGTTTCATAGGACCACTTAGGAGCTACTATGACCCATTACAACTCTTAGACCCTATTAGGACCTAATAAGACATGCAAGAGCCTACTAAAATACATAGGGGCAGAGTAGGACCCATTTTAACAAATAAGGTCCCCTTAGGACACATAAGTGGTACTAATGTATCCTAAGGGGTCCTAATAAGTCCTAGGACAATTTAGGACCTATTATGACACATTAGGACTTCTTAAGACACATAAGGACACATTAAGACCACTTACATGCCTTAGAACACCTTAGGTTCCCTTAAGACACATTGAGTGTGAAGTGGCCCATTAATGTATCCTAAGTAGTCTTGATGTGTCCTAGGCCTAATTTTGACCTATTATTCAACATATTAAGATATATAAGGGCCTACTAGGACCCCATTTAACAAATTTGGTCCCCTTGGGACAAATAAGTATTAAGTGGTACTAATGAATCTCATTCTAATGTTTCTTAGGATCACTTAGGACCTACTGTGATACATTAAGACCACTTAAGACATGTTATAATTAGTTAGGACACATTAAGACTATTGAACCATCAAAACATAAAAGAATAAATATGATGCAAAACTATATATCCGGTCCAGTTCAAATTTTATACAAGTTCAAAGTCTAGTTCAAATATTAAAGTGTGCGATCCAAAAACAAATCTATCCTAAAGCTTTGTATACATATAGTTCTCTATATTTTATTATCACCAAAAAAATTTCATGATTTTCAATAGGTAACCTCCATTTTTGGTTGCCACATCCTCTTTTTGGCATTTTCTCAAATTGCAAATTTGTTGCTATAACCAAGTAACTATAATGTATAACTCTTTGGCTAGGAATGTATTCAATAAATTGAACTCCATTTCAACCGATCTTCATTTGATGATAATATGTAACTTCAAGAACAACTGAACTAGTTAGATTTGATTGCCCATCACCATCTATAGTTACTTCTGGCAACTTGTATTTCACTTTTGTGCATCTTACTAGATAATAATCTACACCTTATGTATTCTCGAGATCTACAACCACAAAAACAATATCACCTATACAAATGAATCATGCATAAATGGAAAAAAACAAGATCTCTAAAATTTGAAGATCACTCAATTGATAAATTAAAATAAAATTACAAGGAAAATGTACATGTGCATGCACCTACAACAACTAAATTAGAAACACATTCATTATCAATTGAATATCTATGTTTTGGTCATTATCTTTATAAGGAGGCATTTTGATTTACTCTTTTAGTTCTCACTATGAAATGTATACATTTGCAATATTCTTACATTGACTAATTGTATTGTTCTCAACACAGTCATTACAAAACATGATTTATCTCTTCCTTAAATCAATGGAAAGTTATGGAATCCTGAAGTCATCACATGATGCAAACTTCTAATAATAACAATAGATTGACAATTGCAAGGATTAGGTCATTCAATATCTATTAAATACAAATATGAAATTGTTAGATCAACAATTGCAATAAAAGTGAAATGCACTTCATAAATTTTTAAAATAATTTGATGTCATTTTTTTTTAACCTTTTACTTCCCAAATGATGTTTCTCGTATTTTGTGTCCCAACTAGAAAAATGAGTTTGACACCATTCAACAATTTTATTTGAATTAGATATATCATGTTACCTACACAAAAATAAGTAAATTATTTTAAAGAAAACCAAAATTTAAGTTCTATGTACTTGCATGCATTGAAAATATTGAACATTATTTGTGTACCTTCAAGTTTGTGTTGCCAAAGTTCACACTTCATACATGCTCCTAATCCATCATCATGTTCTCCTTTCCCATGTCCACTTCCAAAGAAGTTGGAAATGAACTTAATATTGCTTCTAGTATGTTGCATGGATAACCAATTAAAGGATTTTGCAGACTTAAATTGTCCTACGAGAAATTTGTACATACACATGTACATAAAAAATCATTCAATAAAATGTACATGTAAATTTGATATTAGACTAGAATTTAGTTAAAGATAATGTACTTATATGCACAACCATCAGATCAAATCTAGTGTTGTGAAGCAATCATCTAGTGATTCACAAGATCTTCAAAATACGTTGCAAAATAATGAGCCACATAGATGCTATCATGTACCCTATCACCATCAATATAGAAATGAAACTCCTTGATGCTACTGCATTCATTTGGATTACTTTCTACCTTATCCAAATCAAATTGTGCATGTCTATAGGTCACTTGCACAAATATTGCAACTTGCTTAGAATTGTGATATTGAGCTTGTGCTCTGATGAGGGGGATATGTATAGTTCTCAAAGAAATCTACAATTAAAATAATACAATTAGGTGGAAAACAAATTTTAGAATTATAAAGCTAGTTAGCTTGTCATTGTCCACCATGACAATGTTGGATATGTGGATAAATCATACTTCAATTTTTTTCATAAACTAAAGGTTATGCAATTCACTCTCTTTCAATGTAATAATTTTGGAATCCTCACATTTCTTGGTTCTTCTTCCACAAAAATGGTGTTATAACATTAATATTCTTAGTTTTTAATTGAAATTTTGGTAAATATCCACAATTAATGAATTCACATTTTGTAAACTAGACATTGAACTCATTTGAATCATCTAAATTATCATATAGAATGGACCACAAATTGTGTCATACTTCTAGGGATGATTATATCTTCATTAAGTATCACCATAACTTTTTTTATATGATTGCAAGTATAGATGAAATTGAACATTATTTTGATGACTACAAGTTTCATGAAACTTATCTATGTATACAAAGAAAGGGCACAATATCTCAAATATTTTGTGACCTATTTTGACATCTAAAAGTTCTTACTTGAAAGCAACAAACAATTCACTTTGTGTTCAAAATTTTAGATGTGAAATTTTCATACTCGTCTCTTCATCTTCAATCTATATACTATCTCTTGTACTAAAAGAAACACGAGAGTGGCTAGTACAATATTCAATGACTCGTATTCTTACATATTTAGGAATTTTGTATTTTTGAGGAAGTCTAAAAATATTTACCCAACTCTTTTTAATATTTTCATCTAACATATTTCTCCTCCTAATGTATCTGTAAATGGTTATTCTCAATAAATTTGGCAATTCAAAAATTACTTGAACTTTTCTTCTATGCATCAACATCTTACTTGAAATCATAGTCATCAATGCTCTACATGCAAAAGATGACAACTCCAAATTTGCAATCATTTCTCTTTTTCTACATAACCTGACAAATAATTATGTTATATTAGTAAAATCCACATAACAAAAATGAGAGGGGGTGGGGGTGAATCCTTTTTATGCAATAGTTATACACTTCAAACATAATCAAATCACCAACTAGGAATATAATAGTGGATAACAAGATGAAATCCAACATCATAAAAAACAAGGATTTTTGTTCTCAAGAACTCTATTAAGGGAAAAACTCCAATGGTGATTATCTCCCCAATATCTTGTACTGATAGGAAAATATCCCTATAAGGATACCCCATCCTATTAGGTGTCAATATAATGCATTCAGTATAATTGTCCTTGCTAAAGGATAAGTCCTTGTTAAAGGATTGAACCCCTTTTAGAAGGTTCCCAACCCTGTTAGGAGTTGATGAACAAAAGGCTTATTGCCAAAGCACACTACTCAAAGAGAGAAGATTAAAGCCACCTTTAAGAAGACTCGCTATCTAAAATGATAGAGTTTAAACCCATCTTTTATTAAATGATTGAATTACAACTCAATTTCCTGTATAGTTTTAATGAAGTATACTTAGGAATGATAAAAAAATCCACTAATACCTTCACCAAAGCATTTGAGAATCCTTCAGTTCTTCTTTGATATCTAACATTAAGGCTTGCACATGAAATCATATTCCCATACATTACAACAAGAAAATTACTTTCCTTTATATAAGTTAAAAATAAGCAATTAGGTCGGCCCATTAGGACTTCTCCAACGCACAACCTTTTACAATTATACAACAATTACTATTATCAAATTATGTGACTTGATTCATAATTAACATTCATCAATCCAAACAACATGCCACACCATCTACTCGGCTCCCAAAAGAAATAATCTACACACCACATACTAGCAATTTTCACAACACAAATCAAATGAGCTAGAAATCTTGAATCATGCACTATTTCAAGTCTTCTATCATACTTTATGCTTCCAAACCTTAAGTACAACTCGCAAGCAAATTATTTACAAAATACAAAAACCATGTCTAGTGTATTTCTTCGTCACTAGCCTATAACCAGCCTTCACCAAAACTACTACAACTTACTCAAGTCATTACATAAAGAGCTATGAGCATAGATATAAGGTCTACACTCATCCTATAACACATATCCAAGCTCATATATTTAGGAATATCATACATTATGTGTATTGTTCTAATCAGTAACATGTGATGCACATAATCTAAGTCTATTCAACTCCTTTTTGAAACTCTTGAACATATATTGACATCAATGACAAAACCAACATGTCAACACCTCGTATATCAACAATTACAACTCAACAATTTCCCTTATCATCAACAATTTCTCTTATCATCAACAATCTCTCTAATACTCAACATACTCTTCCTGATAGAGTTTTTTTTTTAATTCCTCCCACATGTTTTTAAGATGCACTTTGATTTTCTTTCAAGTACCATATCTTCAGATGGAATTTAAGAAAAAAGAGAATCCTTGTTCATTTCCATGAAATTTTGCATGCAAGAAAAAATATTTCTAGCTTGACTAATACCAATTTATTTTCCTATTTAAGGTGCATCTTCTTCAAAAGCATTAGGTTCTTCTTCAACATCAACAAGTTGCTCTTTATTACATTTTGTATGACCTTTCATTTTGTCATCCCTCTTTTGATCATATTTCCTTTCTCTATTCCTTTGATTTCTCATTGCACAAAGTACTCAAATGGAGAGGTGAACAATTGAATACAACAAAATATTGCTTTAATACTCCTTGATAAAAATATCACTTTCCCACTCCTTTGGAATAAAATGTTTTCCTATTCCTTCATAAAATTCTAATCTCTAAATCAAATAATCACTCCAAATATGATTAATTTGATTTGGATTTGGATTTTGAAAGCCAAACCCTAACGTCATTTATATGAGGCTCAAGTAACATGTCACTTATGTGACTACTCGTGCAGAGCGCTGACTCAGCCAAGTGGGACTCAATCGAGTCATTTGATGCAGCATGCCATGTGGAAACCAAGTCCCCAAATTTTGTAGAAACTTCTACATTGATTTTCTCTATTAAAAATGATATATTAAAAAAACTAAAAATACCCTTTTGTAGAGTTGAGAACCACGAAGTTGAACATATAGTTTTTATAGTATTTTGATTAGAAATTGTATGTCAAATTTACTAGATACTGAAATTAGGTATACTAGTTTTACATAAGACTTTGATTCAGAAAAAAAAAAAATAGTAAATCTTATCAAATAAATCTAAAAATAATATGGAACACTAGAAGAGATAATCCTCTTCAAGAATATATAATTTTTTATTTGCTTGGTATAATTTTGATCAGGGAAAGAAGATGAGAGACAAAAATTGTTGATCTCAGGTAAGTTCAACTTTGAATAGTTATAATGAACAAACTATACATAAAAACCAATTCTTTCTCTTTTCCTGCACTAGCTATACAAGTCATCTAAAAAATATTTTGAACTCGGAGGGGAATAAATGACAAATAGTTTATTGGCAGGAGGTAGACCTCCTCATTTGCAAAAATTTTCAAAAAACAAAAAAATAGACTTAAATTTTTTTTTAAACATATTAATTCTTCTCCATTTTTTCTAAAAAAGGCTAAAGCCATAAACTCCATCCAATTTCATACACTTCATCAGTTTACATCATCTCCAAATTCCCAACATAAATATCACTTTTATGTTATTGAAGTTGAATAGTTTTGGTAATGTTAACATTTTCCTCTTTAAAAGTGGGACAATTGATTGTGTTTTTACCCTCCAGCCATGAAGATTACTTGGCATTTTGTGCTCATTTCTAGGATTGCATCTTCTTGTTGTTTCTGATAGGGAATTCAGATAATATCAAAATCTCTAATGCATTGCATTTGTTTTTGTTTAATTTTCCTTCCCCTTTCCCAAAAATACCAAAAGAAGAGTCAACTTTTATAAACTCCCAAAGGTTGCTTTGCAGGGTGCACTTATGTCTCACTCCTGCAAAGCTTACATACTATCCTCATTTAGGTGGGAGCCTATTTCTAGGATCAATGCATAAAATTGGACTTTTGATATCACCCCTTCACATAACCCGTGCAACGCATTCGCCTCAATTTTCTTATATGTCTTTTCCTTTTATTCTTATTCATTTTTTCGTAGCTGCAAATGCATCCTTAATGCAACCTCGAAGCATCAAGAATCCATTGCACAAATTTGACAAGGTACTCAAAAGATCAAGAAACCTTCTTAGGTACATCCTTGAGTTTCTCCTTACCATTGTAGAAAACTTAGTGTTATTTTTTGGAATTGCTTCATATTTATATATTCTAATATCAAATATAAATTGAAATGATATACACAATTACTGGTGTGATCATAATTGTCACAATTAAATTCAATATTGGATTTTGAAACAACAATGACTTTTATCTACAAAATCTTTCAGAAGGTGACAACAATAACAAATTGCTATAGCAAACTTTTTGTTGTTTATCCTAATCGTTTTATATTTGCTAGATTTGCTTTTAAAGATTTGATTCCACACTATGAATGTTATGGATGTTCCGTGTATGAATTGTTTATCTAATCCTTTCTAAATACTAAACATAATATTTCCTCATAGGTTGCATTTTTTTATATGCTACAAAGCAAAAATGAAGAATTATGTCAAAAAAGAAGTATGCTCTTATTAGAAAATGGCTACCATAGAACTATTTGACTTACTTTTAAATCACTCTTAGCACTCCAATGTACGCAACCATTATCAACAATAATATTATTTGATAATTAATCTTATATTCTATTTCCCTACAATGACTATTCAAACCATGACAAGGTTACTCTTTCAAAATAATGTCTTACTCCATATACACAACAATAAATTGTTCAATAAAAAACTCGAGTATTTTGCGATATTTCTCATCCAACTATACTATTCATATTGCACCACACCAACAAAAATATCATTCATTGCTTTCTTACCCTTCCTCTCATTGGCGCATAGTTGATCTAATATAAAATTAGTTGCATAGATAAAGAATGTGGTTGAATTTAAAAACTAACTATATATATAGTAACGTGATAAACCTTTTCTTGACGTTTATTCACGTGCCTACGTCGCTATAGAGAATGAACAATAGAGAATGACTTTGTTTTATTTGTTTTGTGTTAGTCTAAGAGTAACATGGCAAACAAGGGTACCAATAATTTAGTTCTTGCACCCATAATCTGAGTAGAAATGTCCACGTCCTTGCAAACAAATCCATACATTGTCTTTAGCGGGAAAAAAAGTTTGAAACATAAAGTAACATCGTTGCTATTCACACGCGCCTTCCATCCATGTATCATGAAATTGAAATCGCGGGAAAACAACCGTCAATGGATGGCAAGTTGGCAACGACTCATTGTGAATCTATTATGATTTTTTTTTTAAATAAATAAATTAGATTATATAAATATTGAAATTTATGTTTTTTAAGCGGACTTGTATGATGAACAAATAGGTATTTAATTTAGAAGTTTTCCTTTATTTAAGTTGCTATAATTAGAAGGTTCAAGTTTGTCAACTTAATCATCATTTAAGGATGGTATAATTATGAAATATATCATTTTTCCATGATTTGATCTTGAGGCCTCTCTTCAGAACAATTGATTCGAGCCTGAGATGTGATAGTTTATTCAATCTTGTATTTTATTACGTTTTTGTAATTTGAACAGAGAGCTCCTCATTGTACCAATATTTGCATGTTCCAGCAAGTATTTGACCTCTGTTTCAATTTTACAATCTAGAAAACTGAAAATTAATGCAAGCAAAAATTTCATTCAACTATGAAAATAAAAAAAATAAAAAATAGTAGAAAATAGTAGGTATCCAATAACAAAGTAAGATCTCCGGAAAAAGAGATTAGACCAGCCAATAAACAGGTTCCTTAGAAAACTATATTAGCAACCCTGTCAATGGGGTCCTCCTCAGATCCCACTATAGCAAAAAGAAAGTGTGTTGTGTGATATGGATGAATAAGAAAATAAGAAAACTACAACTTTTCATGTTTTTAAATTGGAATGAGGCACTTGAAGCCCAGATATAAATGTTCAACTCTACCCAATTAACTAAGTGTAGTATGATACATTGAGAGAGAAGGAAATATATCCTTTGGAAAATAGCTTATGAATCTTTCTTGCACCAAAGTAACTAGATCACTAAGGTGGCCCAGATCATTAGAGCTAGCATTGCTTCTAACCAACATATGGACACTGGTGGGGATGTTGGGACACTTACTCGTTCTTCTGGTTCTTAAAGACAATAATATGAAAGGGGGCCCTTAAAATAGTGGGGTTGGGAGTCGGTGTTGATGGGTCTTCTGTTCTCTCAACTGGATCAATGATCTACTGTGATTTCAATAGCATCATATAGAATTGACTGACTCTACTACTTGATCTATCTATAACCACATAGGATCTCTAGTACACTTGACATTCCCAACTACACACAACCCAAAAATAATAGTCATGCTTTATTCATTCCAAAATACAAAGTAAATACTTTCAACATTGCTAGAAATTAAAAACATAGATGCTTTAGTTAATGAATTCTTCAGTAGTTTACAGTTACACACATTTATTTGGGTTTCTTAATGTGATTTTCATGCCAATCCCGCTGATATCTTCAAACCCATATTCAAAAGGTTTGTATTATTTACCTTAGCATTCACTTGTACTAGTCAAAGAAAACTATGAAAGTCCAGTGTACAACAACTGGATGATACATATTGTTTAGAGCATAGCACCAAGGCCTAATTTGATAGTGTGTCATACAACTCCTATTTTTACAATATGGATTGGCATTGGATATCACTAGACCAGTCCTTTAAAGGATATTGTCCAACCCAAATAATGGCATCAGTGGAGTCTTCTTTTAGGACTATTGGGATATCAAATTATGGCCTTTCTTGTGCTCCCTATACCTCTATTTTGATCATTTTTGTATGGGTTGACGGCCTCAAGTTTTGGCACTGGTAAACAAACAAAAAATTTCCCAAAATGAATAAATCAAGCAAAATTGTGTGGGTGTCAAGATGCTTAATTAATTTTGAAGCACTAAGGCATTCAATGCGACTTACACTAACTTAGTTAGAATTTTGTAAATTCTCTAACAGAATAATGTATATGACAGTCCCTAAAGGAATGTCTAAAGAGGGCCTCAAATGATCCTATTTAGAGGAAATCAACTAATCTATTTTTCTAGCTTAGCCATCATTCAACTCCAAATGCAACCATTGTAAAAACACATTTTAATAAAACCAAATGAATTATTGCTTATGAAAGCAATAAATTGGCTATCTACCCAAGGTAGGTTGGCCCACTTATCTTGGTACGTTACACTTTCCTTGAATCCAAAATTTAGTTCTCTTTTTGTAGTTGAAGAGTTCAAATTACATGGTAAACTCTATTTATGATAGGAATCCATTGCACATCTACTTGAAAGTGAAGTTGTCTAATTCAACTAATTAGTTATTTAGGTTTGTGATCATTCTTGTTTCATGAGATTACAAATAGAGTTGTCAATTGTGAGGGATAGGGTTTGATGTCTATTAGAGTGGGCAGCTTGTAGGTTAATAAGGGCATCAACATCTTATTGGTTTCTATTCACAGTTGAAGTCAAATGAAACATTGGATGGCAGTGGCGTAATTTCAGTGTGTGGATAGATCATAAATGTCTAGTGGCTAAGTTTTAGACTACTTTAAACTTTATTTTGAGCATTTCCTAAAATACAATTGCTTGACCGTTCTCAATATTGTCTATTACAGTATATGATTTGAGGAATCTTTAAATGCAAAAATTAATTCATCATTTTGTGCTTAAATGTGGTAAGTATGTTGTAAATGGTGCATTATTATTATTTTTTTGTCTTTTTCATTAAAAAAAATTGATTTTTTCTAGATTTTGGAGTTGGTGGATTCTTTGGAGAGAGTGGATAGATGAGAAGCATAGTTTACACTTGGATTCAATTGAGGCATCATTTGTGAAAAAAATGTATGACAAAGAATATTGTTCTCTAGATTTGTTAGTCTGAACAATGGGGATGAATGGGGATGAGTATTGAGTGGGGTGATTAGCTCACATTAAATGAGCAACCACATCACCACATATAGCTTAGAAAATTTCAACACCTAGAAAACATGCAAGTGGAGTTGAAGATGAAGACTGAACGGCGAAAAAATCAATCATCCACTACTTCATCCGTTACTATTTCCACACAATCCAAAATCAAAATAGAAAAAGTCAACGGATAATTCATATTGCTCTAATCGTCTTGCAAGCCTTAAGATGTAGTGCGGACCATCAATGCAGGAAGTGAACTTATTCATGTACCCTATCATCGTCAATATAGAAATGAAACTCCTTGACAATACTACGTTCATTTGGATTAATTTCTACCTTATACAAATCAAATTGTGCATGTCTATAGGTCACTTGCACAAATATTGCAACTTGCTCAGAATTGTAATATTAAACTTGGAGCTCTAATCGAGGGGGAAATGTATAGTTCTTAGAGAAATCTACAATTAGGTGGAAAACAAATTTTGGAATTACAAAACTAGTTAGCTTGTCATCGTGCACCTGAACAATGTTAGATATGTGGATAAATCATACTTCAAAGTTTTTTCATAAACTAAAGGTTTAGCAATTCACTCTCTTTCAATGTAATATTTTTGTAATCCTCTCATGTCTTGGTTCTGTAAGATTCATATTCAAATCTCTTCCACAAAAATGGTGTTATAACATTAATATTCTTAGTTTTTAATTGAAATTTTGGTAAATATCCATAATTAATGCATCCACTTTTTGTAACCTAGACATTGAAATCATTTGAATCATCTAATTTATCATATAGAGTGGACCACAAATTGTGTCATACTTCCAGGGATGATTATATCTTCATTAAGTACTGTCATAACCTTTTTTTTATGATTGCAAGTATAGATGAAATTGAACATTATTTTGATGACAACAAGTTTCATGAAACTTATCTATGTATACTAAGAAAGGGCACAATGTCTCAAATATTCTTTGACCTATTTTGACACCTAAAAGTTCTTGCTTAAAAGCAACAAACAATTCACTTTATGGTCAAAATTTTAGATGCAAAATTTTCATACTCATCTCTTCATCTTTCATCTATATATTATCTCTTGTATTGAAAGAAACACAAGAGTGGCTAGTACAATATTCAATGACTCATGTTCTTACATATTTATGAATTTTGTCTTTTTGAGGAAGTCTATAAATATTTACCCAACTCTTTTTAATATTTTCATCTAACATATTTCTCCTCCTAATGTATCTCTAAATGGTTCTTCTCGATAAATTTGATGATTCAAAAATAACGTGAACTTTTCTTCTACATCAACCTCTCACTTGAAATCATAGTCATCAATGCTCTACATGCAAAAAGTGAATTAGCTTCTTGAATTATCATATTAACAATGTTCAAAAAATCAACCAAATTTTTACATTTTGTTTCTTTTACTTGACCTTCTGATCTTTTCCTATTATCGACACCTAACAACTCCAAAATTACAATCATTTCTCTTTGTCTAAATAACCTGACAAATAATTGTGTTATATTAGTAAAATCCACAACAAAAATGAGAGGGGGCAGGGCTGAATCCTTTTTATGCAGTAATTATAAACTTCAAACATAATCAAATCACCAACTAGGAATATAATAGTGTATAACAAAATGAAATCTAACATCATAACACAAGGATTTTTGTTCTCAAGGAGAAATCTTCTAAGGGAAAAACTCCAATGGGGATTATCTCCATAATATCCTGCACTAATAGGAAAATGTCCCTATTAGGAGACCTGGTTCTATTAGGTGTTAATATAATGCATTCAGTACATTTATCCTTGCTAAAGGACTGAACCACTTTTAGAAGGTTCCCAACCCTGTTAGGAGTTGATGAACAAAAGGCTCACTACCAAAGCACACTACTCAAAGAGAGAAGGTTAAAAATCCACCTTGAAGAAGACTTGCTATATGAAATGATAAAGGTTAAACCCATCTTTGATTAAGTGATTGAATTACAACTCAATTTCTTTACAGTTTTAATGAAGTATACTTAGGAATGATAATAAATTCCACTGACACCTCTACCAAAGCATTTGGAGAATCCTTCAATTCTTCTTTGATATCTAACATTAAGGCTTGCACATAAAATCACATTCACATACATTACAACAAGGAAATTACTTTCCTTTATACAAGTTAAAAATAAGCAATTAAGCCAACCTATTAGGACTTCTCCAATGCAAAATTAATTAAATACACCCATTTGAAGATGCACACAATACCTTTTACAATTGTACAACAATTATAATTATCAAATTAAGTGACTTGATTCATAATTAGCATTCATTAAGGTAGGAGCCTACAACACAACGGTAAATTATGCGACTCCTATGTGGGAGGTCTTGGGTTCGAATCTACTCAAGATTAATACTTAATAATAATAATTAATCACAACACATAATAATAATAATTAATCTTGGCTTCGGCCTCTTACCAATTAAAAAAAAAAGAAAAAAAAAAAACGATTAGCATTCATTAATCCAAACAACATGGCACACCATCTTCTTGGCTCCCAAAAGAAATAATCTATACACCACATACTAGCAATTGTCACAACACAAATCAAATGAACGACAAATCTTGAATTGTGCACTATTTCAAGTCTTCTACCATACATTATGCTTGCAAGCCTTAAGTACAACTTGCAAACTAGTTATTTACAAAATACAAAAACCATGTTTAGCATTTTTTTTTGTCACTAGCATGTAACCAACCTTCACCAAAACCACTACAACTTACAAAAGTCATTACATAAAGAGCTATGAGCATAGATATAAGGTCTACACTCATCCTGTAACACATATCCAGGTTCATATATTTAGGAATATCATACATTATGTGTACTATTCTAATCAGTGGCATGTGATGCACATAATCTAAGTCTATTCAACTCCTTTTTGAAACTCTTGAAAATATGTTGACATCAATGAAAAAACAACATGTGAACACCTCGTATATCAACAATTACAACTCAACAATTTCCCTTACCATCAACAATCTCTCTTATCATCAAAAATCTCTCCAATACTCAACATGCTCTTCTTAATAGAGTTTTAAAAAAGATTCCCCCCAGATGTTTTTAAGATGCACTTTGATTTTCTTTCAAGTACCATATCTTCAAATGAAATTTGAGCAAAAAGAGAATCCTTGTTCAATTCCGTGAAATTTTGCATGTGAGAAAAAATATTTCTAGCTTGACTAATACCAATTTCTTTTCCTATTTGAGTAGCATCTTTTTCAAAACAAATAGGTTCTTCTTCAACATCAACAAGTTGCTCTTGATTACATTTTGTATGACCTTTCATTTTGTCATCCCTCTTTCGATCATATTTCCTTTCTCTATTCCTTTGATTTCTCATTGCACAAAGTACTCAAATTGAGAGGTGGACAATTCAACATAACAAAATATTGCTTTAATACTCCTTGATAAAAAGATCACTTTCCCACTCCTTTGGAATAATATGCTTTCCTATTCCTTCATTAAAAAAAGCTAATTTCTAAATCAAATAATCACTTCAAATATGATTAATTT
Organism: Cupressus sempervirens; assembly: GCA_028749045.1. Classification (NCBI taxonomy): domain Eukaryota; kingdom Viridiplantae; phylum Streptophyta; class Pinopsida; order Cupressales; family Cupressaceae; genus Cupressus; species Cupressus sempervirens. Next base: position 789,701,140 of record CM053793.1, read on the forward strand.
GATTTGGATTTGGATTTGGATTTTGAAAGCCAAACCTTGGCCTCATTTTATATGAGGCTCAAGTAATATGTCACTTAAATGACTACTCGTGCAGAGCGCTAACTCGACCAAGTGGGACTCGGTTGAGTCGTTTGATGTAGCATGCCATGTGACAACCAAGTCCCCAAAATTTGTAGAAACTTCTATTATGATTTTCTCTATTAAAAAATGATATTTAAAAACAACTAAAAATACCCTTTTGTAGAGTTGAGAACCACAAAGCTAAGCATATAATTTTTTACAATATTTTGATTAGAAATTGTATGTTAAATTTACTAAATACTGAAATTAGGTATATTAGTTTTGCAAAAGACTTTGATTTAGAAAAAAATAGTAAATCTTATCAAATAAATCTAAAAATAATATGGAACACTAGAAAAGACAATCATCGTCAAGAATATATAATTTGTTATTTGCTTGGTATAATTTTGATTGGAAAAAGAAGATGAGAGGCAAAAATTGTTGATCTCATGTAAGTTCAACTTTAAATAGTTATAATGAACAAAATATACATAAAAAATAATTCTTCCTCTTTTCTTGCACTAGCTATACAAGTCATCTAAAACATATTTTGAACTCAGAGGAAAAAAATTACAAATAGTTTTTTGGCAAGAGGTAGACCCCCTCATTTGCAGAATTTTTCAAAAAACAAAAAATAGACTCAATTTTTTAAAAAAAAATATTAATTCTTCTCCATTTTTTCTTAAAAAAGGCTAAAGCCATAAACTCATCCAGTTTCACACACTTCATCAATTTACATCATCTTCAAATTCCCAACATAAATATCACTTTTATGTTGTTGAAGTTGAATAATTTTGGTAATGTCAATATTTTCCTTTTTAAAAGTGTGACAATTGATTGTGTTTTTACTCTCCAACCATGAAAATTACTTGGCATTTTGTGCTCATTTATAGGATTGCATCTTCTTGTTATTTCTAAAATGGAATCCAAAGGGTATCAAAATCTCTAATGCATTGCCTTTGTTTTTGTTTAATTTTCCTTCCCTTTTCCCAAAAATACCAAAAGAAGAGTCAACTTCTATAAACTAACAAAGGTTGCTTTGTAGGGCGCACTTATGTCCCACTCCTACAAAGCTTACATACTATCCTCTTTTAGGTGCGAGCCTATTTCTAGGATTGATGCATAAAATTGGACTTTTGATCTCACCCCTTCACATAACCCGTGCAATGCATTCACCACAATTTTCTTATACGTATTTTTCTTTTATTCTTGTTCATTTTTTTGTAGCTGCAAATGCATCCTTAATGCAACCTTGAAGCATGAAGAAGTCATTGCACAAATTTGACAAGGTACTCAAAAGATGAAGAAACCTTCTTAGGTACATCCTTGAGTTTTTCCTTATCGTTGTAGAAAACTTAGTATTATTCTGTGATATTGCTTTGTATTTATATATTCTAATATCATTTGAATGTAAATTGAAATGATATACACAAATATTGGTGTGATCATAATTGTCACAATTAAATTCAATATTGGATTTGGAAACAACAATGACTTTTATGTACAAAATCTTTCAGAAGGTAACAACAATAACAAATTGCTAAAGTAAACTTTTTGTTGTTGATCATGACCAGTTGATATTTACCAGATTTTCTTTTAAAGATTTGATTCCACCCTATGAATGTTATGGATGTTCTGTGTATGAATTGTTTATCTTGTCCTTTCTAAATACTAAACGTAATATTTCCTCATAGATTGCATTTTTTAATATACTACAAAGCAAAAGTGAAGAATTATGTAAAAGAAAGAAGAATGCTCTTATTAGAAAGTGACTACCATGGAAATAAATGACTACCATGGAACTATTTGATTTACTTTTAAATTACTCTTAGCACTCTAACATACGCAACCATTATCAACAATAATATTATTTGATAATTAAATATTCTATTTCCCTACAATGACTATTCAAACCATGATAGAGTTACTCTTACAACATAATGTCTTACTCCATATACACAACAATAAACTTTTCAATAAACTCAAGTATTTTGCCATACTTCTCATCTAGTTATTATTATTATTCATATTGCACCACACCAAGAAAACATCGCTTTCTTACCCTTCATCTCATTGGTGCATAGTTGATCTATTATAAAATTGGTTGCACTAAAAAGAGCTAATAAGAGCTTATAGATAAAGAATGTGGTTGAATTTTAAAATTAACTATATATATAGTAACATGACAAACCTTTTCTTGACATTTATTCACGTGCCTACGTCCCTATAGAGAAATACAATATTTTTTATGACAAATATTTTTTGCTTGAACAACAGAGAATGACTTTGTTTTATTTGTTTTGTGTTAGTCTAAGAGTAACATGGCAAACAAGGCTACCAATAATTTAGGTCTTGCACCCATAATCTGACTAGAAATTTCCCCGTCCTTGCAAACAAATCCATACATTGTCTTTAGCCGAGAAAAAAGTTTGAAACATAAAGTAACATCGTTACTATTCACATGTGCCTTGCATCCACGTATTATCATGAAATTGAAATAGCGGGAAAATACAACGTCAATGGATGGCAACGACTCGTTGCGAATCTATTATGAGTATTTTAAAAAAAATAAAAAATTAGATTATATAAATATTGAATTTATTGTTTTTTAAGCGGACTTGTATGATGAACAAATAGGTATTTAATTTAGAAGTTTTCTTTTATTTAAGTTGCTATAAATAGAAGGTTCAAATTTGTCAACTTAATCATCATTTAAGGATGGTATAATTATGAAATATATCATCTTTCTATGATTTGATTTTGAGGCCTCTTTTCAGAACAATTGATTCGGGTCTGAGATGTGATAGTTTATTCAATCTTGTATTTTATTAGGTTTTTGTAATTTGAACAGAAAGCTCCTCATTGTACCAATATTCGTATGTTCCAACAAGTATTTGACCTCTATTTCAAATTTGTAATCTAGAAAATTGAAAATTAATGCGAGCAAAAATTTCATTCAACTATGAAAAGAAGAAAAAGTAGGTATCCCGTAACAAAGTAAGATATTTGGAAAAAGAGGTTAGACCAGCCAATAAACAGGTTCCTTAGAAAACTATATCAACAACCCTGTCAATAGGGCCCTCCTCAGATCCCACTACAACAAAAAGAAAGTGTGTTGTGTGATATGGATGAATAAGAAAATAAGAAAATTGCAGCTTTTCATGTTTTTAAATTGGAATGAGGTAATCGAAGCCCAGATAGAAATGTTCAACTCCACCCAATTACCCAATTAATTAAGTGTAGTATGATGCATTGAGAGAGAAAGAAAGATATCCTTTGAAAAATAGCTTATGAATCTGTCTTGCACCAAAGTAACTAGATCACTAAGGTGGCCTAGATCATTAGCGCTACCCTTGCTTCCGTCTAACCAACATATGGACACTAGTGGGGATGTTGGGACACTTATTCTTCTAGTTCTTAATGACAATAATATGAAAGGGCCCCCTTAAAATAGTAGGGTTGGGAGTTGGTGTTGTTGGGTCTTCTGTTCTCTCAACTAGATCGATGACCTATTGTGATTCCAATTACATCATATAGAATTGACTAACTCTACTACTTGATCTATCTATAACCACATAGGATCTCTAGCGCACTTGACATTCCCAACTACACACAACCCAAAAATAATAGTCATGCTTTATTCATTAAAAAATACAAAGTAAATATTTTCAACATTGCTAGAAATTGAAAACATAGATGCTTTAGTTAATGAATTCTTCAACAATTTACAGTTAAACACATTTATCTAGGGTTCTTAGTGTGAGTTTCATACCAATCCTGCTAATATCTTTAGACCCCTATTCAGGAGGTTTGTATTATTTACCTTAGCATTCCCCTGTACTGGTCAGAGAAAACTATGCAAGTCCAATGTGCAACAACTAGATGATACCTATTGTTCAGAGCATAGCACCAAGGCCTAATTTGATAGTGCATCGTACAACTCCGATTTTTACAGTATGGATTGACATTGGATATCATTGGACCAGTCCTTTCAAGGATATTGTCTAACCCAAATAATGACATCAATGGACTCTTCTTTTAGGATTATGGGTTATCAAATTATGGCCTGTCTTGTGTTCCCTATCCCCCTATTTTGATCATTTTTGTATGGGTCTAAGGCCTCAGGTTTTGGCATTGGTAAACAAACAAAAAATTACCCAAAATGAATAAATCAAGAAATTTTTTGTGGGTATTGAGATGCTTAATTAATTTAGAATCACTAAGGCATTCAATGCAACATACAATGACTCGGTTAGAATTTTGTAAATTATCTAATAGAATAATGTATATGACAGTCCCTAAAGGAAAATTTAAAGAGGACCTCAAATGATCCTATTTAGAGAAAATCAATTGATCCTATTTTATTTTTCTAGCTTAGCCAACATTTAGCTCCAAATGCAACCATTGTAAAAACACATTTTAATAAAACCAGATGAATTATTGCTTATGAAAGTAATAAATTGGTTGTCTACCCAACGTAGGTTGGCTGACTTATCTTGGTACATTACACTTTCCTTGAATCCAAGATTTTAGTCCTCTTTCTATAGTTGAAGAGTTCAAATTACATGGTAAACTCTATTTATCATACGAATCCACTACACATCCAATTGAAAGTAAAGTTGTATAATTCAATTGATTAGTCATTTAGTTATGTGATCATTCTTGTTTCATGAGATTAGAGATAGAGTAGTTAGTTGTGAAGGATAAGGTTTGATGTCTGTTAGAGTGGGTAGCTTGTAGGTTAATAAGGGCATCAACATCTTGTTGGTTTCTATTCACGGTTGAAGTCAAATGAAACATCAAATGGTAGTGGTGTAATTTCACTGTGTGTGGATAAATCATAAATGTCTAGTGGATAAGTTTTAGACTACTTCAAACTTTATTTTGAGCATTTCCTAAAAGACAGTTGCTTGATGGTTCTCAATATTGTCTATTACAGAATGTGATTTGAGGAATCTTTAAATGCATGGATAAATTCATCATTTTGTGCTTAAATGTGGTAAGTACACTGTAAATGGTGAATTATTTTTTTGTGTCTTTTTCATTAACCATTTTTTTTTTTTTTTTGTCTTTTTTCAGATTCCAAAGTTGGTGGATTCTTTGGAGAGAGAGTGGATAGATGAGAAGCATAGTTCATACTTGGATTCAATTGAGGCATCATTTGTGAAAAAAATGTATGACAAAGAATATTGTTCTCTAGATTTGTTTGTCTAAACAATGAGGACGAATGGGGATGAGTATTGAGTGGGGTGATTAGCTCACATTAAATGAGCAACCATGTAGCCACATATAGCTTAGAAAATTTCAACACCTAGAAAACATGCAAGTGGAGTTGAAGATGAAGAAGACCGAACGATGACAAAATCAATCATCCACTACTCCATCCACTAATGTTTCCACACAATCCAAAATCAAAATAGGAAAAACCAACATACAACTCATATTGCTCTAATTGTCTTGCAAGCCTCAAGATGTAGTGTGGACCACCAATGCAAGAAGTGAACTAATTCACTTCAGCATAGGTACACACAAAACCAATTTTATTTTTACATATTGATTACTACATATTTAAGCAGTGATGTTACTTACTCCTCATTTGTGATATTTTAAAACAAATTAAAATTCTGTATAGAAGTAAAATTCATGATTAATTCATACACACAATAATTTATCTATATATTTTGTATTAAAATATAATTTATTCGAAAATAGAGAATTATAAGTAGTAAGAATAAGAGAGGATATGTTTGAGTGAAGTGATATAGTGAAAATATAATATATAATGATATGTATGATACTTTATAAGCACGGTCAAAATTACACGACTGGTCTTCATCAATTTGTAGATTTGCGTCTGCAGCTCGACACCCATATGTTTTGTTTTTTTGAGATGTTTTGGTTTTTGGAGATTCTATATGGGATCCCTAACAAATATGACTGCATCATCTCTATGTTCTCATGGAAATTTACATTGTTTCCTGAATGAAGATGTGCACAATAACCGCAGGAGGATTGCATTCACTTCAGATTTCCCTGTATGCTGAAAGAGTAATCATTTTCCAGGGATCAAAATCAAATTGTTCCTATGCTTAGTGAGGACACTTGTACATTTCCAGAGATCGTTGGAGAGGCATTTGCATGTAATGGCTTCCAGAATTGGAGATCAAACTCTGTAATGATGTGCAAAGACAATCAGACGAGACAAGAGAATGGCCTTGAGATCAAGATGTCGACCTCTACTGGGTATTGCCTCATAGGTTAGCTCATATTGTGTGTTGGGGGATGTCATTTTTCCTCTATTTTTCAGCTAATTTAAAGAAATATATGAGATGTTTGTGAGATATTTGTTAGATATTTGAACAAAGTGATAACATTCTCAAAATTGCAAAGGTAACTTTTAAAAATAATATCACTATGTGTGGTTATTATGCATTACATTATCAAAATATGAGCAAACACATTAAACCATATTAAGGAAAACTGAATTGAGTATAGTTTTAAATCAAAAACATTTCAAAGAATATGATCTAACGATAATATTTCTTCAATAAAAAAGTTATTTCAGATTAGGCTCCCTTTTTAATCATTCTGAAATGAAAGCATTTGTTCAGAAAAAAGTTTGATCATATATTGAATTTGATTTTAAAAAATTATACTTTTGATTGTGTGAATAATTTTTATCATCTATGTTTCTGATTTGATATAAATTATTATATATCTATTAGTCTTCTACATCTCTAATAAAATAAATTGTATTTAAAGACAGTCTACCATCTTAGCCAGCATGCTCTGTCTAAAGTCAGATTTTTGGAGCAAGTTGCTCAGAAAGAAGGAAACATATAACAAATCATAGCTTCTTCCTAATATGTTTAAAAAAAAAAATCTTTATGTCACTCTATTTTTATGGAAGACATGCTCTATGTTATCAACTTCTATGATGAGGAGCTTTAACCCCGGAAGGAGAAGTTTGGTCCACTTTGCCCAACACGTGGTTTGCTGAAAATTGTGTGCAACCCATGGTGGCTGAATTTGAGCATATGCATTGCTTCTAATGGGATGTTGTAACTAAATATGACTCTACAAAGAATTTTTTGAAGTTGATGGTCTTCCTCAACCTCTTGAGTTGATGCTGCAGTGTTTGGGGATGGGATTTTCTTGAGTGGACTTAAATTAGGCACCGACAATATAGTTTCCTATATGCACTACCCTCCATAAGAAACATAGGTGGGTGAATTTGAGGGAGATGGATTTATGTTGAGAGGCCTTACGAGAGTGTTTCTTGATATTTCAGATGCTTCAAATCTCCATAGACACAATCATGATCTTCTAGCCCTTGACTCATATGACTGTTCTTATAGTTTCTATATAGAATAGATTTCATGGTCTTAATTGATTCTCATTGAGCTAGTTAGATTCAAATTTAATCTAGAATTAGTTCAAAGTTATAATTGTTTTTTTTTGTTTGGATGGCATCGGACATTATTATTGTTTGCAATAATAACCCAAGAATCAACTTTAAAACTTAAGTTTTTTATTTTTATGGAAATTGACTAGGGACTGGTATACGTTTATCCTAATGAAAAAGGACAATCAAATACCGTGTTATTGGTCTTTTGTTACATCAAATTCTAAAAATGAATTTAAAACAGTCTGGCATGGGGGCGATATCTCAAGACTTAGCCATTAGATTTCATATATCATTGGAAATCCAATTTGCCAAAAGCTCACTAGAATGATTTTGAAAATAATGGTTTGTTCAAAAGTTATAGTCACCTATGTTTGATTCTATGTGAAAGTTATAAATTTCTTTTGTTAATAAGAATTATTGTGACTTTAAATAAGCAAGGTGTTGTTTGGCTAATTGGTTGTAGTACCAGAGGTTCTATGCTCCAAAATACTTGTTTATATTGTTGCATGCTAAAGACAAATTGAACCAACAACCTATATAAATTCAAAAACTAGACCCCTCTCTTGGTGTGGGGCTAATTGTATGGTGCCTCTTTATCACATATGCATAGAACAATTATTCGTAGATTGCTTGTTTATTTGTTTGCCCAAATTCTATGATTATGGTTTTTGCACTTTATTTGTTTTTGCACCTTAAATTGTTTTCAGTGGATAATCATTAATTTCTATATGACTGTATAACAACTTATATGTTTTATGGTTGTTTATTTTGTACTTGATAATGTCTTCTTTCAATAATACGATTCAATAATACAATTGAGGGAAAATTTTGAAATCTTGGTTCTTTTGGCTAGATTCTCATTGAAGGAAAGGAAAGGGAACATAATAGCTCAATATAATACTTTTATCTTATAGTTTGTCCAAATGTGAGCAACACAATTTTTAGGTGGCCTTTAATAAAGAAAATTGAATAGCTTCATACATCGAACTGTATTTCAATCTCCCAAATGTGTAATTCGCATTTTGCCTTTTTTGAATGATATATTTCAGCATCATTTGCACCTATTGTCCTCCAATTGTGAGTATGAAGACATTATTGAAAGTAGAAACCATTCTTGCACCTAGACACTTCATTATGCTTATTAAAGTTCAGTTACTATTGCCAACAATTCATCATTCTACCAACATTAGGGACATCACATTAAATCACTACAATCTAGTTGAGAGGTAAAAGAGAATTCCTTAAAAACATATACACGGTTTGGTAGTAGTTGTATGAATGATATGCTTGAATATTTGTACCATTGTAGCACAAATAAGATTTTTCAAGAAAACATTGTTGTATTTCTTTTTCAGTTATGATGTATTATTCATATGATTTTATTAAAAACTGTTTATTTTTAAAATTTTATTCTTGTATGAGAATTATGAGAGTATGCTAAATGGTTTGTAAGTATATCATCACAATGTCCATATCATTAATTGGCATTAATTTAAATGTAGCAATTTTACATGTTGAACTCTATTGTAGATCATATATAGAATGGAGTAAGATCATTCTTACATTGACATTTCTAACAAAATGTACCAACAAGCTACTACAAGATATCAATATGTGTACCAAACTGAGATTACTAGAATAGATAGTGGACCGCCTACAACTGTCCAAACACAACTGGTATTCTAAATTGAAACAATGATGATATGCAATATGTCTTGACTTCTATTTAGGGAAATACTCATGTCCACTGATATACAATAATTCACACAAGTAGAGTATAGGGCCTATGAGGAGGCCAAATGTATGCATACCTTATGTCTTATTGTGGAAACATTTAAACATTTCATTTCCAATTCCTAAATTTAACATCTTTGTTTATACTAAAGTTAAATGTATACAATTATTTCCTACTATTGCAAACATGTTTACTCTTTGCCTATTATTAATCACGTATGCAATTCTTCTATACAAATATGTTGCAAAGAAGGACAATTGTAGTCAAGGACTTCTTCAAAAGTGTGGACCTCCATAACATCCATAGAGAAGAAATATATAATGTAATAGCTACAAAATGGTCCCTAAGTGTGGACCTCCATAACATCCATGAATAAGAAATATATAATGCAATAGTTGCAAAATGGTCCCTACAACAAAAGAGACTAATTTCTTATAGGACATCACCAATGCAAAATTTTACCCATGTTGGTACAGTGATGCAGGAGTATCCTGGGTTTCCTTGCAATCTTGCACTTTTTGCTCTTTCTGCTAGTGACTACTGAGTTCTTAGTTGCTGCTGAGTTCCTTTGGTTGTTGAGCGAACTCTTTGGACACCAAGTCATTCTTAGTTGTTGTCGAGTTCCTTTGGTTGTCGAGTGAATTCTCTAGATGTCGAGTGAATCCCTTGGTTGTCGAGTGCCTTTGGTTGTCGAGTGATTTCCTTTGGTTGTTGAGCATTGGAGGATGCCGAGTTTGTAGTTGCTGCCGAGTGATTCCTTTGGATGCTGAGCTCATGTGGATGTTGAGTGCCAGTTTTCATTTGCTGAGTTGTTTACGTCTAGTTCCAGTTCGGGCCGACTCTGCTTGCATTTAATTTCTGTTAGGTAGCTAATATTTTTAAAGAGCCAACTTCTGGCCTTTCTATATTCTAGAATCTTCTGTAAGCCATTTTGGCAATATTTAAGGAAGTCTAAGGTTAGGTTTTAGGTAGTGAGCAAGGGATAAGTAGACAAAATCTAGAGGGGAGATTGCAAATAAAATATATGCCCTTGGAAGTGAGAATTTGAAGATTGTAATATGTTTTGGCCGTAACCCAGAAGGCCTTATAGTTGGGCATGCATGAAGATGTTTTGATGAATCAATAAAAGTATTTCTCTCTTCTTCCTCCTTTGGTTGTTGTTTCTTGTGTTTGCTTCCGTTGTGTTAACTCTTGTAGGTGCTTTGGATAGCTGGGTGAGCCTTTGGCCCTAGTTATTCTTCCCTTGCTTGCGTCATACAGAGACCCTTATGTTTTGGAAATGGTGACATGAAAAATATGCAATTTACCATAAATACATCATGTATCAAATGAGTTATGGTTCCATCTAACCTCAATACCTTCATAAGCAAAGTACATCACATTTCTACAAGGAATGGGTCAAGCGTGGTTAGAATAACTACTTTACATGCCACAAACCAATGCTATTGCCAGGCAACACCTACACTACCACACTTGCATCTATCATCTACAATTTGCATCTAAATCAAATAATATGGAATCAACAAGTAGTGCAACTGTAGGGACCACAAAGTTCTTATTTAATATTCTCCAAATGAAAACCCAAAAAGACCCATAAGAATTGGTTAATCCACACACACACAAAAGACATTTAGCTATGTCGTTACAACTTTTTAAAGAACAATAAAGACGATCCACTAAACATCACTTCGACGTACTTGTCGCACCTTACAGTGTGATTTCTAGTCATTAATTGTGTTCAATTATTTAAATTATAATTAGTTTGTTTATTAATTGTAAGTATATTTCTACAACTCATCGTAGTAATCTTTTTTTAACTTCTAGATGTAGATTATGTGTATCTTTTTGAGCCAACATTACAAGTCACACTGTGAACTATCATCATGAAAAAACAACAACAATGAGATGAAAATTATACAACTTGATAAAATCTTTTCATAAATCAAATATATTTGGAAAGAGGATAGTCATTATAATTGAAGTAAAATGAAAATGAATACAGTCTATAATTTGTTTGACAAATTTGGTGTAAATTATTTCTCCATTCTAATTTGGGATGAATTAAGATTCAAAATTGTACTCTCAACAATTTTGTAAATAGGTTTTGCATTAGGTGGACTCACTCGTGTGAATGTTTTATGTGGGCTGTGTAAGTACAAGCTTGTCCTTTTATTGTGCAAGGTCTTGTATAGTTGTAATCATATCCTTTGATGTGTTATGTCTTCTACTTATCTTGCAACTTATGCTTGTTACGAAAACTTTATATTTGGGATGAAGTGGTGCAACTTTGGAGACTTGTAGCAAATATTATTTAATGACATAACTCTCTTATTAATAATCATGTCGCATCAAGCATTGAAAAATGAGATATTATTTGCATTAATAAATGTAGAGTGGATAAAGTTACAAGGAAAACCTGATTGTATATTACAATATTTATTATTTACTTAAATGTTGTTGACTCTACTTATCTTTTTACATGTATTCATTTTAATTACTAAAATTAAGTATTGTATATATGTTTATCATACTTTAACTCTAGAAGATGATGCACACTTGAACTAAAGTAGAAATATAATAACTCAAATGAATCTTGGTCTATTGGTGAAGTTGAATGGTTTTAAATGAGCCTAGTAGAGATCAATTCTTATTGAGTAGAAGACCATGACATAACAAGAAACAAAGATAGGGTTATGCCACATGTTGTCTTATGGTCAGAGAAATTTTGGTTTGACGAAATCTCCAACAAAAAGGAAAAGAAAAGAAAACACAATGAACAAGCTATATCGATATTCCCATATACATAAAACTAAGGAAATTACATAAAACTAGCCTACAAACATACAATCTTACATTCTAGGCATAGAGACATGATTATTACAAAAGTTGAATTCTATTGCTTAACTCTACTATACTCATCTTGCTACTCCTAACAAAGAATAAATACAACACTTATATACAAGATCACAAGCCACAATTCAACCATACCAATCACATTCTCCAAAGATAAGAAAATGTATTACAACATATAGGTTATGAGCCAAATTTATAAGAACTCTAGATAATGTTGATATGTGGTGTGATAGTAGATAGAGGTCCACCATGAATGTATTAACATCAAACAATGTGTCATTGATCATCACAGATTGTGAAACACCATTGCAAGACCAAATTAATCCAACCTGGTCATTAGAATATGAAGACCAAAATAGAATCACACTAGTCTTAATTTCATCACGAAAGAACTAATCAAAATGCAAACCCAGACATAGATTTATCATGGTGTATAGAACATATCATAAGGATCACATGGAATAGATATCCAACTGGAATGATCACAATGCAAAACATAAAAATTGGCAAACAAGAGTAGGAATATAAAGAAGATATTTTTGTTGATGCAAGATTGCCAATTGTCCAAGGATTCTCCTTCGCTACGATTAAAATAAAATTAATCTAGTCATTGCAAGATTAAAAAAGTATTATTTGGATAAAAGAAAGTGCAAATAATTATTTTCTTTACAAGTGTAGCTTGTTTAATATGTTTATAATTGTGAATAAATGTATTTCATATCTAATATATTGGACAATGTTCTTTCTTATCTAATATATTTAACAATATATTTTCCTATTTAATATGTTGGACAATGGACAATGCCATGATACATTTATATATGTAAAAATCATACATTTGTGTGTAATTGAACTTGTATTCTTAAGCTTGCTTATGCTTAACCTTATACTTATTGTTTATCCCTATATTCATTACTTATCTAGTCTATACTTTATGTGCACACAATACTAATTCAATGAAACTTGTGTGTCTAATTTTTATTAATAACTATATTTTAATTTATAATATGATCCTAATAGACACTAATCCAACCTGAATATTTGACCTAGATAGTTTTTGTAGTTACAAAATTGTCCTTGGAATGACGATTTTGATCCTTCTAAATACAAAATTAAAATCAACTAGTTTAGCTAACTCAACCCCGTTTATATTTAGCTCTCAAGGTGAATATACACAAATCTCTACAATTTGTTAATACATTCACTTGCAAAAAAAAATTTGCACTCATTTTAGATTAAAAGAGATTCTTCTTAACGCACAAAGAATAAACATGAATAATATTTACATTTAGATTCTTTAAAATATAGTAAACTAATACACATTACACACTCATCCTAACATATTTGAATCATCTACTGATTATTCCAAAACTCATGTGCATGTTTCAAGTGCATTGCTTATCAATATATTGAAAACAAGAGCTCTGTTCAAGCTTGAGTCTTTGCCTTCTGCAAGGAGTCTGAAGTAGGGTTGTTATACATGTATCAGTGGCTAGATATTTACATATCTATCATATACGTATGAATGTGTATGTTTGCTGCTATAAAAACAAAATAAGAATTCCTTACACTTAAATTTGGCTAATCTAATAGATGCATATGCCATAAACTAATCTAAATCAACAAATCACAACCATACAAATTAGTCTACTTAACTCTAGAATCATAAAGAAAAATGAAGCAACACTAAATTTGATATTCTTAAGACCAAAAGTTAATATTTCTTTGTTTCTTTTTTACCTTCAATTCTCCACAAACTTTGGTTGGGTAAGTCTACATACTTTAAGAAAATTATGTCGCAATAGATCTGATCTTGTAACTTGTGAACAACTTTATAATTGGTTTAGTTTACTAATATCCTCTTGGCTAAAAGAATTGTTGGAATTTAGGAATCTTTATAATAGTTTTCACAAGCAATTTTGTATAAAAAGAACTCATTACCATGTGCTAGAATTATGTTCTCACATGGAGGCTTCAATTGAAACCATTGAAATGCTAGAGTTTGACTACAAGTACATATATTTGAATTGTCATGATGCTGAAATTCAGCCTACCTAAACAATTGAATGATATTGGAGAAATTTCTAGAAAAAAGATTCCAATATTCAAATTACATATTTGGTGCTTCATTGAAGAATGTACATTCGACACCTCTATAGTACCAAGAACAATTAGAATGTAATAGAAGTGATCGCTCCAATTTTCTCGAAGCCCATATTTAAGCCAAGATTTGAATAATCCTGAAATGCGCAAGGCAACAAGGAAAGCCACATAACAGTAGAACATATATAAAATCCTAGTAATTTTTTTAATATATGATTTTAAAATTTAAGTCTTAAATGGTTGACATAATCTTCTCAAGAATTGATTAAAGAGTTTGGTCTTACCGGCTCTTCAAAACCTCTTATAATGTTTTTATACAATTTTGTTAATGGTTTTGATTTATCTGTGTCTATATTTTAGACAATTCTGATAAGATCATGTTTAATGTTCTTATCAAAATTGAAAGTGGTCCAAAATGTAAATTAAAAAATATCCCAAGCGGAAAAAAAAAACTAGGAAAATCTTTTCTTTTAATCCTACTAAAGTCTTGATTGTAAAAAAAATTCCATCCTTTTGTTCTAACCGTAGTAAAGGCTTAACCATCCAAAACAATTATACTATTGATTTGGACAATTGAAAACCTCTAATCCTTGCTCAAAATAAATATTAGAGGCTCAAAGGCTAGTTATACACAAAAGAATACGCAGTGTTGCTAACCCTAATTAGATTTCTTTCCTGCAAGCCCAAGATGAAAGTTGATTACTACACCAACTAAACTAATAAAAATCATTTAGACACAAGAGGCCTACAAAAATAGTACACCATTGTGCTTTATAGAATTTAGTAGTACACAATTAGCATCTTTAGATAGCTAAGTAGAGGTTGATTGTAAAATGGTATTACAAATACTAAAGAGTTTTAAACCAAAAACATTCAACACAAAATACAAATACAAATCCTCACAAGACTGCAAATGTAACTAGGGACTAACATTTTAATCAACACTGATCTGTCTTTTAAACATACTCGACAAATAAATAGACTATTTTCAATTTTATATATGCTCAAATAAAAACTTTTACCTACAAATTTATCATGTTCCATCTTTGATTTTCAATGCCAAAAGGAGGTTTTATGGCTAGGCCCCAACAAAAATAAAACCCATGAAAGCAGATGTAAAGAGCTTGCTGCAACTCATGAGAAACAACGATGAAACAAAGTTCAAAAATTGGGGAATGTTGGAAATGGAGGTGTGAAATGAAGGACGAGACAACCACCTATTGTGCATTTGCCTTTATGTTACAGGTCATGAGTTTGAGTAATCGTGGGCACTTGGTTATGATTTGTACAGTCATGGGCTCTACTGGGGTTTTTCTAGTATTTTGCAGGGGTTTGACGATCTACTTTCTCCAGGGGAAGAGAAACAAGGTGATTGTGCACATATGCTCTATAAACCACAATCAAAGCCTATTCAAGGTCTTAGTGGAGGTTATTATTGCCAAGGATTTCACTTATTTACGCTATGTGATTTAACAATTTCTAGAACTTGAAAAACTCTTTTGGAAAAAAATAGATTTTTAAAAATTACTCTTGTTTAAAACTTAAGATATAACAATTTGCCCAAATTTAATTTAATTATATGTCCCTACCTTGACTAATAAAAAAAATCAAACATGAAAAAGTGTATATTGGTGCCCATTAATCCATTCCCTAAGACAAAATTTAAAGATCATTATAGATTAAGTTTGTAACTAGATAAATTGAATTTTTTAATTGTAGATTAAATTTTAGTAAACCCATGTTTTTACACTTCCCAATTCGTACACATGACTAAGAGACCTTTACAAACATTAAGATGCAATAAATATCCCTATCTTCTTCCTTTCTTCTTCCTTTAATCTCTTTTTCCAACATCACGTAATCCCCTTTCCGGAGATCCAAATTAGCTTTACTTATTTAGCCTAAATTAATTTCTGTTTGATTAACCACGATTAACGCTAGCCGTCCTTTTCGTAAAAGGGTAAACGCGCTCAACGTTCTGTTTCTGTCAGTCACGAGCTTTTCTTTTGTTGCTTTGTTCAGGAAGCGGGATGGCCAGAACATTGGAAGAGAGCGAGATGAAAATAAATTTACATTTTGCCTGAATGATAAAAAACCGTTTGGAATAACAGCAGATAATTGTACACCGTAAATTACAATTACAAATCCAAGCATGATGTGCCATACAACTTTTGGGTTTTCAACGATGAAGAAATACCAACTTTGGATGGTGTCGCAGATTATCAGTGGTGAATCAGCGCAGAAAGATAAATATTTTCAGATGGGTGACCCTCCGTTTCATCATTTCAAGTGGGGCCATATTCTACTTAATAATTTTGAATTGCCCCCACGTTTTCTCTATTTGCAGAAATTCTATGTACAGCGACAGTATATTTCACTTAAATTACGATCTAGTATTTGAAACCATGGCATGATGGGCGCATTAGGGCTTACTTTTTCTGTTCTCGATAGTACTACCGTTAATTAACGTTGTGCTTGATTGAATAAATCGCACAGGATCCGAGAGCCGAGATACCATTGTGCGTTTGATGTTAAAGAACCAAAAGGGCAGTTGTAGGGCCTCTGTTGGAATAATTGTATGACTTTTGTATTGATTTGATGTGGATGATAATTGCTTTTCTGACTTTACCTTCCCCTCTGCATAATGTCGGTGATCTTGATTGATAACATATTTATAATCCCGCTTTTGAGTAAAACAGATTTACAATCAAGCATTTTTGGCAGTCTCTCTGCAACAATCCCTTGTTGATTGCAATGGAAGAAATATATTCTTCCCCCGATGCACAGGGACCATCTTCCTTCTCAGGTTCAAAAACCCAAAGGAAAAAACATGTAAGTTCCAGCTCTATTTCTTCGCAGAATGATTTGGAGAAGGATATGAGTGATGAAGACCAGGGGAGAAAGAAAAGGGCTTCTGATAGTCATATGAGGCATGGATCAGCCCTTGTGTGGAGGGATGTGACAGTTACAATTAGTGGGAAGAGGAAGTACTCCGATAAGGTGGTAAAGGGTTGCACAGGCTATGCAGTTCCCGGTACCCTCACTGTGATTATGGGCCCTGCAAAGTCTGGGAAGTCTACTCTGCTCAGAGCTCTTGCAGGTCTTTTTTCAATTTCAGAATGGTATTTGAAGCTTTTATCAATATGGACCGCCAATTGGGTGGGTTCTTTTTAATGAAATATGGGCAAAGAAAAAATTGGGCAATCATGCCAATTTTCTTTAACTTTTTTCACAATTTAGATTTATCAATTGCGAAATTCGCCAAAAGCGTTTGGAAAATATCTAAATCAAATGTAGCAGAGTTAATTATGTTTTGTTCCATATTAAGATGACATTGGAAACACTGATATTCCCCGAGACGGACTTTTGTTCCATATTAAGATGACATTGGAAACACTGATATGCCCTGAGACGGACTAACTCAAAATATGCAACTCATTGCCAATAATGTTGAAATGATAGGGTTTATTCAGTTACAGAACACCTACTATTAACCACTTCATCAGTAACACCATCTCTAACTACAAATACATTATGAATTTCTGAAACAATCAGTGATTTGGCTGAGTCTTATTCTTTAGCAAAGACAAGGAACAGATTGAGAAGAAGCTGGTTAGGCATGTATCGAGTATAATCTCCAAATGCCATAATTTTTAACTGGGTCTTCTTTTTTAATTTCTAAATACTATCACAGAATTTTAACCAAACATTGGGAAGTTTAATCCACTCTTCTATACTGATAAAATAAACTTTTATGCTCCTTAAGGTGTTCCTGAGACCGATATCTTATTTTCCTTTTGCAGGCATATTACCCAACACAGCTAAAGTCTATGGGGAAGTTCTTGTGAATGGTCGAAAATCAGAGTTCAAATATGGGAATTATGTGAGTACATAAATGCAATATCTTGGTAGAGTTTTAATCATTTTATAGTCACATAGAAAATGATTCAAATTTTCATGTATTAGTGAGCAACAAGAACTATATTTATATAGGACAGCCCTACTTTTTCCTTCGATTTTTTGGATATGATTGGAAAAACTTATCTATTGCCTATGGTTTGATATGATCAGTATGTTTAGTTCCAATTCAAATTGTCTTAAATTCATGCTAGGAGACACAGTATGAACTCTTATGTTATTTACTTATTCACAAATGGAAGTAGGCTCTATCAATGATGTGGATGTTCTTCACTAAACTGCCAATTACAATTTAAAATAAATCAGTACCAGACTTTTCAAACTGTTCTATTTTGCATTTAGAACCATATGACTATCACAATAACTATGCTATGATATAGGTTTTTCTAGCAGATTTATGATAGAACATTTGATAAGATACTTGTTAATATATATCTGTAGTATTTTGGTCATAACCCCAATAATAACCAGAGATACCTCACTAAATTGTTAGCAGGGTAAAAACATTATCTGCAAAACATCCTTTAAAATGTCCAAGGCAAAACCCTGTAGATTTTTTCTACTAAGGGCTGTATTCTTATAAGAATGGAAAATTCAGTGACAAAAAACAGCAAGGTGAGCAAGGTGGTGACATATTAGTTGGTTGCTAAATGTTTTGTATTCTGGCTTTCAAATTATCTTTTTGAGCCATAGAATATCATCAGGGAAGCATTGGAATTTTGCATTGCATAAAAGGTAAGAAGATCAAATTTCTTTGAGTCCACTCCCATCATATCTCTTAGGTTTATATAAGAACACTGCTATACATTCTAAAATGCTAAGGATCTTTTGCGCACTAGTTTATGTTATTCTTATTCCGTCTATGTGCTTTTTATTTCATATTCTAATAATCTAAACAATAGACTCCAGACCGCTGTACAGACAGTTGGGCATATTAAATACATATTCCCTACAGATACATGTTGTATCAAATATATTAAACATGTGGTGATGACACATTAAAGTTAATTGATTTTGATATGGATCACAAAGAAAATAATTTGAAAAGCATTCAGTGCCTTGTCGTCCGTTGCTTGATTAGGATGACCAAATGAAGCTTATTTACTTTCACATCTTTTACAAGTTTGCTTACTTCTGCGAATCCATTTATGTAACCCATTTTATAATGCCGTAATATCATTGGCGAAAGCCTAAAACTGTCATTTTTGAGTGTTGACACAATGTATTGCTTAATGCTTTGTATTTTTCTTTCAGCCAACCTTCTAATAAAGATTTCTTTTAATCTGGTGTTTCTTGGGAAATAAACAGGTTCAATACCTAGATTGTGAAGATCAATCTCTATCCAATAAACTAATTAAAGGATGAGACACAAGTTTTGGATAGCTACAACACGAAAATCTGAAAATCAACTTGCCTCAATGTGGAAAACCATGATTAGATCCTTTTTGTAAATGATGCCAAAATCAGCCTGTATATCAATCTTAATAAACCTATCATATGTGAACTAACACCAATAAATAATGATTAACATCACCATAAGATAGCAGCAATGAGGCATAAATCATCACACAGCACAGGATTTATGTGGATAAATCCTTGCGAGAAAGAACTCTACCAAGAAGAGAGGCCAAGCTTGCATTATCAGCACCATTCTACTCTTTGCCTCCACCATGGTAGCACATGTGAGCAATCTTCTTATGCCCCCACTTGTCTTTGTTCTTTGAAAGAAACTCTACTTTCAAATGTTTTTCATAAATCTGTAACCAAAAGGCTGAATTTATAGGATGAGAATGGCTCAAAAACCACCAATAAAGATGCCCAAAGAAGCCTCTTCATTCCTCGTGACCACAACTTTTGGAATGCCTGTACAGAACTTGAAAAGGCATGGGTTTAGCTTCCATTGCTTCCCTTCCAACTTAGGTGCCTATTCTTGCAAGATAAACATGTTGATGTCAGTTTTTATACCACATAACATATTAGCAATTGAACACTTGATATGGGATATCAAATCCTCAATTCCTCTCTTGAAAAGTTAATACTCGTGAAGACATGAGAATAACTCCAATGTTCCTTACACTTGTGGATACTAACTCAGTTATCGATGTGATTTGCTGGTAATCACGTAGGCGGGCTTACGTTATTCATTCGAAGATAACTTGGTCTTGGTGGAATGATGGTGATGGTGATGGTGATGGAGGGTGAATGCCAGATGATGTTGATGGAGAAGGTGATGGTGATGGAGGGTGAATTTTCTTATGACTTACCCCTTTCTAACTTTCCTCTTCAAAACTCCAACTCCTAACTACCTGCTATTCTACTCCTACTTCTATGAATGGAAAGATTAGCAAATGGACGGGGATCGAATCTAATGAAAGTTAACCAGCGGCTCCACCTCCATAGATGCAATGATTCAAAGGAAAGTGAACTAGTTTACCACACAAGGCTTCCCAACAAGCCGCTAGGATGCTAGTGACCTAGTTATCCCTATCAAACATCCACTAATGCTACCATGCAACTATCCATCTACTCTTAATCTTACTTAGCAACTTGAAATGAAATCTATTTTAGCAACTTTAAAATGAAAATCTTATTCTAACTAGTGGAAGTAGAAACCATGCAACAATACCAAATGTTCTTAATCACCATGCAAGCCACAACAATGATAAAGAGAGGCAATTTTGGCATTATCTTATGCAACAATTTTCTTCAACCATTACAAATGAGAATAAATGGCCTTATATAGAGGCCAAAATGTACAATCGACGGTAGAGATAAAAAGGCAAAACCGACGATCTAGATTGAATCCTAAAAACCCTAATTAGGGTTGCCACCCCATCGGCCAATGAGAAGATGCCACCTCGCCAATGGACCAATGAAAAAAGTGGAAAAGTAACAACTAATGAGAAGGCACCAAAATGGTGGCCAATTAAAATTAGACACTTGTCCTACCCTAGAAGAAAGAGAAATTGCCACTTGGGCTTACATCAAATGATCTTCTAATATAAATCTCCCTTTTTTTTTCAGTCTTTTAGCGAAGGCAATAAACCTAGCTAGCCTTTCGTTGACTTCCTCTATGGGAGGGCAAGGCGTATGCTTTATCTTGAGCTCAGCCGATTTCATCATGCTGCTTGCTGCTTGTAGTGTCTTCTCATGGTCCTTCTCATACTCTTTTGCAAATCCGATAAAGGCATTGAGGGAGGAAAGGTGTTGTGAGGTTTTCACACCATCGCCCCAAAATTTTGGGGACCCCCTTTTTTTGGTTGCCTTAGCAATTTTTCGGTCCAGAGGTTTCAAATTTGAACATTTCACACCTTGGATGCCTTCAAGCCAGGAGGGATTTGATTTAATGTGATTTCCTTCTTCACCTAGTTTCAACTTGATTTTCCAGAACAACTAATTTCATCCTTAGGCCGGAAAAATTTCAAATAACAACACTAGGCAGGATAAAATTGTAAAAATTGTAGTTAGATGATTTCTTTTGAAAATTTGGATATAATTGTGTAAATTTGGATAATTTTCAAAAAGTGAAATTTTGTTAGATTTGAATTTTTGGAAAATCTTGAATTTCTTTGTTGAGAATTTTTTTTTTCATGAAGATGAAATCAAATTGCAAATTGATTTTAGACTCTAGAGATGATTTTATTTTCGTCAAAAAACTAAAATTGCTTAGCAAAATTGATTTGAATTGAATTGCAAAAAATTGGCTTTAAATGGACTAAAATTGGCTTCAAATTTTTTAAGCCTTTAATGAAATTAGCAATTTAATATTGAAAAATGGCTTTTGGTTCGCCAAAATCCGATTTTAATGACATATTAATTGCTAAATTATCATTAAATGAAAACATTTAGCATCTCCAAGGCATTATTTACTTTCTTTTTGCAATTTTGGTCTAATTGGCAATTTTTAAAAGTAAATTTCATCTTGGCAAAGTTAAATTTTGGCTAAGTATTTAATTGGGGGCCAGTTTTGGTATTATAATTAATTTATTTTTGCTCCCAGGGTCCTAGTCGGTCAGCTAGGAAGGGAGAGGCAAGTGGGATATAAGAGGAAGCTCTCCCCCTTTATTTCTTCTTTCCTCACTCCTCTTTGGTGCTTAGGCGATTTTGCTAAGGGCAGATTTTCTCCTAAATGAGTGATTTTTCTAAGGCAGATTGGCATCCACTTGGGCGATTTTTTTCAACTAGGGTAGATTTGCATGGTGTTGACAATTTTTTAAAGATAATTTGGAGCTGCTTCCCCATGTTTGGCGATTTTTAGAGGGCAGATCTGCACTTTTTCTTGGCAATTTTCAGTATCCAAAGGCAGCAAGATCCGTCATATTTAAGCACCTTCATTTTGGCGATTTTCCTAGGGCCAAATTCTCATGCATGGCGGCTTCTCTAGGGAAGATCTAAAACTTCTCTTTGCTAGGCGATTTTTACAAATTCTGATTTTTGCCAAGGAGCTGCGATTTCTGCCCTAATTCGGGCGATTTTACTTGAAGGAAGTCATTGTGATCAAAGGTCTGATTTTTTATTTTTTTTGGGCAAATGGTGGACAATTCCGAGAGCACTAAATTCTGATTTTTCTAGCTAGAGCCTCAAGATTTGCAAGGGGTTTGAAATTCTCAAAGTCTGATCCTAAAATCCAAAAGAAGACCCGGCTATTGGTAAAGGTAACTTCAAATCATTTAGAGTTGAAAGGGGTCCTTAAGCTGATTTCTCTCTTTCGTTCTTGTCTAGATATTGTCTCCCTTGGTTTTTCTTGCATTCATCATCCACCACTTCATTAGGATCGCATATGTTAGTGCAAGCAAGAACCCTAGGGAACAAACACTAAGAAAGACAGAGGATATGATGCCCAAAACAACTTTCTTCTTGAAAATGAGGTGAATAACCGATACCAATGTCGGAACAGTAAAAATGATAAAGGTAAAGCACAGATTGAAGGAAGGGCAATTCCCCATGGCAAAGATCTACAAAAGCTGAATTGGCTACACGAAGGAAAGAAAGGAGTCACCAGATCATTGAGGCTCACAGTGGCACACTTCAAATCAAAATATGGCGATCTCATGGTGCTTCTCAGCCGGATCATGGGCCTAGCTCAAGGTATGCAATCCGAAAACTAGATGTACTTCTTTATTGATGAAATTGCAAATGGAAGGGGCGAATTTGATTGAAGATTGAGATTCAAGAAGCCCCACAATCTCAAGGAAGAGTGAAGTTCAAAGAAGAGCAAATTCAGAGGAAGTGGTTTGAAAATATTTGAGGCTAGGCAAGGCTTTGCTATTCATGCAAACCAAATTCGAATGGGAAGGTTGATAGACCAGGAAGGCAAGGATAATGGGGGGAGATTAAGTTCGATTTCAAGGTAGTGGCCAAGAGTAAAGCTCTCAAGTTGCAAAGAAGTTCACATCCAAGAAAGCCATCATGGCCAAGACAAGATTACCCCAAGTGCATGAAGACCTCATCCTTTTAGGGTCAGGACATCAAGTACAAGCAAGTTCGAGTGGTGATGAGAAAGTTTCTAAGGACAAGCTCAAGCATCCAAGGCTTCACCTTGTCTCAAAGATTGAATAGATTTATAAGATAAGGTTGATGAGGTGGCACTTTCATGTGCATGCAATCAAATCATGCCGAGTGTCCTATGTTCTCATTGGTTGACAAATTATTGTAATTTTCTCATTGGCCCACAAAGTTGGTGCCCTCATGTAATTGGTTGAATCATGGTAACCCTAATTAGGGTTTGTAAGATATAATCTTGGCCCTTGATTTCGCCTCTTAATCTCGGCCATTCATTGTATTTTGGAGCCTCTATATAAGGCCATTTTGCTCTCATTTGTGGGGGAGTTATGTTGTAGAATTGTTGCGAAGATACTATCAAAATTAATGTGATCAGATTTCTTGTGACATCTCTTGCTCTCTCATCCTGATGATGGATCACGTAGTGTGATTCGAAACGTTGATGGTAAAAATCACCACACAATCTAATCCAGAAACTGATTCACATTACTATCAAAATTGTTCTCTATTCATTGTTGTGGCTTGCATGGTGGATATACATGATCATTTTGGTGTATTGCATTGTTCTTATCTCTCAAATTAAAGTAGGATTTCATTTCATTTTGTTAGAGTAGAAGTAGATGGCTAATTGTATGGTGATGATTAGTGAATGTTTGATAGGGATCTACAACTAGGCCACTAACATCTTAGCCGCTAGTTAGGGAGCCTTGTGCGGTAAACTTGTTCTCTTTTCCTTTGAATCATTGCATCTATGGAGGTGGAGCCGCTGGTAAGCTTTCATTAGATTCGATCCCCGTCCATTTGCTAATCTTTCCATTCATAGGAGTAGGAGTAGAATAGCAAGTAGTTGAGTAGTTGAATTTCACTCTAAGAAAGTTAGGAAGGTAGAAGTCATTAGAAGCATTATTGCCTCCTCGCACAATCAACATTATCTAGTGCTACATCCTCCACCATCACTGTCGCCATCAACATCACCTAACACTCATACAAAATCATCACCATCTCACCAAAAACCCAAGTCATCCTCAAATGAATAGCGTAAGGCCGCCTACGTGATTACCAACAAATCACATTGATATACTGAGTTAGTATCCACAGGTGTAAGAAACATTGGAGTTATTCTCATGTCCTGTTGGTGTTTGAAAACGTTATAAGTTTCCAATTACCCCGATGAGAATATGACACATCTAGGGGCAGCTAACTCCCATCTTCAACATATCACTTCAGACACCAGGCCAACTATAAGGCTAGACCCTTCTTCTACTTCAGGCTCTGCAAGACCTAGGAAGGTGGACCTTGAAGTTTTGATGTATGGTACCTGTGCAATTTAAACATAGATCTAAACCTAATAATTGCAGATCAAAACCCCTTATATCTCCTAATAACTCATGTAATAACACAGATCTACAGTAGCTAAATGCGAATCAATGAAATTCATAAGCTGAGTGAGGGTTAGACTTTTCAGGTCTTCAACATGAAGGGAAAAACGTTTGATTAATAATGTTGAACTCAAAAAAACCCCTAATATGCAGCAACATGAACAATTGATCATGTAACCGATTAGTGCCTAATCCATTGGGCAATTCTATGAATCAAATACATACACATGGGTACCTGAGACATATTTGTATCTTCAGATATCTGATCTATCCATTCAACTTATGAACAGACATCCATGTTCAACTTAAATCCCATTCTTACATGATATCCCCATTAGTAAACTTGCAACCCTGTTGATTTCCCTGAAGTGTTTACATAACCTCTTGAGTTATAAGCAACAATGAAATAACATACAACCTTAAGGGACTGCAACTACGACCTAGGCTCTTTGTTCAAAGATCATAGAACACTGAAGATTACTGATAAAGGAGACAAGATTCAAAATGAAACTCAACCTGCTGTTCTTTGTATTAATTTCCTTGAAATAATACATTCATATGCATGAAATGAAAACATAAAACACCTAATAGATCTGAACCTATACTATAATTTGCACTACTGCTGTTCATATAAGAGAATTATGCTAAAGAATGGTGTCTTAGTATTGGGAATACATCAAGACTAGAACCAAAACCTGGTATCACAGCCATGAGCAATTTTTCTCCAACAAACTGGAACCTGTAGAATGAGAAAGAATGAGAATCATATAGGAGGAGGTGAATTCCTAGATCTGCTCTGTAACTGACATGTGTCCCTTCAGAATTCTCCCTCAAGAAGCTGAAAAGAATCTCTCTACCTTCTCTCCTCAACTGCTAGAATCAAATCTTCATCATTTGGTTTCTACAAGCAAGAAATATTTGAGATACTTGATGATGAAAGAACGTAACTGATTTTTGATGTTAAAATGAACTCAAGGTAAAAAGTGAAAATCAGTTAAAATGGCCTCTAGAATGCAAGAAAACTGTTTAAAGTTGATTTTCTCCACATTCAGACTTCAATAAGTCTTCATATCTCTCCTTTAACTAATTCTGATGATCAGTGATGAAAAACACCCATTCTACTGAGAACGCCCCGAAATTTACAAATTGGCTTATAGTGTGAACCAATGAGCACTTGTGCAAAAATCAACCTTATATTCAAAAAATTTAGATTGTTCCGGTTCCAACGATATATTGGAGTGCCTATTTTGGATAAAAATAGCCCCAATTATGGTCTTTTGAAGTTTAGGCTCCCAACTCCATGGTTTGCATAATATTTTGCAAAAATTTAAACTTTTCCCAAAGTTTAAACTATACAAAAGTTCAAATATTTATTTAAAATCTGCCTTGCATGTGATTCTAAGAAAAATTAACTTTTTTATGAAATTTGAAATTTGAATTTCCTTCAGAATCCCATCCGGGTCAAACTTGGTTGACCGACCTTGACACGTGTCATCTTCTGATTTGCTCATTCCATGTACACTCATCCATTCCTATCAACAGGGCGCCACATCAGCACCTCGGGAGGCGTGCCACGTCAGGAACCTCCGCCACGTGTCACTGTCAAACTGGTCCACCTTGCTGCCATGTCATTGCCACGTGTCATCTTCCTATTGAGTCGCTATGTCGCTATATTATCTCTCGAGCAACTTTCTCATCGCGACATAGCGACTACCCTCAGATCTGCCACATGGCATGATCTGGTGGATTTGAGATATCTGCCGCCACATCACAGTCTGTCTTGAAGTCCGTGCCACGTGGCACCTTGTGGTTGGTCTAGATTTCGCCACATCACAGTCTCCTTGATGCACACACTCTCTGGTTGCCACTTGTCACTACTTGATTTGCTGTCAAACTATAGGCGGGACCCGCAACCTTCTCACCAGATTTTCATGGTTTTTCGGCAATTTGCTATGTCGCTACCGCAAAACCTGGAATTTTTCAGCAAGCGACATGGCGACTTGTCGGATTCTTCAACTTTTTCGACGGCTCATTCCTGTTGACGTCATAGTCTAGGTTACGTGTTCATTTAAAATTACTATCTCTTTCTGGCTGACCACGGGCCCACCTGCGCAAGGAGCTGCCTTTAAAAGGTGTTCTCTTTTGAACACTCATCAATTGTGTGGAATCGTATTTAAAGACTCAAGCAAGACCACATACAGGCGATGTGGGATAAATGCCTTTGGACAGTGTTTTCTCCTTCTCTGTGCAGGGTCTTTCCTGAGACATGGTCACTTTGTTTTTTCTCTGACTTGGCTTCCATCTCAATCCTCTCCACTTGAACACATACAAAGTTGTCAAAAATGTCATAAATGACTTGGCTTCCATGTTCCCTGATAATTTCTACCATGGAGGCAATGATGAAATCGTCCCTGGCTATTGGAAAGAAAATCATGAGAATCAGAAATTCCTCGAGCAGGGAGGAACTCTGAGCGAGCTGCTTGAGAAATTCGTGAACACAACCCACCCATACATAACTGCCCACAACAAGACAGTCATATACTGGGAGGACGTGTTGCTGGACGCAATGATAAAAGTAAGAGTAGATCTTCTATCGAAAGAGACTACCATTCTACAGACATGGAACTATGGCCCCAACAACACAAAGCTCATTACTTCGGTAGGATATCGGGCAATCGTTTCATCAGCAAATCTCCTTTTCCTCTTTGTTTTAAAACATTGGCGTTTTCCCATGCTCCCCCTGCGGCTTCTTTATAGCTGTGTTTTTCTCTTCATGCCGCTATGTCAATGATGCTCTGCCTCTTCCTTTTTGGCGTGAACGAGTTGTGTTTTTTGAGCTTGCTTGATCAGATATAGACTATTGTAAGTTTTCCTCCATTATAGCATATGCCTCAATCTCCTTGTGCCGTGTGGGCTCCCTTCTTGATGCCCTGCGGATTGCTCTGCTTTCTCAAATTGTATGTGACTTGGAATGTTTACCGGCTGCGTGGGTCTATGGCGTGGGCTTTTTTCTTTATACGGCCCCTTGTTTTGATGTGCAAGGTCTTCTCTTGCGTATGGAGTTCTTTATTTTCATATGCTGCAACTTTCCATTAACTTTTTTGTTGCGTGAAGCTCCCTCTATTTTGGGCGTGAGTTATCTTGTGGAGCTCCCTACGAGCAACTACCCCTCATGCGTTTTCCTCTTTAATTTTATCCCCAACCATAATCAGAGGGGTCATTCAGCTTTGCATAAGTTGCAAAACTTTCTCATCACCATCACTAGTAGAAATGCTTTCCAGACATCAATTTCATCAAAATTACTACTCTTCCGATGTCAATATGCTACAAGACTGTCCAGTTATTTGTTTAAGAGTCACATTTTAAAGCTTATTCACAGTCTAAGCCACATTCCTCCAATGTTGGTCCATCTGATTTGGCAATGAATGGATTAATCCGGACCCATACGAGGGAGAATAGAGATGCAAGTAAAATGGACCACACAACGACAATTGTTGGTGTCCTGTTCTGTCTCCCCATCAAACCTTTTAGGAAAGGATACAAATGCACAATCACCCAAAAGGCAAAAAACAATTTTCCAAACAAAGGGCCCTAGGACTCGTATCCATTATTTATCGCATCAGAGACACCGGCAACAACTCCAATTAGGTTAATTATAAGTAATGTTGTTGGCGGAATCAACAAGGTTGTCCACTTAAATTCATATAACTCTGAAAATTTGGCATCATCTCTAGCTTTTGATGTTACAGTGCAATTTGTATCAGTACCAGCCAGAACCTTAAGCAAACCCTGGAATACAGCAAATAGATGCGCAGACACACCTCCAATCACCCAAAACTGCTCAACATCCATCTCCATGTAAATGAACACATTTCTTATCACAGCCAATTTGTTTAATAGCTATCTCCATCTATCATTAATGCTTTTGGATTCGATTAGTTCAAATCACACTCTGTGATATTTATCTTATTCTGATGATGGATCATAGAAGGCCGGTTCCTCTTAATTGCTTGTGTTCTCCTCTGTTATCCGTGTTTGCAAGGGTGTCTAGCAAATTCTCTGCTCTTGCACCAATCTCATTTTTTCCAGAAACACCCTCGAGTGCATGGAGAAGAGGTAATACTCCTCCATCCATACACTGTTGCATGGCTAGATGTCCCCTGGCAAGCCCTCTCAACATAGATAGAATCACAGGTATTGACGGCAATTTAAAAGCATGCATCCATTCTGGAGAAGACTTGAAATCTCCTCTCTTAGAAGCACCAAATACTTCTTTTAAATGTTAAACAACGACTCTAGCAATAACCTTCTCAATAATGATATCTTTTAACTTCTCACCAAATGAACTTATCTTGAAAATGATCTTGAACACATTGTGTACCTCCATCACTCTCATCTTCTATCATTAACAACAGTCATGACTTGAGAATTGTGCACCCACAACATGTTGAAATGGGAGATAGTACCCCTTTAAAAACTCCTTTGATTCCAGGTCAATATCTATGCAATCAGATGAACTTAGTCGGGCCCCAAAGTGGGTCTAACTAAATTTTTTTTCGTTTCCAAACAACTAAATTCTCAAACTGACCTATTAGTTTTCTAAAAATGATTTGATTGAAATTCAATTGCTGATCCATTTGTTAAAACTCATTTTACCACTTTATCTGCAAACTGTCAATTTAATGTCAGAGGGTCTTTTGACTGGCCTTAAAAACTGACCAAAACACCTAATTGGGCTCTGAAAACTGACACACTGATTCTTTGTTCTACATACTCCTACCCCGTCGAATCTCGTCTCATGATGAATTCCCAGTCAAATGATATTCGTTGTCAAAGTTACCTTCTCAGAATCACCTGTAGATAAACATGTCAGAAAACACTAAATTGTGTTCGGATTTGGCTTAAAAAACTGGGTAAACTGACACTTGGGAGAACGAAAATTGGGGTGTTGGTTCACTGTCATGAGGAGAATATAAATCTGTGATTTGGGCTCATGACGAATAACTAGGCGCAAATGGCGAGCGGTCAAAGCAGGCTACTCAGAATTTGCTGACTGGAAACAATGGCAGAAAAACAATTTTTACAAATGGAATTGACCTGGGAAAATGTGCAAATGGATTCGCCAAGATTTGAAAATTGGCACACTTGAAGTATTTTCGGAGTACAACACAGTGGTACAATCCATTCGATCTCACCTATCGTGGATTAGGAGTTATAATGTCACAAACAGGGGTACTGACAAATTTGCAAATGTTGACACCAGTGAAACTTTATAAATTGTAAACGGAATTGTGTTTGAAAACCGATCAAACAGCGTCGTTATAAGCTCAAAATTGAAACATAGAAAGTCTCTAACCCCTAGAATATGACGCAACAGGAATTTTCTCATTTGGGTCAACTGATCAAAAGTTATAACTCGTCAAATAGGGCCTTCCAGAATTCTGAACTAATTGCATCAGCATGACATCAGTCAATGACCAACTTTGAGGGATTCAAAACTTAGTCAAACGGACTCTACACGACTCGAAATCTGAAACATAGGCTCTCTGATATGGACACTAGATACTCCCAAAGTGGCGAGTCATGAAACATCATTGGGTGCGAGATATTCAATTGCAAACACAGGCTCTTATCGTTGTTTGACACTCGAGCAAAAATGCAGACTTGACAAATGCTCAAAACGGGACTTCACGAAATGACTCGGAATGGCAATTTATCTTCATGGGACGCATAGGCACACTGAATGGAAGGTGTTAGAAACATTAAATACCTCTTATGCTTCCAAAGGGCAACCGGCTACATATGCATGAAATGCATTTATAGGGCTTGATTCACTCAATGGTACTGAAAATCGAGGCTTCGATTTTGAGTCCCAACATGTCCCATGATTAGTAACTTTTCAAGAGAGGAATTGGGTGTTTGATACTCTGTATTAGATATTCAATTGCTAATATGTTATGTGGTATAAAAACTGATATCAACATTATCTGGCGCTAGAAGGAGGGCTGAATTTAAATTCAGCCTTGAGGAAATTGGAGCATTGGTGAGGCACATACCCTCCATCGTCGCGCCATTAACATTATCTAGCGCTAGAGGGAGGGCTGAATTTAAATTCATTCTTGAGGAAATTGGAGCATTGGTGAGGCACATACCCTCCATCGTCGCACCATCAACATTATCTAGCGCTAGGAGGGCTGATTTAAATTCGTTCTTGAGAAAATTGGAGCATTGGTGGACATACCCTCCATCGTTGCGTCATCAACATTATCTAGCGCTAGAAGGAGGGCTGAATGATTTTCATTCTTGGATCAACTTGGAAATTCAGAGGAGAGATTGACGAGGAATGAGCTTTCAAAGCTAGATTTGAGATGAGAGATCTCTTTTAAAGTGAAAAAAATAAAAAATAAAAAATAAAATCAAAAAATCAAAAAATTCAAAAAAAAAAAGAGAAAAAGAGAAAGAAAGGTTTCTCAATGGGTAGGCGAGTGGACATTCTTCCCATTTGGTTTGATTTGAACAAAAGGTTACCTCCATTGGATTTGTCTCAACTTGCAGCATTAGGAAAGTGCAGGATACATGGTATTACGGATCATGAGGAGTTGGATTGTTTGGTGTTTCTCTTGAGAGTGGACTTGGCATTAAGAAGAAATTTTTCTTTTTCACAAATACATGAGCTTGTAGTTCTTGTCAATTCGGAGGAAGATTTTCTTGTTTTCAAAGAAGATATCAATAGGGAATCAAAAAACATATATGGAAGAAGTTCTTGGTGCAGTGTACACAATCTCTCACATTCATAATCTACTTGCCCATCTTGCCAAGACACCATTTACTTGGTCAAGTTTCAATTTGGTTGGTATGAGGAAATATCAGTGGGGGGTGGTAAAGATTTCTTTCAGCTTTTAAGTTGGACACCGAAGAATGAAGAGGGTAAGATTTATCAAGATGATATGGTTGATTCTAATGTTCAAGATAAGCTAGTGGATGAACCTTCACACATTATATCACGAGATGGAGAGGTTGACAAGAAAATTGAGAAAACAATTGAATTTATCCAAGAGAGAGAAAAGATGGTAGGCAAAGGTCAACATGTGAGGGCCCACGAAGAACTACAAATGGAACATCAAAAGGTGGACGAAAAGGACATCTTTGGTGAGCCTTCATGCATAATTCAAGGGGTGACTCTTGAGGATGCATTGAAAGAAGTTTCAAATGTCCTTGAAGAGGAAAATAATCAAGTGGGTGAGTTGAACAAAGAATTACAAGATATCACGAGAGAGTTCAAATATGAGGAAAATATTGATAAACCAATACAAGGCGCTATCTCCACTACATTCTTTGGGGGGATGCTTGAAGATCCTATGGAAGAAATACAAAAGGAGTCATCACCCAAAGCCTTTCAAGGTGATAAAGTTGTTGCAAGTGGCATGATTCACCATCAACTTCAACCTCCAGAAATTTTGCCACTTGAAATGGAAGTTGATGGGCAACTCACAAAGACGTAGGATGGTTCTCCTACCAGTCTTGAAGGTGCTATGTTTGGTGAGAGCCTATATAAAGAATTGCAAGATGTTCCTAAAGAGAATTCAAATGGAAATTACATGCTAGATGAGGAAGCTTCTATTGGCGAGGATATGCAAGGATTGTTGAGTGGTGATCAAGTTGCTCCCATGGAAAAGGAAAATAAAGAACAGATTGGGTTGATGCTACAGTTGGATATTGTGTTCGAACAACTTGGAGAGGTGTTTGATGGGGAGAATATCAAAAAATCCTTGATTTTTGAGGATACACTTGAGGAGATTCACAAGGATTCATGGTTCACTGTTCACAGGGACAAGCCCCCAAAGACGATATTTCATGAGCTTGATTCCAAGATTGATTCTGCCTGGACTACCAATGAGTTCGATGTAGATGTTAGAGGGAAGATTCATCACCAATTGCGACCTCTTGAAGCTGTGGATGATTAATTGAGGTTTAAACAAGAGTTACCACCTAAAGCACACCAGGTTGTTTCTTTCCCTGCTCTTAAAGATGAAAGGTTTGAAAGTTTTTATTTTGATTATGGAAATTCTGGAGAAACAACTTGTATTTGGATTAATCATGGACCCTATGAGTTGCCTCAATTGTTGATCTTGCATGATAATTTTCTAGAGTTTGAGTTTGAGGTGACAAACTTTTTTTTCAGAGTACAAGGATGAGTTTGCGAAATTGAGAACTATCACCCAAACCTTGTTACTTCTGAACATCCTGAGAAACCATGTTAGATCCTGTGTATATATTAGATCGGTTAGTGTTGTCCCTTTAGGGTCTTGTACATAGTTAGGGTAGGTTTGTCTTGGACCATTTGGTTCAGGAGAGTAGTTTAGTTTGCTTTCGTGTGTGGCTTAGATTAAGTTTCCTTTCAATTGGGTAGATTAAAGTTTCCCTTTCAGTTGGTTAGAGTAGATTTATTTTAGTAGTTTAGTTTAGGTGTTGTGAGGGAGCTTGAGCTTGATTTGCATCAAGTCATTTGACTTGAAATTTTTTTTAGCTTCCCTCAGTCGGAAGGCAATTTTGGTTTTGGGCCTTTGCAAGGGCAAAGGGGGGTCCATGTTATCACTCGTGGGCGGGGTGTGTAGATTTTACATTTTAGTGACAAAACGGAGTCTGTCTAGTTCATTTTTTGAATATATTTGACGAGGTTCAAAGGTTAAAGGATGTGCTTAGTTGTTGGTCTATGGTAGGACTTGTACTAAATTTGGGTCGAACTCGATAGAGGTTCTTGAGTTATCTCTGGCATGGTTATAACATTCTACTCACACTTAATTGCTTTGAGTTCTTGATGTTTTGAAGTGAAATTGGACTTAGTAAAAATCATACACCTGCTTCAGCGCCACTGTGGTCTTCCAAATCCTTCGCAAGCTTCATTGCCTACAAACCAAACAAAATATTGAAAAGAAAAGAAAAAGAGAAAATATCATGGGACAAGAGAAAAAGCAGTATTAAAGTGGAAAATATAAGATGAAATTTGGTTCAAGGGTGTGCAATCATCTCTATTGGTGCTATAAAAATAATCACTAAAGGTAGAACCATGATTGTGGTGCCACAGTGATAACTCCATCAGGGCCATAGACACCTGACTGGCAGCGGGGCTCTATCCAGGTTGCTTTTGAAGTAAGGTTATTATAATAGCTAAGTTTAATGGATCTAAGAGTTATCAAGTTCTTGTCGAGCGAGAAAAAATTCATTTGCACACGTGTGAGTAACTTATGGTTAGGGTGCTTGGGTTCAACTTGAGAGGTCTTTACCTCGTTGAGTGCTTGTCCTTAAGTAGATTTTTCGGATAAGCCATCCCAAAATTTTTTGTTCTAAGTTACTTATTTCTCGAAATGTTCAGGAACATTTCTTTGGGTTGATGCTAGATGTTGTGAGGTTTTCACACCATCGCCCCAAACTTTTGGAGACCCCCTTGTTTTGGTTGCCTTAGCAATTTTTCGGTCAAGAGGTTTCAAATTTGAACATTTCACACCTTGGACGCCTTCAGGCCAGGAGGGATTTGATTGATTGTGATTTTCTTTTTCACCCGGTTTCAACTTGATTTTCCAGAACAACCAATTTCATCCTTAGGCTGGACAAATTTCAAAGAACAACTCTAGGCAGGATAAAATTGTAAAAATTGTACTTAGATGATATCTTTTGAAAATATGAATATAATTATGTAAATTTGGATAATTTTCAAAAAGTGAAATTTTGTTAGATTTGAATTTTTGGAAAATCTTGAATTTCTTTGGTGAGATTTTTTTTTCGTGAAGATGAAATCAAATTGCAAAATCGATTTTAGACTCTAGAGATGATTTTATTTTCGTCAAAAAACTAAAATTGCTTAGCAAAATCGATTTTTTAAAAATTTGGATATAATTATGTAAATTTGGATAATTTTCAAAAAGTGAAATTTTGTTAGATTTGAATTTTTCGAAAATCTTGAATTTCTTTGGTGAGATTTTTTTTTTTTTCGTGAAGATGAAATCAAATTGCAAAATCGATTTTAGACTCTAGAGATGATTTTATTTTCGTCAAAAAACTAAAATTGCTTAGCAAAATTGATTTGAATTGAATTGCAAAAAATTTGCTTTAAATGGACTAAAATTGTCTTGAAATTTTTTTAAGTCTTTAATGAAATTGGCAATTTAATATTGAAAAATGGCTTTTGGCTAGCCAAAATCAGATTTTAATAACATATTATTTGCTAAATTATCATTAAATGGAAACATTTAGCATCTTCAAGGCATTATTTACTTTCTTTTTGCAATTTTGGTCTAATTGGCAATTTTTAAAAGTAAATTTCATTCTGGCAAAGTTAAATTTTGGCTAAGTATTTAATTGGGGGCCAGTTTTGGTATTCTAATTAATTTATTTTTGCTCCCAGGGTCCTAGTCGGTCAGCTAGGAAGGGAGAGGCAATTGGGGTATAAGAGGAAGCTCTTCCCCTTTATTTCTTCATTCCTCACTCCTCTTTGGTGCTTAGGCGATTTTGCTAAGGGCAGATTTTCTCCTCTTTGAGCGATTTTTCTTAGGCAAATTGGCATCCTCTTGGGTGATTTTTTTCAACTAGGGCAGATTTGCATGGTGTTGACAATTTTTTAAAGATAATTTGGAGCTGCTTCCCCATGTTTGGCGATTTTTAAAGGGCAGATCTGCACTTTTTCTTGGCAATTTTCAGTATCCAAAGGCAGCAAGATCCGTCATATTTAAGCAGCTTCATTTTGGCGATTTTCCTAGGCCAAATTCTCATGCATGGCGGCTTCTCTAGAGCAGATCTGAAACTTCTCTTTGCTAGGCGATTTTTGCAAATTCTGATTTTTGCCAAGGAGCTGCAATTTCTGCCCTAATTTGGGCGATTTTATTTCAACAGCTCTTGTAACTGCCTCCAAGGAAGGATCCTGATGGTCATCCCAATCTACTGGATTCAACTCTGTTCCTTCTAGTGTATCATAATCTTCTCTCAACACATTTCCATCATCTTCTATTTGATCGGGAATATCAAGGCCTCTCCATTTGATATCTCTAATCATGTTCAGCGACAATCTTGAGAAAGCTAGCTTTCTCACATGAAAGTCATCCTTGGCATTGGCCCAAAAGTCTTCTATAGTGGGAACACATTTAGACGCATTTCCATGAGATACCTTGATAAGACTATTAAGATCGAATCCTTGCCTTGCTCTGTACCATCCTAAATGATACCATTCCAATTCGTTCTCCGCAGCTGCAAAGGTGACACGATTGGGGCAACTATCACTGCCAATTCCGAATGAGAAGGTCATCTGTGTCTTACCCTCGAGTTTCATTATTCTATCATAATGCTCAAGTTGCCTAGCCAATTTCATCAAAACTACCTTGTCGGGTGGGTATCTTGGAAGCCTCTTGGGACAAACTATGCTTCTTGCTACTCTAATGTACGTAAATTGTGGAAATTGGATGAACCAACTCCCACACTTATTTATCTTTGCTTTTGCTTCCGATGAGAGTCTTCTAGTAGGTGTCCCTCGTAATACCCTTACTATCTTCATGGCAAAGGTGCCACAAAACATTTTGTAATCTTTGTTGTGCAAATGAAGCTGTGGATAGCATTCATGCACCAAATATTGCCCCGACCCACTGCCAACTTCTCCTAAGGCCTTAAGTCTTGGACTTTTATACAATCTAGCAATTAGGTAAAACAGTAGGATCCCATGTAGAATTGCATTTGGTTTTGTACAGTTCTAAGTTGCAACTCTAGATTGTTGCTTATAATCCTAGCCCAATCAAATCTTCTTTTTCCTTTTTCAATTTCATCAATAAAGAAGTACATCCAGTTTTCGAATTGCATACCTTGAGCTAGGCCCATGATCCGGTTGAGAAGCACAATGAGATCGCCATATTCTGATTTGAAGTCCGCCAATGTGAGTTTTGATGATCTGGTTACTCCTTTCTTTCTCTCGTGTAGCCAATCCTGCTTTAGATGTGTGAAATAAGCTTCTTGGTTATCCTGAAATGATTTGACTGCCTGATCCATCATCACCACTGTCATGATATTGTACTGGGGAATGTTAAATGCTTCCTCGATCGCTTGTCCGCCAATATTGGCTAACACCCTCTGCCCTTCATCAAAAATGATGGATTTGCTGATCAGATCAAACCTAGATGCGCACCCTGTAACTAACTTTGGACAAGGCATAGTAGGAGGAAAAGTTGCTGCATGTACAATTCCGCTTCTGTATATCTTTGCCAAGGGGGATTGTCCTTCCTTTAGTCTGTCCTTTATTTGTATCATATTTACTGTAACAACATTGGTATCGGTTAGTCATCTCATTTTCGAGAAGAAAGTTATTTTGGGCATCGTATCCTCTGTCTTTCTTAGTATTTGTTCCGTTAGGGTTCTTGCTTGCATTAACATCTACCATCCTAAACGCTTATTTATGCCCCTTCATTCTAAGTGATATGGACTACCCTTATTGATCTCCAACCTTCTTTCTATCGATGGATTCTACACTTATTTCTGTCTCACTAAGTCTTATCACTACACTTATCAATCTCTAATCTTCAACTTAGGGGTGGGACTACCACTTATTTCTGCCCCGTCGTTACCTTAGGATGGACTACACTTATATCTCCCAACTTCATTCTTAGAGTGGTCTAGCTTATTTTTGCTTCTTCAAATGTCCTATCATGGATTCTACCTTTATAAACCTCCAATCTTCAACCTAGGATGGGATGATGAAGTGGTGGATGATGAATGCAAGAGAAATCAAGGGAAACAATGCTAGACAAGAACGAAAGAGAGAAATCCGCTTAAGGACCCCTTTCAACTCCAAATGATTTGAACTTACCTTAACCAATGGCCGAGTCTTATTTTGGAATTTAGGATCAAACATAAGAATTTCAAATCCCTTGCAAATCTTGATGCCCTAGTTGGAAAAATCAGAATTCTGTCCACTTGAAATTGCCCATGCATGTGCCACAAAATCAGACTTTATCACTTGTTTTCTTTACCAACAAAATCGTCCAATCTCTAGGAGAAAATCGCGGCTCTTTAGCAAATATAAAATCAGACCTGAACAATAACAAATCTGCCCCTCAACTTTGCAATTCTGAAAATGTCTTCTTTAGCCACAACAAATCACCAAGAATGGAAAGTGCAGATCCAAATTGCCCAAGAGGAAAAATCGCCAAACACCATGAAAATTTGCCTTTAAAAATCGCCCAAAAGTGGGAAATTCTGTCCTTTATCCAACTCGCCCAATATGGAGGATGTTCTTCTTGACAAAAATTGCTAAATCCGGAATAAAATCAGACTTAGATCATGAGAGGTTTGCCCTAGAAGGAAATTGCCAAGTATGGGGAGTGCAGATCTGCTCTTAATGAATCGCCAAGCATGGGGAGCAGTTCCAAATTATCTTTAAAAATTGCCAACACAATGCCAATATGCCCTAGCTGGAAAAATTCGTCCAAGGAAAATGCCAATCTGCCTTTGCAAAATTGCTCAAGGGAGAAGAAATCTGCTCTTAGTCAAAATCGCCCAAGCACCATGAAGAAGACGAATGAGAAGTGAGGAGATAAGGGAAAAAGACTTCCTCTTATAGCCCATTTGCTTGCCTTCTTTAGTTGGCCGACTGGGACCCTAGGAGCAAAAAGAAAAAATTAATTAGAACACCAATCTGGCCCCCAATTAAATGCTTAGCCAAAAATTAATTTTGCCAAGATGAAATTTACATTTTTAAATTGCCAATTAGACCAAGATTGCAAAAATAAAGTAAATAATGCTTTGGAGATGCTAAATGTTTCCATTTAATGATGATTTAGTAATTAATATATCATTAAAATCAGATTTTGGCTAGCCAAAACCATTTTTTCAATATTAAATTACTAATTTCATTAAAGATTTAAAAATTTCAAGGCAAATTTAATCCATTTAATGCCAATTTTTGCAATTCAATTCAAATCGATTTTGCTAAGCAATTTTAATTTTTTAACAGAAATAAATCATTTCTCTAGAATCCAAAATCGATTTTGCAATTTGATTTCACCATCACAAAATTAATTGTCTCACCAAAAAAATTCAAGATTTTCCAAAAAACTTAAAGCTAACAAAATTTCATTTTTGAAAATTACTCAAGTTTATACAATTATATCCAAATTTAAAAAAAAAATCGTCTAAGTACAAGATTTACTATTTTATCCTGCCAAGTGTTGTTCTTTGAAACTTGTTCGGCCTAAGGATAAAATTAGTCATTCTGGAAAACCAAGCTTAAAACTAGGTGAGAAATAAATTTAACCTCCTCCCTCTTGACCTGAAGGCGTCCAAGAAGTAAAATTTTCAAAGACCGGAAGTTTTTGGACAACTTCAAAAATTATTGCCAAAGCGATCAAGAAAGAAGGTGGTCCCCAAAATTTTGGGCTGATGGTGTGAGAACCTCACAACAAAACATTATATTAAATGTAATAAATGATGGATACCAAGAGACACCTATTGCGTCTTCCATGCTTCCACTTGGAAAAGCCTAGAGGTCATCGTTAAGTATCTTATTATAGACATCCATAGGTGGGTAAAACAATATTAAATAATTGTGTTCACAACCCACTTTTACTGCTACTAGTGGAACCAATAATTCCTTGTGATGATTGTATTATAAACAATGGTGAGAATTAAATATTAAAAATTATTTTTCTAATATATCCTAAGTGCCCTAGAATATTTTTGAAGGATCTAGGAACTGACAACTTGAATTTTCACCTAGTTAAATTTTTTTTGTATCTTGTGAAAATCAAGAAGAAACTGTGTTTCAATTGCTTAGTGTTTCTGAAATGTTGTCATCCTCAAGAAAAAACCTAGAACCATTATCATACCCTACGTTTTGATGAGTTATTCATAATTGGTATGCCAGTATAAAATAGGGATACTTTAAAGACTTTGGTTATATGTTTAATTTCTTCATATCCCTAAGTCCTTTGATATTTTCATATATCCTAAGTCATACCCCTAAATGTTTTAAGTTGTGATGTCATGAAATCTTTTCAATCGCTTCATCTCTCCATTTTGTCCTCTTGCTGTTTTGGTAGTCGCGAAGCATTCATTTGCGTGGTCATCGCAACGTTGCGGGCGTCAGTGCTAACTTTCAAGTTAAGGCCGTGAAGAGGAGATTAACTACAGATCGCAAGGTCACGGCTTGTGTTTGGCTTAAAATATTTTAAGTTGCAATGATGCAAATCATAACCATGGTAGTCAAAGTTG
Organism: Cupressus sempervirens; assembly: GCA_028749045.1. Classification (NCBI taxonomy): domain Eukaryota; kingdom Viridiplantae; phylum Streptophyta; class Pinopsida; order Cupressales; family Cupressaceae; genus Cupressus; species Cupressus sempervirens. Next base: position 789,741,341 of record CM053793.1, read on the forward strand.
TAAGCCTTCACTACTTCATGGGTAGTTAATGTTAATCTCGGTTACGGTGGAGAAGTGGAGATGACTTATTATCGCAGCTTCGCAGAGTTAAGAGGCAAGCTAAAATTTAAGGTCGCGAAGCTGCGAAAGGAACAACAGTTAACTCCAGAGAGATCATCACAACATTGCGGGCAGCAAGGTAGTTAATAAATGTTAATTTGCGAAGTGGAGATAAGCCATCAATCGTGGCATTGCGGCTTATACTTCACTTGATAAATTCTAAGTTGCGAAGGTGCGAAAGGTAACCCGGGCAGTCAATTTTGAAGCTATCGCTACATCTTCTGTAGTTAAAGTTGACCCGAGGTTAGGGTGGAGAAGTAGAGATACCTTGTTATTGCACCATTGCAAGGTTCATCCTCGAGTTAAGTTTTATGGTCGCGAAGCCACGAAACAATGTAGTAGTTAAATAAAATAGTTATTGCATCTTCGCACAGTTTGAAGTTTTTATGTATCTGATGGTTGCGAAGTGGCGACGAGGTTAAAGATGGAGTTTTCACAGCATCACGGGTGATGAAGATGTTAAATCATAACCCCTAGAGAAGTTGCGAAGTGGTCTATTCAAAGGGTTTCGCTGCTTTGCATGTCTAAAGTGTTAGTTAAAAAATAAGCAACGATGTTGTGAAAAGATGCTAAGTAACTGTTTTGCTGGATCACGGCCGTTAATGAAGTAAAAGGTTAAAAGGTTGCAAAGCTGCGAAATGGTCAAGTTTTATGAATTCGCTACTTCGCAGGATGGTTGTAAATAGTTTGTTTAAATGTTGCGAAGACGCAAACATGGTTAGTGGTGTAGTTTTTGCTACACCTCTGCGGTTAGTAAAGAAGAACAATAAACAGTTGCGAGGAGGCGATAAAGGGTTGAATGAAGTTTTCGCTACTTCGCAAGTCCATGAGGTAAACAGGAAGATAGAGTTTTGAAGAAGAGATTGACTTGAAGTGCAACATCGCAGGGTTAACTTGACAGTGAAAGAATTAGCTGATGAAGTTGCGAAATAGTCAAAATAGCACTTTTCGCGTGGTCGCGGCGAGAAGCAAAGAAAAGCAAAAGATCGCCGAGAAGTAGAGATAATGAATTGATCGCCACTTTGCAACTATCAGTTTTAAAAGCAAAATCAGAATTAAAAAGCGCATGTCCAAGTTGGAAGAAGGGATAATGAGCTGGAGGTACGAACAATGTACAATATGGAAACAATGTAGCTTCTGAAGGACTGAAAGGATTTCAAGCATGCCAATTTTAAATGCCATTAATGCCACGCTCCAATTTGCAGAAATAGATAAAAGATAGAAAAACAAAGATTTCGTTACCAGTTGCACAGTTTTTGAAGTTTCAAAGAAGAGTTCAAATTGCAAAGAGAATTTCAGCATAAAGAGTTCAGAATTGTTGTAATACTTTGAAGCTATGGCACAAAAGGAAGGAGACTTGATCGCGCAGGCTCAAATTGAGGACGCTACAACGAAGGGAAAAAGCCCTAACCCTTTCGCGGATGAGTGGTTACTGATTTTACCAGGTTCCTCCAATCTCCAATCTGCTAATGACCATGCATTTAAAGACCTCTACAGTTTTTGCCGAGATGCAAAGGTGCCTGATAGGAATGGACGTGAATTATTTGGGTATTTCTACAAGAATAGAGTGGAAAAGGTTCCTATATCCAACCCTTGGACTAGGAATTTGGGAAAATTAATCACGCCTAAGGTTTTTGTAGATGTTGATCTAGTCAAGGCATTGATAAAATCATACAACCTAGTCAGCAAAGCATTCCACAAAAGAGATAGAAGTAAACTCTATGCACTTGACAAAGAAATGCTCATTGAAGCCTTTGACTTGGGAGGACCTATGTCATTTCCAATTGACATGGATAAGTTAAATGAGAATTTCAAGAACCACAAGAGTTTCTACACTAGTAGAACTATGACCAAACACATCCCAATGTCAAAGGAGAAAGGAGAAATATTAAAGAAAGTGGGAGATTTCATGCCTCTCGAATACTTCCAGGGATATCTCCAGAATATGGTGCTTGGTCTAAACAAAGTCCTAGGTTCAGATGGGACCATGAATGCTCTGGGTGAACATTATGTCATGTCGTTGAATATTCAGGACCCATACACTAATGTTGGGTATGATTATGTCACCTATATAATCAGTAGGATTCATGATGAGATTGTTGCAGCATAGGAGGGAAGGCTGAAAAATTTCAAGTTTCATCACTACTTGCTGCTCATGCATCTGATTCTGTATAGGAATGTGCAATTCATTGATCGAAGTTTCTTCGAAAGTACAAAGGAATGGGGAGAGAGACTGCTTGTGCAGTGATGGACAAGGGTATGGAAAAGATTCTACCCTTACTCAAATACTATTTCTTTTTACAATGATTTTTTATACCCTGTTCTAAACATGTTAGGGGCTATAATAGAAAGGATACCTAGGAGTGTTAGAAAATTGGTTAAGCCCAACTTGTGTTATGATGAGGGAAAGCAATTAGGGCATGACTGGGGAAGTGTTTTTCTTTTTGAAGATTATACAGCCATTAGGGTTTATGGATGTCCTCAGCCACCCACCTTCTCCCAAAATATGTTCTAGAAAGATTAGGGATTGTGGAGTTTTTTTGGCAATTAATTTCATTGAATACAAAGTACCTATGTCGAAATTTTAGGAAAGGCACATTTTTGTGTAGATGCTCCAAAATTGGAGATTTTGACATTGGTAAAAAGGCAATTGAGGAAACTGATGCCTTCTAAAGAAATTATAAGTTGCCAACTGTTCCTGCAAGAACATATGACCCCTATAGTGTAGTTAGAAATGCACTAAAGCAAATGAGGGGATACAACTTGCCTCCAACCAAGGGTTTATTGGAGGAAGATGTGATTGCAGATTTTCTAGATGATAATGTATCTAGAGAGAGGATAATAAAATTCAGAGATGTGATTTTTGAGCAAGAAATGAAAAAGACAAATCCATCCTTCAAGGGATTTTATCATGAAGTGGACTACTGGTCAAGGTTCAACAAATGCATTGAGAATTTTGATGAGATTGCAGCTCAAGTACCTGAAGAGATCAGAAATAGATTCGATCCTGGGTCTCTTGATCAGGACATTATTGTTGAAGTAAGTGATAATGAAGACCAATCAGAAAGCTCAACATAGGCTCATCAGAAAAGGAAGAAGCAGAAAATGGTAGAGATTTCGAAAAAGGCAAGAGGAAAAGCTTTATAGATTTTGCCAAGGAATAGCCAATATTTTGACAGTGCAAGAAGAAGCTCCCAAATGGCTCAAGCCACTAAAGATGAGCAAAGGGCAAAGAAGTTGGAGCTTCAAGTCCAAATGATTGACGGCAAAATTATTGAAGCTAGAGAGTTCATGAGTGATGAATTTTTTATAAAAATAGAAGAATTCAAAAGCTTTTTGTTTAAATTAAAAAAAAATGAATTGTCATTACAAATGAAACTAGGTGACTTCGATGAGAAAGTAGTAGAAATGGTTAAGAAGCTAAAGGAGTATGATCCTGCAAGTGAAACTCTGACTGTAGAAGAGGCAAGAGAGCTGATACAGAGAAGTGGCATGGTTGTTTTCCCAGGATGGGATATTAGTTCTTCTTTCCTATTGGATCAAATGAGAAGACAAGAAAGGACCATCTCATTTGAAGATGAAAATCAATAGGGGTAGTTGACAGGCTCTGGTTACAACATTGATGCTCAAACCATGGCAATATAGAGTTTAGCTCCAGAGCATCAGAGACCAACTCTCATAGAAATCAAGGGATATAGGGAATGTAATTTTTTGGAATGTCCAGTCCACTTCAAGCAACCAGATATATGGTTTGTTGACATTGCTAGGTAAAAACAGAATTGACGTGCTGGAAGAGCAGTTAGATGGAGCCTAGATCAAGACCAAGAGGCACTATGAAGAGGAGATGAAGAAAACATATGTTCTTGAACAGAAGAATCTTTGGTTAGAAAATGAAATGGTAGCCTTAAAAAACACTGTTAGATCTGCTATTGAGATTGAGGATAAAGGTGTACAAACAGAGACATATACACTTGAAGCAGGGGATATGGTGGGCCAAGCCATGGCTACTGATGAAGAAGAGTTGGAATCCAACAAAGAGATAGAAATTAGAACCCTAAAGAATTTGCTGATCCATAAAATAAATTCTTTGAAATATGTTTCTCAAAATCTGCATAGCAATTATATTGTCTTGCAGGGGGCAGAGTATCAATATTCTAAGGCAATATCCTTATTGTCTCCCTTATTCACCACATTGGGCCCATACACCCAATTTTTTGAGAGCCTTATACCCATGCTGACATAGAAGGACTTACCAGAAGTGGTAATTATTGCTGTCAGAAAATTGATCAATAGGGTGAAGGAGTTGAATGGTTTCTTTGTAGGAAAGTTGCAATTAATTTAGAATAAGATGAAAACAATTGCTACAGGAACACCAAATTTTGTGCCCAGTATATTAGAGGAAGGTGGAGCAGTAAAGGATTGGCAGGAATGGTCATCCTCTTTTGATGACATTTTGAATCACCCTAGGTTTATGGCATATTGCAACGGTGAGGCAAATATTGTAGTGGTTTATGATTTGATTGACATGCTATATAAATTAGAGTTAGAAATGGGTAAAGTAATTGTAGAGGTTAAGGCCATCACAGATGTTAAATGGAGCAAAAGGCTTGAAGAGTTAAACGGGATTAGAGATGCCACCTGGCGTGACATTGAAACTTACATAGCCATTTGGGAGGTCATAGCTGGCATAAAGGCCTTACCATCCGGGTAAAGTGATTGAGTAGTTGAGATTACAACTGAAAAGGCAGAAGAGACAAAATGAAGAAAAGACAGTGAAAGTGACAAGTTGTTAAAGTGCAAGCAAATTCATGTTGAAGACACCTGAAGAAAGTGCCACCTGCCAGTTTCAAAACTGCTTCCCCAATTTCGTCTAAATGCAAAGAATGTTTGTAAAGAAAATGTATCTGAAATATCTTTGTATTGTGTTTTAAATAAAATTTTGACAAGTGTCCTCCCATCTGAAGCTTGTTGCAATCCTTGTCTATAAAAAGATTTCCAAGACGTGGAGTGAGGGTCCGAGTTTTGTATAATTTTAGTGTTTATGCTATTGCAGTTGGTCCAGTCTTTTGTGTCAATTGTATGTTGTTTCAAAATTGCAATCTGAGAATACAATGAATACTGAATGATAGAATTTGTCATATTTTGAGTCTTATATTAGTAATGTATTATTTTCATGGAAGATCAATACAAAGAGAAAGTTTTGAGTAGCTATGTCTCCGAATTCTGTCTCCATTTTCATGTGCTTGTTATTTTGAGATTTGAATGAGCAAAGTTCTTTCAATTTAATGCAGCTGGGATAGGTTGTATGTCATTTCATTGTTTCTTTTAATTCAAGGAATTAAGTAAATGCTTCTATGAACTGACAGGGTTTCTAGGTATATGGGAAGGATATCATAAGAATGGAGTTTAGGGTTAACAACTGATAAATTTAATTGCAAGTCAATTAAATATGTCAAGATTTACTAGTATGACTATGCATAGCAATGGATAAGGCATTGGTCATAAATTGTGATGCAAATTGATACAGTCATTTGGTTGCACAATACACATTTAAATCAAAATCAATTGTTTAATTTCTATAACAAAGAACTATATTGTTGGTCATTCCCTTATTGTAATAACTTTTTCTGAATTTATAGTAAGTTGCTGTAAATCAACAATTTGATTACATTTTCAAGAAGACTTTTGACCATTTTTCTGCTATAAGGGATAAATATAAGATGAAGAATACCAATGAGTAAGTATAATCCCTAGGTGCACCTGCCTTGGCCTTGCAGAGCCTAAAGTGTAGAAAACCTTTAAGTTTTGTCAAGTTGGTCTAAATCTAGATGGGTTCTTGTTGAGTATGGGAATTAGCTAGCCCCTAGGCATCCACTATCATTCTGCATCCTGGTGCTGTTTTGAAGCCTGTAGTTTTAAAACACCAATAGGAACCATGCGTAGGACTTACAAGGTAGATATCACCTTAATCCTAATATTCTCCTACTTGACATCTTACATTGTAAATACACCTATAGAAATCGCAAACAAGGGACAACTTCTCTTAGTTATTTATGTACCACCTGAATCTTCAGCACCTCCCATGCTTTAACAAGACACTTGTGAAAGCAACCATGATAACCACCATCAAGCAAAAAACTCCTCACATCCTGCAACTTGCCACATTTGGAAGAAAAAGGAACGTGCCAAGGTGAAAAATATCAACTATCATTGAAATTTGCACCAATATCTACATGAACATAGGCATCAAAAGCAAACGATAACAAAGGCTTTAAGTAAATGTCATACTCATATTACTTGGCAATTAGAACAAATTGCAATTCATCCAAGCTAACCGTACCACTAACTAAAATATACCAACATAGATAAAACTTCATGCCATCAACGTATCAGCTCTAAATCTGCAATCAAGTCTCTGTATATCCAACCTCCTATCTCAAAGCGACATACCAACATAGAAATGACCACAAACAAGGCCAACTTACAAAGTCTACATCACCATTGAAACAATCTTGTGGATGTCAATAGTCCACATCTCACTCATCCCATCAGAAGAAAATGTGTAGCTAATTTATGTCTTGCATAACTTGTAGATCCAAATGCAATGAAGCAAGCAAGCTTGTTATCACTTCGATCAACAAACCAAAGTATCACAGAAAATATTTAGATACATATTTAGAAGCCCCCGTTGCATGAGTAATGTCAAATCTGAAAATACATCAAAGCATATGAAGTCTATCTATAGTACTTCTCATAGAAGATGTACCTAACTCTTCTATTACATAGTGTCAAGGAAACATACATTGATCTACAATTCCTACAACCAAGTATCATACAATACCTCTCTCCCCAGTAGTCTCAATAGCTTTCCCAAGTTATTCACACTCAACCATGTGAATACAAATATCCGGGAAGTAGAACAAGACCAAAGAGAGAACTTGCAGATCAAACTATAACCTTGTTTCACACTGACATGTACCAAACTATCTAGTGTAAAATCTCCTTCACCATTCCAAAATTGAACCGATATTAACATCTAATATTCAAATCAAGTGAAACAGTGAAGCAATAGATGTTAACTTCTTATACAAAAGGTAGATTAAACAAACCATCCATTCCCACAGCAAAGCAAATAAGCCCAAAACCACAAGCTATTTCTTGTACTTCTCTACTAAGTCCTCAAGATGAAAACCACGGCTCAAGATCACTATTAAGAACATCAAAAATCTATACAACCATGCATCTTCTTCTCAACAAGTCCTTTGAATAGTTATATTCAAGACTAGCTCACATGAGAAGACAAGGTATAAAATAAAGAACACATTTGATAGCTAGGCAGGTAATACCTCTTAGATCATTCGCGTGTCGGGTAGACCAAGATTGGGAAACAAGATTGTCACATGCTCACAACACCAAGCAATTTAAAGTTGCAACAATTGACAATCTTCTCTTTAGGTTTATAATGGATTCACATCCATAACTAGGTGTAGGCTCCCTTATTCTTTTTGCTAAAGTCCTTATCAAATAGTAACCATCTTAACATTTGATCCTCTAAAATATGAGATCTCATGAACTCACTTAAGTCTCTTTAGTCTCTACGAGCATCCACCAATCAATCCATGCTAACTTCAAATGGAATTGTGCAAAATCATGAAGCTCGAAGAAAATGATCAATACTCAAAACCAAAGACAACTAATATCACCTCACCAAAGATTCAAGAGCCCTCCATGGCTAACCGAGACATCACCATCTCCAAACCAAATGAAGATAACCATTTATCATCAATTGACGAATCCATAATACTACTAGCTCTCATTGAACTTGGTAACCAAGCTCTTTAGGCATCTTGATAATCATCTTGTGATTGAAGAACTCAACCAAGACCTTCCAAAGGGGAAGAGTCAAGCTACAATCTCTAAATGAAGAAGATACAAAACTGCACATCCTTTGTCTATAGAACCAAATGTTGAATTTGTTAGAAAGTAAAGTCTACCAATATAACTGGGGGGGGGGGGATCAGTTATATGCTCTAACCAACTTTTACGAACTTTAACAAAACTGAAACATGTAACCAAAAGATAAAGTGACACAAGATATGTTAACTAGAGTTACCCTTGATCAGAGGGAAAACCCTAGTGGGAATGATGCCCACAAGATGATGTACTAATATAAAAATTCCTTGTGAAAGGGTGTGACCTTGTTAGGAGTCAAATGATTACAATTAGTACACATGAGTCCCTATTAGGAGACTTTGAATCCCTGTCAAGAGATTCCAACCCTGTTAGAAACTGTTCCGACCCTAGTAGGAGTTGATTGGAAGTCAACTAAACCCACTGTCCAAATTACTTCAGAATTGTTTTCTCTAAACAATTTAGGATAAGCTATCCAAGAAAATGAATTGACTGAAACAACTTATCTTGCAAGTACAATTCCTTTAAAGTTCACAACTTATCCTCGACATCAATCATTGCCCTGACCTTCTCAAATTCACATCCAAAGCTCTCATAATATTACATATGACCATATATGACCTCATTGATCAAAACATGATACTTACAACCAAGTAAACATCTTTCCTTTATAACAAGTCCTGATAACTAATTGAGTTGGCCTTGACGTTTTCCCAATGTACAATGAATAATCTAGGACCATCATAAGATATTATAATTAAGTTCCACATGCTACAATACAAGTTACATCAATTACATAACACAGTCGGCCTCCAAGGAATAATCCACATATTATCCTTCACAAATCTTCACAAACTGAAAACTAGATTCCACTATATCGAACATAGCTTCACGAACATGTCTTCAACCAAAATTCAAGTTCATTGACTAAGCTTCAACCTCGCCAAAAAGATACAACACGAACAACAACATACACTTTCTTGCAAATTGTTCTACAACCACGTCTTTTGCAAATCTTCCATAACTCACACATAAATTCATAATTTTTTCCGAGAACATAGACATAGCATCTATAAACTTCCAAGAACATACTGCTTATCTCGTTGAAAGAAACTGAACAACCCCTGACCTTGCCAAACAAAACTGTCTCTGCTACTCTACTAGAACTCTCCATAAAGCTAATATGTTGACATCAATGACAAACTAAGTCATGAATGCAACACATAAGCACTCAATCATCTCCAAAACATTCCTTACAATCTCCTTAACAACATTCATCAATCTCCGTTAGACATTCATGTCGACAATCTCCCCCTTTAGCATTGATGGCATATGATGAAAAACATTAAAGTACCAAGAATACAAAATATATTTCTTTCTCATCTGCTCCCCATTCATGCTGCTCCCCATGAATGTAAATCTCTCCTCATAAACATATCTCTCCATCATATATATAGACAGAATGTAAAAAGTTTTTCATGTTCTGATCTCCTCCATTGATCAGCAATGTTTTTCATGAATATCTCTCCCCCATTGACATCAATGACAAAGGTGCCATTGTGCCAACAATTATTTCCAAAACAATTTGAAAAAGCTCACCAAGTGTCAAAAGAAACTATTGAACTATACTCAAGAGTTCTCAATAACTCTACCCAAAAGTGACTACTCCCCCAAGGAAGCATCACCAACGTATAGTCTAGATGTAAGAATAACCTCTGAATATACTGGAGTGATTCAATCCTGCATCAACTACTCTGAAGTAGGTTAGGGCATAACCCCAAGCATGCCTCTCAAGTACTCAAAGATGTCCTTTGCCAAATGTCTTGTAAAAATGTCTGCTATTTGCTCCTTTGTGCTAACATACTCCAATCTAATTCCCTTCTTTGCTACGTTCTCTCTCAAGAAATGATACTTTATCGCAATGTGCTTAGTCTTTGAATGTAACACTGGATTCTTTAATATATTACTTGTGCTTGTGTTATCACAGTGAATGATAATAGGTTCAGTAAACTCAATACCAATGTCTTGTAACATCAGCTTCATCCAAATAATCTTATTACAATTGTTTGTTGCTGCAACATACTCTGCTTTTGCTGTAGACTGTGATATGCAATTTTGTTTCCTACTTAACCATGAAACCTATCTTCCTCCCAAGAGGAATGCTCCACCACCTGCACTTTTTGTGTCATCAACATTTCCTGCCCAATTTGCATTTGTATATGCACATAAGTTAAAGTTGTGATTTTTCATACCATAAGCCATAATCTGGTGTACCCTTCAAATATCTAAAAATTATCTTTATTGCTGCAAAATGTGTTCCTTTAGGATCTTCTTGGAATCTTGCTACAATCCCAATTGCATTAAATATATCTGGTCTTGTGTGAGTCAAATACTGCAATCCTCCTATCATAGATCTCTATCTTGTTTGTTCTGCACTAGGAGATTCATCCTTACTAGACAATTTGCATCTTGTAACCATAGGTGTCCTAACTAGTTTACAAACCTCTACTAGATTGGCTCAGAATGATCGGAGTGTGCTACAAACATTTCGTCATACAATTGCTAAACGAACTAGTCTTTAAGTGAAACTATGTTTGCATTCACAAAATTACTGTTTCTCTAATTTGATACTGATAGTTCAGAACTTCATTAATCAATAATATAAACACATTAAAATGCCAACATCTCTTATTAAAGGTTTTATAAACTGATGGCAGAATTACATTCTAGCATTTGAGATATTAATATGCATAGTTAAACTATTTTGGGAGGAGAAGAAAGATGACAGACCCGTGATTTCCTACGTGGGCCGACGGTGTTAGGATCTGAAATGGAGTTAAGAACCGATGCCACTACCAAGACTCTGTCAATCTGTCGTCTGTTGGTGCATATTATGTCTATAACTCACTACATTGTAATACCATATGCCGTCCAAACTCTATATCATTTTTTCGACGTGATTGCTGCTCAGACATGTGAACGCCAACTCGACCCGTCACTGGTGTAAGCCGTGAGACATTGCTATAAATTGACTTGCCTGAACGCCACCATACCTTTGTGATATCCTCCTCGTTTATCTCAGTTCTGTCCGCTTGAGATGAAGTCGTTCTATTACTGCCCTCTTGCTCCGCTATGTAGATATTAATCACTCTTTGACATGTTGCTTCTGCCCAGTTTGCAAAATACGTACTCAGACTTGGCTCAACCCCCTCTACACTTCCTTATCAAACGTCTGCTACTTGCTGTTGCTTCTCGAATCCTTGTTATCTCAGAACTTGAATGTGAATACTAGGTTGGCGTCTAGTATCGCTACTTTCTTAAGAGATTTCGTCCTTAAGAACAATCCAGTCACACTTTAAACGACCATTAGGATTTGAAGAGTTTTTTCATATATTCATTTGTTGTTTCTTTCCCAAGATTGAGCCTCCTTTATATAACCTCGAAGTGAGGAAAGAGTGTTGGAATAAGAGATGTGGGATAAAACACCAATTTCGTCACTTAAGTCACTTTATAAAGTGAATGTCTTAATAAAACATAAAGTGACTTTATTAAAATACTTTAATACAATGGATGACGAACTTAAGTCAAATCTTCCCTTGTCACCGGCAGGCATCCTATCTGGAAGTGTCGTTAATCAATTCGGATGTGGAGATAGATTAACCAGGCGCCAAAAGAGCTAGCACGAAAGAGGGGACATGACAGTCCTCCCTTCCCAAGATTGCTTGCCCTCAAGCAATCTCAATGTTGGATGCTGTAAAATAGACTCACTTTCCCAAGTGGCGTCTTTGTACGGTAAATCCTTCCAGCGGACTAGTTATTCTCTGACAAACCTATTTCGTAGCTTCTTTTCCCTAGTTCGTAGCTTCTTTTCACTAGTCTCAATCATCTCTGCCGGCTCCAATACTAGTCTACCCTCATTGTCAAGTGGAGGCAAGTCCTTTGACGGTACAACCTACTAACCAATTGCCTTCTTGAGGCATGAGACTTGAAACATATTGTGGATTCAAATATCACTAGGTAAATCTAACTCGTAAGCCACCTCACCAACCTTCTTGGTGATGCCATAAGGTCCGTAAAATCTGGGCTTAAGCTTTTTTGATCCACTTTTCTTCAGGGAGCTCTGTCTATATGGTTGGAGGTGAAGATAAACCATGTTGCCTATCTCGAAGCTCCGCCTTGTACGATGTTGATCAGCATATAACTTCTGTTGGTTCTACGCTTGTTGAATATTATATCTAAGAGATCTGAGAATATCTTGTTGATCCTGGATCCAATCCTTGGCTAAGGGCGCTCTGTTGTCTTGTAAAGCCAAATCAATAAAAGAGAGGTTCGTAGCCATAAAGAGTGCGGAAAGGAGTCATCTGAATAGACATATGATGTGTGGAGTTATAACAATACTCCACCAAATACAACCATTTAACCCAAGCTCTTTGTTGACCTGCAATGTAGTTCCTCAAATACCTTTCCACCCATTTATTCACTATTTCGGTTTGACCATCCGTCTGCGGGTGATAGCTAGTACTGGGTGTCAACTTTGTACCTGTCAATCTGAAAACCTCCTGCCAAAAGGTATTGAGAAACCTGTTGTCCCTATCACTCACGATAGTCCTAGGTAATCCATGAAGACGAAAAACCTCTCGAAAGAACAACTCTGCCACCTGAGAGGTTGACCAGTCCGCCACAATAGCAAAGAAGTGCGCGAGCTTAGTCAATCTATCTACCACGACAAAAATACAGTCCCTGCCTTGGACCCTCAGCAACCTCGTAATAAAATCCATGGAGATACTCTCCCACCTCTGAACTGGAATAGGGAGAGACTATAGTAAACCTACTGGAAAGCCCTGTTCTGATTTATTTTGTTGACAGGTCTGGCACTCTCTAACATGCTGCAATACATCGTCTTTTAGCCCCTTCAATGAGAATCTCTCTCTGATCTACTTGTAGGTTTTAAAAAAACTTGGGTGACCTGCTGAAGGTGCATTATGTATAGGGTGCATAATATTCATTTTAAGTTTAGATTTTGGTACTAGGTAGATTCTATTCTTATAATATATAATATCATTCATTACTTTGTATCGATCATCTTGAAGAAGACCATCCATAATCTGACAAGCGTGAGTATTTTTAGAATACTCAACTAACAGTTGGGACCTCCAATCTGCTGAAATCTCGGAAATGGCACAACACTCCATCACTGAGGGTCTCCTAGAAAGTGCATCAGCAACTATGTTATTTTTCCCCTTGACATATTCAATGTCAAAATCATATGCTTGAACCTTGCTGATTCATTTTTGTTGTCTTTCATTCAACTCCTTATGTTCCAAAAAGTAACGCAAGCTGTTATGATCCGTCTTTATTGTGAACTTGCTTCCTACCAAGTATTGTCTAAACTTGGCTAAAGTGTGCATTATGGCCAGCATTTCCTTATCATAGGTAGAATATAATAGCTCGCTGTCCCTAAGTTTTCGACTCTCAAAAGCTATGGGATGACGGTCCTGCATCAAAACTGCCTCAATTCCATTCCCCGAAGCATCACACTCCAAAACAAAGGGTTTAGAAATATCAGAAAGTGCCAAGACCGGACATGTGCTCATTACCTGTTTCAGTCTATCAAAGATTGCCTTTGAATCCTTTGTCCATCTAAATGCCCCTTTTTGTGTCAGATTGATAAGGGGGGCCGCTACCTGTGAAAAAACTTTAGCGAATCGCTTGTAATAAGAACAAAGGCCAAGGAAACCCCGCAACTTAGATACATCTCTCAGTGGTGGCCAATCAAGAATTGCCTGTATCTTTTCCTAATGTACCTTAACTCCCTCTGCACCAATCACGTGACCTAGATAGAGAATTTCAGTTAGTCCAAATTCACACTTAGAGTCCTTTGCAAATAAAGAGTGTTCTTCTGTGATGCTAAGGATCTCATCTAGGTGCTGCAAATGTTCCTCCCAAGTCCTGCTAAAGATCAATATATCATCAAAGAAGACCAACGCACTCTTTCGTAGCTGCTTTTTAAAGATATGGCTCATGCATGATTGAAAGGTAGCTGGTGCGTTAGTGAGCCCAAATGGCATTTGAAAGTTGTCTTATGCACATCCTCTTCCCAGACTCGTATTTGATGGTACCCCGATCGAAGATCTATCTTCGAGAAATAAACAACTCCATGAAGCTCATCTAGTAACTCATCAATGCGGGGAATTAGATACTTGTTATTAATGGTTCTCTTATTAAGGGCACGGTAATCGATACACATCCAAAGGGTGTCATCCTTCTTCTTAACCAACACCAGTGAAGAGACAAAAGGGCTAGAGCTGGGCCTGATATGTCCCATATCTAATAGTTCCTTAATCGTCTTCTCTATCTCTTCCTTGTAATGCCTGGGGTGACGATAAGGAGTGGTAATGATGGGTTTGGCGCCCTCCTCTATCTTGATGATATGCTCAAACCCTCTATCTGGTGGGATAATTGGGGGTAAATCCTCAAATACCCTCCTATGCTTGTCAAAATGGCTTCTATCTTGTGAGCTGTAATCAACCTGGGTCCACTATCTGGTATGGCCTTTAGGACTATCAACCGATCACCCAAGAATTCCAACTGTATTGTCTCGTGATCAAATGTGTACCTATAGAGAGTCCTTAACCAGTGTCTACCCAGAATGGCATCCAACCCATCCAAATCAACATAAAAATCAGTCTCTAAAAGATAATCATCAAACTGTATCTGAAGACTGGATACTTTTTCTGTGCAACTCAAAACATCACCCCTTGCTACCTTCACTTCGAACTCGGGTATGCCGACTGTTTGCAAACCTCTCTTAGATACCATTTGTGTGTTGATGAAATTATGGGATGCTCTTGAATCCAAAAGGATAACAATGCGTTGTCCTCTAACAACACTCTTGACCTTGAAAGGATGACATGCTAGATCACTAGAAATGGTGGCTATAACAGGAGGCTGTTCGGTAGCGGTTTTCTTCTTTTTATCTTTAAGAGGCTGCTCCTTAACCTCTTCCTCCTCGCTGTCCTCAACATCACCACCATCTTGCTACTCTCCTTCATCCTCTAAAAGAACTTCAACATAGTGAATCTTGCCTTTACCAAGGCATTTGTGATCAAGTTCCAAGGTTCCCTGCAAGTGAAGCACAATTTCTTCCTCCTAAGTTCATTACGTGTTTCAAAATCCAATCTGGGAGGATTTGGTTTTTGCTGGTTTTTGTTCCCTTGGGACGATGTAGACACTTTATAGGGTTTCTTTAAGAATGTGAATCCAAATCATGGGCGATCTTAATTGCATCATTCGGTTTAAGGACCTTAACCAAACCCCTAAATCTGCCCTGTAACCCTTCTGTGAACAACATCACCTTGCACTATTCTGTCATATCCGGTACCATCATTGATATCCACTAAAACTCATCAATGAAGTTATCCAAAGACCCACTTTGTCGTAACTGAGCCAAATCCATGTAATAAACTTCAATATCCTTCCTGTCAAAATGAGTAATCAGCTTGGAGCTAAAAATCTCGTATGAAGTTATGAGGCCATGATCTTGGATGACTAAACCATGATGCCACCAGTCATACGTTGCTCCCTCAAGGTGCATCGTGGAAAATCTAATGGCTTCCGTCTTCGCCATGGGTTTGAGTGTCAAGTAGGTATCAAGCTTGTGAATCCAAGCTCTAACGGATGTCTTACTGCTGCCATCAAAAGTAGGGAGAGATAACTTGTTCACAACATGCTTGAGGTTTCTGTTTGGTACTCCGGATCTCCTATCTTGCTGCTGTCTATTTGACTCCCTTTTCTAATTTAGGTATTGGACAAAAGTTCAAATTTTGTTTAATAGGATCGGGAAACAAATCCCATTCATCATACATTGCCATAACATTGTCCGGTAGTAAATTTTGTGTTGCTGGTGGTGTTGGCTTTTCTTTTGCATTAAACACTGGCATTAAAGGCCTGTCAGTGTTACGTGTGGGAGCTCTAACAACTCGGTGTGATCCAACTACTATTTCCTCCACTGTGATGGCTCGGGGCTCTCCTATTAACAGGAGCTAATTGTTGTATATTAATTGCAAGTTGTTGAAGCGCATCAGCTATGTTATTCTGCCCATCTCTAATAGCTCGCAATGTTTCTCGTACTTCCCTGTCCTATTTAGTTTCATTATGTGCCATTTGAATGTTGTTTACCTGTTTTGCCCATTCAAAATAATCAACTTGTTTAGTTTGTTCAATTTGTTCACTTGTTCCAAAAATTAATTCCTCATCCAATGAATAACTATCTTCAATCTCAATATGTTCTGAAGAATCTGCTTGTTCCGGTTGTAGATGACTAAATTTATAATGTCTTTTACTCATTCTCGGTTGTCATTTTTTTTTTGGGATAAAAATTAGTCTGCAATTATTTTGCTTTTCTCACAAGATGGCAGGTCTTGTGGCTCTGATACCACTGTAATGATCTCTACTAGATTGGCTAAGAATGATCAGATTGTGCTACAGACATTTCGTCATACAGTTGCTATACAAATTAGTCTTTAAGTGAAACTATGTTTGCATTCTCAAAATTATTGTTTCTCTAATTTGATACTGATAGTTCAAAACTTCATTAATCAATAATATAAACACATTAAAATGCCAACTTCTCTTATTAAAGGTTTTATAAACTGATGGTAAAATTACATTCCAGCATTTGAGAAATTAATATGTATAGTTAAGCAATTTCGAGAAGAGAAGAAAGATGACAGACCCATGATTTCCTACATGGGTCGACGGTGTCAAGATTTGAAATGGAGTTAAGAATCGACGCCACTACCAAGACTCTGTCAATTTGCCATCTATTGGTGCATATTATGTCTATAACCCACTATATTGTAATAACATACGCCGTCCAGACTCTATATTGTTTTCCCGACATGATTGTTGCTCAGACATGTGAATGCCAACCCGACTCATCACTGGTGTAAGCCGTGAGACACTGCTATAAATTGACTTGCCTGAACGCCATGATACCTTTGTGATATCCTCCTTGTTTATCTCAGTTTTGTCCGCTTGAGATGAAGTCGCTCTATCATTGCCCTCTTGCTCCGCTATGTAGATATTAGTCACTCTTTGACTTGTTGCTTCTGCCCAGTCTGCAAAATACGTACCCAGACTTGGCTCAATTCCCTCTATGGCTTCCTTATCAAATGTCTACTATTTGCCAAGTGAAGAAACAAAAACTAGAGGAATATCCAGAACCAGTAACCTTCATCTTTGATACTAAATGTTGGGAAATAAATAGATTCTATGTAACAAACGGATTTTGATAACAAAATAAAGAGGTAATAACTGGGTTCACATAGAAATCAAAGAGTTTTCATCAACTAATTGTCGAAACAAAAAATCTTAAATCCTTTTCATGAGACATTAACTGATTTAACTACTAGGGATTAACTGAGGTAACCATTCAACTAAAATAACTGAAATAACGATTAATTGAAGTAACTAAAATAACGATTAACTAAAGTAACCATTCAATTGAAATAATTGAAATAACGATTAACTGAAGTAACCATTTCTTATCTTGCATATAGTAAAGTAAATACATAATTAGTTACAAGAGGGATACAAATACATATCAAGAATGGAAAGAAGAAACATACAAGAAGTAACTGACGAGTCTTTATCTAGTTGTGCAAGCCTTGGCTTTCGGTAAGAGGAGAAACATTGACTTAGGCTTAACCTCCCAACCTCAGACCATATTCATCCCCACACAATCTATTGAATAGAAAGGCCCTCCCTACCCTGGGATTAGGCTTGGGGTACTACTAGTTCAGCCACCTGAGCATTTCTGGTGTTTAGAATGTCCGTATAGTTATGGACGAACATGTCTGAATAATTGACACTACTAACATCAAGTGATCATAAGATAACAAACATGCCTTTAACGACCTTGGCCAAGGTTTTTGGATGGGTTCAATTACCCGATCACCACTGCTCAACATGTCAACAGGGGAACAATAAATATGAACATGCATGAGCTATTAAATGATTTTCCTTTTAAAATAATACATAATTGTTATCTCATATTTGATTCTGTTTCTATGTTATTGCAGATTTCTTTATCACCTCTTTGTTGGCCATACAGTCGGGTGAGTCCCAAGTGTTTAAATCTCGAAGTAAACTAACTCATTTTGCTAATCCTCAGCTACTGTATGAGTAATTACATATTTCAGTATATCACAACTTTTATGGCTTGAGAAAATAATCTTAAGACTTGCAAAAGTACAAATTGGATTCTGACTTACAGCAATAGAAGAAAGATGTTTGGACTCAATATGACAATTTGTCTTTACTCAATATGGAAAGATTAGTCTCTTTGATAATATAGTGCAAACTTCTCATGGTCGTACTTCCTTTTGCTATAATTTCTAATGCAGGAATAAAGGAATGAAGATGTATCACTTGAAAAAGGAAAATGACCACCTAACTTGATCTGACTTAATGGAAATGTGAGCCTTGGCTTGATGTTTAATAGCTGGCTACCTCACAAAAGCAATCCATATGCAATATTAGAATATATTTGAATTCCGATCTTCAACATGGGTTAGAAACAAGGAGTAAAATTGTGGAAAGATATATATGAGTAAAATTGTGTGGAGGTAATATATATACATACTTGCCTTTTCTCAGCTTCCAAATATATGTAAAGGCATTCGATTTCTCAAAGGCTTTCAAGAAGCCGTAACTCATAAATAAATATTTGCCTTCTTGGACGCCGATATAATATGCCAAGTGTACATTTCAGTTTCTAGAAAAGAATTGAATAAATAAGGAAAAGAATTTGAAGGTTATAAATTAAGGATAATTTATAATATATTTATCTACTTACATGTAGATGTATTTTTAAGATGACATCATATTATATGTTTTATCCAAGGTTGTATCTTTTATCTTGTATATCTAAATACATGCTTTATTTGGAAGATTATTTTATCTTCTTGTACATGTATTTAAATATACATATTAGATAGAATCTTGTATAAAAATGATATTATGGTGTCGCCTTTATTTCTATATCTATGTGCATGTACATAAATATTTGTTACAGTGAAATGATGGAAATGTCAACCATAAGCCGTTAAAGGTATGCATTTTAATTAAGCTAAAATCATTAATATTTTTTTAATGTTTCTCTAATAGCTCATGCGTGTCCAAATTATTGTACCCTGCTATACAAGTTGCTAGGTCCTTACCAACATAGTTAGAGGTCATACCTGTCGACTAGATAAGTGGAATAACATACTACCCCATTCCGTTGATCCCATTAAGCGATGCTTCTCCCCTTCGTCTTCTCCTGTAATCACCCATGCAACATTTCTCACAATAGTAACAAGTTCCATGATAAATCCATAATAACATTTAATGTAGATATTAGCAAGGAATTTCATTATTAACCATAATTCCGAAATCAAGCAATTGCTAACTACTATCATCATCATATGACAAATAATGGATAACGACCATCATCATTAAACAGTTAGACAAATAATGACAACAATATTTTCATAAAATACAACGGATATTTTTAACTACCCTTTTCACATGATTATGAAAGAAAATCCATTCAATTCAATGGCTATAATAAATTTAAATTAGGGCAAAATTTGGGATGTAACATTTTATACCAAATATTTTGGAGATCAATCTCTATCCAATGAACTAATTCAAAGGATGAGATACAAGGCTTATATGACTGCAACATGAAAATCTGGAACTCATTCAAATCCAAAACTTAAGATGCCTTAATGTGGAAAACCATGATTAGATCCTTCTTCGTAGTGATACCAAAAATCAGTTTGTATATTATGCGTAACAAACCTATCTTATGTGAACTTATTACAACAATAAATAATGATTAACACCATCGAAGAAAGTAACAATAAGGCATAAATCAACAACATAAGATCAACAGATTACAGCAGCACCTATGTACACGTGAACAACCTCCTTATGCTTCCCACCTACCTTTGGTCCTGTGCAAAAACTCTATATTCAATTTTTTTTTATAGTTCTTCATCAAAGGGCTTTTTTTTGATCATGGCAAGAGCTCCAAAACCACCAATAAAGATGCCCAAAGAAGCCTCTTTATTCCTCATAAAACTTAAAATTAAGATGCCTTAATGTGGAAAACCGTGATTAGATCCTTCTTCTTAGTGATACCAAAAATCAGTTTGTATATTATGCATAGCAAACCTATCTTATGTGAACTTATAACAACATAAGATCAACATGTACACGAGAACAACCTCCTTATGCCTCCCACCTACCTTTGTTCCTGCACAAAAACTCTCTAGTCAATTTTTTTTTCGATAGTTCTTCACCAAAGGGCTGAATTTTGATCATGGCAAGAGCTCCAAAACCACCAATAAAGATGCCCAAAGAAGCCTCTTTATTCCTCATAACCACAATCTTTGGAATGCTTCCACAAAACTTGAAAATACACTAGTTTAGCTTCCAATGCTTTCTTTCTAGCTTAGGCACCCATTCTTGAAAAATAAACATTAAATTAACTGTAATAAATGACATATACCAAGAGACACTTGCTTCCTCTTCCATGCACCCTCTTGAAGAAGCCCAAAGGTCACTCGTTTTCATTTTCTTAAGTCATTTAATATCTTAGACATCCATAAGCAGAGAAAAATAATATTAAATAATTGTGTTCACAACCCACTTTTACCTCTGTTAGTTGAATCCACCACCCCTCATGAATGTATTACAAACAATGGCAAGAATCAAATGTTACGAATTATTTTTCTAGTACATTCTAATTGCCTCTAAACACTTTCTAACAATGTTGGACCATGTGATAGGATTTAAAAGGTAGATGGTGCCTTCATTCTAACAATGTCTTGTATAGTTTAACAACTTAGTGATGAGCACACTTTTATACTAAGATAGGGGAAATGTGGTGAATCAATATAAAACAATTGTTTACTTAGTAAAATTTAATAACTAGAACAAAGCAATTGCATAAGATCTAACAACTAGGAAACACATATATTTACATGGAAAGAAAATTATAAAGAAAGGCTGCTTGGATCTAATGTCTAAATTTAGTCAAAAATAAAATACTCTTACAAACCTTTGTTGGCACCAACCCGTGGGAGACAACAATCTGCACTACTAAGCACCAACTTTACACGAGATACCAATCTCTTCTATTGAGAGGCACTGACCTCCAAATGAAGAAGATTTTTGCCTTCTTGAGTATTGCTTCTTTAATGGATGATGGTCATTTGAATATTCTTCATAAAATCTGCTTGTATTGGAATGATAAAATATTTATTGATTACTTGCCTTACTCCCATTTCATCTTCTTTTTATACCTCTTCATGCCCTTCATGAAGGGAGATGATTTTCCCAAAGGAGGTTGGACCATTTCAAGGAGGCTCCATTTAATATTAAATTAAAATTTTCAAATGTAAGATCCTCCATCTTTTTATTAACTCCAAAACTGCCTTAGTCAAGGTAAAGCCTTCCTTTTAACAGCATTGTTAATCTCATTGGAAAGATGTGATCTGCTTGGAACAAAGGAAGCTAACTTCTATATTTGAAGCAGGTTTTGGCCTTTGATAAATTGATTGCAATTAGCGGCCTTTGGCCTTCATACTTAATATTATGCCATTGCCACATAAAGCATATGATTTTCTTTATTAACAACAACAATATGGTGGCTGTACTTTTGCTCCTCTCATTTGACATCAATGACAATTTAGCCAACACTTATATAATCTGTCTATGAACAAAGAAAGAAAAATGCTTAGTAGTTGTTAAAGTAAGTCTTATAAATGAGCTAATGAATTCTTGCACATTGTCCAAAGGGGAATGAGAGAAGGTATATGGTGATCAAACTTGACATGGCAAATTTTTTGGACAAGTCAATGCTCATTGACAACGAATGTAATAATAAATAAGATCATTAACTATTGCAGTTTATCTATGACAGAACTGAAGAAGGGACAATAGTCAAGCTTGACATTGCAAAGGTATTTATTGAGGGAAAAATTGAATTTTCCAGTTTGTGTTGGTGTATGACTGTTTGTCAGTTCTTTTACTTTGGTTTGGTGCAGCTGGTTATGGTATGATTTAATGAAATTTGTTTGGTCCATGGTCAGTATTGTAATGTATGGAAATGGATGTTCACTAGTTTATGCATGCAAACTAGGAACTAGGCCTATTCCCACTTGATCACATTAAGAAGAGTGGATCCATTTGGCTCAACCTCAAATCTGATTGAAAAGGATTGGGCACAGAGTGAATCCAATAGTCCTTTGATTGAGTTGACAATGAATTGTTAAACAATGTGAATTGAATACTCGATCTAGGGCCAAAGGTGTTCAATTGAGAGTAATCACTATGCAGAAAAAATCTTAGATTATGTATGCAAACATGGAGTGCAGATCTGGGAAGTGGAGGAAGAGAGGAACCCATTTCTTAACTCAGCCTAAAAGTGGAGGTCAATGGCGGTTTGGGCACCCTTGACCCAGGAGTATCAGATGGGGACAAAAATTTCATTTTCTGAATCGGGATGTTTGTTAAGAACCTTTCCCTTAGACAGTAGCGTGAAAAATTGCCTTTGACCCCACTTTTTCACCTCAGCAAAAGACCAATCTATCTCCATCTTCTCTTCTTGATTTCAAATTTGTGTCTTCACATCGTTTTACTTGCACATACAAGAGAGATCAATCATGAAAACCTGCTCGCATGGAGATTGTTGTAGCTTGCTACTCCACAATGCTTAGATTTGGAGGCGATCTGAAGGATATGATGGGATGAAATGTTGTCTTGACTGAATGATGTATCTAGGGCGTGTATGATATGAAAATGAACTGAAAGAAGGGTCTCATATATGGTTCTAAAGGTATTTTGTGAATTAAGCCTTCCTGCGACAATTATATTTAGACACCTGTATTGAGGAACAATTGATGGGAACTTGAAACTGACATGTTTAAATTTGGGCCTGATTTGGTGGGTTAATAGCGCCCCAAAATGCCATTGACTGGTCAATGGTGCTTCAAAGGCACCATGGAGATTATTGTAACTTGCTGCTCCACAATGCTTAGATCTGGAGAAGATCTGAAGCATATGAAGGAATGTTTTGTTGCTTTGATTGAATGATGCATCTATTAAGATAATATCTTATACTTTCTATAATAGTCAACTACTTGTCTGTAGTCCGTCTTTCAGTCTAGATAGGAATGTTTCCTATCCCGTCTCTTTTTTCTTCAGTCCAGATAGGAATGTTTCCTATCCTGTCTCTAGTTTTGTTTCTAATTCCGTCTTCAGTCTACGTTGTTTCTAAAAGAAACAACGTCCTTGTAATTCTTTATAAGGAACACATTTGTTCCTCTGTTAATGAATCAATAATCCGGAAATCCGTTAATCTGCCAACTCTTCTTGAATCTTGTAACATGGTATCAGAGCAAGGCTAGGGTTTGGGATGCAAAGAATCTGCAACTCAGGACTGGAAATCGTGACATCAGTTTGCAAAATGTGGCATTTTTTTCATGCTTTTTCTTGTGCCTTTGAGTCTCTACCAACCGCAATTCAATGCCCTATTTTTCGCGTCTTTTCAGGGGATCGTTCCATCTGCAAATCGTTTTTTTTTCAAGCTCGAATCTGCAAAAACACGACTTCAGCTTGCTCGCGTCTGTTATGTTTTGCATCCCTTCAGTGACGTCTAATATTTTGCGTGTCTGTTATTGCTTGCGTAATTTTTCTCTTGCTCGTTTTTGACTGGAAATCGCGAGCCGTGTTTTGCAGTGTTTTTTCCTTGTATTTGCAACAAAAACGTGTCTGTAACACCATTTTTTGGGAAATCCTCATATCTACTGCCCTATCAGTCCATCAGTCCCTATTCTGAAAAGAAAAGTGTGATTTTTCACATAAAATCGACATTTTTCTGCAAATCCGACCTTCAAAGCCGTCGACTAGGGTTTTGCTCGAAACCCTAGTTTTTGACCTCAAAAAAAAAAATTTCTTTCATATTCTTGGTGGGTTTTTCGAGAGCTCAACTGGGTTGTCGTCCGTTTTTTCTGGGTGCCTCGATTTTCGAGCCAACGGATCTAGAAAACGACAGCAGATTCCTTCTGGGTTTTTCGAGCTCTCTTCTGAGTCATTCTCTGATTCTTTTGGGTCTTTCGTATTTTTGCCTCGAAGAACGTGCCTTCACAGATTTTCACAGTTTTTCATTGAAAAACGTGTCATGGCATCTCTGACAAATACTCTGCTCGAACATAATTCCAAATTCAATGGTCGCAATAATGGAACCTGGAAGCAGCGCATCATCGCAATCTTCGAATATCGAAACACCGATCAACTTGTTTTGGGTGTTAAGCAGCGTTCGACTTCTCCGGGTCCTGATCAAGATACATGGGATCTGAATAATCGAGAGGTAGTAAAGCTTCTCAAACTATCCATAGCGGATGACCAGCTTTCTCATATTCCATCCGGCAAGACAGCTGCCGAAATCTGGACACATCTAAAAGGTCTTCATGAGACTTCCGACAAGAGCAGAGCCTTCTTTCTGAAAAACACTCTGTTTTCTATTGTCATGGATGAGCGCACCTTGCTCCAGCCACATCTGAATCGGATTCAGGAAATCCGTGATCAGTTACTTGCCATCGGTCGCAAGATGGAGGAAGAGGATATTGTGGTAATCACTCTTCGGAGTTTACCAAAATCCTATGAGCATTTTATCGAGACTCTCAACATCACATCTACTGGTGTTGATCTAAAGTTCACTGATCTCTGCACCCTGCTGCTTCAGCAAGATCGGTGGAAACAACAGTTTGGTAGCAGCTCTAGTTCCACCTCCACTGAGCAAGCCTTTGCTGCAAAATCCTTTCAACAGAACATTGGCAACCATCAGTCTTCTCAGCCTTCCCAGCATCAACCTTCTGTTCAATCCTTGGATGGCTCTACGAAGCAAAATGTACAGTGTAATTGCTGTCACAAGTTCGGCCATATGAAATTCGAGTGCCGGAAACGTTTGGCTGCCCAAGCAAGGTAAAATGCTTCCCAGCCAACAACACAAGTTGTCGAGCTTCCTGATCAAGGCGAAGCTGCATTTTTCGCCTTTTGAATTTGTTTCTGTTTTTTTGGGTTTGTTGATTTTCTCCTCAAAAATCATTTCAAGTTGTCTGTAATACGCAAGGTTGTGTGAGATTCTGGGTTTTACCGTTTTTTCCACAAAAATGAAGTTTTGTAATTGCAACCTATTTTGAGTCATAGCACTCTTCTGGCAAAGCTTCTTGGTTTCAGCATTCTGTAGATCCAGGGAGGGTCTCAGTTATCACAGAATGTTCCGACATCCGTACGTTGACCATTAAGGGAGGGTATTAAGATAATATCTTATACTTTCTATAATAGTCAACTACTTGTCTGTAGTCCGTCTTTCAGTCTAGATAGGAATGTTTCCTATCCCGTCTCTTTTTTCTTCAGTCCAGATTGGAATGTTTCCTATCCTGTCTCTAGTTTTGTTTCTAATTCCGTCTTTAGTCTACGTTGTTTCTAAAAAGAAACAACGTCCTTGTAATTCTTTATAAGGAACATATTTGTTCCTCTGTTAATGAATCAATAATCCGGAAATTCGTTAATCTGTCAACTCTTCTTGAATCTTGTAACAGCATCTAGGATGTGTATGATATGATAATGAATTGAAAGAATGCTCTTATAAAGGATTCTCAAGGTATTTCATGAATAAGCCTTCCACCAACAATCATAATTAGACACCTGGATTGAGGAACAATTGGCGGGAATGCAAAACTGTCATGTTAAAATTTGGTCTGATTTGGCGTGTTAATAGCGCCCCAAAATGCCATTGACCTCTCAAAATAGGCCAAACAAGCAGGAATCAAGTGCACTCAGTTGAGGAAAACAGCTCCGATCACCATGCACACATGATACCAAATTTGCAGTATATCGGCCACAAATAGGCTTGGATAAAAGATAGGAGACAACACACCAAGGAAAGGGCATAAAATGGTGTAAATTGTACAAGCTTACAATTTATAACACTACATGTAATGGTTGTGTATGGCTCTAAAAGATATAAACAAAATTTAATAGTAACTATAATATAAAAATGTTAACATTTTAATTGTATGTTTCTCTATTAAAAAGTTAGTTGTTTTTAGGGGGCTGGGAAATGGATGTGTGGGAGACTGAGGTACTGGGGCACCTTGTTACAGCCGGGGTACAACTTGGGCCAGCAACCATACCCCTTGGGTACATGGTGCATCTGGTAATGTAGAAAAAATTAAGTATCTTTTGATTCTCAAACGACCAATGTGATTATGTGTCTATTGCTCTTTCCTTGTCAATTTATTGGTCTTAGTGAATAACTTATTTTCTTTCTTGTTAGGGTAGAAAGGCCAAGATGATTTCATTGTTGGACAAGTTCACCTTCTATATTAATGGCTGCAGCTCTGAACCAGACAGTTTGAAAGATGAGAGATGTACATGTGTTCCATTGTCTATATTACTCTGTGAGGATTTTTCTACGTGGAATATGCCTCTTTGAATGAAGCCAAATTCTTCAAGAAATTCCTTCATACCATGACTTGGCCTGTGGACAAAGGATATCTTTGGAAATAGAAAGGTGTCAAAATATGTATATCATTAGATGATGAAATGACTAACCTAACAAGAAAAATCTATGCTCCATGGAGTTTTTGGGACAGGGACATTTTAGGGGACGGGAACGTGTTTCTGGTACGGGTACGGGTCGAAGCCAAAATTTAGGGGATGGGACCTTAGGGGATGGCTATAAAATATAGGGGATTTGTAAATTTTTATATATGGAGAATTAGACTTCTTTAGAGATATATTTCAAATATGCTTATCATAACATTGATAAACCATTCACCATAGAATACATGGAAACTGAAAACTATCAAGATTAAAATCAAAATGAGAATATGATATGATGATATATCCGAATATCGCATACAATTAGCAAAAATGCCCAAAGGCTCCAAGTATCAATGTATCATCATCATGCATGAAATCAAAATGACATAATGAAAGTAAATACTAGAAGTGTAAATGAGATGTCCAACTCCATAATAATCAAAAGCAATAATGTATTTGAATTTCTGCAAAGCGGAAAGCCAAATATATGGCTGTCCTCTAGGAATCTAAATCTATATCTAAATCAAGATTAGTGCTAGTCTCTTCTTTCGGATCATTGTTAGGGGTAGGTAGAGGGTCCTCATCCAATGGAACACCAAGCAGCCCTGGAGGTGTGTTATCCTCATCAATTCGCAATGCATCCTTAGGATTAACATCCCAACGTAGTGCTGGAGTCTGTCGATATTCAAGACTTTGTCGCTCCTGTAGTCGCAATACACAGCCACAAGCTTCTCCGATCGTCTAGAGGTAAGGTTGTTCCTCTTGACCAATTGGATAACGCTATATGTAGACCAATTTCTCTTTGTAGCAGAGGAATTTGCAACCTGTGAGAGAAGACGGATGAGAAGGCCTTTCAGCTCAGGTGCGTCTCTACCATGCCATGTCCTCCATCCAATCGGGTCCCTTTGAGCTAATGTAGCTCTATCAGTCCTCGCCTTTGGTCTACCAAATGTTGGACCATGAAGATTGGCAAAGTCAAGCCATTGCCCTTGAATTTTTGTAGCATCCTCTACATTATACATTTTTGAAAGGGCCTTGAAGAAGCCCTCCTTCACCTATATTGAACAAACAAAAATTTAGAAGTTAGAGTTTATGAACTTTACAAATAAAATCAAAATTTTAAAAACATATTATAAAATTAGAAATCTTAAACATAAATTAAACTCACCTCATCACTAGATGGAGGCACTGTCCCAGGCCTTGGTGCATACCATTTTGGATTGACTGCATAGGCTGCCATATGAAGTGGGGTGTTCATAGTGTTCCACCTTTTCGTTACAATGGGCTTGAGATGCTCCTCATAGAAGTCCAAAGTAGGTTCCTTCTCTTTAATAGCTTGCTTGATCTTCCCAAGCATCCTATCAAAGGTCTCATAAATCTCTCCAAGGCTAGGAGAGTCAGTATCAACATATCTAATGACCTGCACAATAGGGTCAATGAAGGAGCAAATGTATTTGCAAATGAAAGAAAATTGCAAGTGAGAAACATCATATGTTAAAAAAATCAGCAAGTGCTTAAATCATAAATATTTTTATTAAATCAACAATAACAATTATGATGTCGATTATTTAAGTTTCTTAACCTCATTGTGGTCCACCAATTCTCATCCAAGATTCTTCGTTTGACAAGTCTTCCATCCGAGGTGCTTAATTCATGCCATCTATTCCACTCTGCATTGACCACCATGGTTGTAAGGCCTCTTGGACCTCAAGCATCCTCTCCATCAAAATGAAGTAGCTAGCATGTGTAGTCTCCATATGCTTGAGGAATGCTT
This sequence comes from Cupressus sempervirens, assembly GCA_028749045.1. NCBI lineage: Eukaryota > Viridiplantae > Streptophyta > Pinopsida > Cupressales > Cupressaceae > Cupressus > Cupressus sempervirens. The sequence goes on from CM053793.1 coordinate 789,769,788, forward strand.
TTTTGAAAAATGTCCTAAATAATGCAAGAGATGTGTGATGATTGCAAATACAAATTTTCTTGTTTCTAGCCTTAGACATCATAGTCTTTATCCAATCAATTTTTTCCAAAATCTTTCAAGGTGTTATTCAATGCATGTACACAACATGGGGTCCAAAAAATGTATTTATAGGTGCTCTCTACTATCAATCCAACTAATTTACACACCTGGGCTGAATCACTGACTAGTTGCACAACATTTGAAGCCCCTACCTCTTCTATAACATCCTTTAAAATTTGAAATTGGAAGGATGCATCTTTCTTTTTGCCCGAACAATCAATGGCTCTAAGAAAATAGGCCCTTGCTGTACTAGTGACAATAAGATTGATGAGTGGCCAATGTTTGATAGCGGTCCAACCATCCATGATGATAGAACATCCATCACTCATCCATCAAAGTGTTTACTTTGAGTACTCTTTGTCAAGGATAGTGGTGCATAATTTAGTCTCTCCTAGTGGTACAAATGAGGGACCAGCAGCATAAATATCTTGGCACATTTGTTTATAAAATTAGGAATGAGAAACATGGTATGGTATGCCATGAGCAACAAGAAATTTGCCAATGGACTCTTCAGCTCTCTCATTTGCTTGTATGTTAAATAAATCAGCCACATTGGTATCTCTCTTGGCCTTTCCCTTCTCTTTACTAGCAGTGCTAGTGGGAGTGAGTGTGCTACCTGTAGGACCTCCGGATTTCAATAACTCCCCTTCCACATACAACCTATTGGCCTCAAGTTTTTCATCATTCTAATTTTTTTTGCAACCTTTCACCTCTTGCCCACCTATCCATAAAAGATGACAATACACTCTTGTGTCGCTCTCAAAATAATGTTTCTTACATATATGGCACTCCCATTCCCTACTACCCCTTGAATTTTTCTTCTTATTGTTGTCTACTTTTGTGGCAAATTGTAGGAGATGTTTCTTAGGGTTGAATGGACCTTTGGCATATTTTTTGAGGGCTTTGGAAGGGCACTCAAATGGATTAGGCATTGCATCTTCCATAGGGACATTTTGATTTTGATTTATATTATGCTCAAATGAAGAATCATCCATGGCTGCCCTAGTTCTTTTTCTTGGTCTTTGTAAATTTGACACTTAAGTTTCTTGCATGGCAACATCCATGACTACTTCCCTCACTCTCACTACTGCTCATGTTTTTGCCTTTGGATTATACAATGTATTATACTGCTGCAACATTTCAATATTCCATTCAACATGCCCTCTCTATGTCATTAGAAAAGATGAAAAATGGCAACAAACAATATTGAAGTTTGATACAAACAAAAAAAAAAAAAAAAACATACTTGGAATGAAGAAGAAATGAATGCAAAACCTCCTCTTGCATCCAAAATGCACTCCCCGTTGGCTGCTATTGTTTTCTTCTTCCTCTTCCCAACTTGCCAAATAACTCAAATGAACAAAATACTTGACTCTTTTGTGTTTTAAAGCCAAAGTAGGGTTTACAATATTTTATAAATACCTAACGTCCATATTGGGGCCCGTGCGGATGGGAGACAGAGCAAAAAAAAAAAACATTTTTAAAAACCTTATTCAATGCTGACCACGTGTCGGGAAAAAGGGGACGGGATGGGGTTTTGGGGATGCTCAAAGGACAGGTATGGCGTCCCCGTTACGAATTTCATTACCCAAGTTTTCGGCAATATAGGAAGTGACGTTTTGGGGACGGTACCCAAAATCACCCATTTGGCACAGCATAGGGGACGACCAAAAGGGGTACCCACGTCCCCATTTTGTACCTGGTATGGGTACGAGGGTAAAACCCTAGGAAACGCGTCCCCGTGCAGCACACAGAAAAATCGATTATTTTATTCCTTGTAGGAATTGGTAGAAAGGCAGTTAAGTATTACCTTTTGGGCAGAGTGCAAAGAAAAATAGCCAGCTAAAGGAAAATGATTACTTCTATCAGAGGACTTTACCTTTGAGAGATTGTGCTTCGATCAGTTCTGCCCTATCTACCTCTGTTTATTTTTTAAAGTAGCTTATGTAATGAAGCCTTTTGAAACTCTCCAAAAAAACCCTTAAGACAAGATACGGATCAATGTAAAGGTGTTAGGTATTACCTTTTGGACAAAGTGCAAAGAAAAATAGCCAGCTAAAGGAAAATGATTACTTCTATCGGATGACATCACCTCTTAAAGCTTGTGCTTCAATCAGTTCTGACCTATCTTTCTCTGTTCTATTCTTAAAGCAGCTTATGTAATGAAGCCTTTTGAAACTCTCCAAAATATTCCTTAATACAAGATACTGATCAATGTGAAGGTGTAGAGCCCCTTTTAAAACTTCCTTATTTTCTTTAAATATAGTAAATTCTAACTCATAAAAATAGTTTGTACAATTAGTTATGGGTATGAAATTGACCTAAAGATTGTCACTTGATATTTATTATATAATTCAGATTTAATGTTTAAAATGTATTTCACAAAATTTAAAACTTATCCTCTTGCCTCTGCTGTAAATCTTCCTCCAATTTGCAGTGATCTTTCTTTATTTAAATGCCTTTGAAAATTGGAATATCTTAGAGTCAGCCTGTATTAGGGGTTTCCATCCACTAACATAGTGGTAAAAATTAAGGGGTTTTCATACTTTAATTTCCACCATGAGGGTATTCATTCTCAGGTAAATTTAACCATTATTTATGCTCCATAAGGAGCAAAGTAAGCTGAGAACATGTTTCTTTATGATGCCTTCTCCTTCTTGGTTTTTTTCAGGTACTCCTTCAGTGGCCATATGCTTCACAATCCTTCATTAACCTTGAGAAAAATTATTATTTAAATTAAAATTAATATTTTAATCTTATAATTACATTATGTTTTAGATTTTGATATATTAATTTTACTTGAGGCTCACTTTCTTATAATTTTTTTTTTATAATATTTTATTATGGGCATTTTTTTGTTTATCTTGATTTAATTTTAAAAAGGAGACTAAGTATGCCCTTCCCAAGATTGCTTGTCCTCCAACAATTAAAACTAGGCTCCTACATAATTAATTCTTCACTTGATTGAGTCTTTCTAGGAGATACTAGGATCCCAAATCAATCTTGGAAATACCATTATCTCTCTAATGATATAGTGTATGTTGTTTTATGCCTTTTTTTTGTAACTCTCACTGACCAACCTTGTCTAGCTTGTCTTTAAGTGATTTTGATTGATGGTTCATATTACCTTGAAAAGCTTCTTGAGTCATATCCTACTGTATTAAATTTTTTTGTCTTTGCAACTCCTTACTTTCTAGGAGTCTTTCTTTATAAAGATGAAGAACTATTTAAGCATTTAACTTTTTCTGCACTATTCTTATATTATCACTAGTTGTTATAAGTTGAACTAGAATATGTTTAGCTTAATCTCAAAAAGTGGGTTATTCCAAGAGACAGTCTCTTTACATCTATTATAAAAAGATTGTTATCTACAACCTAGCGGAAAATTGAAAATTATTCCTATTATTGGATTGAAAATCATTTAGCTATTAGACCATTCATACTAGCCTAATCTTGAACAATGTCTTCCATATCCACCATTTTTGATTCTCAGTCGGTTTTAACATTTGTAGATTGTTTACCATTAGTTGTTGATCTAACAATTGTAGAAAACTCAAAATTAGATGTAGTTGCTAAAATTTTGTCACTTGCTTTTGGCTTTGACATGTTTACTTCTTCGTATTCCACCTCACTTTCTAATTTTGCATTAAATGGCCTTGACTCTTTCTAATGTCATTGGTTATTTGCTATGAAGCTTGGAAATAAGTTTAGCAGACTCAAAACCAGACGTAGTTGTTGAAAACAATTCTTCAATTGTATGTTGTCATTGATGTTACACAAATGTTAGTACTAACCGAGCAATGAAGAATTTGTAGTATTGACCTTGTATATCTCAGTATTAATCGAGCAGTCAGGTAAAGAAGACTTTCTAGTAGTAACCGAACAGTTGGTTAATAAAGGGATTCCTGCTTGCGGTATTGACCGAGTGGTTGGGCATCAAAGGGCTTGTAGTTTTGATTGAGTGGTCGAGCATCAAAGGAGTCACAGTATTGACTGAGTGACAGTAGAATGCAAATTGTCTAATATTTTGTTGATTAAGGCCGACTAGTTGGATGTTTATTATTGTTTTGAAAGGGTATTCAAGCCGACTTGTCCTTGCTTATAATATATAAAAAAGGTCAAGTTGTGAGGATAAAATGTACAAGTGGAATATGGAATAAGATGGCTATGTAAGCAAAGGCAAAGGCAGAGCAGGAAAGTGTGGAAGATAAGCTGCAAAGAATATCTGATCAAGAAGGATCCAGAGTTTAAGCCAGAACAGAGATTTGAATCTGCGAAGGAAGTTGCTTCACCAATTAGGTCAAATTTGTTGTTGCTTTCTAACCATTGTAGCAGTAAAGAAATCTCTTAACAGAGTTGACTTAACAATCATCTTGTAAATCCTCTAACAAGGTGACATTTCATGATTGAAGTGTTTAAAGACCTCTAACAAGGCCACTCCTAACAGGGTGATCCAAATCCTCTAACAGGGTCATACTTATAACAGTATGTTTTGTAACCTTTAACATGGTTGGCTCTTAACAAGGCTCACTTCAGAAGAGTGAAAATTATTGTGACTAGTTGCAAGGTGGTTTTTCCCAAATTGGGTTTCCACGTAAAATCTTGGTGTCATTTGTGTTCATGTTATTTGCTTTATGCTTTAAGTTTCTGCAACTAAGTTACTAAAAGCTATAATAGATTAATAATCATAAGATTGCTTTGTTAACCGAGTGACAGTAATATTTTAGTTTTAACTGAGTTGGATAGTATTGCATGATCAGTGAAAGTTTGTATTGACATCTAAGGGAAAATGAATTGTTTTTGTGGTAACTGATTCACCTCTTCCCTCTTAGTTACCCTCTTACATTTGCAACAATAGTAACTACCAAAACTTGTTTCCAGCTGAAATGAACTAGTTTATGCAGTTCAAAGTTCCCAGACTCAGACTCGGCAAGGCTGACTTGTGACTTGGCAAAACTCAACAAAGTGAAAAAAACACACTTGAAAATTAGAGATTTGTAAGGATTTAAAGCTTTTTTCGTGCACCCATTATTGAATAAAGCTTAAAGACCCAATAACATCATCAAATAGAAGCTAATTTAATCTCATACATAAATATACATTGATCACATAAGTACAAACACAAATTAATACATTGATGACAATTAATACACTGACAAATAACCAATATCATCAAACACAACAATAGACATTTTATGCAAACTACATCTCCTCCCCAAAGAAAAAGTGGTCTTCTAGATGACAGGTACACATCAAAGTAATATCCAAGAAGGCTAGTGAAAAACGTGTAGATAATGACTTGTACTACGCAAACAAGATATAGTGTACTTCAAAAAAAAGGGGGCTGGGGGCAATGACCCCAGCGGGTTCAAGGGGCAGCATTGCCAATAGGGTCAAGGGGCAGCAATTATGTAACAATGCTTATTCTATGTTTTGTTGAGAATTGGATTCTATGCTTTCAATTCCCGTGCAAGTGAAGAGGTATTCTATTTTGTCATACCAACTCTGTAATTGTTATCGGGTATATTTTATTTATCTCATCTCAGCCTTGATCTGATTGGGTTAGTGCTTGTTGTATTACAATTAATTTCCTCATTTATAACTTCTCATAGTTGAGGTGCCGATAATGCAAATCCATATCTGCAATATACAAGTGTTGACATTATCATTATAGAAATATTATTTAGGGTTACAACATACACTGTTTCTCATGGGGATGCTCTAAAACCTTTCCTATTGTGACAGCCAAGCCTGCTATGTTACTCTTATCTTTACTTCTCAATAGAGGTGATCTGTAATTCATGGTTCCTTTATGCTACGCGAGCCTCTCACATTTCTCATCTAGAAATTGTGGGAGAAGGTAAATCCTTGACTTTCAAGTTACACGTTTGACCTACCCATATTAGCTTAGTCTACAAGCTGGAAATTAGATCCAGATGATTAATTGATGGTCACATGTGCCAAAAGTGGGCTAATCCAAAATGCTCCTAGCATGATAAGTTTTATTTGAAGAAAAAAAGTGGGAGAACCAAAGGGAGAGAATAACTCACTAGAAATGAGTTTCAGATTGAGGAAACAAGTTACACATAATCTTAACATGTCTTAGGAAGGAACACCATAGTGAGTGCATAAATGTCTGTTAAAGATTGCAAAGTAAACATTTCCACCATATGATAGCCACACAAACGTTGCCTCTGTATGACAAAAAGCATTTTTCATACCCGTTATTTAGCAATGGGAAATTTATGCCCTACGAAGGAGTCAAGCCACTTGTTTTTCCTTACAGATATGAAGTAATAACATAATGTTAAGCAATATTTACACAACTATTTTTTCCCCATTGATAGTAGCATGCCTGATGTGCCACATTATCTTTAGGGTAGAAGTCTGGTGGGTAACCTGTTTTGCTTTTTGCTATAGGAGGTGATCTTTTTATCTTCACTCATATGCTATTTTGTATTTTTCTGTTTGTTACCTTTCATTCCATGTATTCGATTATTTTAGTTGTCATTGTATGATGTCTCATCTGTCATGTTCTACAGAATATTGATTGTTGGAAAAACAGTTAATTACAGATTATAAAATTAAGGATATTCTACATGCTCTGATTGTTTGGCCCAGAAAAATGCAGTTGATTTATTCTAATTATTTTCTTCATGAGATCTTATTTTCTTCATAGGGTTATATTGGAAGAAAAGATGAACTGATAGACACCCTTACTGTACGGGAGATGCTGTACCATGCATCGCTTTTACAACTTCCAGGTTTCATCTCTCGTGCACAAAAGGCTGCTTTGGTTGAGGATGCTATCTTAGCCATGTCACTGCAGGAATATTCAGATTCACGCATAGGAAGTAACTTTCACAGTAAGGGTTTATCAAATGGTGAAAGAAGACGCATAAGCATTGCCAGGGAGCTGATTACAAACCCACAATTCGTATTTATTGATGAACCCCTTTATCACCTTGACTGGTTAGTAATATGCAAATTTTAGCAAGAAGAAATTCTAGTGCCATGTATTAAATCTTATTCATGACATCCACTAATCAAGTAAATGTGTCATTTATCCATTTAAGGGACATTGGATATGCTGTTTTCTTGTATGGTAGGATTTCATTTAAGCTGTCGTAACTGAAGTGACTATCTTGTAACCTGTGATTATAAAACATTTAGGGCCTTAGTCGTATGATTCATATGCCATTTTCTGATCTCATATTATATTTATCTGCTTGGTATGCAGTGTGTCTTCTCTATTGATGATGGTGATGCTGAAAAAACTTGCCTGCACTGGGCGTACTATCATATTTACCATGTATCATAGCAGCACTGAAGTATTTGGCCTCTTTGACAGTATCTGCTTGCTTGCAAATGGAAAGATGCTATTCTTTGGGGAAACATTATCATGCTTGCAAGTACGCATCACCTGTGCTACATATTTGTTTTACAGCTTTGTTGCACTAACTCTAGTTTCAATTGTTGGAGGTGTAAAGAGTTATAAAAACTGGGTTAATGTGAAAGTCAAGAATGAGATCTGATATTGCTGGATTTCGAAGGTTTTTTTAGAATATAAATTTTACCTAGGAGGCTTGACAAGCACCATTCAATCAAAATTAGTTAGACATTGACATGTTAGGGATAGGGTATTGCACACCTTGAAAACACTAAAGTATTATTCTAAGTCATGTAAGATAAATATTTATTTGTGATGCATCCTTAGGGGATGTGTTTGACCCATAGTTTACAGACTCGGACTTGAGGGTTCTCAGCAAGCCCAAAATTTTCAACCCGGCAAAATTTGGGAACTTAGAAAGAACTAAAACTTAGAATCTCTTAAAGAAACATGTTTTTTTTTTTTTTGTAAAATTCAATAAAAAAATGTATATGATTAAAAATTGATATCTTGAAAGAGAAAATGCATGGTTTTAAAGCAAAAAAAGGCATGTGGAAAACACATTTTTACCAGCATTTTACTTGCATCAACTTTTTTACCCACAGTTTTTTTGTCTATAAAAATGCAAGAGTTAAACTTGTGAGTACTCGCCCAACAAAACAACTAGAGAGTACTTGGCAGCTTGGGGAGTAATGGAGATTTTGCAAATTATGGATAGGCAGAGGAAGATTGCTTATTCAATAATGATCTGCCCAATTGTTGGAGTGTTTGTTTGCTGTCCATTGGGTGAGTTTAAGCTGATCACAGCAAAGTATTGCTGCCACAAGTCTGTTGACCGACACATTGATACCATCATGCTCATCTCAAGTAAAGTACAAATACATGTTTATTACAATAGGTTTCTGATCCATGTCACAAAAATTTTCTCTTTAATGTTTTTGGGTACGCTCAGGCCCAAGGCTTAATATATGGCCAATTATTATTCATATACACGAGTTCAATTGTGCAGAAACTCTAGAAGAAGATGCATGTGAGTCATTGGAAATATGCAATCCTGATGACTGATGTATTACACTTAATTGCAAGAGGAATCAACTCAGGTCTGCAAATGATAAAAGTTCAGTAGTCTCACCTCAGCATGCTCTCTTAGAGGGTTTTCCTACCTAATCCTAGCAACATAAATTTACATATTTTGTAATGAGACGCCTGTATAGTAGTTCCACTATATTTTTTTCAAGTCACTATTTCTGAGGCACAGAAGCGAAAATGCGTGTGTTGTACAGTAGCAAGTAAATTTTTTAAGTATTGGGATAAAATTTTGTGTTAGGGAGCATATAATTCATTGGAAATTTCAAATACGCAATCCTGATGACTGATGTATTACACTTAAATGTAAGAGGAATCACCTGAGCTCTGCAAATGATAAAAGCTCAGTTGTGTCACCTTGGCATATCCTCTAAGAGGGTTTTCCTACGCAATCCTAGCAGCATAAATTTCCATGTTTGGGAGTGAGATGCCTAGATAAGAGTTCCCTTATATTTATTCTGAGTCACTACTTTTGAGGCACATAAGTGAAATTAGTAAGTTGTACAGCAGCAAGTGAATTTTTTAAGTATCAGTTTTGTGTTGGGGAAATAGTTGTAATTGAAAAACGATTTAAATTTTTTCTTTTTGCTAGCATAAAGTTCACTTTTGTCCCTTTTTATTGTCTTGTCTTTGCATTAATTGATGTTTTTGTGCAGCACTTCGCAAATGCAGGCTTTCCTTGTCCTGTCATGCAAAGTCCATCTGATCACTTCCTACGAGCAATCAATACAGATTTTGATAAAATCATTTCAATGTGTAAAAACTGGCAGGTATAAGCTTGTAAATAGTGTCAGTAATTTAGTATTATTTTCCAGATTACTATATCGTGCCCTTGTCTTTGTTTAAGGGAATAATTCTGATGTTGAAAAGTAATATATGCTAATAGGATGAACATAGAGAATTTTCAACTGTCAAGATGGACACAGCTGCTGCTATCCAGTCTATAGAAACTACATACAAAGCATCTGCTGATGCTGTTGCTGTTGAATCCATGCTGGTTAAACTTACAGAGAAGGTACTATCAAGTTGTTGCTACTTTTCTTTATTCTTGCTGTTTTATTTCCATGCTTTTTGTTGAAGGGATCGAGTTATAGAAATCCAGAAATTAAGAGAATAATATTTTTTTTTCTACAAAGTGTTGCATGCAAGAACTTGATTGATGATAAGAATTTATCTTAGTATAGCATTCTGTATTGTATTGAATGTTGATGGACAAGCATTGAATTTTGTGTATGAAGATGAACTCGATTCATTTTCCATAAGAAACAATGAATCATTAGATTTGCATTAAAAAATGCAATAAAATTTGCAGCAGTTAAGATTTTGATTATTTCACAGATCGTAGTAGGAGGGCTTATATTGCATTTAACAAATCCTACCACTTAGCCTTAAGAGATCCACATGGGCCTTGCACATAGGCCTTTGCCTTTTGTAGAAGCCATAAAGACGATATATTTATGACATAAAGCATCAAGTTATAAGTACAGATAAGGGAAATCTCAAGCTACAAATACCTCTCCATCTTTGGAGTCTTTTGAAAATTCTGAAAGAAAATTAATAGGTAGTCTGAAATATGTTAGTGCTGCAAACACTGTGAATGCCAGTGTAGTGGAAGTTTCTATAGTATCTTAAACATATATGCAAATAAATGGGTGAGAATGTGTAAATGGTGAATTCTGAAAATTCCTTGAATTTAAGCAGACAAGTGAAACATTGGAAATAATTTTTTAAATATTGGGAAGCATCCGTAATGAATGCAAAAATATAACAAAATGATACAAGCAACTTGTCAAATTTTGAACAAAATTTCCATCTTTTCGATGTATCCCTGTTTTTTCTTTTTTCAAGTCAGCTAAATTTTAACTAATATACACACAGAAGATGCTGGTTTCAGGAATGCAAGATTGAAAGGACATGGAAATATCTTTGCAAAAGAATCAGAAAACAAGAAATATGCAAATATAACAAGTTTATACTGAAGTTTATATTTTGTATATAATTTATAAGAGATATGAAGTATATGATGGAGAGAAAACCAACAGCAAAATTTATACAGGATAACGATGGCTAAGAATCATAAATGCAATAGAAAGAAATAATGGTGCACTCATGGTATAACAAGAGAGTTTACTTTATGTAATCTGTCCTGGAAAACCCCCTTAAAACAGCACTCAATGTGTTGACTTGTTACTCTACCATCCGCAATACAATTAAATGTTTCATGCTTATGCTTTTTTTTAATCTAAGTTGCACGGGTACCTCCCTCCCCCTCCGGACCCAAGAAAGTTTGAACCGGTTCAAAGTTCGGCTCCGGTTCGAACTTGGTTTGACCAGGGTGCGATTTTTGCACTCCTGGTTCGAACTGGGTTCAAACCCGGGCGAACCACCTTGAAATTTTCGAACCCAGTTCAAACCTGCAGCTGAGCTTCTGAGTCATAATGAACTGTTTATCATTTTTTCAATATTAAATACTGCATTATAAACACATTTCATGGTAATCCATATCCAATGACACCCCAAGGTTTGAAGTTTCATTTTATAGCATTCCCAAAAACTGATCTTGTCCTCTGAATTTGCGATCTCTTCTACTTATAAACAGGACCACAACTGACATATAAGCGAAGTCAACCCCCAAAATATAAGCTTGCATTCCCGTGTGACACATGGCTTCTTTTTTTTGCAAGCACAATTGTTGAGTAGTTAAAGAGATATGTTGCATGGGCCTTGTGGAATTATGTAATGAATCCATCAAGAAATTGGAGGCTCTACCTTTATAAACTATATCAAGTCCTTGGCCAATAAGGTCAGTTTGAATTGGAAGGTATATTACATAATTGAAGGTAAGATAACTTGCCTAAAATCTAGTCAAACAGCGATGTTAATGAAGCTTAAATGGCTTTTTAAAACCTGGATGCTTTAAACAGATTTTCTCAAGTTTCACCCTGTTCTAAACTGTGCACAGAATATATATTAACAGATATATTAAATCATCTTGAATGAGATTCTATTATTATTGTGATGAAGGTTTACTTATGAGGTTTGTATATCAAGACTCTCAGTTATTGCTTAACACCCTTGGGTTTCCTCACATTCTGCTATCTGTTTTATACTTCATAGTACACGGCTTGCTTCAATATTATATGCAATGCAGCAAGTGTAGATTTGATTTTTATAATAGCTTATGGAACAAGGATCACATTCTAATTTTAACTCATGCTTCATAAATATATATATATATATATATATATATATCATTTTTACATGTTTTTGTACTAACGTACCCAAACGAACCCAAACCCCTTTCCAAAATTTTGTTGAACTTGCGAACCGGTTCTCAAACTTCGAACTTGGAACCAAACCCGAACCGGCAACTTAGATTTTAATCTATGTGCAAGTATCTACAGGCACACAAATATGGGAAATTTGATAATTGGAATTACAACACGACAAGTATTGTACCCTAAGTAAGAATCCCATATGAATGTATATATCTTAAAACACATTGAATTCATAATTTTGGGGGGCAAATTTCCATTTCCCTATCATATATTGACTATCAATTTCTCTCATGAAAAGTTACTTTCACAACGAATAATTCACTTTTCCTTATGTTTGTATCTGCATAAAACAATTTCAAAAGCACTACTGGAATGAAAATCTTATTGGCATGAAGGTTTGTTCCAGACAAGAGGGTAATTTTCAACCAATACTAATTGGCAGAAGGTATTCAGGAAGATTTTTGATAATTTCGTTTTCCTTGTTTCTTTAATCAGAAATCACGTAAGTTTAGGATACTGCTCACCTTATGAAATTTTGTAATGATTTCTTATTCTTGAAATATTTTTTCAAATATCATTTATCAATTTATAGCATATGTGAGACATTCTGAATGCTATTGACTACCAAGATAATGCATCTAACAGAACCTTTTATTTTGCAGGCAGGTCCAATGATTAAAAGCAAAGGTCATGCAAATGTATTTGAATGCATACTAATCTTGACATGGAGATCATGTTTGAACATGTCAAGAGATTTTAAATACTTTTGGTTACGGCTAATACTCTATATGCTGCTGATGATCTGTATGGGAACAGTATTCACAAATATAGGTCATACACTGTTTTCAGTGAAGGTAAGTGGAGTTATTACTACATTAAAATTGAAAGAGAATATTTAAATCGCAACTCTATTTCTGAATTCCTATTTAAATAAGTGAAACCTATATTTATTTGCTTAAATCAAATATAACCACTTAACGTTTCTAGCTTCCACCCACTGTCTTCCAACTGTTCACTTTCTTTTATAGTTATTTCTTTTCACCCTTTGAAGAATTTTACTTGCCTACTTGCATATGGCTTTTCAATGATATAAATTTATAACTAATAGTCTAATACACATACAGTTATTACAATGGATGTGTTAGTCATTTTATCCCTACTTAGAGAATATTGTCCCCAATTTTCAGATATGGTTGTTGAAAGAATCGTCATTGATGTCAAATATTGATAATAAGAAGATACGAAAAGAGCAGATAGTACATGTTTTAGAAATGTTTTATCTTGATTCATTAAAAAATCAGAGTAATGGCAGATATGCAGATCCTATGTATAGAGTTGGCAATGTAGTAATGGGAGATCCTTATTGTCATAGAATAATTTTTTACTGCTGTACCTGGTAAATTACATCATTAAATAATAATACAGATGGATGTGTGTGCCACATATAGGAGTAAAATATATCTTTATTTGCTCGATTCATTACAAAGAAAAAGATTGGAGATGGCCAACCAAAGATCACAATTCATCTGATTATACACTACTCCCTTCCTTGGTAGTACACAACATATTTAAAGGGCCCAACGGTTGCCAAGAGAGACACAACCATCAACCAATTGACACTTATACCTACCTGAGAGTGACAACCAACAAACAATTAATACATTGACAGATACCCAATATTATCAAAATCATGACAATAGGCATTGTACGCTGACTACAATGACTACATAATGATTTTCCAGAGAGCAAGAAATGGTTATGGTAGTGGCTGCATTAAATATGCATTTTCAATCGACACATAATGATGCAGCTTTTAATATAAACAAGTGATTCAAAGTAACAACAATTGATGTTAATGAAGCAGAAAAGCTCCATGCAGCGATTACATTATGATGCATGGGCAGTGATTCAAAAGTGATTGCGATTGTTAATTTTTTTCATATGGCAGCAATTAGAGAGCAATATAATGTTAAATTTGAACCAGAAGTAACTATGAATGCAACAATTTATCAAATACTCAGAAAGCAAAATAATATAGGATTTTATCCTGGGAAAAACCCTCCTCACCGAGGGAAACAAGCCCACCACAAGAGAATTCCTTTATTAGATTTTTCAAAACAATTACACAAATTCTGCTCCTCTTATGACTTCAATGGTTGCTGATCAAACAATGATCAGAACTTATATAACAAAAGAATCCTCAAAGAGGCACCACGATACTCACAAAATTATCTGAGATAAATATCATGATAATTTTACTCCAAACTTGAAAGACACAATGCTACTTCTCAAAAAAGATGTATAAAAGATAGGAATAAATGCAATATATGAATCTTTAATTTCAGAATCATCTGGTCTGCATATAATAATGCTTTGAATTAATGAATAAGACCCCAACTTGAGAATATCACCCGCACTCCAAAAATGTACGGCCTGCAAGAAAAAGAGTGCCATTATGAAATTAATTGATGCCCTCAAGTATGAACTGATGCCATACAGAATGCAATGGTGTTTGGATTAAATGAGTCGATGTGAATAGAAAAACCATCTACTCATTAATACAACCATAGTTGAGCCAAATCAATAACAAACCGGTAAACATTTGAGAAAGTCTCAACTGCTAGTGATGCCATGTCAATGAGAACATAGTGTCCACATAGGGAGAAATAGAACACAATGCCAACAAGAATATGTCATATATTTCAGACATGAACAATAGAGATCAGATATCAAAAATCAACAATGATTAATAAGTCTCCACATAGTAGACATATCAAAATTGTATATAGAATACTGTCGTCATTTAACAAAGATAATATGATCTCTATCACAGTTACCTTATTCAACACTCCCTCTTAGCAAGAGAGAGATCTTCAGGATGTCACCTCATGATAGGTACACAAAGCTGTGATTAAAAAATGTCAACAAAAAATATCGTTATAGATTTTCTCAATAAAATTGTTATCTCTGCATAACAATATTCACCATAGCTACTCCTAGAGGGTGAAATTAGAAACACAGCAAGTTTAGCCATGGTATCACACACATGACTTCCACCATGGCTACTCCCAGAGGGTCGTTCCAGACTCCCAGAGGGTTGTTCCAGCATAAGTACTCCCAAAGGGCGGAACAAAGGATTTCACCTCAGACTTCTCTCACAGAGAACTCATTAACAAGGGATTGCACATCGAACTTTTCTTGCACAGAACTCATGAATAAGGGATTGCACCTCTAATGTAATAATCCACTGCCGGTTATAACTACACAACATGAATTTCCCTTTACTAAAATTTCAACATTATGTCAAACATGTGGCAAGTATACAGAACTACTAAATCTTTAGGTGATTGTTTCACCGAAGTTTTTAGATAGCAAATAATCTCATTCAATTCCAGCTTTCAACATAATGCCAATTTAGAGAAGAATAAGAAGGGCAATTTTAATCGCTATTAACTGTCTTTCATCAGAATGCGCTACAGGAAATAAACAGAACAGAAAGCTGCTTCCAATGAAGTAATTCCAATAATTTAAATGTTTATTTGGGAAATATAACAATAACATTCACATCTGCGTATGAATTGCAACTTGGTAATTAACTGTAGCAGCAAATGACTTTAACACTGGACTCCAGAATGCAACCTTTGGCATATGAAGACTGAATGCTAGCCTCTTACATGAAACACGATACAAGAAATAGCTTGTAACTCTTGGCAGTATGATCGCAGGACACTCGAAACCAAAGTAACAAGAATCGGAATCAGATCAAAATCCGCAAGGCCGAATCAAATCGTGAATCGGCCATGAATCGGAATCGAATCGGCCATGAATCGGAAAATTTAAAAAACCCTTGAAATTTAGTGAGTAACTTATTTCATAAACCCTTTATCGCTGATTCAATTCACCGATTCACAAAAAATCGGTTGGCTTGAATCGAATCGCCGAATTGCGTGAATCGCATGAATCGCCGTGATTCTTGGAACTATGCTCGAAACACAAGCTGCTGGTCTAAAGAAAGATCGCAGCTCCAAATAGTTGTTCCTGCGGCCTCTATATAATGTGTGGCCTTCAGGATTCCAATCACATGCCCCAAAGATTCACACGTAGGCCAGAAAAAACACTGCCGTCCCTCCAAATTCTGATCGCAGGATGGCTACAGACCTCCCAAATATGAATTGCAGGCACTGGGAAAGTCACATCCAGCCTTGTGGGAAGGTTGTAAATGCATTTACTAACAAAATTGTGGCCTCCAAAGAATACACACCCTATAGACTTCCAACCACAGGCTTAGAGAAATAGCAGCAATTTCAATTGCATTCAATGATTTTTCTAGATGCAAACGCAAGACCTCTTAAATCTCCAGCAAATAAACTGCCTTCAAATCACACCATAGAGTGAATCTCTCCTTTGATACAGTTAAAACAGTAGGAGAAATTAGCAAATAGTTTTACCTTAGCAACTATTTGCAAAGTAATCCAGAATAAAATCTCAGATTAGAATCTACAATATTTCAGCTGTAGATCCAGTGGAACAACTCAGAATTTATACCCTTATACATCAGCAAGGGCACAAAAATTAGAACTCAGGAAAACCACAAAGACAACAAAAACAAATAAATATTCAAGCATGCTTTTTCCAATGAAATGAGCTCATATAAATAATGCTTTGTTGATAAAAGTTTCCAAAAGAACTCAACTTTAGAAACTCAGAAAGTTTTCCAAATGAACTCAGCTCTTGAAACTTTCCAACACAACGTCACTTTAAATATTTAATACTTGGCTTAGGCATATAATAAATGGCCCCTTCCAATGACGACTCAACCCTCAACTCAACAAAAGCAAATAAATATTCAAGCGTGCTTTTTCCAATGAAACAAGCTCATATTTATAATGCTTTGTTGATAAAAGTTTCCAAAAGAATTCAACTTAAGAAACTCAGAAAGTTTCCCAAATGAACTCAGCTCTTGAAACTTTCCAACACAACATTAGTTTAAATATTTAATACTTGGCTTAGGCATATAATAAATGACCCTTCCAATGATGACTCAACCCTCAACTTAAGTGAAATTATAACTTTATAATAAACCATTTAATGATTTAATAATAATTTGGCCACTAACTATTTAATGATTTAATGATAATTTGGCCATTTAACTTGTTCAAAAAGAAGAAGCACAAAACAAACACATACCTTTGATCTGAGACTCAAACATGTCAACAAGCAAGTTGCTCTCTTATGCAAATTCGAAATTGGATTTTGGAAACATGTGAAAATCAAGGTTTTCATCTTATTTAAAGAGAATTTTCACTTTACATGGCATATATTTGGACAAATGTGCAAAAACAAGCCATAATATGCAGCAAAATAGCAAAATAAGCATGAATTAATGAAAAAAGTTATGGTGTCTACTTAGAAAGTAAAGTCCACAAAGATAACTGAGAGGGGGGGTGAATCAGTTATTAGATCAATATTATTTTTATCAACTTTAATAAATCTCAAACATGTGATCAATATAAACAACCATAAGAAGATACACATACACAATAACACTATATATGTTAACTAGGGAAACCCTTGATCAAAAGGAAAACCCCGGTGGGGATGGTACCCACAAATGATCTACTAATATATAAGTTCCTTGTAAGAGGATGGACTCTGTTAAGAGCCAGTGAAATACATTCAGTACACATTAATCCTTGCTAGGAGCCTTTGAATCCTTTTGAGAAGATTCCAACCTTGTTGGGAGTTGTAGAAGGCAAAAGGCCCCACTGTCCAAACAACTTCAGGGGCAAGAACACCAAACTCACTATCCAATCTAGCCTCTGTATTATTCCTTTCAGAATAATAGAAATACAATTGATCTCAACAACTCAAACTCTTGCTTTATCCTCTTATCGTGCTTTTTTTGCACCAAACACTTCTCAGATCTCCAAACTCTCATTATAGTAATCCCCTTGATCGCTTACTCGCATGTGCCTCGCACATACAATTTGCTTTCTATCTCAAAAGCGTCTTACTTGCTTACATCTTCATCACAAGGAAAATAACTCTCCTTTATACCGTGTCCTCAAGATAATTCATTGAGGTTGGCCCTAATTACAATAGGAACTCATAAGATAACACACTACATTACATCTTTTCATTATTACATTACACTGTCGACTCACAGTCCTTACTAATCTTCACATGTGCGACCTCGGACTTCGTGCACTTGCTGACGTCATCATAAAATGTCTTCTGTCTCTGTCTAACCGCGCTCATCCCGATTCTATACTTGTTAGGAGATATAATCGAAACATAATAAATTGCTTCTCAGGAACTCTGTCTGCGAACTGTCTTCTGTAAATCTCGAATAACTGCTACCAGTCTTCGACTTTCTGCATGCGCTCTTAGCCACGTCATCACGACACTTTGTAGAACATGTCCCCAACTGCGCATAACCTTATCTTGAAACCTCAATCCATGCAATCTTGATCTCTGTTTGCTACTCTGGCAATCTTCTCAGTATGTTGAGATCAATGGCATAGTCATGAATGTAACACACAGTCATGTTATCAATCTCTCCAATCCTCGAGCAATGCTAGGATACTCCCCCATAGGAATATCATCAGCATTCATGCTAACACACTTGTACAATACACCCGTATGCCCATTCAAACACCACCATATGATAAAAATACCATATGTAAGTAAGTTGCTAATTTTGTACGGAACCGTACGATACTGTCGACCTCACCTTCAAACGCAAATACCTCAATGATGTTGTCGATAAATAACCGGAATATTATGCATTATGCAAAATTGAAGATTCACGCATGCAAGAGGAAATTCGTATTCTCAATTATGATGATACTCTAGATTACGTCAGACATGTCTTCAACAAAAATAAACAACAAACTCGGGCCAAAGGTAGAATAAGGTGAGGAGTTGCTCCCTCCGAAACTGCAAATATAGAATATTGAGTGTCTTGCAGCTTCAAAACTGTAGTAGTCTTGAACTCCAACTAGAATTTGTAAATACAAAGAGAAAGTCTAATTCAACCCTTACAACTATGCCAAACTCAGCCTTATAAAGGGGTCTAGGAAGTTTCCCAAAGGATTACAAGTAGGCCGACATACTTTATTTATTATATTAATATATTATCACCCTTTTATTTTACTAAATTAATTAATTAAAGAAGCCCTTTATAATATAATATAATTTTTGGGACAATTTAATTACATCTTGTCAAAGTCTAGACTCACAACTCTCCCTATTTTGTAATTGATCATTAAGGTTCTGAGTCTTAATTGAGGTGTCATTAAGGTTATGAGTACAGGGATGTCACACCTCCCATGTTAGGAATAACATCTTCTATATCCACTGAGGTCGCCTATGGCAACGGATAATACAAAAATATCAAGATTTGAGTGATTGTCTAGGACAGAGGAGGCATTACATTCATACTGTATTAAGTTTCTGAATAGAAAGTTTCTTGCAGTTGGTTGAGTGATTGTCTAGGAAAGAGGGGACATTGCATTCATACTATAGTAAGCTTTTGAGTAGAAAGTTTCATGCAATTGGTTAATTATGCAATGAAAAATAAGAATATTAAGATGCATTGAATTCTTTTGCTTTTGGACTGAAGATTTTGTATATCTATCTAAAGGCAATAATAGTCCAAAAGCAATTGTTAGAACTTGATAATGGCTCAAAGGCAATGGATAGAAGGAACCGATGGCCTGATAGGTATAGCCAGAAGGTACTAATGGCTATAAGTCAGAACAGCCCACAGAAAATGGGCTGAAGGCAACACTTGGCCAAAGGCTTTTGCCTATGGATATCAACATGTAGCACATAAACAAAAAGGTGTACAAAAAGATCATAGAATTGCTGGATCCAAACAATTATTAGTATTGATTGAAGATTTATTAGAGTCTTAAGTAATCACCACCATTTACTGAACACAACTAGGCATTCATCAAAGTTTAAAAGAAGTCGAAATAATTGTTACTTTTAACTCCACATTTATGACAATTTATATTGAAACAATAGTCTAGAGCATTAATTACATTGTGATTGAACTCCACATCTGTTACACTAAAAAGTTGTCAACACTCAATAGTAATGCAACTGGTTGCATTCAATCCCATGTTTATTAAACTGAAATAGTAGCCAATGACATTAGTCATATCCAGTCCGACATTTATTATGATGAAATAACATTGCTTCCAGTGTTTGTCAGTGAATGTGTATTACTTTTGTTGGAAACAACTAAAAGCGTCAAACCTCACCTCACTATTGTGACGGTTTTCTATGCTGATGATGGATGCTAATCAGTTCGAAAGTAGAGTTTGTTGATTTGCTGATTTATAGCACTCGTCCATCAATCTCAGTTATACGAGTCCCCAACTAATCTTCTTGTTTTGTGAAATACCCTTTGCTGCCAAGGGAGAGAGGTGAATGGTAGAAAATAAGTCACTTAACTTAAAAGCATTGTTGCTAGGAAATGCTAGAGAATGGTACCAGTACCAATATAGCTAATTAAAAAAAATAGGAGATGGGGTACTTGGAGACGCTAGAGAATGGTACCAGTTTCGATATGGCTAATTTCTAAAAATAGGAGACACCATTTAAAAGAATTAATGTACTATGAGACACCGTTTTTTTAAAATAATGTAATATCTTCTAGAAAATATCATGATACAACTTTGGAAACAAGAATAGTAAATCAGTCGTAGAAGAACAACAAAAATGAAGACAACTTCTCTTTAGACGATTACAATGACAAAAAATCAGTCATACAATTACTTATGTCCCCCTCAAAAAGCTTACACTGTTAGTAGATTTGATCCTAAAACTTTGCACAAATTTTTGTGTTGTCCAAAATATAAGCATGAAACACTATGCAGGCTTATTTTATTTATTTTTCTTTTCTTTTAAAGGCATCTTGCCCTAATTTATGGTGGGGGATGTCAATTTTTGTTTGGGAGACTTTAGAGACGACAAGAGATACCAGCCGAAGGAACCCTATGCGTCACAAAGTTTTTGTAGTATTGGAGACGCATCTCAAGGGCTAGGAGAGAAGTCTCTGGGTAACCTTGAATATTTATTAGCCGATAAGGCTTTCACTAGGTGGACACTGCCCATTGGATTTGTCTCACATAGCCAACAGTGCCCATCGTAGACACCAATGTAGACACCACTATTGGATTAGGATGTGGTAGTCGGATAGAAAGAAAGTATTTCCCAAATTATAGAAGCAAAGATTAATGCCACAAAAATGCCCATTTACGACTACAAAAAATAATATAGAGGTGTGATTGCACTACTTGTTGGAATATATTACTTGCCATATCATTGGAATTTTACAGTAAATAAACATTTAATTTTTTAAAACAAATTACTGCATGAGCTGTCAGGGCTGACAAACTCGCCTGAGACAATTTAAAAAAAAAAAATTTTATTTCTTGGCAAACCATTACCCATATTTATTATTATTTATAAAATCTTCCCTCCTATAAGTAATTACAGACACTAAGATCACAAGTATAAAACTTATAGAATGATTATATTTATATAGATAATATAATTCTTTAATAAGATTTTGGTGCAGGGGCACAAAGTAATTATTAGGCATATTAACTAGTTTTAAGTTTTAGGTTTAAATTTGTGTCTCTAAGTTTTCAATAAAAGTCCATTTTCTATGTGGTGGCAATGCCATGGTAGCATCCCATATAAGCCAACCAGACATTAGCCACTTAGGACTCATGCTTTAGTTTTTTAATTATGCATTGAGTTTTATTTTCCCAAAGTGTGTGTGCAGTAAAAATCTAAAAGTTTCGAATTAATTATTAGGTAGGGAAAGGATGCCAAAATAACATGAACTCCAGGAAGGAATTTGATGGCTTCTTGGAAGTTACATAACTATGATTCTTCAAAAAGAAGAATGGATTCATCTTGTAAACAATTGGACAAGAGAATAGATTAAGTTTTCTTGGTTTTTCTTGCAACTGCTTGAGTTTTCAGCATTCATACAACATTTCTTGGTTGTCTTTGTGTAGGTTTTTGCATGCATGTTTCTTGTTATGCTTTGAATTTCATTTGAGAGTTATTGAGTTCCCAATCTCTATAGCTTAGAGTCATTTTCATTTCCTCTTTAACAGGCCGGAACTCTCTGTTTTTGAGAGAGCGGTCTTCACATGGAGGGTTTCTGAAGATTCTCCAGTGGTCTTTGTCAGCCATTGGAGGATCATTAATAATTTTATGTTTTCTTCTAGAGCTGTATTATTATTTTTGTTGCAGGAGAGCCAAATGGACATGCAAAATTAATCGGGTGACATCTCTATGTGTCTACCCATTAATATGTTGTTCCATTAATATCAATTTGGAATGGAATGGTCATGGTATGTGTGAGAAATTTGATGCCCTTGTTGGTTCAACCATGAATTTTCTGAGTATGTTTTGACAGAAAATTGGGATCTGTTACGGGGGTCATATCTCCCTAACCCACTGTTGGATTTTCATGATTTTCAGATATGTTATTTAAACCTAATTCTCTAGAGTTCCACCAAAGGGATTTTCAAAATATGTTTAGGAACAAAAGTTACAAGTGTTTGATTCGGGTACTATCCAAACTGCCAGAACAGCCACGAGTTGATTTTGCATGTTTGAAGAATGACTGCAATTGTGAGTTTATTCTTCAGATTTATTGACGTTTCTTGGAATATTGAAGGAGTGAACTCATTGTTACTAATAAGGATTTGTCCTTCCTATCATTTTATTGGCTTTGATAACTAAGTTTGGTTCCTGAAGAGTTTAAAAACTGTACATTGTTTAGTTTTGTAGATTTATAGTATGATCTCTGTATTGTTGGTTGCATATAAGTGTGTCTTAATTCCTGTTGCTGTGAAGGTAAACCAACAAGAGTGTTTAATGTTCTATGCTACTATAGCCGAGTATGTTGCTGTATTAAGGAAAGATAAGTGCAAAGAGCCCAAATTGATGAGTAAGCCTTTGATGAAGCCTCTTTGTGTTGGATTTGTCCAGAAAGGCATTCCAAAGTGCAGCTCTGCATCATATTTTACTTATATGTGCACAAAATTTTATTTTATATAATTTTAATATTAAATTTATAATTTTAATATCCATTATCATAAATATATATATAAAGCATTATTTTTATAATTAATACATTATTATATTAATTGAATTGTAATAAATCAAATAATTTTATATTGATGTTTGAAGAGGAAAACAAAATTTAATTGTTTAACAAAATATATGATAAATAATTAGTTACAATAATTATTCACTCTTATAAATTATTTTATGGAAATCTAAATGATCTTGGTAGATCTAACCTTCAACTAAGAATTTATCTTTTTTGAATTCAATTAGTAGAATTTATTCACCTTGATTCTTAGATTTAATACACGTTCAGCTAAAAGATACTTTCTTAAACAAATTTCAAATTGCAAATTAATGATTAATTCTATACTAATGAATAATGAATACTCATTGTTTCTATTAAATAATATAGCAAAATCAGCAGTTCATAAAATATATTCTCTTATCCAAGTAAAATAAGGGAAATTTAAAAAGATAGGTTAACAAAGAAAGTTGACCTCAAAATCTTGATAGCCATCACAGAGTAAATAATAACAAATTTTCGAGAACAGTAATTGTTTGTATAAATGCATTGGAAAACTTGGATAGTCAAAACAGCTGTCTGTGCAGAAGAAGGAATAAAGGCTTTAACTAGAAATGTCTTCTTTCTTTGTACAAAGCTATCTCATACAAATGTGTAGGTACTTGATATCAATGGCTACACCATTGCACCTTATCTGGTGCAAGTGCTAGTATATTTTTGTAGGTAATTGGAAGACATCCCATGCACAGTGAGTAGTCATAAAATGTTTCTAATTTACAATTCCAAGATGCTTCACATGAACCATGGCCAAGTTAAGCAGCTCGTATATAAAATGGAGATTTCCGCTGTAAAGGAATGAATTAGATTGATTGTCAATGCACAATTAAAATTAAAGTTTCATTGTGGATATATGGTTTGAACTTGGAGCTCACTAATTAAGGGTGTGTATTTTGCAGGCAAGAGTCGTTGCAGTCTTTTTTTTCATAGCTTTCACATCTTTATTGAGTATTGGGGGATTTCCTTCTCATATTAAAGAAATTAAGGTAAACAGAATTTTTGAAAGATTCCTTTTCATCATTCATCCTTAAGGTTTATCAATTATACTGCAAATGTGTTTTTATATTGGCTATAATCATTTTTTATTGTAGGATTCTACTATTTCCATATCAAAGATTGGATTTGAAAGCATTTGCAATTTACTAATTACCACCAATATGTGATTTCCTTTCCATATCGATTAGTGATAAATAATGATTTTTTACTTGTGAACAAATCTAAATATCTTAACTTCCAATGAAATGCTTTTTGCATTATTTTTTGCTATGAAAGTCCTTTTTATTTTCACTGGTAGTAAAGATGACAGCATGCATTGAAGATGCTTCAGCAGTGAAAGAAACATAATATTGAATAATAGTATAGTTTTCTTAGGTAGGTAACAACCTAGCCGAAATGTAAAAGTAAGTAGTGTCGCACAGGTTACCACAGAGCAAGACATTAATTTGGTGTCTAAGAAGCTACATATGTAATAAGTATGTACTCCATGGCATTTTTTTTTCTATATATTTAATATATTATTCAACAAAATATACAAGTTTAGTATCCAGATGCAAATCCATGACCTCCACTATGGAGCTCACATGCCTTAATCATCGAGCCAACTATCTTCTTTTCTACACACCAATTTGTCAATAGAAATATATTTTATTTTTTGTGATGCAACAGACAAGAAGAGGGCCTATTGCAAAAACAACACCAAGCTTTACACATAAGGTAGGAGCTATAATGTGATTTTTGGAACTTAATTATTATACTTAATTTTCAGATGATAATCTATTTATATTTATAAATGAATTTTGTAAATTTGGTAGATACTTAAATTATCTTATATTGTTTGAGCATCAAGTGGATCATATATTTTCAATTCAGGAAACCTTGATGATATTAGATTTGTTATACACTGTTTCTATGCACATTGCAAGAGCTTTCCAATCATATATAAAAACCATTGTGTTTGATTTAAAAAACTTTATGGACCAAATAATCCACCTTGTGATATATATATAATTGGCCAAACTTTTGCCCAAAATTGGATATCTTTAATAACCTTATAACTTGCATAAGAAAGTAAACTAACTATGCTGAACAGTAAACATAACCATGCAATAAAGTAACTTATAACATCATGTTTTGTTAACTAGGGAACCCTGGCCAAGGGAAAACCCCGTTGGGGATGGTACCCACAAAATGATCCACTAATCAGAAGTATTTGGTTAAAGATAATGACCTAGTTAGGAGTCTATTACAACCGTATAGTGTCTCAGTCCTTGTTAGAGGACTTAGAGCTTATTAGAAGCGTCAACCCTATTAGGAGTTGTTACATACAATTACAAAATGTATGCAAGATGAGCCCACTACCCAAACATGCAATGTACAATAAAGTTCTTTAATACAAAAATAGATACAAAAACCTTTGCACTGCTGCTGATATCTTCAATATCTGATATTGCCTTTGCTGCTCATCACAAACTTTATCACAATTTGCATTCCTTTGATTATACATCCTGATCATACATCAGAATTCGCATCACAAAACATTACCATATAACTTCACATAACTTCACATTTGCAATCTTCCTTTATACCTTGTTGTTTAACAAATATCTGCCTAGCCGGCCTTCATACCTTTATAAACTTTATCAATATACAACATTAACTCTTGCCCACTTAGGGTGAACATCTAGGATATCGTCCCTAATTAATTAAGTACAAAATAATTCCTTAACCTAAAATACCCATTTCCTTATCATGCTTTGTTTTGCCTGTACATTGCTATAACTAGTAAACTCATCATAACTCTCTCTGTATTCGCTATACTAACTTGCACTCTCAAATGTAGAATCCTCATACTCTATACAATCTGTCCTCAAGTGTGCACATGCCAATACGATTTCTCTGAACTGCGCTAATCAATACTCTAATTGTTCTGATAAGCGAACTATGTAACACTTAGACAATTTTCTAAGTCTAACTGCTATTACTTCATCTTCATGCTTTGCTCATTTCATATGACTGATATGTTGCCATAAATGACAACATCAAAAAGTCTGACCTAGCCAAATTGCCAACACTTATACTGTCACTCTTTCTATTCCATCCATATCCTTAATTGTCCATCACCAATTATCTATCTATCTGGCTGCTATGGAGGTGGAAACACCAAAGCAATCACTTAACTGGGGCCAATGTCCAAACAGCCCCAACATTTTCTCTTCTTCCCGATGTGTGCAAGTTTTCTTGGAGGTGGAGGAATAGTTTGCGGGATTCATCTACCTTCTCTGTTGTCAGTATATTCTTTTGCATTTCTCCTATCATTTCCATTATTTCTGCTATAATCACACGTTTACTTATACCATTATTAGTTTAGTTTATTTTCTATTTATTGTGTAGATTCTCTATCTCAATCTTTGTGCCCTGTCTATACAAGATGAAATTGTGTCCCATAGACGTCCTATATCCTTGCTATTGTGCTAGGCTCATAGGGTTGTTTGAGGTAATAAGCTTGCGTGACTTGACAATTAATCTTGATAGTTAGTTCTTTTGTTTCTAGTAGTCAGAATATGTTATATGTTTGTTTGTCTAGTTAATTTACTCTTGCATTTCACATAATAGTTCATTTAATCCTTAAAACATGTCCTTCATCAATCAAGTTCTCTCAATCACGCTAGCTCAACAAAGCAATAGTAGAATTGAGGTGGCACAAGAGTTGATTTGCTCCTTGGGATTTCATCAATCTTGAGGGTGGTGAATTCCTTCTCCACATGTATTTTCTAGGAAGCCTACTCAAGATGTACCAAGCGTAATGATTGATTTTCAAAGTTCTAAAAATGCTCACCTAGATGCCTCACCGGCAGATGATGTAATGAATTTTTTGTCAGCTGTAGTTAGTATTCAACCATAGGCAAGCCTGCTGTAGCAGTGACTCTTTTATCAATAGCTAGCAGCTTACCAACAATTTTCTTTAGTTTCTTCAATGCATGGAAATTAGACCAATTTAATGCAATATTGTTGTACATGGTTGGTTCAACCCTTCTTACAATACCAGAGGCAAGTTATTGGAAATGAAGTCAGCACAAATGGTTGGTACTACCACAGTGGAGAAACTTGTAAGCAACAGGTGAGTACTCACGTGGTTAGTAATTGCAACAACCTTGCTAGAATTTTGGGGATAGCAAGGCTCGAGCTACTACCAAGCATTTATCAAGTGTTGTCATGTCCCCTATTGGGACTTTATTTTTAACTAGAATACCCAAATGAGACATGTGGTATATTTAAGAATGTATATTGTCAACTTTATATCCTGATTGAGAGCTTGCAACCAGGTTAGTTATCATTGTGAAAACTGAAGAAACATATAACCAGCAATGATAAAAATAGAATTCTAATTATCAATACAATTACATGTAACATCCCTAATCTAGGACCTAGAAGATATATGATATGATAATTTTTACTTAAAGATCGGAACTTATTATATAAGCTTCCACCATTTATTGGCAAGCATATGGAAGGATAATGTCCCTCTATGCAAAGGATAAATATTCTGTCACTTGGAATAGTTTTTTTTATTTATACATAATCATCACTAATAAATAATACCAATTATCTCCATCGATTAAAGGGAACAAGCATTTTGTCAAAGGACCATTGATACTATTACCAACTTCATAGTCAATGAAGGAGGCGACGTATGGTGTGATCAGATCAAACAAATATTCATCAAAGGATATTGGCTAAGGAAGAAGCAACGTATTTGATTAATGGATGTTAATGACAACAACAAAGATTGATATCAAATAGAAAAGTATGATATCCGGTAAATAAAAATTATATCTAATCAATAAACTGCCAACTTGAAGGCAATACTTAAGAGAAACCACGAAGAAACGATGGATAGCCAAGTGAGGGACTAATGGTATCAACTAAGTCTAGACAACCGGTGATGAATAGTCTGGAAAATGATATCGTGAAAGAAGACGTAGCACTTCACTGATCAGTTGCTTATAGTCATCAAGTGATACAATACAATGACATGGAAGTTTGAACATCACAAAAGAGAGAAATTAAGAATCAGGGAATAGCCATGTGAGCTATTACTCGGCATGGATGATACATGATGATAGAAAGCGGTTGATACGGACAAATGCTTCTGATTTTTCTCTTACGAATGCAACCCAGGTATATCTAGATTCTAGAGTGATCATCAGTGAATAGTACAAAGTATCTCTCACCTAGAAAGCCTCTTGTTCTGGTAGGACCGCCAATGTGGGTGTGGACAAGATCCAGTAAACTGGTAGAAGAGTGATCTTTTGCCTTGAATGTTTCACTTCTCTGTTTTCCTTATTGACATCCTTTTTATATCACACTGTTCTGTTTGCTCAGTTTTGGTAAGTCTAACAAACTGGGATGAACTTATCTTACTGAATTGTCAAAATTGATATGGCATATCCTCTAGTACCAGAGTCATCTGTCATCAATTCAAGATATCTTGTATCCTTCTGTAGCTCCCTCTAGCTGGTTCATATTTCTGTCAGTTCTTTTGCTAACTGCAATCAATACTCCTGTCCTTTCCTGATTTCACAACCTTCATCCTTGAATATAACATCATATCCATTTTCACACATTGGTTCAACACTTGCAATAACCGTTGATTAGAGATTAATCAATGTATTATAATATGTCTAAATAATGTAAAGAATCTCATAAATAACAACATGTCAATTTTAATCAATATAATTTATATATATTCAATGAAGATGAATGATTCATATATAAGTTGATTGATAACTGATATAAATAATTAGTTAAAATACAATTCATATTGCTAATAACTCTAACACTAAACTATGTCATCATAAACCAATATATTAATATTATCAAATACCAATTAACTAAGAATAATGGGCAATAATAAAGAATGATACTAATTAGAGCACAAGATGCATCCCAATGTGGACCCCATCGAATAAGGTGGGGACACCATAAATATTGGGAAGAAAGGAAGTCAACAATGGGGAGGGAAAAAACATATTTGGCATCCGATAAGAATGCCAAGGAAGTATTAATAAACAAGAAAAAACAAAGTTAACATAAGAAGGGACCCACGATAAGGTGCAAATGTTGAAGAGGGATAAGAGAGGAGAAAGAAAGGGATCTGCGGTGAAAGATAGTACATGGCAGTAAGGAGTGCCATCGAAGATTAGAAAAGGGAGCATTGCCACTTCCCTATAATGATCTATGTGGCAAAAAAGAGGGAATCTAAGTACTACATTGGACACCTCTTTGGGCGGTCAATGTATCAGAAAGAGTTGAGAATTCACGAGCATCATATAAGGGAAGCATTCTAGCAAAGGTCAAACGTCATTAAAATAAGGTTAGGGGTGCAAATCATACATCCACATTTGACCACAAGTAGAAGGTGGCCAAATTGCAAGTGGCGAGGATTAGTAGTCGAGGGGAAGATGCTTGATAATAAAGAAATTGTATCAAAAGACCTCCAACCCTTGATACATGTGGAAGGTTATCAACCCATGCGACTACTAAGGTAAATAAGGTATCATATTTATTTAAAGCCTTGTTCACTATATATATATATCATTGAGAAATGATTCATATTTATTAATTAGAAAAGTATTGTTATAATATTTTATGGAAATGAGAATAACGTAATACCTTATGGGAGATTGATATAATCGTCGTAGAAGAGACTGATATATATAGTCTCTAAGTAAGAAGGGGATTGATATAATTTCCATTGGCGAGGCTGAGATTGATATAATCTTTATATTACTGGTATGAGAGATTGATATGATGTCCATCTAACCATAATGATTTAAGAATGATCTATTAAGATTGATCTATTCTGATGAGTCAACATATGCATATGTGTTAAAGAGCCCTAGATAGAGGAAATTGATATGTGTAATACCTTATGGGAGATTGATATAATCATCATAGAAGAGACTGATATATATAGTCTCTAAGTAAGAAGGGGATTGATATAATTTCCATTGGCGAGGCTGAGATTGATATAATCTTTATATTACTGGTATGAGAGATTGATATGATGTCCATTTGACCATAATGATTTAAGAATGATCTATTCTGATGAGTCAACATATGCATATGTGTTAAAGAGCCCTAGATAGAGGAAATCTCTTCTAGGAAGAACCTTAGAGGGAGCACTCTAGAGAATATGGTGAAGTAACTAAGGATGGTACTAGAATCGATGATATATCGTTCAGGATTCAGAGATCCTTAAGAGGGTTAGCAACCTCGATGTGGAGACGTCTTTGAGGTTTGGGGTTAAGATAGGGGGTAGAATAGTATATTTAGACATGTTATTATTTAATTTTGACATTTCTTTTGTAGGTAGTACTTGCCTCAAGCTAACCCTAATAGTGGGGATATTACAGTGGTATCAAAGCACAATCCTACTATCTAGTGAACTTTGGCTCACACAAACTCATCAATAGATCATAGGACTATGGAAAAACAACTAGCAAAAGAATTAAGAAGCTTCATGGAGAAAACCAATGAAAGGTTTAAGAGCACATACAAAATGACCCTCAAAGCCATACAAAAATTAAGCAATAATAATCATAGTGAAAGACCCAATCCAAATTCAGGGAGGGATGCCCACTCTAATCATTCAGAGAATGAACCTCCGACACAAGATTCAATTCCTCGGGACACCTTTCCTTCATTCCTTCCAAGCGAGGAAAGGATTATGGAAGAAGAGGAAATTGCCACCAATAGTGTGGAAACAATTGCACAAATGTACGCAAGGATAGACCCAAAGACTAGGAATCTTATTCCCTTTAAAGAGTATTACGAAACCAAAACACTGGAAAGCAAAAAGAAAATCCATATAAACAAAGACCTTAAAAGAAACATAAGCAAACTACCATTACCTTGCTTTGATGGACCAAAAAAGGAAACCATTCAATTGTGGGTTCAAAAACTAGATACATACCCATCTCTCAGTCCCATGTCAAAAGAAGTTTTCCATAGTCCATTTAACAGGGCCAACACATGATTGGTGGCACTACAATCTCAAAACTCTAGGCCATAAAAAAATCACCACTTACAATGAATTCACACAAAAACTTATTAGTAGATTTGATGATTGAGATTCTAAATAATATTTCCAAGAGTTAACCCACCTCAACAAACAAGAACTGTGGAAGGATTTTTCCGCAAGTGCTTAGGACTATCAGTTATGATTCTTGATCTTTCCTAGAAAAGGCTCACTTAAATGTTTATAGGACTAAAAGACTCCACTAAAAGCTCAGTAAAACCCCTTGAACCCCAAAATTTGGAAGAAGCTATCAAAAAGGAAAAGAAGGTTGAGTCCAACACACCCAAGGAAATATCCAAAAGCTTCACATTCAAAACATCCCCTCAAAATGAAGGGCCAAAGAAAGACAACCAAGAACGATTGTGTTATTTATGCAAGGAACCGTGGAGTCAGGATCACCAATGTCAAAAGAGAAAATATTTGATTGAGAAAATCTGAAAAACAAATGTTTTAAATGTAAGGAGCATTGGGGTCATGGTCATTTGTGCAAAAGAGGGAAAATAAATAAGATTGAGGCAATAAGGAAAACGTGTCAAAAAGCTAAACTGGATGAATAAGGAGTCATTAAGTTTCTTGAGGGCAAGCAAATTCGAGATGGAGGAACTGCAATAACCCTCGATTAAAGATTAATTGATGTATTATAATATGTCTATAAAGAAGCTGATAAAGAACAATATGTCAATTTTAATCAATATAAAGTATTAATTAAATATAATTTATATATATTCAATGAAGATAAATGATTCATATATAGGTTAATTAATAACCAATATACATAATTAATTAAAATACAATTCGTATTTTGCTATAACTAACACTAAATTGTGTGATCATAAACTAATATATTAATATTATCAATTATCAATTAACTAATAATAATGGGCAAATCACACATCCACGTTTGACCACAAACTGAAGGCATCCAAATCATAAGTGTCGAGGATTAGTAGTTGAGGGGAGGATGGTTGATAATAAAGAAATAGAAATATTAAAAGATCACCAACCCTTGATACGTGTGGAAGGTCATCTGCCCATGCTACTACTAAGGTAAATAAGGTATTATATTTTTTAAAGCCCTTGTTCCCATTATTAATTATATATATATATATATATATATATATATATATATATATATATATTATGTATATTATATATATTTAAATAATTAATAATGTCAACAAGGGCTTTAAATATATATATCATTGAGAAATTACTCATATTTATAAATTAGAAAAGTATTGTTATAATATTTTATGGAAACAAGATTAACATAATACCTTATGGGAGATTGATATAATCATCAAGGAAGAGACTGATATTGTCTCTAAGTAAAAAGTGGATTGATATAATTCCCATAATGCCTAATGAGAGATTGATATAATTTCCATCAGTAAGGCTAGGGTTGATATTATCTCTATATT
This sequence comes from Cupressus sempervirens, assembly GCA_028749045.1. Taxonomy (NCBI): domain Eukaryota; kingdom Viridiplantae; phylum Streptophyta; class Pinopsida; order Cupressales; family Cupressaceae; genus Cupressus; species Cupressus sempervirens. The sequence continues at coordinate 789,802,327 of CM053793.1, forward strand.
ATTGGTATGAGAGATTGATATAATCTTTATCTGACTGGAATGACTAAGATTGATCTATTTTGATGAGTCAACACATGAATATGTGTTAAGGGCCCTAGATATAGGATATATCTTCCGAGAAGAACCTTAGAGGGAGCACTCTCGAGAAGATGAAGAAGTAATCGAAGATGGCACTAGAATCGATGATATATCGTACAGGATCAGAAGATCTTTAGGAGGGTTTGTAATCTCAATCTGGAGACATCTTTAAGGTTTGGGGGTAAGATAGGGGGTAGAATAGTATACTTAGACATGTCTTATTTAATTGTGACATTTCTTTTAGGTAGTACTTGCCTTCAAGTAACCCTAATAGTAGGGACATTACAACACTCAATAAATTATGATAAACCCTTCACATAGTAAACATTGTCAGTGTAATTCTTTCCATAACAGATCCCTTTCCAACAATATACACTACGTTGTCATCACCAAATCTAGCAGAGCCACCATCATACTTATCAAGCAAAACAAATTCTCTTTTATCTTCAGTCATATGATGAGAAAGACCACCGTCAATTAATCATTCATTCTTTTTTCGTGAAATATATAAAGCAGTTTCAATGTCATCAATTTTAGAACAAATGTTAGAGATATCAATTTTAGATTTTTAATCTTCTTCCTCTTCTTCGGCATAAGGCAAACAATCTTCACCTGTTGATCCATCATCTGACATACTAGTATCTTTATTCACAAAATAAGCCTTTATATTAATTTTTTTGAACTTTCGTCTAAGACCTCTCTTAGGACATCTAATAGCCAAATTACAAACTTTACCACACCTAAAGCATTTTAGGGGTAACATACCTTTATAAATTTCAGTAGCTTTCTTCTATCTCCTCGTGAAGTTAGCTTCAATCTCTTCTTCATCATCATTGTCAGATTCTTCAATTTTGGTTGCTTTGAAATCTGTTTCTGATATGCTCTTGTCATTGTCAAACTTTCTCAATTCAAATGCTATCAAAGTGCCAAACATTTGTTCCTTGGTAACTTCTTTGGATCATAAACCTCGTTAACAGCTAAAACTTTGTCATTGTAGCCGTTAGGTAATGTCATCAAGATTTTCTCCATAAAGTCTTCATCAATTATGTTACCGCCTTGATTCTTGATTCATTCACTGCATTCTCAATTCTCTAAAATAACTCTCAATTCCTTCACCATCTTTCATTCTAAGATTCTCAAAATGTCTTTTTGCTGTCAACTTCTTAGAACTTATCGTTTCCTTGATAGTTTTCTTTGAAATTTTCCCAAAACTCATAAGCAATTTTCAAATAAAGTTTTTTAGCAAGTACTGATTTTGATAAAGGACGAGTAATTGCATACCTTTCCTTCTCATTCTCCTCATATGCTTTGATTTCATCTATTGTCTGTAAGCATTCTAAGGGAACACATACATAGTCTCCACATGCTTCCAAGTCTTGTAGCTACTAACTGATACTAGATAATCTCTCATAATCTTTCCAAGAACTTTAGTCTAATCCATCAAACATAGGGATATTCAATTTGTGTTCCATAGGATCTGCCTCAAGCGGTTAAGCTCCACATCGAGGAACCAAGCTTTGATGCCAATTGTTTAACAGGTCGAATAATTGAGAGGGGGGAGAATCAATTATTCCAACACACTTATAGTGAATACGTAGAAACCATCAATGAATACTTCAGACCTGTCATTTACAACACAATAAATCACCATAAGAAAGATAAGCATGAAAGCACAGAAACAGTAGAGTCTGACACATTTAACACTAGGATTTATATAGAAAACCCATTTTGGGAAAAACCACAAAGAAGCTAATTCTCATGAAATGGAAAACACCCGTTAAGGTGATTTTGTACAACAAGGCTAACTGCCTGAAATGCTCACTGCAACAAAGGGGTATTGTCGGTAGGCTTCACTACAAAGGTGGCTTCGCCCAAGGAATACAAAAAGGCACACTACAGATAGGCTTGTAGTCAATAAATGATAGATAAAGTAGGAACCACCACAAAATACAGTTGTCGAGCCTGCTAGTGCCTGCACCTCCTTGAATCAGCTATCTGAGTAAGTTCATATTTGCATCACATATAGTTCGCATATAAGCAACAAGATCACATGGATACAATCACAAAACACGTATTTGCATCAAAGTAACAAGAATCGGAATCGGATCGGAATCGGCAAGGCCGAATCAAATCGTGAATCGGCCATGAATCGGAATCGAATCGGCCATGAATCGGAAAATTAAAAAAACCCTTGAAATTTAGTGAGTAACTTATTTCATAAACCCTTTATCGCTGATTCGATTCACCGATTCACAAAAAATCGTTTGGCTTGAATCGAATCGCCAAATCGCGTGAATCGCATGAATCGCCGTGATTCTTGGAACTATGATTTGCATACATCCCTCGTGAGATAATACTTCATTTATATTGGATGTACTTCTCAAATCTATCAGTTAGAATAGATTTGAAATAGGTCACACCTCCTTGAGCTATGCAACGATTCTCAAGCAATCCAACACTCTAGAACAAACTTTGGTGCCAACAGTTATGATGAACATGTTATGGAGGGCTGTTGGGATTGAAACTGAACCACACGCTACACAAAGGGTTGACCCAAAAACACGATCCACCGAGGCATGAAATGGTAAACCAATTAATGTATTAACTGACAGTAAGCACAAAGACCGATACACAGGCTATTGGTGAAAGATAATCAATATGCAACCGACAGATACACCAAACTATGTCGGAACACAGCTACCAACACACGAGAGGTTGAGAGAAAAGATGTTGACATCAATGACAACCATCAATTTCACATTTCAACATTTGCATCTCTTGTTATATATTCCATCTTATTCTCCATAGTGAGATAGTTTGTTTTCTAAAATATTAAAGAATATTACATGTATACTATATTATGCATAGACATCATAATGGCAAGAATAGCAACATAAAAATGTACATCAGTTGCAATATGTTAATTGCTTAACATTTCTACCTCTTATAAAGTGTGAAAATTCAGCAAGATCAGGGTTTCATGTATTATGTATCTCAAAGTATGGTTACTAGATTTCTTGGTTGTGAGACTGCGAGTCTCTTCCTTGATCAATTGCTTATTTCCTTTCTTCCCTGCTCTCCTTGATGAGTGCCAATCTGCATTATATATCTATCCATTGGTATTTAGGAGTCATGTCTTTTCTATGGTAATGCCCCCCTTCTAAAAGAGGTGTTTATTTATGGTGACTGTGGACTCTTGCTGACTAAACTGTTGCAAGTCATCTTAAGGAAAATCTTTCCCCAGCACTTATGCCTCTTTACTAATGATCTGCAGCTGCCTTGGATTAATCAAACTCCTTTAATAAAACATACCCTTGTCTTATTGCTTATGTATATGTATCAGTGCATCTGAGATAACATGGCTGCCTCTTTCTAAATACATTTCAATATGGAATCTAAAATCGTAGAAATTCACAAGGTATTATAAATAATATGATTTTCTGAGGAAGGACATATTTTAAGTCTCCCTTCATGGCAGGGTTGTGACAAGTATAATCTATAACATGTATATTGTGGTTTCACAGGATAGTGGTATCATCATTATTGCTTTTGAGCGGGTTTGAAGTAATGATGGGATATCATTGAATAACATGTATCATACTATTGGTAAACAGATTGTTCTTTTGAATAAACTCTCAAAATGCCCAAATCTAAAAGAACAATTAGATGCCAACAGTTTGATAATCTATCATGGGGTTGATAGATTTCCTCTGAATTGAAAGGTACAACTCCCTTATAGAATGATATGCAATGAATTTGTTTATTCCTAAACTAATTAAGGTACGTTCTTAACTCAAGAACGAAAGAGGAAAACCAAGCCAGCCCTAGACAGAACTAACTCAGGCAGATTTTAGTTCCTAAACCTATCCAATGCCAAGAACCCACAACTCCTATGACTTCTTGATACCAGTAATGCAATATGGATGCAAATTATGTGAATGCAATGAAGAAATGAAGATTTAATATTTAGATTTCTGCAATAGGAATATATGCAAATACTCTGATCTACAACACATTCACTATTTGACATAAGATGCAAGATAATGTCCAAAACCAAATACAACAATGCTCTGATTGAATATATTCAGAAAATAATACCCAAATTCTTTGATTTGAAGCAAAACTCTCCTTTGTTTTGAACACAACAAATACAATGCTCTGATTTTTTATTTGCTTGCAACTCTGGCCAAATCTTTTACATAAATCAAAATATCAAACCCTTAAATGCATGAAATGAAATACATAACAAAAACTAATGTCTCCCCTCTACTCCAGCAATACCTACTCTTGCAGAAAAGAAGAACCCCCGCAAATGAAAAGGTTTTACTATAAATACATTCTCTAAGAACCGATTGGTGTCCTCCGGTGACTTTTCAGTTCTTGTCTCTTTGACTTCTCATCCTTTCCTTTTGAAAATTGATATGCTTATTAACTTTTAAAGTTAATAATGATATATACTAACATATTTAAATTATATTTAACAATTGACATTTAAATATGTTAAATCAATATCAAAATCTTTCCTTTGTTGAGTGGACAACAAAATAAATACTACTGCTAGGTAAAAATGAGTCATTTTTCGTGAGGCGTATCTTTTTATTCCACTGTTGGATCGAACTCATTTCTGGATATGTTCTTCCAAACTTTGTTATCTTCATCTTAACCGGAGCGATCGGAAAAATAATCACTGAGTCAAAAGATATGAGCTTCTAAATTCTGCTCTATATGACTGCTACAAAATCAGAATTAATAAAATAAAATTTCCAACCATTCTTCTTTCAATGCTCTATAATCCATGCCTTCAATCTGCCACAATGTTATCTTCCATGCTTACAATGTTAATTCTCTGCTAAAATTTGGGAGAAATTCTTTGGAATGCTTATAGCGGAAATCTGACTTTTGTCTTCTTCCTTTGGTGGAAAATTGAACTTTGACTGCGAAAGTGGTAGTGGAAAATGAATTTTTCATTTTATATTTAATACCACATTGATGTCCAAATCCTCAAACAATAAATCATTATGAGATTATCATTCCTTGTTTAATCAATTAAAGCTCTTTTCCATCTCTCTATCATGGATTTGATGCTTGGTGGAAATTCCATTTTTGAGTGCGAAAAGCGCACCCAATCTTCAATTTTCCATTTCCATGTAGTGGGCACAATTTTGATGTAGATTGATTCACAAATTATTTTTCTAGAGTGATCTTGATGCTAGACCCCATATACCTTCATTTTGGATTGAGATTTGCCTTTTCTCTCCTCATGTGGAAAATTGGACTTTGCCTGCGAAAGTCGTAGTGGAAAATGAATTTTTCGCTATGCATTTTTCTTTTTGCTGGAAAATGAAATATTTGCTTCTCCAATGGAAAATCTAAAAATGATTATGAAAGGCGCAGTGGAAAATGAGTTTTCCACTACACTTCATTTTTCCTTTGGTGGAAAATCCCAAGTTGACTTCTCCATTACGGAAAATTAGAAAATGACTGTGAAAGGCACAGTGGAAAATGAGTTTTCCACTACACTTCATTTTTCCTTTGGTGGAAAATCCCATGTTGACTTCTCCATTGCGGAAAATTAGAAAATGACTGCGAAAGGCACAGTGGAAAATGAGTTTTCCACTACACTTCATTTTTCCTTTGGTGGAAAATCCCAAGTTGACTTCTCCATTGCGGAAAATTCAAAAAGTGCTTCTCCATGGTGGAAAAATGAATTTTGACTTCTATTTGCTTCCACATTTGCATATCTGGACTCAGAAATAATTCAATCCTTCATAGAAATTTCGTTAAACACACTGAGAACAATTTTAAGAAGTTCTTTATGGGTGGCAACTTTAAAAAGTTTCAAAAATGGTGTACTGAAAGTGCACCTACACATACTAAAAATCATAAGAATCACTAAAGTGGCATGTTGACTACATATTATCAGGTCAGATATTAATATGCATTTGTTTCCCGCAGATACTTTATCATTGATGTATTTCCAGGCATCATAATTTTGTAGTTTTGCTGCTTATAATTTGACACCTGTTGCCACAGTTTGAGCACTTTAGGCTGAGAATGCTCTTCATCATCTAAAGATGCCTAGAACAACTTTAAATAAAGTACTTTGACCATGGAAATTTGCAAATACAACATTCTGGAATACCTCATTTCTCTTTTTAAGTCTTGTAAAGGCCGAGAATTTATAGTTCTCCATTACCAGTATGGGGGAGTTGCTTGGAGAAACAACAAATAGCAATATATATCCCTCAGAAGCACTTGCTGTAGGTGAGGATAGAAAGTTGCTGAATTCTTTTAAAGGAAAATTTAACAATGTTCGGGTGCACCCAACAATGAACAAGACATGCTATTCATCAAAATTCGTTACCGATTCGTGCCAAGAATCCGATTCGGGCACGGGATCCGATCCGTGGATTCGGGGATTTTTTTTTTTCAATTGTGATTCGTGGAGGATTCGTGCATATATATATATATATGCATTATAATGATCTTGCATTAGGACGCTTGTTCAAATACAAATTCATTTGCAGTGGTTCCCAAATGTTGAAGACAGCAAGTGCTGTCTGACTCAGCACCAATGGGAAGATGAAGATCAATAAGGTTAACATACCTGCTAAAAAAATTCTTCCAGAAACGACTGGACAAAGCCTTTGACAGTCCTTCCAGCCATTACAGTCAACAGTACCAGTAACACCAGCAGCTGCTGTCAGTCTATGTACCAGTAACACCAGCAGCTGCTGTCAGTCTATGTCAACGGTCCTGCCTTCTCTTTCCAGAATGAAAGTCACATTGATACCATATTGAAAGTGCTTTGTGTCAGTGTTTGGAGTCGACACAAAATTGACTGCTAAAAGAGGTGTTGGTGGTTGAAAATGTTGGCAGGCTAAAATATGAAACTACAATTCCCACTTTTTTGCAAATTTTTTTTGACCTTGCCGTGGATTCACACGGATCCGCGCGTGGATCCTTGAGGATCTGGGCAGGATCCTTAATCCAGGGATCCTGACGGATCCACAGGCAGGATTAAGGATCCTGCCCGGATCCTCAAGGATCCATACGCGGATCCGGATCCGAATCGGACCCGAATCCGGATCCGAGGGTTAAGGCACGAATCCGGTAACTAGGCATCAAATCCCTTAATAGGCTTGATGTTCCAGTACCCTTTCTACAATCTCAATTATCCTATGTATTGCAATCTGTAAAGGGGGTAAGGAGTATTTGCTAATACTATTTTCCAAAGAACATGGCCTGGCTCTGAGCAATAGAAGGAAAGGCATATCCAGTTGCACTGGGTCAAATTGAATAAGGTCTTAGTCTTATCAAAGCAAAGGAAGAAGTAGCAATTGTGAAGAGGTTTGACATGTTCACAGTTTGAAAAGGAATCTAATTTCTTGCAAGTGGTAGGAAAAACTCTTGCAATGATCTATTTTTGATTGCTATTTGATGAGGACCTCAATATGATCTATGACAATGGTACAGAATCTGCAAGTTGGTTTTCGCAAAAGATTTCACTACCAATAAGTACTATATAAATTGCTTAGTGAAGTAAACAGTAGAATTTCATGTTTGGCAAAACATGAAACTAATTACCATCACGGAAATCAGAAAATAAGATTAAGCACAAACAAATATGAATCCCACTGAATAAGGAAATTTGTTTGACCCAATTCTTGAGACAACAATGACTATCAATTATATTCTGAGTCCTGACCTAAATGACAAATTCATTAAATATTGTAATAGGCTATAATTGATCTTATCATGTATTTTGAGGCTATATTTGATATTTCATGCATGATTTTTGATGATTCCAGGTTCTGAAATTCTTTTGCATTGAGTTTCAAAGTCAGTTTTAATTCTTTTAAATAAGGGACACTCTCCTTTTTTCATGGAGGGCATAATAAATGTCTTATTGCACTGACTGTGTAGTGAAATCTATTTCAAAAAATGGTTGTGCTTAAAAAATTGTTACCTCGAAACATTTGTTTTTATGACATTAAAAAAATGACTGCCTTGGCCCTTCATACATTTATGAGCATTCAAAAAGAGAGTAACTAAAGTTGGTCATTCTGATTTGTTATTTGCAGATTTATAGCCATGAAAAAGCTGCCAGACACACCGGACTACTTCCCTTTTTGCTAGGAAACTTGCTTTCCTGTATTCCTTTTTTGTTTCTCATCTCCATCTTGTGTTCTGCAGTCATTTACTTCTTACTTGGTCTGAGATCAGATTTCAGCTTGTTTATGTATTTTGTTTTAAACTTCTTCATGTGCCTTCTAATAAATGAAGGCATGCTCATGGTTCTCGCTTCATTATCACCCAATGTATTCAAAGGCATCCTGACCATGGTTTTTCTTCAGGTGGGCACTGACCTATACAAATCAGTCTACTTATCTACTGTTAAATTTTTAGCTGCTTGTGAAGGTGTCTCTGTGTTATTGTCCTCTGTCTCTCTTTCCTCTAAAGTTATTTATTTATCAATCAAATGTGTGTTGTAGATTATCATGATGCTGGTTGCAGGATATTTCAGACTGAAAGACGAACTTCCAAGGGCAGTATGGAAATACCCACTATCATATTTAGTCTTCCATACATACGCTATTGAGGCAAGTATGCTCAGAATATTTTAACTGTTTGCCTTTTTCACTTTTTTGCCCTTACATTTATTTCTGATAGCCAAACATGAAAATTAATGTTTAATACTGTCGACAGGGTCTTCTTGAAAATGAATATGTAGGAGTATCCTTTGCTGTTGGACAAATTGGATCAATTTCTGGAGAGAAAGCTCTGCGGGACTCGTATGATATTTCGAGTGCAAGAAATGCCAAGTGGATAAACTTATTGATTCTTGTTATCATAGCTCTTGGATATCGATTAATTCTATTTCTATCCCTTTATATGGGAGAAAAGTGCAGATCTTGGCCCTACAGAAGCTACAGAGAAAACAAATGCTTTGTGAATTAAGATAAAGCACAAATTCCATTGTTTTCACTTTTTGTTCTAATAAATAGTAATCTTAAATCTAGCAAAGAAGTGCTTGATCTTCATTTTCCTCCCTTTAAAAGAATAGATTCTTGGAAAGTGTAGACTGACACAATTGAGTCATAATTGTTGTCAATCTCAAAGTCATCATCTGTATACACAGGCAGTCATTTGCAGTGCTAACTTGGTTGATTCGGTAATCTTGTTATTTGGCAGATGTGGTAACCTAGGCTCTTTTGAACCTTGGTCTTTATGATCTTGAGTCTGCTTTTATTTTTTTTGTTACATTTGTAATTAATGTAAATTCCCACAGCTCTGTTCTTTGCAGGAGCATTCATCTTCCTAAAAATAAATTTAATCTTCTTCAAGGCAATCTCTGCAAGATTGACATGTTGTAAGACGAAATTTTATACAGTTCCTGCTATTTCACAATGAGCGTTCTGTCATCTGCTTTTTGATGATGTGAATGAAGTTATCATATTATTTTCTAGTCTCGCAAAAACATTTCATCTGAAGCATGCAAAATTGCTTACAAGTCTAGTGTGAATACCGCAATCTGTGAATTGATGATTATGGCAAATGTCAGAGACAGGGAATTCTAATTTATTTTCAGTATTTACTTAAGCTACATACTCACGTGGTTAAGATGCAAAATTTTATATTGTTCAAAATAACTCGTGTTTGAACTGTACGTATAGAAAGCGAACAATGTTCAATTCACATGTACTGTTCCTTTTGAATCACCATCGCTAAGGAACGCTATTGAGCAACTGTTTTAAGTGATTCATATACCTTGTCTCATCTGTGTAGAGGTCACTTCATCTAACATAATTTATGAATGCATGCAAGTGCTCACTGTGCATCTGGAAACTTGTTTCAGCTTCAGCCGAGGTAGTTCAGTGAAAAAAGTTTTTAAATTGGAAAAGCTAGACAAATGGATGATTGGAGACAGCCGCAAAGAATTCTGCCATCTGTTAAGTGTATCTGCTATTGTTTCCTTAAGAAGGCAATGTACTAGACAGCTTTGATAAGGATAATTTTAATTTTTGCTGCGAATTTGAATATTTTCTGAAAGGATAAGGACGTGTAGACGGAAACCATAGTCAATAGTTATTGTGACTTCCTTTAGTCCGTTGAGTAAAATTTGATCAGGCGTTAGTGGTTCTGGCTAAATATAAGGTGAGAGAATTTGATTGTCACGCTATATTCACTTTAAAAAGTGGAAAAAAAAATTTCTTAAAATAAGGGCATGTTTCCATATAAAAGGGAAAAATAATTGGGGATCTGTGTTTTTTTGTCCCTGCCTTGCATAAGGCAGGAACTAATGGTTTCAGTGGTGGGTCATAAATACTTTAAATTAGACCAGTTGACATAACCTAAGGTTTAAGCGCACTATTTTAAAAATATTTTTTGTCAATGGTACAAAAAATAGTAAGGTGCTAAGGTCGCATTTATTGTCACATCCGCACTATCAGAAAGGCGCGGTGATTTAATGCATTACATTAACGATACAAATTTTTCCTTAATAATTATTCTGCGATGCACAGTTTTTGAGGTGCACGATTTTCTACAAAGTGTTGAAGCTCGCACTGTATGTGTTTGGCAACATGGCAAAAATATAGATCTGTCCATGATATTAAAATGTCAAACAACTTTTCAAATAGAAATTATATCCCAACATACACAATATGTAAAAAGAGGGTGCTTTTTTTTTTTTTTTTTTCTCGGTGATTTGTCATGCATCTTTCCAAACTTATAGTAGTATATTTTAGTAAGTTTTTTGTATATTTTTAAATGTGTGTTGTTTAGATCAATGACATTTAATTCCAAGCCTTGCTAATTATTTTTAATACAACTTGATTATAAAATATAATGATTTGTATGTCAAGTTCAAAGTATGTAATATTGTTGGAAATTTTATGTATTGATACTTCCTTTTGATTAATGATAAATAAAATATGATCTTAGTTATTGATGTTTATGTAAACAATAAACAATTATAAACTTGATAATACAAATTAGCAAATTCTATAGTATTATTTTGATTTTAAAAAATAAGAAATAATATTTTTCTTATATTTTTTTAACATCTTTACTTTAAAAAAGATTAAACATTATTTTCTTTATAATTGTCTCTTTTTAATATTTAAAAAAAAAGTTTTCTAAAAGAATAAGGAAAAATAATTTAAAATGAGAATGAAATTATTTTCGATTGAATTTAATTATTGTAGAAAATTGAAACTGGTTAAAGGGAAAATTAATTCAACAATTAAAATTGATATGAATGAAATTCTATCAATTATGTCTAATCCAAGACAAGCTGGAAAATAGAGAATTAATCATTATAATTGAATAGAATTCAAACTTATCTTTACCACATTGAATATCACCACAATACCAAATGATTTACAACTCTTCTCAAATCATGTCACTTGCAAATCTTTCTAAACCAATATTATTCAATTTCTTTGACATTCTATAGAAATCAAGATGATTTGGTAATGTTGTTACAAATTGAATTGTTAGCACCTAACAATATATGTTCAGTAATGACAACTATCACATACGTACAATACCTTGCAACTCTTGCACAAGGTAAGGACTCAAGCTCTCCTAGAGCTCTTTTTTTTTAAAGCACTACACAGGTATAGCTAATTTCTAGTATCCTCTTTTCTCTCATAGTTTATCTTCAATTTCTATATAGTACCGACTCAATAAAAGATTTTAAAATATAATTTTTTTCACACTTATAAATTCCAATAGAAACACTTAAGTAGGGAAGATAACTAGTATTAGTTATATTTAACTTTGCCTATTCAATTGAGGTACCAACCAATGTGGAAATTATCCAATTTTGTTGTTGTCCTCCTATCAATCCGCTCTGTAGAAGTCATTACATGAGTAAAGGTCAAAAAGTGTCAAATAAAGGTGTTACCAAATATTGGATACTAGGAACCCCAATAGTGATTCAATTTATACTAAACTATAAACTATAAAAAAATCAATTTTGAATTACTAAAGTACATAAAATAAAGTGACTAACTTTACATTTCAAATCATAATTAAACTATTTGTGTTAGGAATGTGGAGGGAGGGCCACAAAATTAAACATGGCCCCATAAGTGCATCATGTAAGTGGCAGGTGAAGATGATAGTCGAGTCATTTTAGAGACCTAAAAATAATGTTTTTACTTCTTCTTTTTACCATTTTGACTACATAACTCCTCTCCTGCCATTGTGGTATGCAATTTGGCTCTTCAACTTAGCCCTTAATCCAATCTCCATTTAATGTTGTGTTCATCAACCATTTCTATTTGGTAAAAAATGTTTATTAATTTGCAAATGTCAATGGAGTTTTTAAATTTTGCTAAAATGATTATCCGTTTGTATAAAGGGTTAAGTAAAATGACGATTTTCTTTAGACGTGCACTTTTTTCCTTTTTCTTTGCAATTATTTTGTCCAATGCATTTTATTTACCCAAAAAAATGCTCAATTGTTTGCAAATGTCATTGGGAGGTTTTTAGATTTCTTAAAGGATTAAGTGTCAATATAAAGTGTTACCATAAATGATGATTTTTCCTTTCCTATATATGCATTTTTTGTTACAATCATTTAATCAAACACATTGTATTTCCTCTATTATGTTTATTATTTTTTGCAAATGTCATCCGGGTAAATTTCCCAAAAATGATTATTTGTCTGCATAAAGTGTTGCAATAAAATGATGGATTTTCCTTCCTTGCTCATGCATTTGGTTTTTTCTGCAATTATTTATTCGAATTCATTACACTTCCTATAAACTATTTTTATTATTTTTGCAAATGTCATTGGGGTGTTTCAAATTTATCTAAAATGATTATTAGTTTGCATAAAGAGTTAAATAAAATGATGGATTTTCCTTCCTTGTTCATGCATTTGGTTTTCCTACAATTATTTATTTGAATACATTCAATTTCTTGTATTATGTTTATTATTTTTGCAAATGTCATTGGGGGTTTTCAAATTTCTCTAAAATTATTATTTTTCTGCATAAAGGTTTTGCAATAAAATGATGGATTTTCATTCCTTATTCATACATTTGATTTTTTTAAATTTTATTTATTATTATTTTTTTCTTTTTTTCTTTCTGCAACCATTTTCTTGAATGCATTCCATTTCCTCAATTATGTTTATTATTTTGCAAATGTCATTGGGGGTCTTCGGATTTGACAAAAATGATTAACCATTTGCATAAAGGGTTGCAATGAAATGATTATATGTCCTTCCTATTCGCACTTTTGGTTTTTTTCTACAATCATTTATTCAAATGCATTTCATTCCCTCTACTATGTTTAATATTATTATTGCAAATGGCATTGTGAGTTTTCAAATTTCTCAAAAAAGATTATTCGTCTGCACAAAAGTTTGCAAGAAAATGATAGATTTTTTCCCCTTGTTTACGCATTTCATTTTTTTGCAATAATCTATTCGAATGCATTCAATTTCCTCTATTATGTTTATTATTATGCAAATCTCATTGGGGGGTTTTTAAATTTCTCAAGACCTTTATCTGTCTGCATAAAGGGTTACAATAAAATGATGTAATTTTCCTTCCCTATTTATGCATTTTGATTTTTTTGCAATCATTTATTCAATTGCATTTCATTTTCAGAAGTATGTTTATCATTTTGCAAATGTCATTGTGAGTATTTAGATTTCCCTAAAATGATTATCCCATTGCATTAAGGGTTACAAAAAAATGATGAGTTTTCCTTTCTTGTTAATGCATTTTGATTTTTTCTAAAATCATTTATTCGAATGCATTTTATATCCTCAATTATGTTTATTATTTTGTATTCCTTGTTTGTGCACATTATCCAAGGTTGATCCTTAGAATCACTTGATTAAAAAGTTGTCTTGAAGTGTAGAAAGTTGTGTAGAACCTTGTGACCATTTCGTAGATTGATCAAACGAGTCATTGTGGATTCTAGGAAGAGTGGATAAGGTAGAAGCACCTTAAAGCATTGAAGATTGTGGACTCACTTAACTTTTTCTATTGATATTTGCATCAAGTGGTATCAGAGCCATTAAGAATTTGTTTGGGAAAACAAGATGATAGAAGGAGAGGATACCCCTTTGAGGATAACCAATATTGAATTGGCAAGAATAGTAAAGGAGCAAATGGTTGAGAGCAGGGAAGTTAGAGAGGAGAATAGATCCATGAGGAGAGAAATTGAAAAGTTGAAGGGGCAAGTGTGAAAAGGAGACCATGAGGAGTCCGAGGGAGAAGAAGGAGAAGATGAAGATGAATTGCCTAACATGCCTGAAAGATCAGAAGATCACAATAGCAACCCTCTAGATGGTAGGAAAGAAAGATAAAGGGGACTTGCCAATGTTTGATGGGAATTTGGAACTAGAAGCATGTATGGAATGGTTAGAGGCCCTTGAAAACCATTTTGAAGCTGATGAGGTACTTGCAAATCAAAGGGTGAGAATGGAAAAAGCCAAGTTGAAAGGGCCAACCTTAAGTTGGTGGAATTTCCTCCAAAATGAGAGGGTAGAAGAAGAGAAACAGACCATTGCTACACAGAAGAGAATGATGGTAGAAATCATGAAGTCGTTTTTCCTTGAGGATTATGAAGTAATGCTCCACAAGAGGTTACATAATCTTAAGCAAAAGGACATGGATGTAAGTACCTATATCCAAGAATCTCATACCTTGACTCTTAGGTCTACACTGTATGAAAATGAAAAGAAAAAATTTGCAAGGTACATCAATTGGCTTAGATATAACATACAAGATAAACTAACCTTGGTGTCAGTGGCTTCAGTGCATGGAAATGGTGAACTAGTAATTATCATATGACTAATTTGTACGTTTTGTCTATTTTTGATACAATTCTTGGTGTAATTGAATTCTTGGATGGAAGCTATGACTGGGAAGTGTCAATAGAATAGGAGTCACGACCTTTGTTATGAGATTTATACACCGATAAAGAAAAGAGAATAGATTTTACATTATTTATGTTGCTATAAGTTGCACCTATGAATCCATGTACGAAAACCAATTCACCTATACATTCTTTGTTATGGACTTGTTTCTTCATCATTGATTCTGACCTTGCCCACTACTGGACTATCTTTAGCAATTGAAATTTAAGAAACTATGAAATCATATATTTATATGAGAGAGAGAGAGAGAGAGAGAGAGAGAGAGAGAGAGAGAGAGAGAGAGAGAGAGAGAGAGAGAGAGAGAGAGAGAGAGAGAGAGATTAGGTAGTGTATTTATATGGAAGGGAGGGAGGGAGGTAGATTATTGGGCATATCTAGAGATAGAGGAGAGTAATTGGGGGAAATATCTAGAGAGAGTGGGAAGGGATGTGTGTATGTGTGTGAGAGAGAGATAAAGAGAGAAGGGGTTGCATCTAGAGATGGGGGGAGAGAGTTATTGGAGGTTGAGAGAGAGAGAGAGAGAGAGAGAGAGAGAGAGTTATTGGGGGGGGGGGGGGGGGGGGGGGGTCTCTAAAGAGAGTGGAAAGGGATGGGAGAGGGAGGGAGTACATTATAAAAAATGTTTATCATAGGTATCACAATAGCACTAATCATAGGTGTTATAATAGAGGTAACCCACATTAAAAATTAACATGAAAATTACTCTAACACTAACCAAAATTCTAATAATAGCACTAATGCTAACCACAATAGGTGTAGTAACCCTAAAAATAACGTTAATCATAATAATAACACAAACCCTAGCAAACTTCTTAAATAGAAACTAGTGACTTGGCTAATACTAATGGTAGGCATAACAATGACACTTACACTAACCATAGGTGTCCTAATAGCACTAACCCACGTAAAAGAACTAGCGTTAATCATAATAGGACAAATAACCCTATCAATAACCTTAACTATAACAATAACATGGATCCTAACAAACTTATTGAATATAACATAATAATTCCATTAACACTAACATTAGTTGTACAAATAACACTAACACCAACTATAGGTGTCACAATAACACTAATTCACATAAAAAATAACCTAGCAATTATACTAACATTAACCTTATTTTAATAGTAGCACCAACACTAGCTGTAAGAGGAGCAATAAGCTAGCAATAACCTTAATCATAATAATAGAATGAGTTGTAAAAAACTTCTTAAACATAACCTAATAGTTCCCCTAAGACTAACCTTACATATAACAATAGAACTAACACTAATCTTAGGTGTCATAATAGCATATTAAATGTCCCTATTTCTAATCCTAACAATTACCCTATCGTATGTGTGTCCCTAACCATAACTCTATATCTAACCCTAAATCAATGTGCAATTTTGTTCTTAACCCTAATCCTATGTCTAACCCTTCACTTATCTTATGTATGACCCTAATCCTAATCATAACCCTAACCCTAACCCTAGCCCTAATGCTAAACCTAAACCTAACCCTAATCCTAATCACAATTCTAACTCTAGTCCTAAACATGCTATTAAATGTTACCCTTTCCCCAATCATAGTTCCTATTACCCTTTCCCCAATCATAGTTCCTAAGCCTTAAATCTAACCCTAACCCTAATCCTAACCCTATTCCTTATCATAAGTCCAACTATAACACTAACCTTACTACTAAATGTAACTCTTTTCCCAGTTGTAAATCTTAACCCTTGAATCTAACTCTAACTCAATCAATATTTCTTGGTCCTAACCTTAATCTTATGCCAAACCCTTCACTCATGCTACGTGCAAAACCCATACCCTAACTCTACTCCAATGTGTAACATTAACTATAATTCCAATAGCTTCCCTATAAGTCGTGTGCCCTAACCTAATCATATTTCTAATACTATGTCTAATTGTAACCCTTTCCATAACTCTACTCCTAACTCTAATATTTTTTGCAACAATATCCTTAAAATAATAACAACTCTTAAAGTTATACAAATTAAATGCTACATATAGAATAAAAAAAATTGAGGAATAATTTTATACTAACTTTAACAAAATATACAACTATAATAAAAATAATCAATTAATAATTTGATAGTAACCTTATCAAAATAATAAATTGTTTTTCCTATTGCGTCGCGACTGCCACTAGCTTATATATATATATATATATATGTATGTATGTATGTATGTATGTATGTATGTATGTATGTATGTATGTATGTATGCATATTCATATATACATATGTATATATACATATACATATGTATATATATATATATACATATGTATCTATATATGTATATGTGTATATGTATATATATATGCATATGTATCTATATATGTATATGTGTATATGTATATATATATGTATGTATATATATATACATATGTATATATAGATACATATGTATATATATATATATATATACATATGTATATGTATATATACATATGTATATATGAATATGCATACATACATACATACATACATACATACATACATACATACATACATACATACATACATACATACATATATATATATATATATATATATATAAGAAAGCTAGTTGATATTCCTTGCAATAATATCACTAAATGAATAAAAGAGGCATACAATCAATGTCAACTTGCTAATGCATAAACACAATGTTAGCTTAGAAAATAGGTTGAATTACTGTGATAGATAGTTCAATGAGAACTTAAGAATTCATAAAGTCAATGCAATCGTAGCAAATGAGTAGAATCAATGTGTCAAATAATTCGATTAACCACGAGCAATTATGTGGTAGTCGATGAGATGCAAAAGTGTTAAAGTGATTAGGTATGGGGTAAGGAGAGACTAAGTGAGGTCGTTTGTGTGGTATAATTAGATGGGGTTTAAATTAACACAAGAGCCAAAGTCATTTTATAAATAATGGATAGAGTGAAGGCAAGATTACCAAATATGAGTAGAATGAGAGTGATAAATAATTAAATGAATAAAACAAAATTTCATGATTAAACTAGAAGATGAACACACTACACTAATTTGGTGATTAAACTTACAGATTTAATCATTTTTTTGATACTATACCCTATCTCTTTGATATTCCACTCAATAATGTTCATAGACAAATAAAAGATAAATGCATACAATCAATGTCAAATGAAGAATGGATACACTAAATTGAATCTTAAGAAAATAGTAGAATGTGAGGGACAAATAATTCATCGAATACAATTATATTTCATGATTAAACTAGTAGATTGAATCTATTATCAATATTGTATCCTATCTCTTTGACATTCCACATAATAATGTCAGTAGATGAATAAAATGCAAATGCATACAACCATCGATGAAGAATAGATACAATCAATGCTACACAATTGAGTAGAATGAGAGTTGCAAAAAGTTCAATGAATACAATTACATTTCATGATTAAACTAGAAAATAAATATAATAAACTAATTGTATATTTATAATCTATAAGATTGTATCATATTATCGACATTGTACCCTATCTTTTTGACATTTCATGCAATAAAGCTAATGAATTGAAACAATAGTCAAATGCATACAACCAATATCAAATGATGAATGGATGCAATCTGTTAGAGTAAAGGATTAATTTAGTTTCATTTTATTAAATTACCTTTAATCCCTTCTTAAGATTTCCCTTTATGCATGTGTATTTCTATTTAATAATTAAATAGTAATTATTAAATGACATTTACCTCTTAGGGTTTCCCTTTTAGGTGTTACGATCTCCTTTTATAAGGATTGATCAATTGTAAATTTCAATTTATTCTTTTTAGTCTAATAATATATTCTTCTGTATTTTTATAGCCAAACCCTTGCCTTCTCTTTGTCTTTGCTTCTCTGTGACAGGGTTTTGCATGTAGGTGTTCTTCAGGTTTTATGGATTTGTATTGCTCAAATCTTTGATGGTATTAGAGTTGGATCTATTGTAGCTTGTTCAATTTTTTGAAGAAAGAAGGAATGAAGGTTTGTTGGATCAATTTTGGCATTTTTCAATTTTTTTGTGCAAAAGGGGATTCTCTAAAAATCAAAGCTTTTTCAGTCCAAAAGGACATCACGGTTGGATTCAAAGCATATCAAAACTCCTATTTTCATATATAATTTATAAAATTTGGACAACATTGACTTGGAAGGCAAATTGTTTTTGCATAGCAGGGTTGTATAACCCTTGGGACACATTTTGATGCATATTTTTTATCAAAAAAATTCAAAATATTAAAATCAACACATTTGAAAAATGAATGCGATTATCAAAACACTGCACCACCACAGCTCTATCATTGCGCCACCGAAACCACACCACTGCCTTCCCTCTCTACCCATGCTTCGCTCACTCCCTGTCAGCTCATGCATCACTTCCCCACAGTTTGCACGTTGCTCATGTCCTGTCGTTGCTAGGGCCTCCACTGACAAGACACCTCCGCCTAGTCCAACCCACTTGTGGTCATGTGGGGGACTAAGGACTAATTTTTTAGCCCCTTTGCAATTTTTTTTGGGGTTTCAAAATTTGCTTTTGCACTTCTAGAGGCCCTGTCATTTTTTTGGTTTTAACTTGAGCATATAGAGGCATTTTTGGGAAAAAAAGATATCGTCGAAAAGATGATTCTGAGACGGACGTGATGGTGAAGTTATTTTTTGGATTTTTCCCTAGTTTGGTACCTATTTTTTTGCTCAAAGTCAGATGATTCTTTGTACCTTCCCAAGGGCATAACTTATTCGTTTTAGCTCCATTTTTCTGTCCAAAAAATGTGTTAAAAATCTCTACTGGAGCACTTTCTAGATTATCTATTATTTCATCAGTATTTTTTCTAGGTATTTGTGATACTCAACTAAATTTTTTTTGCTCTTTTCTTATACACAGATTCCTTCTAGCATCTAGGGTTCAATTTTTTGCATTGTGGGGGGTGTTTTATATTATTATTATTGTCATTTACATCACTAAACCAAAACTTTTCAAAAACAATCAAACACCTTCTAAAAGAATTGCCGAGACTTCTTCTTGTTTAGTTCCTCTAAACCCACACAACTATCATACATGGACATCTTCTATGAAATGACTTCTCCATTTAAAGGGTTTGTGGTCTTGTTTAGATGAAGCACACATAATTTTACAGAGGCCTTTTGAGGTAATGTAGAACAAGAATAAGATGTATGAGGCCATGGGTTTGATTTCTTTGAATGTTTCAGACAACTTGTAATTTCACCTTGATGGGTTGAATTCCCCTCGAAAAGTGTGAGCCAAGTTCAAGGACTTGTTTGGTACAATCAATGAGTTCAGGACACTTCAAATTCAGGCAGAGATTTCATCACTTGTACTAAATGTTTTTCCCTCTATTGAGGACTTTTTGATGATGTTTAAACAAAACAAAACTTTACTACAGGGTTGTGGGAAAGTGAAGAGTGATAAGGAGTGTATTTATCTGATACTATCAAAGCTTTGAGGAAGCTTTCAATTTTTCTCTTCTACCTTACATTCCACTATGGATGCTTTGAGTCCTAGATTTATCATGCCCACTTTTAAGGTATTCTATGATTGATTGACTAGGGAGTAAGCCAAGCTCTCACAGTTGGACTCTCTTATAGGACCAAAGAAGTAGGCATTGGTTTCTCAAACATCTATAAGGATGCCAAAGTAGAAACCAAAGCCCAAATCAGATACAATAGATGGTGAGAGTTCCTCCAAGCCTTATCCTAAATCAGTTGCTTGAAAATTCACTTAGAAGTGTAAACCTTCTAAGTATGGTGAGTCTTCCTCCAAGATTAAGAAGTCTACAAGTGATCCTTGTAGTTTTTATTGCAAGGAAGGACTTACAGTGTCTAGGTGATGGAAACTTCTTGAGACTTTAGAGGAGACCATGCAACATCATAACATTACTTCTCTAAAGTCACCACCTCCTCCTTCAAGGAAAGGACATACTCTTTTCTGCACGATCATTATGTTCATCAGCTGATTGGATTCTTTATTCAGGTGCTTCCCGCCATATGATGCACTAACCTGATTTGGTTACCTCACTTACTCAGAGTGTTACTACACAGATTGCAGTTGGTGAGTCTGAACAACTTTTAGTTTCAGGTTTAGGCATTATGTCTTTAGAGGTTGGTACACTATAAGATGTTATCTTGGTTCTGACCATATCTATGAACCTCCTATCTTTCTTTCAAATTTGTCATTATAGCTCTGGTAAGATAGTTGAGTTATCACCACATGATGTGCTTATTCGAAATCTCCATGAGCCTAACTTGGTTGTTGCTACTGGGAGTGTTGATATAAAGTCTCACTTATATCAGTTTGATGGCTTTGAGAGCTTTGATTCTATAGGTGTTTCTCTTATTTCTCATGCAAACACAATGAGAAAGCTTTGTCATGAGTACTTTTGCCATGTCAACTACATATATCTATAGTAGATGAGTACATAGGAGCTATCGATTGGGCTACCTCAGATCTCTTGTATTGACAGTGTTTGTCAAGGTTGTGCACTTGGTAGACATTACAGGGATCCATCTTCGGCAAGTAGATCCACATGCGTTAAGGCACCATTGAAGTTGATATAGAGTGATCTTATGTCATTCCCCACTCCATCCTTTTTAGGTGCTCGATATGCGCTTACCTTCATAGATGACTTCTCTAGGTGCGCATGGGTGTACTTTTAAAAGTACATGTCTGATGTCTTTGATTCATTTTGAATCTTTAAGATGTTTATGTAGAAGCAATCTAGTCTTTTTGTCAGGCATATACACAGTGACAATGGCAGAGAGATATTTTTGCATTGAGCATGGTTTACAACATCAGTTCATAGCTCCCCATACCCCTTAGTAGAATGGGGTTCTAGAGAGAAAGAATGGGACATTACAGGAGATGGTCAATTTTATGATACAGTCTCGAGCTATGAGTTCTTCATTTTGGGTTGAGGCTATCAATTGTGCCAACTATATTCAAAATTGAATGCCTCACAAGGCATTGTGACATTTGACTCTTGAGGAGGCTTGGAATCATGTCAAGCTCAATTTTTCTACATTCCACATATTTGGTAGTGAACTTGGGCATTTATTCCATATGCTCAGTGGAAAGCCATGGAGAGGAAGAGCTAACCAATCATCTTTTTTGGCTATTGCAAGGATGTGAAGGCATATAGGTTGTTTGGACTTGATTCTTGAGAGGTCTTGTTTTGGTGAGATGTGTAGCTTGATGAGTATTATCCTCAAATGAAGCCTCCATCACCAAATTCTCCTGCACTACCTAGTACTTCCTCTTCTTTTTTACAGGATGTATCCTTTGAGGAAAATCTTGATGTTGGTCCCTCTTCACCACCTTCACCAAATGTTCAGTGACTACCCAAATGGGCTTGTTATATCGTTGATGCAACAAGACCTATGATAGGAGATCCTTTAGATTCTTGTCACACTCCTGCTCAAACATCTAATATTGGACTACTGAGTCATGCCATTTCAGATGATCCACAAAGTTTTTCACAAGCGACAAGACAATTAGAATGGGATATGGTTATGGATGAGGAGTACTCTTCTTTGATGAAGAGCAACACATGGAATATTTGTCTTCTTCCAAAAGGAATAAAGTTGGTTTGGTGCCAATGGGTGTATTGTACCAAGTATGTTGCAGATGGTTCTATTGATAGGTACAAGGCACCTCTTGTTACAAAGGGATTTTCACAGGTCGAGGGTATTGATTACTCTGAGACCTTTGCTCCTATTGCCAAGATGAATTATGTTCTCCTTGTATTCTCTCTTGTAGTTTCTCAGGGATGGACACTATTTCAGATGGACATGAAGAGTTCCTTTTTGCATGGAGATCTACATGAGGAGATCTATATGGGGCAACCTCATGGTTTTGTGTAGGACTCTTCTATGGTATGCCGACTTCAGAGGTCTTTATACGGTCTCAAACATGCCCCTTAGGCTTGGTATGTGGAGATGGATTCCTTCTAACTTGTTTCATAATTCACTCGGTGTCATTTTGATCCTACAATATACATTCAACATCATGGTGTTGACTTATTGATACTTATGCTATATGTAGATGATCTCATCATTATAGGTAGCTCATCCTCTATGATTTAGAGTGTTCAATGAGCTTTAAGAGATCAGTTTGAGATGAAAAACCTAGGACTTCTGCACTATTTTTTGGGCCTATAGGTTGTTTAGTCTTTGGATGGGATAGCCATACTCCAACAAAAGTATGCTCTTGATATGCTTTAGAGATTCAACATGCTTGATTACAAGCCTACACCCACAACTTTTTAGTCAGGCGTTGTTTTGTCTACCACTTGCGCTACTCCCATAGTGGATTCCACTTTATAAAAATAGCTTGTGGGTAGTTTGTTGTACTTGACACACATACATCTTGATATTTCCTTTGCAGTTGGACTTGTCTCTAGATTCTCACATGATCCACATGAGAGTCACTGGAAAGCTTCCAAACATATCTTGAGGTACATCTGGGGTACTACATGTTATGGAATTCACTACACATTAGGGGATCCTCACATTGTTGATTATACAGACTCAAATTGGGCTGGTGATATTGATGATCGAAAGACTACTCCTAGATTTTTTTTTCTGTCTTAGTTCTAGTCCTATCACATGGTCTTGCAAGAAGAAGCATGCTCACGCTTATCATCTATAGAGGGAGAGTACAAGGAATTTATGCTAGCTATTCAGGAGGTTTTATGGCTTTGATGATTGATGAAAAAGTTTGGATTTCCTCCCGATAGTTCCACCTTTCTTTGGTGTGACAATTAGAGTGCTATACATATTTCTTGCAACCCAGTTGAGCATCAGAGGACCATGAACATTGAGCTTCACATGCACTTCATTAGGCATTTAATTCAAGATTGCTCTCTTAGCTTGGAGTACATTCCCACTACTGAGTAGGTTGCAGACATCTGAGCACTAAACCTTTTGCATCCCTACGGTATCTTCAAATGCATTCTATGCTTGGGATGAAGGAAGTTTTCCTTGGGGGATCTCAGTGTTGAGTCCTTCCTTCCTTCTTTTCTTATTTTTTAGCTTCTTCTATCTTTTTTTGTAGTAGGGTTTTTCCCACATGTTTTCCCCATTTCTCCATTTTTCAGAGATTTGGTTGTGCTGGGTACCTCATCAAGCCATGTTGTCGAAACCCATTTATTGCTTTCAACATTGTAGTTTCCTTTCTTTTTTTGCATTTTTTGTAGTTGCATTGTTGCTCATCTTAAGGGGGGGTGTTTATAGAGTAAAGGATTAATTTTATTAAATTACCTTTACACCCTTCTTAAGATTTCCATTTATGCACATGCATTTCCATTTAATAATTAAATATTAATTATTAAATGTCACTAACCTCTTAGGGTTTCCCTTTTAGATTTTACAATCTCCTTCTATAAGGATTGATCAATTTTGTAAATTTCAATTCATTCTTTTTAGTCTGATAATATATTCTTTGATGTTTTTAGAGCCAATCCCTTTCCTTCTCTTTGTCTTTGCTTCTCTATGATAGGTTCTTGCATATAGGTGTTCTTCGAATTTTGTGGATTTGTATTGCTCAAATCCTTCACAATCAATGCAAGATTAACAAATGATTAGAATGTGAATGACAATTAGTTCATTGAATATAATTACATTTCATTATTAAACTAGTAGATTACTACAATAAACTAATTGCACATGATTATTTACTAACAGATTGAATCATATTATTTGATGGAAATATAAAAGGAGTAACTAAGAGGGGAGGGGTGAATTAGTTACCACTAAAATATATTTCAAATCCCTTAGATGTTAATACATAACATAAACCCCACTTGAAAATACTAATGCTCGGTAAATACACATGCACTCAATTTACACTAGTAAATTTTGTAACTCGGTAAACATTGAAATAACATCAATTACTTGAAAAATGTAAATCTTAAGATATTATCAATAATTAACCTTATTTAACTTAGTTTCATGCACATAAAATAAATAACATGAACACAAGTGACACCAAGATTTAACGTGGAAAATCAATTTGAGAAAAAACCACCAATTGGAACTAGTTACTGATTTTCACTCTTCTAAAGTGAACCTTATTAGGATCCAACCCTATTAAAGGTTACAAAATACACTGTTAGGTGTGACCTTGTTACAAGATATAATCACCCTATTAGGAGTGGTCTTGTTAGAGGTCTTTAAAAACTTCAATCTAGAAATGCCATCTTGTTAGAGGATTTACAAATAGTTGTTAAGCCAACTCTATTAAGAGATTTAGATCACTGCTACAATGGTTAGACAGTAAAAATGGGATGACTTGATTTCTAATGCAACTAAATTGCTTATTACAGATCTCAATTCTAGCTTGTATACTTGATCCTTTCTGATTGAATGTATCTTTGTAGCTTAAACAAGGATATTTTGCTTATCCTTCTAATTCGCTTCCTCTAAGCATCTTCAAATCTGAACTATTTCTTTCACACATTCAATCCTCACCTTGACCTTATATTTATATCTTTACACATTGTCAAGTCAGCTTAAATACAACTTAGAATACGTAATAATCATCTCCTTAGTAAGCTAGAACCAATAAATAAATTAATTGAACTCAATATGCCAAAATAAGAAAATTCTTTATTAGTCAACCCTGCTTGGTAGACACTAACTTAGAAATGATTTTCCTATGTTAACCAAGTGAACTCGGTTAACACTGCATATTCACAAAGTTCTTTTGGTAATCGAGTGAGCTCAGTTAACACTAGTTCCATCCAACTTTTATGTCATTAATCAAGTGAGCTCAGTTACTCCAACTTTTGCAATCTGCCTTAGTGAACTCAGTAGACACTATCTTCTGAACTTTGCAAACTCTAGAATGCTTGGTAGACATAGGATATTATCTTCATCGCCCAAGTGAGCTCGATATACACTAACTAGAAATGATATAACATTTTGTGTAACATCAAAGACAATACACAACTAACCAATTATTTTCAACAATCTCCCTCTTTGGCATTGATGGCAACACATGTCACAATACAATGGAATTTTAGAGCAAGAATAAAGTAAGGAACATGTCCTTAGTTTCATTCTGATTCTCATCCATGAGAACCCCCTCTATTAGTGTGAACTCCCTCTACCTTCAATTTCTCCCTTTGTCAGCAAAACTTTGCTTTCAACATCTTCTTCTGATAGCAAACTCTCCTTCTAATTTGATATCAGACCAAGTTCTCGAACATTTTTTTATAAAATTTCTATGAAATGTGTACTTTTCCTTTTTATAAAATTTATGTGATATGACAACAAACTCTCCCTCTTTGACATCTCATGCCAAAGATAATATTCAGCGAATATCAATGTACCTCATGTACTGATTCATATGCAATGTGTCCTTTTCAATACTGCATCAACTGACTGATCTTCAACATGCTCTAGTTGATGCATTATTAAAATTCATTTAGTGAGATTTAGATAGGGGAATGACCCCTAACTTAGCTCTTAGATACAAACATGCATCCTTAGGTAATGACTTAGTGAATATGTCTGCAATTTATTCTTTAGTATTCACATATTCCAATCTTACCTCTTTATCTTGTACCAATTCTCTTAAAAAATGGTATTTTATAGAAATGTGCTTGGTTTTGTTATGCATCATATGATTCTTTAATATATTAATTGCACTGGTGTTATGACAAAATATAACCATTGGATCCTTGATTTTTATCTTCCTTCTTGCCAACAATTGCTTGAACCAAACAACATTGGAACAATTAACTGTTGTTGCCACATATTTTTTCTCTGTTGTAGACTGATAAATACAATTCTACTTCTTTCTTGTCTAAGACACTAGTATTTTACCGAGAAAGAAGGCACCACCACTGGTGCTCTTCTTCTCATGAACACTTCCTGCCCAATCAGCATCTGTGAATGCTTTCAAATCCAGATTGCCTCCTTTTTTGTACCATAATCCATAGTCTTCAATACCCTTCAGATACCTCATGATTCTCTTGATTGCCATCATCTAATTTTCTCTAGGATTTTCTGAGAATCTTGCCACCATACCAACTACTAATGTAATATCAAGCCTTGTGTGCACTACATATTATAATTTTCCAATCATTGATCTATATATGGTTTGATCTACCTCTCTGGAATCATTATTTTTGGAAAGCTTATGTCTAGTAGACATAGGTGTTCTAATTGGTCTTGAATCTTCCATTCCAAACTTCTTTAGTATCTCCTTGATATATTTGGATTGAGTAATATAGATACCATCTTTCTTCTACTAGATCTGCAATCCAACAAAGAATTTTATCTCTCCAAACATGGACATCTTAAATTCTTTACTCATTTATTCTGAAAATGCCTTGCATAAATCATCATTTCCTATAAATAAAGTGTCATCCACAAAGATTTCTGCCAACACAATCTTCTTGTCTAGTCCTTCTTTGATATGTAGGCTACTGTTATCATTTGTTCTTTGGAAACCAATCTTTATCAAGTAGTTATGAAGTCTTTCATACCAAGCTCTAGGAGCTTTCTTGAGACCATACATTGCCTTGTCTATTTTACGAACTATATCCCTTTTACCTTCAGGTTGTTCTATGTAAACTTCCTCTTCAATAATTCCATTCAAGAATGTAGATTTTACATCCATTTGATAAACTTTAAATCTTTTATGTATAGCATATGCAAGTAAAGTTCTAACACCTTTTAATCTAGCAATAGGAGTAAAAGTTTCACCATAATCAATACCTTCTTCTTGAGAATAACCTTTGCATACTAACCTTGCTTTGTTTCTAGAAACTTCTCCATCTTCATTCAACTTATTTCTGAAAACCCACTTTGTGCCAATTACATTTTTATCTTTGGCTCTAAGAACAAGAGTTCAAGTCTTGTTCCTCTCTATCTGTTCTATTTCTTCATTCATAACTTCAATCCAACTTCCATTATCCAAAGCATCCTTCATTGATCTAGGTTGAAATTCAACAAGCAAACATGTACCTTTCAATTTGTTTCTTGTCATTATTCCATTTGACTTGTCTCCAATGATCTAATCAGGTGTGTGGTGCCTTTTGACATATCTTGCTGACACATGTACTTTGGATTTGGAATTTGTTCCACTAACCTTGCCATGATCTTTTGTATCAAGCTCGTGTCCCACTGTTTGTGATTTGGGTCCATCTAACTCAGTTTGCTTTGGCAATAGCTTGGTAGCTTCTGACTACAACTTGAGTCCTTCAGACTATGATTCGGGTTGCATTGGTTGCAACTCGGTAGCTTTTGGAGATTTTGGGGACTTGGGAGGTAAGTCTGCTAACTTCCAATTTGATTTGGCAATGTATCAGGTTCATAGTAGACAAATTTTCTATAATCCTCAGGTTCTTTGTTGCTTTCTTCTTAACTCTTTTATGCAAACTCATCAATTTTTACATGTGCACTTTCTATGATTTTATGAGTTGACAAATTCAAACATTTATATGCTTTTCTTTTGCAGGAGTATCCTAGGAATATGTCGTCATCACCTTTGACATCAAATATACCTTTCCTATATTCCATCAATATATAACATTTGCTACCAAATACTTTCAAGTAACTTACATTAGGTTTGTAGCCATACCATAGTTCATAAGGAGTTTGCTTTGAGTCTTTCTTCGACTATACTATGTTCAAGGTATGTACTACAGTACTGATTGCTTCCTTCTGATATTTGATTGCAACACTCTTTTCTATCATTAAAGTTCTTGTACAATCCATGATGGATTTGTTCCTTCTTTCAGCTATACCATTCTACTATGGTGTACCAAGAGCTAATACTTGTCTCTTAATTCCTCTTTCAATGAAGAATTCGTTGAACTTGTTGGAAATGAATTCACCACCTCTGTTTGATCTCAAACACTTCATCTTCTTTCCAATTTCTTTCTCTACTCTTTCCAGATACCACTTAAGTTTTTGAAATGCTTCAAACTTTTCTTTCAGATACATTACATTCATCATTCTAGAATAATCATAAAAAATAAAAATAAAACACTTATCTCCACTGTAGCTCTTTATTCCAATAGGTCCACATAAATCTATATGAACTAGCTCTAAAACTTCTTCAGAATGATAGTCCTTTCTTTTGAAACTTGTCTTTCCTATCTTACCAATTGGACAATTTTTGCATAGGCCCATATTAGGTTTTCTTAGACTAGGAATACCTCCTACTCTTTTCTTCTTTCTTATCTTGATTAGATTATCAAAGTTCACATGACATAACCTTTTATGCCATAACCAACTTTCTTCTACTTGAGCAATAAAACATGAACTTTCATGAGATCTAGGTAGAATAAGTTACCTTTTGTTTGTTTGCTAGACCCAACCAGGTTTCATTTTCTATCTAGCAGCTTGGCATTCCCATTCATGAATTCTACCTTGAATCCAATGTTATTCAACTATGCCACACTTAGTAGATTATGCTTTAGTCCTTCAACACAATAAGCATTATCACATCTAAGTTCATTGGTTAGTAAGATACAATCTTTTCTCTTTATGCAACATGGTTCATTGTTTCAAAATCTCAAACTTCCACCATCATAATATTCCATATGTTCAAACTTTATTTTGTCACTAGTCATATGATGTGAGAAACCACTTTCAATAATTCATGTATCATTTTTGCTAACGTGAGAGATAAGTGTCATTTTATCTCCTTCATCATTAGATTCATCTCTTACAACAATATATACTATTTCATCATCTTCACTATTATCTGAATCCTTAGCCATAAAACAAGATTTCTTACCTTTGTCCTTGTAGTCCTTGAAGTTCTTGAAATCCTTCTTTCTTTTGTACTTGTTGTGCTTCTTTTCATCTTTGTCTTCTCTATT
Organism: Cupressus sempervirens; assembly: GCA_028749045.1. NCBI lineage: Eukaryota > Viridiplantae > Streptophyta > Pinopsida > Cupressales > Cupressaceae > Cupressus > Cupressus sempervirens. The sequence goes on from CM053793.1 coordinate 789,832,180, forward strand.
TAGGCATCTTGCAGCAATGTGCCCAATTTCTTCACAAGAGAAACAAATTAAAGGGATTTTACCTTTATACTTTCCTTTGCCTTTAGGATACCTTCTTGCAAGCAATGCTTCAACGGCTTCAAGATTACTATCAGAACCGTCTTCCTCTTCACTTTTAGATTGTTTTCCTTTAGACCTTTTAGCTTTCTTCTTGAGTGATACTTTGGCTTGAAATGTGGACTCAAGATTTCTAGAACTAGGAGTATAATTATCATAGTTATCTAGTTTAAATGCAATCAATCTTCCAACTCGAGCATCCAAATTTATCTTGTTATTTGGATCACATCTCATCTCTTGAATAGAAGACACTCTGATTGCATAGATAGGAATAAGGGTTATGAGTACCTTGCTTACCACTATCACATCTTCAAATTTTTCTCTAGAGGCTTTGATGGCACTGACACTGGCTTTGATTTTTTCAAAAATTTTACAATGTTTTCATCTTCTCTCATTTTCATCTAATCAAACTAACATCTCAAGCTTTCTGCCTTGGCTCTTTTCACATTATCATCACCTCCATAGATATCCTTTAGTTTGGTCCACATGTCATGAGCAGTACCACATCCTTTGACTTCATCAAATTCATCATAGTTAAGAGTTGAAACAATGTCAATCATCATAATGTTATGATTTTTCTTTTCAATAATCTGTTCTACAGTCAATGTTCTAGTAGGAGCCTTGTAAGCATTTTACAAATATTTCAAACCTAAATCACTGATGGTTGCCAAGTGCAACTTCATAAGTTCTAGCCATGCCTCGAAGTTATCCTTGTTCAGTTTGGAAATCTCTCTCATGTAAGACATCTTGATCTTTAGTTTAGGTCCTTGAAACCTCTCTGCAAGCACCAAGAAGCTCTGATACCAATTATTGGAAAAATAAAAGGAGTAACTGAGAGGGGAGGGGTGAATCAATTACCACTAAAATATATCCTAGATCTCTTAGATGCCAATACATAACATAAACTTCACTTAAAGATACTAATGCTTGGTAAATACATAGGTACTCGGTTTACACTAGTAAATGTTGTAACTTGGTAAACATTGAAATAATAGCAATTACTCGAAAAATGAAAATCTTAAGATATTATCAATAATTAACCTTATTTAACTTAGTTGCATACACATAAAAGAAATAACATGAACACAAGTCACAGCAAGATTTAATGTGGAAACCCAATTTGGGAAAAACTGCCAATTGCAACTAGTTACCAATTTTCACTCTTCTAAAGTGAGCCCTATTAGGAGCCAACCCTATTAAAGGTTAAAAACACACTGTTAGGTGTGACCCTGTTAGAGGATTTAATCATCCTATTAGGAGTGGCCTTGTTAGATGTCTTTAGACACTTCAATCTAGAAATGCCACCTTGTTAGATGATTTACAAATAACTATTAAGACAACTCAGTTAAGAGATTTAGATCACTGCTACAATGGTTAGAGAGTAATAATGAGATGACCTAATTTTTGATGCAACTAAATTGCTAATAATAGATCTCAATTTTGACTTGTATACTTGATCCTTTCTGATCGAATTTATCTTTGTATCTCAAAAAAGGATATTCTTCTTATCCTTCTAATTCGCTTCCTCTAAGCATCTTCAAATCTTCTATTTCTTTCACACATTCAATCCTCACCTTGACCTTATATTTATGTCTTTGCACATTGTCAAGTCGACTTGAATACAACTTAGAATACTTAATATTCATCTCCTCATTCAGCTTGAACCAAAAAACAAATTAATTGAACTCAATATGCCAAAACAAGAAAATTCTTTGTTTGCTGACCATGCTCGGTAGAAACTAACTCATAAATGATTTTTCTGTGTGAACCAAGTGAACTCGGTTAATACTGCATATTCACAAAGTTCCTTTGATAACCAAGTGAGCTTGGTTAACACTGGTTCCATGCAACTTTTCCTTCATTAACTGAGTGAGCTCGGTTAACACTCAACTTTTGCAATCTGCCTAAGTGAACTCGGTAGACACTGTCTTATGAACTTGGCAAACTCTAGAATGCTCGGTAGACATAGGAAACTGTCTTCATCGCCCAAGTGAGCTCAACATACACTGACTAGCAAGGATATGGCATTTTTTGTAACATCAAAGACAATATATAATTAAGCAATCATTTTCAACAATTATTAACATTGTACCCTATCTCCTTGACATCCATGCAATAATGTTAGTAGATGAATAAAATACAAATACATAAAACCAATGTCAAATGAAGAATGGATAGAGTTTTAATGCAAGCTTTACAAATGAGTAGAATCAGAGTTACAAATAACTCAATTGATACAATTACATTTCATGATTAAAATAGAAGATGAATACAATAAGCTAATTACATAGTTAAACTAGTAGACTGAATCATATTATCGACATTGTGCCCTATCTATTTGGCATTCCATGCAATAATGCCAATAGGTGGATAAAAGGGAAATGCATACAACCAATGTCAAATGAAGAATAAAAGAACTTCTCTTGATTAAAGCAACAATATACCCTATTTCTTTCATATTTCATGCAATAATTTCATGAAAAATTTGAAACCCTCCAATAAACACCCATAAATGATTGAAACATATAGGATCACCATTTTTCATTATTAAAACCAATTATGCGCACATTTTGAATGATAAAGAATCATGAATTCATTTCTATTTGTGAGAGGAAGGATTCCCTCACTTGTAGCAAATGAGAGTGATCAATCGAAACCCTCTTCATATGTAGAGAAATGAAATTGCCAAGAAGCATCGCAGGATAAGAAATTTCTAGGAAAGAATGTGAAATATACATTACTTCTTCGTTGTTGGTCTAAGGGTCAAGTGCCAAACCACACTTTTGCAATGACACATTTTTACCTCTTTGCATTTGATGATATCTTCAGAGGGATCCATGAATACCCAAAAGCTAAAACCTTAGCTTAACTCACCTACCAAAATACAACAATTTTTTTGGTAAAATCCAACTTATAATTTAGAATTCTATATACTCAAATTAGGTTTGGGTCATCTCCCTTAATATATATTCAAATTGAAGCCAACAAAGTGATGCTAAATTCTAACATTGCCAAGCCCGCCCTTAACTAAAATTCTACATTCTTGCCATCACATTATCAAATCCCCTACTCAGCCTTCCCAGCATAATCGCTTTGTAATCTTTTAGGACCACTAGATAATATAAAATCAAAGGGAAGCGTCTACCCAGCCGGCATAATTGATATTAAACTAATTTTAATATTTAATTAAAAATATAAATTCATTGTTCTGTACATTTCAAAGAATTAATAAATTATAATATTCAGCCAATCTATCAGCTGCATAGGCAATTCGAAATAGAAGAACCTCCTCCCCCCTTTCATCATCGTTGTTTGGGCAACAACAATCTAGTTAGACCCATTGCCACCTCTATCATTCATGTACCATTTTAGATAGTTATTGTTTCCATGGTAATCTCCTATATTGCATTTTCTCAATAATATGGGTCGACCTTTCCACATAAATTATCTTATTCGTCTCTTGTCATATCTTCACGAGGACCACATAAAACTAGCTGCAAAATAATCCTCAGGGAGGAGAAGATCCTATTGAATTAGTAAGTTGACAAGTGGCTCTTAATGCAAATAGTATTTATTGTTCCTTTATATAGGACAAGAAACTAAAGGTTCGACAGAGCAGAGTACATGGTGCAGGTGGAAATGATTTTGTGAAGATATGAGACAAGACATAACACTGGGGTCAACTCGCTTCCCTCCACGGAAACACAACGCAGCTCAGTTCAGTTCAGTTCTGAACTTCTGATATGATATCACTACGAAACAAGACAAGTCATCTCAATCAATCCATCTGAAGAGATATCTTCGTTCACAAATTTCGTTTACTCTTGTCATGCCTCGTGTCATATCAAATGTTAAGCCACCATTAATGGGGAAAGTCTTTCCAGAGATGGACGGTGAAATGAAATTGATTTGATTTGATATGAATTTACATGAATGATGTACGAATACATAATGACCACGTAAAATTACGACTGGCTGTCAACCCGTGAAGGCCGTGATCTCAAAGCTACACGTCCGTTAAGAATTTATTGCCACGGATCCAACGGGAATCCCGGAGAATATCTTAAAGTCAACTACGATGGAGAAATATAGGCATGATTGAACCATTGCAGACTATCCCATCACATCTGCATTCAACTCTTTACTAATTTCTCTGGGGATCTTTTTTCCAGAGTATCCAGCTATTACAAACTCATTAGTCTCAAGACTTCAGTCTCTTTTTCTTTCTAAATTATTGCTTTCATGACCTTCCAGTTTCATACTCATAATGTTTTCGCCCTTGCACGAAAAATGACCACTGAAAAGCTTCAGACGCGTAATAATAGTTTCTACTGTTTACCAATGAATTTCAAACATTGCTCCGTATTTCATCATTTAGATAAAGAAATAGAGAGAGATTCGATGAATTATGTAGCAAGAATTGTGATGAGAAACGTACACGCTTATCCCAAGTTGAAGGTTCGGGGAATTTTATTATTTTGCATTTGGTAGTACATTGTTGTTCAGTATTTTTATACTTGGAAAAACCAGGTATGTTTGTATCTTTATATTGAAGAGTTTTCAGCTGACAAATATGATCTGTTGTTGCTTCATAGACTACCTATCTCTCATTTCATAAACATTAAAGTGAATGGAGTTCCAAAGTCTTAAGATATAAAGATAAATTTATTAAAAAATTAAAGAGTGCAACTAATGTTCATAGACTCGTAAAGTATGTACGAGCAAAATCATGCAGTAGGGGAGACTAATCAGTAGTTGTATAGTTTAATTTCTGACATATAGAACTCTTAATTTGTATGTTGAAATTTGCTATTTTTTTTGGTGAATTTCTATATGTGAGCGAAGAGCTTAAAGCTAATCTTTCGGCTTTTCTGCATTTAAGAAGCTCTCGCTAGACTTTGTAGATTGTGAGGTGGTCTAAAAGTGTCATTTTAAAACGTTTGTTTGGAACCCATTATGTTCACCCCCAATAGCCGCTCACCCAAAAAATAGTACTTTTTGCACACATGGACCAATCAACAACCAAGAAAGCTAAAAAATGGTCAACTATTAGTACAAGCGTGATTGGTTATTAGTACATGTGTTATCATTTTGGGGGCTTTTAATGAGCGGTAACTAGAGGGATCTATAACGGTAGGATGTGGCGGTCTTTAGAACATGAGTGGCTATAGGGTCGTCTCCCCTAGTGTCACTTGCCAATTTCATAGAGTCCAATATAGTAACATCAAAGATGCATCAAATGCGTACCACCTCTACTTGTGTGGATAGTATATTTTCTGTTAAATTAAACATGCTTTCAATTGAAATTTACTAGGGGAAACAAGCTAGTTGCCGCCCATGTTTGTATTACTGCCATGCCTACCACTACCTTTTCCCCCTAATTAACGCTCACCAAAAAATGAATGCACATGTACTAACTACTCGTCACACATGTACTAATAGTTGATCATCTTTTAGTTTTTGTGGTTGCTAATTGGTCGATTTGTGCAAAAAATACTATTTCTTGGGTGAGTGGCTATTGGGGGAATCTTAGTGGCAGGTTTCAGGTGAACATTTTAAAATGACGCTTTTAGGCCAACTCACACTCTACGAGTTCTACAGAGAGCTCCATAAATGCAAGAAAGTTGAAAGGTTAGCTTTAAGCTCTTCACTTACCTACAAAGGTTCGCCAAACAAATGGACAAATTTTGGCATACGGATTAGGAATTGTAAGTGCACAAAGTTAACCTAGGAGGCTGCTAGGTCATTTCTCCTAATACTCTCCATCATCTACCTTAGGAAGTCAGGTTACAAACCATGCGAAGGCAACATGATAGAGAAAACATGATAATATTAGCGATTTAAGTTATTCTATAAATATTCATTCTCTTATGTTTCGTGATTTTATTACTTTGGTGCCCACCCTTGGGTCTATTTATTACTATGATATATGTTTTTTATAATTAGGAGGTGGTGGAAAGATGGTAACATTATGAATTTAGTTATATTTTTGTGTTTAACATTATTTAGTTGAGATTGATGTATCATATTTTGATGTTGTTCTCTATTGTGTGTTTATGTGTGTATAGGTACAATCTTGTCTAATTAGATGCATTGGTGTTCATCTTATATGGTGTCCTTTTGTATGGGCATGACAACAATTTTTGCAATTTTGTGATAAAAATGTGATAGGAGAAGAGACCTGGTAGTCGTCCAGGCTAACTTCGCACACCTAGAACTCCTAATCTATACGTCAAAATTTGCCAATGTTTTGGGTGAACCTCTCTAGGTGACTAAAGCGATTAAAGCTAAGGTTTAGGCATTTTTGCATTTATGAAGATCTCTATAGAGGTCATGGAGTGTGAAGTGGTAAAAAAATATCATTTCAAAATGTTTGCTTGATACTTGTTATGTTCACCCCCCCATAGCCACTGACCAAAAAAAATAGTGCTTTAGGCACAAATGGACCAATCAACAACCAAGAAAGCTAAAAATGATCAATTATTAGTACACATGTGATAAGTTATTAGTATATGTGTTATCGACTATTATTACATGTGTTATCATTTTTTGGGGCTTTTTAAAAGTGGTAATTAGGTGGTATCTATAATGACACCCTATCGGTCATTAGACCCCTTGACGACTACTAGATCTCTTCCCCTATTTTCTATAAATTCAACTCCACTTGCACCTGCTTCAATGTAGTTAAAAATTAGAGTTGCGTGATTTGGGGATCTATGAAGCAAAGAAATCTAAGGGTTGTGTTGGTGTTTTAAAACTATAGGTTCTAAAAATAGCACCTTGATGTGAAAAGAGAGTGGATGCCTAGGGGTCAGCTAATTCCCATATTTAGCAAGAATTCACTCAGATTTGGACCAACTTGACAAAGCACAAAGGCTTTCTACACTTTAGGCTCTACAAGGCCAAGGCAGGTGCACCTAGGGATTTATCACTCATTTAATAACTTTCCTTATGCAATATTTATGGACCTTATAGCAAAACATGGCCATAAATCTTCTTGAAATTGAAACTAACCATTGATTTACAACAACTAACTACAACTCAATAGTTATCACAATAAGTTGATGACCAACATATAGTTCATTGCACATAATGTATACAATTGATTTTGAATTAAGTGTGTATTATGCAACCAAATGATTGCATCAATTGCCTCTTAACTCATGACTAGTGCCTTATCCATTTCTATATAGAGTCATATTAGTAAATCTTGACCTATTTAATCAACTTGCAATTAAATTTATCAACTATTAACCCTGGATACCATTCTTATGATATCCCTCCCATATATCTAGAAACCCTATCAATTCATAGAAGCACTTACATAATTCCTTGAATTAAAAGCGATAATAAACTAACATACAACCTATCCAAGCTACCTTAAATTGGAAGAACTTTTCTCATTCAATCTCAAAGCTACAAGTACATGAAAAAGGAGATAGAATTTTAGAGACACAGATACTCAAAAATTCCCTTTGTATTCATCTTCCTTGGAAATAATGCATTACTGATATAAAACTCAGGAATATGACAAATTTTGTCATTCAATATTCATTATGTTCTCAGAGTACAAAATTGAGACAACATACAATTGACATAAAAGACTAGACCAACTGCAATAGCATAAGCACTAAAAAATAGCAGAACTCAAACCCTCACTGCATATCTTCGAAATCCTTTTATAGATAAGGATTGCATCAAGCTTCAGATGGGAGGACACTTGTCAAAATTTGATTCAAAAAACAACTGCAAAGATATTTCAAGATAAATTTTCCTTTTACAAACATTCTTTGTATTTGGACAAAATTGGGGAAGCAGTTATGAAACTAGCAAGTGGCAATTTCCTCCAAATGTGTTTAATATGATTTTATTTGCACTTTAACAACCTATTGTTTTCATTGTCTTTTCTTCATTTTGTCTTGTTTGCCTTTTATTTGTGACTTTAACTATTTAATCATTGTCCCTAGAGGGCAAGGCCTTTATTCCATCTATAACTTCCTAGATGGTTATGTTAGTTTCTATATCTGGCCAAGTGTTATCTCTGATTCCATTCAATTCCTCAAGGCACTTAGTTCACTTAGCATCTGCAATGGCTTTAACTTTTGCAATCATCTTGCCCATCTCTACTTCCAGTTTATAGAAAATATCAATTAAATCATAAACCACCACAACATCTACCTCACCATTGCAATAAGCAAAAAACCGGGCATGATTTAGAATGTCATCAAAAGAAGATGACCATTCTTGCCACTCCTTTACTCCTCCATTTTCATCTAATATGCTATGCACAAAATTTGGGGTTCCTATTGTAGACACCTAAATTTGATTACACTGCTTTGGTAATCTAATTTAGCCATCTCTAAAGGCATCATTAATTAAAATCTTATTTAATTAATCCTTTGCCATCCCTAGTTGATTAATTTAATTAATCATCTATAGTCCTAATTGATAAATCAAATAATCTATTATTTATCAATTAAATCCTTTTCTCCTATCTAAATTCCAAAAATCCCCATTTATTAAATAAATCTATTTGATAAATGAAATCCTCAAATTCAAAAACCCCTAACCTATCTCTAAATCTCCATTTAGCCTAATCCACCCCATCCACCCATACTAACCAAACTTAGCCACTAACTCACCCACCTTCATTAATGCCATCCACTTGCACATCTCTAACATCCCTATTCTAATCCTAAACCCAATCCTAATCCACCCCCTAATGTTGTCACATTCCCTAAACAAGTTTAAGACTTTCCTAATCCAAATCAATTCTCCCCTCAAAAATTCCAACCACCAAGTCATGAGTGCTCTTACAAACCATAAAAGACTCTTACAAGCCCACTCATGACTCTTACACCCATCTTCCACACTCTTCCCTCTTCCACACGCATTCCTCTTACATCCCTCTTACATACTCAACCCCACTCATCATGCCTTTAACCAACCCTTTACCCTACCCTCTCACACTCATCCTCCTTGTGACAAGTGTCACCTTCCCATTGGTGCTAAACAAGCACAATCCATGTGCTCTCCTTTGAGTGCATCCTAGCCCTCCTTAAGCCTTCATCCATCCTTGCATCTAAGCCCTCCATCCCTCTACCTCTTAGCCTATAAATTGAATCCCATCCCAAGCTATTTCATCAACAATCTTTGAGCTAAAGTTACCATGCTATTTTGAGAACCAAAGCCATCAACCATACCCTTATCATGCCAAATTGAGAGCTCACAAAGCTACCAATTTGCCATTACCCATCTCCATTGAAGCAGCTTTTGAGCATCTTGAGCATACATCCACAGCAAAAGGACACATCTACAGAATCAAGAAAGCATGGAGTGCTTTTTCTTGTGAGGTTTGCACTTCTTGTTTTCTTTCTTTGTCTAAGCATATATGTGAATTTAGTTTTTGGTTTGTGAATGTTTACTTTATTTGTAAATGTTCTTTGCATACTAATTCTTGTTCTACACCTATAGTAATTATTTTCATCTTATTCTGAATTAATTGTCATTTTCTGCCAAAGAAACCATTCAATTCCTTCACCGTAATAATCAATTTCCTGACAAAAATAATTACCATTTTTGGTAAGTCATTCTTGTGTGTCAACATGGGTACAAGAATTTCAAAAAATTTGGTGTCTTGGCCCCATGTGGTGAATAAGGGAGGCAAAAAAAAAATGCCTCAGAACATTAATACTCTGCCCCCTGCAAAACAATATAATTGCTATGTACAATTTGAGAGGCATAATTCACATAATTTATTTTGTGAATAAGAAAATTCTTTATGGTTTTGATCTCTATAACTTTTCTTCATTCCAATTCCTCTTCATCGGTAGCCATGGCCTGGCCCATTACATCTCTTGTTTCAAGTGCAAAACCCTATGTTTGCACACCTTTATCTTCAATCTCAATTGCAGGCCTAGCAGTGTTCTTCAATGTGACAATCTCATTTTCTAACTAGAGGCTCCTTTCTTCTAGGACATATGTTTTCTTTATCTCCTCCTCATAGTGCCTCCTTGTATTAATATACCTCTCATAGGCTCTATATAGTTGTTCTTTCAACACATCAATTCTATTCTTTCCAAGCAGTGATGCTGAAGTCATTAGTCCATAAATTTGGTTGCTACATGTAGAGTGGACATTCCAAAAGATAACATTCCCTCTAGGGGATTCTTTGATTTCCATGATAGCAGGCTTTTCATTTTCTAGAGCCAAGCCCCATATAGCCATGGTTTGAGCATCAATGCTATAACCAAATCCTCTGATCTCTCCTTGTTGGTTTACATCCTCAAAAGAGACAATTTTCTCTTGTCTTCTCATTTAATCAAGCAAGAAAGAGGGACTAATATCCCATCCCGAAAAAAACAATCATGCCACTTCTCCGTATCATCTCTCTTGCCTCTTCTATAGTTAGAGTTTCACTTGTAGGATCATACTTCTGTAGCTTTTTTACCATTTTTGCTACCCTTTCATTGGAGTCACCTAGTTTCATCTGTAAGGACAATTCGTTCTATTTCAATTTGAATAAGAAGCTTTTGAATTCTTCTATATTTATGAAGTTCTCATCATTCATGAACTCCCTAGCTTCAATAATTCTATCATCGACCATTTTGGCTTGAAGTTCTAACTTCTTTGCCCCTTGCTCATCCTTAGTAGCTTGAGTCATTAGGAAGCTTCTCCTTGCATTGTTAAAATACAGGTTATTCCTTGGCATGACTTGCAAAGCTTTTTCTCTTGCCATTTTAGGAATTTCTACCAACCTTGCTTCTTCCTTTTTTGATGAGCCCATGCTAAGTATTCTAGTTGGTCTTCATCATCACTTATTTCCACAACAATGTCTTGATTAGGAGACCCAAGATCTACTTTGTTCTTGATCTCTTCAAGAACCTGAGCTACAATCTCATCAAAAGTTTCTATACATTCGTCAAACCTTGGCCAGTAGCTCTCTTCATGATAAAAACCTTCAAAGGATGGATCAACCTTCTTCATTTATTCTTCAAAGATCATCACATCCCTCCATTTTATCATTCTTTCTATGCACACATTTTCATCCAAGTAATCTACAATCACATATTCCTCCCATAAACCCTTGGTTGGTGGCAGGTTGTATCCCCTCATCTATTTTAAGGTAGTCCTAACTACACTGAAAGGGTCATATGCTCTTGTAGGAATAGTTGGCAATTTATAATCTCTCAAGAATGCATATGTTTCTTCAATTACCTTTTTGCCAATTTCAATGTCTCCAATTTTGTAGCATCTATACAAAAATGTGCCCTTCCTAACATTTTGACCAAAGTACTCCGAATTTAATGAAATTAATTGACAGAAAAACTCCACAATTCCTAATCTCTCTGGGATAAATTTCTGGAGAAGATGGGGTGGCTAAGGGAATCCAAAAACCATAATGACCGTGTAATCTTTAAATAGAAATACACTTCTCCAATCATGCCCTAATTTTTTTCCTTTGTCATAACATTTGTTGGGCTTAACCAATTTTATAACATTTCTAGGAACCCTTTCTACTATAGCTCCCACCAGATTCAAAATAGGGTACACAAAATCATTATAAAATGAAATAGTGTTTGAGTAAGGGTAGAATCTTTGCCATACCTTTGTATGTGACTGCACAAGAAGTTTCTCTCCCCACTCTTCTGTGCTTTCTAGGTAACTTTGATCAATAAATTACACATTCTTGTACAAAATCAAATGCATGATCAAAGAATAGTATGACACTTGAAATTCTCCAATCTCCCTTCCTGAGTTGCAACGATCTCATCATGAATTCTATTGGCTATGTAGGTGACATAGTCATACCCAAAATTAGTGTATGGGTTCTGGATATTCGATGCCATGATATAATGTGCACCAATAGCATCCATAGTTCCATCTGAGCCTAAGACTTTGTTGAGGCCAAAAATTGTATTTTGAAGATACTTTAAAAAAACCCTAGAGGCATAAAGTCTCCCACCTTCTTAGATATATCTCCTTTCTCTTTTTTATCCATTGGAATATGCCTTGTCATAGTTCTACCAGTGTAGAAACTCTTATGGTTCTTGAAACTCTCATTTAATTTATCTATGTCAATTGACAATGACATAAGTCCTCCTAGGTCAAAAGCTTCAATAAAAGTTTCTTTGCCCAATAAGAAAAGAATTCTTTTGTCCCTCCTGTGAAATGATTTACTAATAGGATTATAAGCCTTAATCAACACTTTTATCAGATGACCATCAATGAAAACCTCTAGCATGATCAACTTACCCAAACTCCTATTCCAGGGGTTGGATATAGGGACCTCTTTTGTCCTGTTCTTGTAAAAATACTAGAATAATTCACTCCCATTCTTGTGTGACACCTCTACATCTCTATAGAAACTATATGGGTCTTTGAATGCATGGTTGTTTGTAGATTGAAGGTTGGAGGAACCTCGTAGGAAATGAAGCCATTCGTCAGCGAAAGGGATAGGGCTTTTCCCTTTGGATGCAACTTCTTCAATTTGAGCTTGGGAAATCAATTTTCCTTCCTTCCGTGCCATAGCTTTAAAATATCACAATTTTGAACTCTGTATGCTATAAATCAATCGACAACTCAAATTTCACTCTAAAACTAGTAATGCAATCTTTTTTCTTCTTAGCATTTATAATTTTTAGTAATTCAGAGTGTGGAATTAAATTGGCATGCTTGAAATCTTCTTAGTACTTCAAAAGTTGCTCTATCTTCAAATTAAACACTATTCCTACTTCCATCTCATCATCCTTTTCCAGCTCAGACATGCACTTTTTAACTCTCTTTTTTGCCTTCAAAACTGTAGGTTGTGAAGTGGCAATCAACTTATTTTCTCTACTTCTCGGTGGCTTCCTATTCTTTTTTATTTCTTGCTGCAACCGCACGAAAATGGCTATCTTTTCCATTTCGCAACTTCACCACTTGATTTTCTAACTACAAAGTTGACTTTGCGATGTCATGGTTCACATAAATATCTGCTTCACAACCTTACTTTCTTGTTTATCACATGGACCTATGAAGAGGCAAAACCCTTAGTTAATCCTTCATCGTAATGTCACAATGGTTAAGGGCTCATCATTCCATACCACATAGATATAATGAATATTGTCAACCTTAACATCATTATTGCATCACAGCTTAAAATTAATCTGCTTGTCAATATCCTACAAAATAGTGAGTTGCATTACTTTGACCATCTCGTAGCTTCACAGTCATTCACCTCTTCATTTCATTAACCACAATGATCTAGCCAAATAATTATTTGGCATTTTATCGCAACATCTCTTCCTTAAACTCTAATCATGGCTTAACACCTACGAAAGCACAAAACTGCCTATCTCTACTTTGTGGCTTACCCTCTTAATTGACCCTTTATCCTTGTGAGGCAACGAAGTTCATTTTTAACCTTTTCACCACTTCTCTGTGGTTTATGACTTATCATTCATGATGCCTGCGATGTTGCGAAGACTTCAACTCTAACCTTTTCGCCACTTCACAACTATCAAATACATAACATCTTTAAACCTTGTGATGTAGTGAACACTATCATAGAGTTAACAGTCATCCTTTCGTGGCTTCATGATTGTAAACATTAGCTCACCTCTTAACCCCATGAAGCTGCGATAACAAGCTATCTCCACTTCACCACTTTGATCCCAAGTTATTGTTAACTGCAAGAGATGTAGAGATAACTTCAAACTTGATTGTCATTGTTATGTTTCACATCTTCACAACTTAAAAACCGTTAAGTGAAACTTAAGTCATGACCCCACGATCTTTAGTGTATCTCCTCTTCATGGCCTTAACTTGAAAGTTGATATTGATGGCTGCATCATTGTGATGACTTTGAGATTGACTGCTTTGCAACTTTGTAACTACCAAAACAATTAGAGAGAAAAACTAAGAGATGAAGCGATTAACAAGATTTCACAACATCACAACTTAAAACATTTAGGGACATGACTTTATAATATATGAAAAGGTAAAATACTTAGGGATATGAAAAATCAATATGTATAACCAAAGTTTTAGTGTATCCCTATTTCATACTTGTAGATCAATTTATGAATAATCTCGCAAAATATAAGGTATGATTATTTGCCTAAGGTTTTTGCTTGAGTGACAACAATTTAATAAACCCTAAACAGTGAAAAAATATTTTTTTCCCAACTTTCACAAGACATCAAATTTTCTTAAACTTAGTGAAAATTTGGACCATCAATGGCTCTATTTGGGGATGATGGATAACTTGTATTCGTGAAAGAATCTAGAATTTATGTGTTAAGAAGACCACATACATGACAACATTGGACAACAATGCTTGAGAAAACAAGGGAACCAAGAAAACAAACAGGGACAACAAGATTGTATAGAGATTTACAAAATATACAAAACCCTAGACTATTGTTCATGGAAAAATAAGTATTTCAACAGAAATAACTTTTCAGGATTTGTCCATGAATTGGAAATTTCAAAATATCCCCTGATAATTCCTTTATAAAATAAGATTCTTTCCACAATTTTCATGAATTAGATATGGCCCTAACCAAATGGGATCAAACTTTCCATGTTTTCCTTTTTCTTCTAATCTGGCATTCCATAGCAATACCATATCTTTAGGCTAAAACTTTCTTCTTATTGTCCTTTTGTCATATAAGTGTTTAACTTGGACTTGCAACTTTACATTTTGGGCAAAAGCATCTCTTCTTGTCTCATCTAATTGCATAATGTTATCTATTCTAATATGTATTTCATCAATAATATCATCATCATATTGCTAGGAAAACTTGTACATCCCTCGTTTTATAGTATATTATAGGGAAAACTTGTCAGCCCAAAGAGCCAATATCATTTTGGAATCCCATGCTCTTTTATTTTCTTCTAAGATTCTCTTAATGATCTTTAGTAGACTCTTATTGCTTGATTCTGCCTACCCATTTCCTTGGAGGTGGTATGGGGATGAAGTAGATCTAGTGATACCATACTTTTCACAGAAAATTTTGTATTCATTGGATCTAAATCACATTGCATTATCAATAACTATCTTCTTAGGGCATCCAAACCTAGTAATGATGTTATTGAAGATAAAATCCATTACTACTTTTCGAGCAAACCTTTTGGTTGGGACTGCTTATACCCATTTTGTAAAATATTCAATAGCTACCAAGATCCAAGCATATCCCCCACTTGACTTATTTTCAATCTCACTTATAAAATCAATCCCCCATTGCTGGAATGGTGCTTGGACCTCTATTGGTTTCAATGGCATATTTCCAGAAAACTTTAACTTTCCACTGAATCTTTAACAAGCATCACACCTTTTCACAAGCTTATGTGCATGTTTAAAAATATTAGGCCACCAAAATCCAACTCTGATCATCTTGTGCGCTGTTGTCTTAGCCATATAATGGCCTCCACATATTCCACTATGCATTTCATTCAAGATTATCACTAAATGATCTTCATCAACACATTTGAGTAGTACACCTTCCATACTCCTCCAACATAGTTGTCTGCTTACAATAACATATTTGATAGCTTGTAGTTTTAATGCTCTTTTTTGATTTTCACTCAATCATGGTGGAGTTTTCATATATTAAAAATAAAATATTACATCTTTGTATCAATCACAAATATCCTAATTACACATAGTCCATTTCTACAATCAGCATCAAGTTGGCTTATTTGATTTGCTTCAAGGTTAGCCTCTACCATCAGCTTAGCAAGTCCTTATCCTCTCACCAATTTAGTAATTTGGATATCTATATTGAACTCTTGAATCCTATTGATCCATCTATACCTTCTGCTAGAGACTTCTTGATGTGATAAAATATCCTTCACTGCAACACTAGGCACAAATTCAATCATAGTAGCTCCCATTAAGTAATATCTAAATGTCTTCACAACTTTGACCAATGCATAAGCCTACTTTTCATTTCTGTCATATTTCAATTCTGTAGTTGCAAGGATTTACTGAAAAATGCTATTAGCTATTCATATCCCTCCTCATTCTTCTACAATAATACTGTTGCAACAATATGGAATGAGGCAAAGGAGAATATATTCATTGGCTTAGAATAATCAGGTGCCCTTAAAATAGGAGCATCCTTTATTTCTTGTTTTATTTTTTGAAAAGCCACGCTTCATTCATCATCCCATTTAATTTTAGAGCCCTTCTTTAACATCTTAGAAATAGGTCTACTTATTTCAAAAAAGTTTGTAACAAACCACCTAAAGAAATTTATTTTCCCAAAGAAGGATTTAATTCCTTTCACATTCTTAGGCTTTTTAATTTTACCTATGTTCTCCACCCTCTCTGGATCTATCCTAACTCATTCTTTTCCAACCAAGTGACCTAATAATTTACCTTCAGTGACAATAAAAGCACACTTCCTAGGATTTAAAGAAATACCATACTTAAGAGCTCTAATAAACACCTTTTCCAAATGCATACCATGATCATTTCCATCTTTTGAGTATGTTGTCAAATCATCTTGGTATACTACTAGAAACTTGTCAATTATGTCCGTAAAGGCCACATCTACAGCTCTCTAAAAAGTAGCCCCAACATTAGTTAAACCAAAGGGCACTCTACTGTAAACATATGTTCCCCAAGGTGTTGTAAATGCAGTTTTGTATTGCTCTGATTCCTTTACAACCACTTGATTGTATCCAGAGAAACCATCCATCATAGACATTAACTTTGATCCAATGACTCTTTACAACATGGCTTCCATGTTGGTTAAACCATAATTTTCCTTTAATGAAGAAATGTTTAGATTCTTGAAGTCAACACATAATCTTATGTCCCCATTTTTCTTCCTAACATGAACTAAGTTTGATACCCAAGAGGAATGCCTAATTGGTTTGATGATTCCTGCATCCCTCAACTTTATCAATTCTTCCTGCATCTTTGGTGCAAGAGTTGGATTTATAGGCCTATTTTTTTGTTTGAATGGTTTAGCTCCCTCTTTCAATGGAACTTCATGTTGAAAGTGATCCTCTCTATAGGCCTTCAAATCATCATATGACCAGGAAAATACATGTATGTACTTTCTTAGTAAACTAACCAAAGTCTTCTTAATTTTAGGAGATAACTTTTTCCCTATATATACTTTCTTTGGTGTTTCTTTGGTTCCAAGGCTGATCTCCTCTAAGTCCTTTACATCATGTTCGATTTGAGTTGTCTTGAATCTATCATGGTTATAAAAAAATAGTCTCCAATACAACCAAACCTTTGGGAATCTTGTTCATTTTTAATTGAACCACCTTTTCACCAAAAATGGTATCCTTACCATCTACT
The DNA here is from genome assembly GCA_028749045.1 of Cupressus sempervirens. Lineage (NCBI taxonomy): Eukaryota > Viridiplantae > Streptophyta > Pinopsida > Cupressales > Cupressaceae > Cupressus > Cupressus sempervirens. The sequence continues at coordinate 789,849,578 of CM053793.1, forward strand.
ATCTCCACAAGCACTGCACAACCAATTTCTTGTCCCCAAAATTGCTCTTCACAATTTAAAAACCTTATAATATCTTTTTCTTCTTCAAAGACCTACCAATTCTAGATATTATTAGGGACTGAGGTTCTAGTTTGTACTTCTACTTTTGACAAGCCATCAAAGGTTATATCATCAGGCTTTATAGAAATATTTTCTAGCAAGCCAACCATCTTGTTATTACTCCTATCTTTCCATGTTATCCCAAAGGCATCAAAAACTTCTATCATATCCCAAACAACATTTTTATATTGTTTCAATCTTTTGTTCCTAGAGACATATATTCCTCTTACTTGGGAAACAATTAACTTAGAATCATTAATGACATATAAGCATTTGATACTATGTTTATGAACCAATCTTACTCCTAATAGTAAAGCCTCATACTCTACTATATTATTTGTACATGGAAAGTTCAGAGTAAAAGAGAACTTATAAGTTCAACCATTAGGAGAAATCAAAATAACACTTGTCTCTAATCCTTCCTTGTTACAAGCTCCATCAAAGTACATTGTCCATAAATCACTCCTTTTTTATTCTAACTCAAATTCCACTACAATGGGTGACTTAATTTTTTCTTTCTTTAATACCAAAATTTCAGCCCTAAATGCATTAACATAAATGTCTACAAAAAATGTCATGTCATCTTCAATTTCTTGCTCAATCATATAGACATTCTTAGGCTCTCTATTTTCTTTTACTAGCTTATCATCAATTAAAAAACTTGCATATGACAGATCACATTGAAGACTTTCCCCTATTGCTACACTCCATTTCCTAGATAACAACATCCATATTGGAGAGGGATACCTATAACTAGTACACTCATTTTTTTTTCTTTATAAAGATAAAAAAATAACTTATAAGGCATTGCATTTATTGTTCCTATGAAAACAACTTATCTTTTATCTATTGCATAGAATCTACCCTAAGGAATGTCCACTTTTAATCCCAATTCCTTCATTATCTCAAAAGGCATTACTGTATTTGATGCTCCAGAATCAATCATACAATTCTTCAATGTTTTTCCATTTACAATAATGCTTAAGAAAAAGGGATCAACACTTCCCAAACACTGATTCACATAATCATCTAATTACATGGGTGGGATTTGAGATACAACTTCAGTTTCTATTTCTTCCTCATAACTATTAGGGGTCTAGTTTGAATTATAGTCACGACTAATCTTATCATCCACACCCTTAGCCCATGCTATAGCTTTATTTTTATGTTCAAGAATCCTTAACAATTTTGAAAAAGGAACTTTTACTGTGATTTGGGATAGTATTGACATTATATCAATTCGCGAGACAGTAGCATTATCTATAAACATACCTTTTATTTCCTTTCTCTTGTCAAATGAAACTGCTATGTTCTGGATCTTCTACTTTTCATTCATATCAATAGCCACCCATGACTTCTCTTCTTCCTTTTTATTGCCATTAGTTTGAACTTTATGATCATTTACAACACCAACCCCTTTAGGCTCCCACTTTTTACTCATGGTCTTAACTTTGACATTACATTTATGCTTAGGCTTATTTGATTCTACCTTCTTTGGATTAGCTTTCTTGACAAAAATACTAGAAGTTGTATTTCCTTTTGTTTTTTGCAACATACCCTTAGTTTGTGCTTAGGAAAACATATTCGTTGTGATTTCATCAATCTCTTCTTTGGTAGGAATCTTTAAAATTACTTTATCCTTTGATTTGACCACATTACAAGTTGTATCTTCCACTTCATCTGCATTTGAGAAGATCTGTTGGTGTACTGCACTTTGGAACTATCTTCTTTCATGAATGCCATTATCATTTTCATCACAATCAGAGACATCATCATAAAATGAATAAAAAATGTTGCATCTGCATCTTCTTTACTATTCTCATGATCATATTGTTCCTCACCTTCACCTTGATTAGCAAAAAAAGATAATGCATCAATACAATAATCTGGTGCATGAAGCAATTAACAAACTATATACCATTGAGGCTCATCAACCATGTTAACAGATGCATTTTTCAAGGGATTAGGGGTATTTTTATCATTACCATTCTTGGTAGGAGGGACAACAATTTTCCCATCCTTCCACTAGGTGGTATAAGGGAAACTTTGCATTCTATTCTGTTTGCTGAAGTTGTTGAACTGTGATTTATCAACAGTGTTTACTTTATGGGTATTTCCAACTTGACAATTTAAGTTCTTCAATATAGTCAGCATCTGATCTACCTTATCTTCCTTAGGCTTCTTGTTAGTAGGAGGATTATCCCCTTATTTCTTTTTTCTACGAGGATTGAAAAGCTTAGTATCATCTCTTCTTCCTAGTTTTCTAGAGGCCTTCCTATTATTTTCAATGTTTATAGCCATTCTAAGGGAATCTCTTAATGTTTTAGGATCTTTATCCCTTAAAATGTATGCCATTTTGCTATCAAAAGTATTGAAATAGGTAGTAAGGCAAACATTCTCCTCTATTCTCTTTACTTGGAATAATTTGTAGATCCCCTTTGGAAATCTGACATTGAAGTCAAATGTAGACTCATTTTGACTTTTCTTTATATTGTTGAACTCATTCAATATAAAGCTAGCATTGGTATTATCTCCATATTGTTTTTTGAAACACTTCTCAAAATCTTCCCAAGAACCAACACTATTATTAGGTAGTCTTCTATACCAATCTATGGCATCTTCTATAAGGGAATGCACAAATAGTTTCATTACCACATCTTCATGTTCAACTTCATAATCATTCAACATATCCTTAAACTTCCTAAGGTATTCTTCACCACTGACAACATTATTTCAAAAAATATATAAAGCCTTGTCCCTTAGATCATTTGGAACAGGGTTTAGATAACTCGGGATACCTAAGAAGGATATTTTCTTATATCTCTCCATATACATAGGTCTTTTTGTAAAATCTACATGACTAATAGAACAAGATCCCTCAACTTGGGGTCTGAATATTTATTTTTACTAGCTAAACACTAGTTTGTTGTGCTACTATTGTGGAAGAAGAAGTAGGGCCAACTTGGGAAGTAGCGACATTACTAACTATGGGTCTACAGGGTGTATTAGAAGGCACTCCTAATGAGGATTGACTTTGATTTGTATTCAAACCAGATGTAGATGTCATAAATTGAGTTTCCTTCCTTATTTCTACTTCTTGGGCCTCATTCTCAACCTTCTCAAGTTCCTTAGCTACATCCTCTAACTCCTTCCTAGCTTTCTCTAATTCTAGGTCTATTTTTGACATGGTAGGGACATTCTTGGATGTAGCAATGGGTTCATTTATCTTGACACTAGTTACCTTATGCTTACCTTTATCAGTAGCTTTAGTGGTAAGATCAATTACTTGGATTTCACTTTCCTTTCTAATAGGCTCATATGGATGGACTTGTACAACCATCAGATCTCCTTTTTCTTTTACAGTCCTCTCATATTCATGAACTTTAGATCTCATATCTTCAACATCTCCAAACAGATATGGATGCAAAGAAGTAGACATATCTTCTAACTTCTTATTTTGTTCCTTCAAATCAATCATTCGCCTAAGCAGGTTATCTCTCTCAACGAGAGCATTCATGGTGATTTTCTCTTTCTCCTTTTCCAAACGGATGCATTTTTCATCTTCTTCAACAACTCTTTTCCTAAGTGCTTCTACTTTTGTCACTAGATCATTAGGATTGGTAACCTTTGCTTTTGACTCTACGGGGTCTCTTAGGTCAATGAGGTTTCTCTCAACAAAAGGAACATGTCTAGGGTGAGATCTACTTGACTGAATGCTTATAGGTCTCAAATGCTAGTTTATTCCACCTAAACCACCTGGTCTAAAAATAATATCTCCCATGGATGACACCATTTTATCTTGGTAAAGCTACTCTTCTTGAAAAGGAGTTGTAAAAAGATTACCCAAAATCCTAGTACTCTCAGATTTAGAACTATGGGACAAAAATTCTTTCTCAACTATGGGCTGGTATTGTGGATTATCTATGGGTTTCCATGTATGATTGGACTCCCCTTTATTTTTAGGCCAAACTTTCTTACTAGCCTTTGGTAATTTTGTATACAAAGGAATTTCTGAGTTTTCCCTCACATATGCTCTCATTTTGTTTCTTCTACCAGCCATTTCTTACTTATAATATTAGCACTAGTTAGCAAATCCTTGACCAAGTCACCACCAACTAGGGGAAAATAAATTTACTATGGCTAGAGGAGAGGAAATCTCATAGGAAAAGCAACTTATGAAAACATATCTAACAAAAAGGCCCAACCCAAAAAGACTTTAATATTGTATACTTTAGGAAATGTGAACTCTACTTTTCAGATAAGGCACCATTTTAGGAAAAGCCACATCATGTTCCTCATGTTGATTTATATTTTTCTCTTTAAATTTTCAAGGTTTGTCACTAGAAAGGAACTAGTCAAACACGAGCAAAACACAAGAGACTGTAGTGATCCAGAACATGGGTTTCTTCAAACAACTCCCTAATAGAGTCGCCATTTTTTTTTTATGTTTTAAAACTATAGGTTCTAAAAATAGCACCAAGATGCAAAAAGAGAGTGGATTCCTAGGGGTTAGCTAATTCCCATATTCAACAAGAACTCACTCAGATCTAGACCAATTTGACAAAGCAAAAAGGCTTTCTACACATTAGGCTCCATAGGGCCAAGGGGGTGCACCTAGGGATTTATCACACATTTAATAACTTTCCTTATGTAATATTTGTCCCTTATAGTAGAAAATGTCAAAAATCTTCCTGAAATTGAAACTCACCATTGATTTATAGTAGCTAACTACAACTCAACAATTATAACAATAAGTGGATGACCATCATATGGTTCATTGTACATAATTTAGATAATTGATTTTGATTTTAGTGTGTATTATGCAACCAAATGACTGCATCAATTTGCCTCTTAACTCATGATTAGTGTCTTATGTAGTTCTACTAGAGTCATATCAATAAATCTTGACCTATTTAATTGACTTACAACTAAATTTATCAACTGTTAACCCTAGATCTCATTCTTATGATATCCCTCCCATATATCTAAAAAACCCTATCAATTCATAGAAGTGCTTACTTAATTCCTTTAATTAAAAGCAACAATGAATTGACATACAACCTATCCATGCTGCATTAAATTGAAAGAACTTTTTTCATTCAATCTCAAAGCTACAAATACATGAAAAAAGGAGACAAAGTTTTAGAGACACATATACTCAAAATTTCCCTATGTATTCATCTGCCTTGAAAATAATACGTTACTGATATAAAACTTCGGATAAAACTCAGAATATGACAAATTTTGTCATTCAATATTCATTACATGTTCTTAGAGTACAAAATTGAGACAACATACAATTGACATAAAAGGTTGGACCGATTGCGATAGCATAAACACTAAAAATAACAAAACTCAGACCCTCACTCCACATCTTGGAAATCCTTTTATAGATAACAATTGCAACAAGCTTTAGATGGGAGGACACTTGTCAAAAAAAAAAATACAAAGATATTTCAAGATACATTTTCCTTTTACAAACATTCTTTGTATTTCGACAAAATTGGGGAAGCAATTTTGAAACTGGCAGGTGTTAATTTCCTTCAGATGTCTTTAACATGAATCTATTTGCACTTTAACAGCTTGACATTTTCATTGTATTTTTTTCACTTTGTCTCCTTTTCTTTTAACTATGACATTAACTATTTAATCATTGTGCCCAGATGGCAAGACCTTTATTCTAGCTATAACTTCCCAGATGGCTATGTCAATTTTTGTATTTGGCCAAGTGGTATCTCTAATTCCATCCAACTCCTCAATGTACTTGGTCCACTTAGCATCTATGATGGCTTTAACCTCTGGAATCACCTTGCCCATAATTAAATCATAAACCACCATAACATCTACCTCACCATTGCAATAAGCCAAAAACCTAGCATGATTTAGAATGTCATCAAAAGAATATGACCATTCTTGCCACTCCTTGAGTCCTCCATTTTCATCTAATATGCTAGGCACAAAATTTGGGGTTCTTGTAGCAATTATTTTCATCTTATTTTGAATTAATTGTAATTATTCCACAAAGAAACCATTCAATTCCTTCACCACATTAATCATTTTCCTGACAGAAATAATTACCCCTTTTGGTAAGTCCTTCTTGTGTGTCAACATGGGTACAAGACTTTTAAAAAATTGGGTGTATGGGACCCATGTGGTGAAAAAGGGAGACAGAAAGGAAATTGCCTCATAACACTAATACTTTACCCCTTGCAAAACAAAGTAATTGCTATGTACATTTTGAGAGGCATACTTCAAAGAATTTATTTTGTGAATCAACAAATTCTTTATGGTTATGATCTCTATCTCTTTGCTTGATTCCAATTCCTCTTCATCAATAGCCATGGCCTTGCCCATTACATCTCCTATTTTGAGTGCATACCACCTACTTGTACACCTTTTTCTTCAATCTCAATTGGAGTCCTAATAGTATTCTTCAATGTAACTATCTCATTTTCTAATTGGAAGCTCCTCTATTCTAGGACATATATTTTCTTCATCTCCCCCTCACAGTTCCTCCTTGTATTAATATACCTCTCATAGGCTATATCTAGTTGTTCTTCCAGCACATCAATTATGTTTTTTCTAAGAGGTGATGCTGAAATAGTCCATAAAGCTAGTTGCTGGATGTAGAGTGGAGTTTCCAAAAGATAACATTCCCTCTATGGGATTCTTTGATTTCAATGAGAGTAGGCTTTTCATTTTCTAGAGTCAAGCTCCATATAGCCATGGTTTGAGCATCAATGCTATAACCAGATCCTCTCAGCTCTCCTTGTTGGTTTACATCCTCAAGAGAGATTATTTTCTCGTCTTCTTATTTTATCAAGGAAGAAAGAGGAATTGATATCCCATCCTGGGAAAACAATCATGCCTCTACTCGGTATCAGCTCTCTTTCCTCTTCTACAGCCAGAGTTTGACTTGCAAGATCATACTCTTGTATCTCTTTTTTACCATTTTTGCTACCTTTTCATTGGAGTCACTTGGTTTGATCTGTAAAGTCAATTCATGATGTTTCAATTTAAATAAGAATCTTTTTAATTCTTCTATTTTTATGTTCTCATCATTCATGAACTCCCTAGCTTCAATAATTCTATCATCAACCTTTTTGGCTTGAAGTTATAACTTATTTTCCCCTTTCTCATCCTCAATAGCTTGAACCATCAAGAAGCTTCTCTATGCATTGTGAAAATACTGGCTATTCCTTGGCATGATTTGTAAAACTTTTTCATTTTCCTTTTTAGGAAATTTTTTCCAACTTTTAATTCTTCCTTTTTCTGATGAGCCCATGCTAAGATTTCTAGTTGGTCTTCATCATCACTTATTTCCACAACATTGTCCTATTTAGGAGACCCAGAATCTACTCTATTCCTAATCTCTTCACGATCTTGAGCTACAATCTCATCAAAATTTTCTATACTTTTGTCAAACCTAGCTAGTGTATCACCTATTTTAGTAGAGTAAAATGAACACTAATCTATAAAAAGCATTTTCAATACTAAAAACAAATAAACACTTAAGATAAGACCAAAGAAGACAAAATTGGGGAAAGTAGACCAAAGATGTTAAACTCCTCAAGTGCTTCTCATGATGACGAAGCTATGTCCCTGATGGATAGTGGATGTATGCTCACGATGTGCTCAAGCTCCAAGTGGATGAGTGATAATCAAATATGGGTGTGGATGAATGATTCAACAATGAAGGTATGGAGGGGTTTCAACATTATGATGGTATTTTGGTAGTTTTTAGGCTCTAAAAATAGCATTATAAGTTTTCTTGAAAATTCGATAATTTTAGTGAAGGAAGAGGCTTCTATTTATAGGCCAAGGGGTAGAGAGATGGATGGTCAGGATGCAAGGATGGCAAGATGGTGAAGGAGGGTCAAGATGCACTCAAAGGGGAGCACATGGATTGTGCTTGTTTGGAGCCAATAGGGAAGTGACACATGTCATAGAATGATTGGATGTGAGAGGATAGGTAAGGGTTGGTCAAAGGAGTAATGAGGGAGGTTGAGACATAAAGAGGGATGGTTGAGCCATAAATAGAGATGGTTGGGTCATAAATAGAGATGGTGAGGAGGAGGATGAGATTGTTGACTTTGGCTTGGGTTAGCAAGTCTTAACCCTTGCTTAAGTTGTGCACATGATTAGAAGAGGGATTAGGATTAGCTTAGGAGTTGGATAACCTTGTTTAGGGAATGTGGAAAGATTAGGGGGGTGATTAGGATCAAAGATAAGGATTGACATCTTCTAGAAGAGTCTAGGCTTTGGATGAGGATGAAGACTTTCTTAGAAGAGTCTAGAACTTCCTAGGATGAGGATAAATAAGGTTTTTATGAAATAAATAAAGTTTTATTTATTTCAAGGGTTTGGGTTGAGGAGATATTTATTAAAATATTTTTAATAAACATGAGGATTAATATTTAATCTTAATTAAATATTTTGAGTTGGGATTATGGTTAGGAAATGATGAGATTAGCCTTTAATCAAAATTAAAGAAGGATTAGAAGATTCTGGAAGAGGTTAGTGGTCTTAAGGAAATTGGCCAAGTTTTGGGCAAAAATTAAATAAATAATTTATTTTGGGATTTTTGGTCAATTTATTAATTAAATAATTAATAAATAAGGAAATAATGTTTAAATAAGATTTAAACATTTTTAGGAGGGATTCCTTAATTAAATATTTTTAATTAAGATAAAGGGATTTAATGACATAAAAATAAATTAATTAATGATGATGTCATCAGGGAATTTTTTAAGAAAATAAAAATACTTTATTTTCTAAAGGATTTTTAGGTGTCTACAGCTAGTAGCTCTCTTCATGATAAAAACCTTTGAAGGATGGATCAACCTTCTTCATTTCTTCTTTAAATCTCATCACATCTCTCCATTTTATCATTCTTTATCTAAACACATTTTCATCCAGGTAATCTGCAATCACATCTTCCTCCCATAAACCCTTGGTTGGTGGCAGGTTGTATCCCCTCATCTATTTTAAGGTAGTCCTAACTACACTGAAAGGGTCATATGTTCTTGCAGGAACAATTGGAAATATATCATCTCTCAAGAATGCATTGGTTTCTTCAATTGCCTTTTTGCCAATTTCAAAATCTCCAATTTTGGCGTATCTACACAAAAATGTGTCATTCCTGATATTTCAACCTAAGTACTCTATATTTAATGGAATTAATTGCCAGAAAAATTCCACAATTCCTAATCTCTTAGGGACAATTTTTGGGAGAAGATGAGGTGGATGATGAAATCCAAAAACTCTAATGATTATGTAATCTTCGAACACGAATACACTTCCCCAGTCATGCCCTAATTGTTTTCCTTCATCATAACATTTGTTGGGCTTAACCAATTTTCTAACATTTCTAGGCACCCTTTGTACTGTAGCTCCTACCGAATTCAAAATAAGGTATACAAAATCAATATAAAATTAAATAGTGTTTGAGTAAGGGTAGAATCTTTGCCATACCCTTGTCCATCACTGCACATGCAATTTCTCTCCCCCCTCTTCTATGCTTTCTAGGAAACTTTGATCAATGGATTGCACATTCTTGTACAAAATCAGATGCATGATCAGAAAATAGTGATGACACTTGAAATTTTTCAATCTCCGTTCCTAAGCTATAATGATCTCATCATGAATTATATTGGTTATGTAGGTGACATAGTCATACCCAATATTGGTGTATGGGTTTTGGATATTCAATGCCATGATGTAATGTAAACCAGTAGCATCCATAGTTCCATCTAAGCCTGGGACTTTGTTCAGGCTAAAAACTATATTCTAAAGATATCTCTGAAAAAGCCCTAGAGGCATAAAGTCTCCCACCTTCTTAGGTATATCTCCTTTCTCCTTTTTAGCCATGGGAATATGCCTTGTCATAGTTCTATAGTGTAGAAACTCTTATGGTTCTTGAAATTCTCATTTAATTTATCTAGGTCAATTGGCAATGATATAGGTCCCCCTAGGTCAAAAGCTTCAATAAAAGTTTCTTTGTCCAATGATAAAAGAATGCTTCTGTCCCTCTTATGAAATGATTTGCTAACAATATTATAAGCCTTAATCAACACCTTTATCAAATCAACATCAACAAAAACCTTTGGCATGATCAATTTACCCAAATTCCTATTCCAAGATTTGGATATAGGGACCTTTTATGTCTCGTTCTTGTAAAAATACCAGAATAATTCAATCCCATTCCTTTCTAACACCTCTACATCTCTACAGAAACTATATCTCTGAATGCATGGTTGTTTGTAAACTGAAGGTTGGAGGAGCCTGGTAAAAAATGAAGCTATTGATCTGCAAAAAGGCTAGGGCTTTTCCCTTTGGATGCAACTTCTTCAATTTGAGCCTAGGTAATCAATTCTCCTTCCTTCTATGCCATAGCTTTAAAATATCATAGTTTTGAACTCTGTATGCTAAAAATTGCTTTGCAACTCAAATTTCACTCTAAAAATGGTAATGAAATCTTTGTCCTTCTTAGCATTTATCCTTTTCTGCAATTCAAAGCGTGGCATTAGTGACATTAAACTAGCATGCTTGAAATCTTCTCAACACTTCAAAAGCTACTCTATCTTCAAATTTAGCACTATTCATACTTCTAGCTCATCATCCTTTTCCAGCTCGGACATGCGCTTTTGAACTTTGTTTTTTGTATTTAAAATTGTGGGTTATGAAGTGGTGATCAACTTCTTTTCTCTACTTCTTGATGACTTCCTGTTCTTCTTTATTTATGGCTGCAACTGCACACAAATGGATATCTTTTCCATTTTGCAACTTCACCACTTGATTGTTTGATTGCCAAGTTGAGCTTATGATGCCATGCTTCACATAAATCTCTACCTCACAACCTTAATTTTTTGTTTACCCGCAGACTTGCAAAGAGGTGAAACCCTTATTCGATCCTTCATCACAACGTCGCAATAGTTAAGGGATCATCATTCCATACTAATGAGAGCCATTTATGACCTATTTGAAATTGTCTTTTAATCATTTTTATATACCATTATATTCACTTCCATATCATGTTTCTATTCCATTTCATCCTATCTTACGATATTATGTTGCATATGTTTAAATATGAATAAGTGATATTTAATATAGTTTTTAGATAAATTAATGCAATTTATTATTGATTGTTTTTACTAATTAATAGTACTATTTTATACCTTGGATTATTATTTTAGTTTATGATCAAATGTTTCCAGCCAAAAATTGGCAAGCAAAAATATGAACAATCATTTTTGTGTTATCACACTGGGTACAAATGCAATGACAATGTCACTTATCAAGTAGCATCTAAAAGCCTTAACAACTTTTACCAAGGCATAAGCCTATTTCTCATTAATCTTATATTTAAATTCAGTAGGCTACATTGATTTGCTAAAAAATGCAATTGGTTGTTAATATCCTTCCTCATTCTTCTACAACAAGACTGTAGCTATAGTATGGAAAGATTTAAAAGAGAATATGTGCATTGGTTTTGTGTAATCTAGAGTCCTAAGGACTTGAGAATTCTTTATGGTGGTTTTAATATCATAAAATGCCTATGAAGGTTCATCATCCCAGTTAATAGTAGCTCCTTTCTTAAGCATTTTTGAAATAGGTCTGCTAATCTCATCAAAATTAGTAAGAAACCTCCTCAGAAAGTTAACTTGCCCAAAGAAAGATTGTATTCCCTTTACATTCTTTGGCTTAGAAACCTTATCAATGGCTGCCACTCTCTCAGGATCTATCTTTACACCATCTTTTGATATTGTGTCCTAGTAACCTACCTTTTGTCACCCCAAATGTACATTTCTTTGGGTTTAACGACACTCCATATTCCAAGGCTTTGATAAAAATCTTCTCCAAATGTCTAAAATGGTCTTCAACCCTTTTAGAATAAGTTTTAAGGTCATCTTGATATAAAACCATAAACTTATTGATGTACTCATGGAAAGCTACATCCATAGCCCTTTGAAAAGTGGCACCCACATTAATCAACCCAAATGGCATTCTCACATATACATAAGTTCCCCATGGAGTTGTAAATGTTGTCTTAAACTACTCTTCTTCTTTCACCAGGACCTAGTTATACCCTAAGAACCCATCCATCATGGACATAAGTTCAAAACCAGTTACCTGCTGCAACATAGCCTCCATGTTTGGCAACCCATAATTATCTTTTAAGGAAGCAATGTTTAGATTTCTGAAATCCACACATAGTCTGATGTCTCCATTCTTTTTCTTGATAGGTACTAGATTTGAGAACCAAGTAGAATGTCTAATAGGTTTAATTATCTCTCCATTCCTTAATTTCATCAATTCTTCTTGCATTTTGGGTGCTAAGGTGGGATTTATTGGTCTCTGCTTCTACCTAAAAGGTTTCGCATTTTCTTTCAGTGGTACAAAATGTTGAAAAATGTATTCTCTATAGGCCTTGAGATCCTCATATGACCATGCAAAAACATGTCTATATTTTCTTAGTAGGTCAATCAAAGGCTTTCTGATTTTAGTTGATAAATTCTAACCACTATAAACTTTATTGGGGGCCTCATTAGTTCTAAGGTTTATTTCTTCTAGCTCTTGAGGTTTATAATTTATAGCCCCAAGTCTTACCCTATCTTGGTTGTCAAACTTGTTCTCTAAAACAACCAGACGCTTAGGTATTTTATTAGTCTTTAATTGTATGACCTCTTGACCAAAAATTGTTTCCTTACCATCTATAGTTTCAACCAAATCACTACAGTCCAATTCTTTACCATGGTTTTTATCTTCAATCAACAAGAAATTTACAATGTCTTTGTCATCTTCAAATACTTGCCAATGTTATGTCAGATATTGAGGGTCTATTTTGGACCTCAATCTATGAAATTCCTGCAAATTATACTTCCTTTGGTTTACTTGCTACATTTTCTAATAGGTCGACCATCTTATTTTGAGTTCTATCTCTCCATAAAATACCAAATGCATCAAAGAATTCTATCTGATCCCAGAAAACATTTCTATACTATTTTAATCTTTTATTTTTAGAGGCATATGTTTCCTTTATCTGTGAGATAACCAATTCAGAATCACCTATAGCATGCAACTTTTTAATTCCATGGTGGGTAGCAACTTTCAATCCTAATAGCAGAGCTTCATATTTAGCTATATTGTTGGTGCATGAAAAATTTAGGGTGAAGGAGTATCTAAAAGTATTCTTTTTAGGAGAAATGAAAACCACCCCTACCCCCGAACCTTCCTTAGAGTTGGCCCCATCAAAATACGTGGTCCATAACACTGGTGAATTCATACAACACTCAACTTCATGCTTAGTCACAGTAGGTAACTTCTCAACTTCTTGGATAACTAACTTAGCTCTGAATGCATTCACACCTGTGTCTAAGAAACAAGTAGAATCTATGTCAATTTCTTCCCCCAAAGTATGATTGACCCTTGGCTCTTTGTCACTTTAAAGCCTTATCTCCTTTGTGAAAAGTCACATAGGTTAGGTCACATTGTAGGCTACCTCCCCTAGCAACACTCCATTTTCTAGAGAGCAACATTCCATAATGTGGAAGAATATCAACTACAAGGACTGGCATAGTCAATTCTACCTCAGGGTATGTAGCTAGCTTAAATGGTGAACTATTGATAGTACCTATAACTGGAACTTCTCTAGCATCTATACCTCTACATCTGTCTTGCTTAATGTCTACTTTCAACCCTAGGGCTTCCATTACTTTGAAGGGCATGATGGTATTAGAGGCTCCTGATTCTATCATGCAATTTTTTAGGGTTTTTCCCTTTATAATCAGACTGAGAAAGAAAGGGTCAATATCTTCTATATATGCTACTGATGAATCATCCATGAACATTTGGGGAATTTGAGATATAATACGACTATCTTCTACTACCAATGGGGTTTGTTGAATGACATTTTGTTCTACAATATTGTCGTTATTTCCTATCCCTCCCAACCATGACAAGGCCTTGTTTTTATGTTCTTCAATTCTAAATAGTTCAGATAAAGGTACCTTTATCATTATTTGGGACAACATAGATATCATATCAATAGGTTCAGATACAGTGGGTTTCACAAGAATACCTAGAGCTGAAACCTTTTGAACAATAGGCACTATTATTTGCTTGACAAATATTAGATCCTAATTTCTTTTTTTGCACAATTTCTTTTACTATCTCATTTGTTTGGAATTGAACCTTCTTCTTGGGTTCCCATTTCTTGTTTTTGATGTCTTTAACTTTAATTGTCTCTACATTAGCCTTCTTGTTTTCATCTTTCATCTTGTGTGTAATATCCTTTATGAATATACCAGAAGGCATCCAAACATCAATATTAACTATTCTGTTTCTCAAATTGTAATCACTGTGAACTTGGGAAATCATCTTTGTAGTGATCCTATCAATCTCCTCTTTACAGGGTATTCTCAAGTCTACATGGCCAACTTCAAAAGATGTAACACATACATGATCTTCATCATAACCTTCGTCATCTAAGAACACTTGTTGATGATGTAACTGATAGGAAACTATCTTATTTGCAAGATCACTTTTAGTTTCTTGTAAATCAAAATCCATACAATCATCACACATGTTGACCATATTACAACTTACATCATCATGGCTTTTTTCTTTTTCATCCTCCTCATTTTGTGCATTTTGACCTGAAGAAAATGATTGAGAAACTACACAATAATATAAAGAGTGTGGTGATTGACATATGATGCACCATGGCACATCATCATTCATATCAACAAAGCTTCTTTGCAGAGGATCTGGTGTACCCTTATCTTTTACATTTTGGGTCTGGTTAGGAATTGTTTTACCATCCTCCCATTGAGTGGTCTAAGGATAGTTCTGCATTCTGGGTTGTTTGTTGAAATTTTTGTTGTTCATTGGAGCTTTCTCACCAACATTAGGCTTATGTGTATTGAAATTAGTTGGGTTCATCTTTTTCAACAAGTCCAATACTTGACCTATTGTGGGTTCTTCAAGTTTCTTACCTACATGGGTTTTATCAACTTCCTTCTTATTGGTATTCTTGGGATTGAATAACTTTGGGTCATCTCTCCTACCAAGCTTTCCAAATGCTTTCCTATTATTTTCAACATTTACTGCAATTTTATGAGCATCTCTCAAAGTTTTAAGATCTTTATCTCTCAATTGGTAAGCCATCTTGCTATAAAAAACATTAAAATAGGTTGTAAGACAAACATCGTCATTCAACCTCATAACCTGGAACAATTTGTACATCCCTTTTTGGAATCTCACATTGAAATAAAATATAGACTCATTGGGGTTCTTCTTGATGTTATTGAAATCATTCAACATAAAACCAACATTAGTATTATCTCCATATTGTTCTTTAAACAAATTTTCCAAATCACTTCATGAACTAATGTTGTCATTAGGTAATCTTATGAACCAATCCCTTGTATCTTCAGTCAGTGAATGAAAAAATAACTTCATCACCACATCCTCATATTCAACTTCAAATTCATTTAGCATATCTATGAAAATTCTCAAGTGCTCTTCACCAGTAACAACATTATTTCTGGAGAACTTAACAACTTTATCTCTTAAATCAAAAGATATAGGGTGTGGAGAACTAGGAATACCTACAAATGATATTTGTCTATATTTTTCCATGAAGATGGCCTTCTTTTGAAAACCAAAAATATTTGAGGTGCTTGCTACATTGGCTTGGTTGAGAACAACACTTTGAGATTGTTGAGGTTGGACGACGGGGGCTTGACTACTAATGGTGGATGATGAGGCAGGGGCAGATTGAGATATTCTCTGATTTGAAATTACCGGTCCACAAGCAGGTATAGAAGTTGCAATTGGGATAAACAAGTTTGGCCATGAAGCCAATGTAGAATTAGACTGTATGAACTGAATTTTTCTCCTAGTTTCTGCAGCCTGGGCTTCATTCTCAACCTTTTCGAGTTCCTTTGCAAGATCTTCTTTCTCTTTCCTAGCCTTCTCTAGATCTAAATCTAATTTTGACATAAAAGGGTTTACAGATTTAATTGCTACTACCCGAGGCTCATTTATCTAGATTCCTATAGCTTTTCCTTTTCCTTTATCTATCTGTTTGATAGTAGGTTCTACTTGGTTATTTTCGACAGGCTTGAAGGGTTGAACTTGGGAAAAAATAGGTTCTTGTCTTTGGCTTAGATGTTTTTCTTGTTCTTGAACTTTGGTTCTCAAACTATCTACATCTCCAAAGACATTAGCATGAAGGATTGAAGTTCTTTCTTCTAACTTCTTGTTTTGTTATTTTAAGGCAGCCATCCTTCTAAGAAAATTATCTCTTTCAACAATGGCATCTAGGGTGGCTTGCTCTCTTCCTTTTCTAGATGAGCATGTTTAGCTTCTTCCTCAGCAACCCATTTCCTCAAAACTCCTATCTCTGATCATACTTCTTTAGGATCTGAAGAAGTGGCTTCTAAATCAGCAAGATCATCCTGATCTATAAGATTAGTTTCCATGTATGTGACTTCCCTAGGATTGAAAGGATCTTCAAATGCACTCCTAAATCCTAGCCTATGATTCATCTCGGCTATCAAATCTAGCCTAGGAGATGCATTCCCTACTGGTGACATATTCTTGTCCTGATAGATTCTTTCATCTAGTAATGGGGGTACTAAATATTCCTCCTAAGAATCTTGTGGTTTCTGATTCAGAGCTGAGTGAAGAAGACTCTCTCCCTACCATGGTTGGTATTGAGAATTAACTAATAAACTACCCCTTGGTTTCTACGTGGGGTTTGGGTTTGCCTTTTTCTTATTCAAGTTCTTCCTACCACCTTGAGGTAAGTCAATATACATGGACACATTAGGATTGGCTCTTGTGTAAGCTCTTTTTTTTCTTCCTTTTGTCAGCCATATTTATTACTTATCAAATAAGCTCTAGCTTCAAGACCTTGACTGAGTCGCCACCATATTCTTAGGGAAAAGTAACAATAAAATAACTCTTGGCTTTAGAGAAAAGACACAAGATAATATAAACATATATGACACACTGAGGAACCAATCAAAAAAATCACAAGACTACAACTTTGGCTTGACAAATAAGACACTTAAAAGGGTTGTATACGTTAGTGTATACATGTGGCATTTGGGTTTCCTTTTCTTTTTAAATTCTCAAGGTTTGTCACTAAAACAAGTCCACCATAACCAAAAACAATACTAAAATGATCTAACAAACACATACACAACATGACCAAAGAAACTGTAGTACTTCTCACACATGTGTTGAACAACTCCCCAGTGGAGTTGCCATTTTGTTGGAATTTTTCAACTACTTAACAACAAAAGCTCAATACCAAGATAATAATACTCACATATCTAGGGACTAGCTACTTCCCATTAACAATTATGTATACATATTATTTGGACCCAACTTCAACAAAACCAAGACTGGTTTTCTACTCTCTAGGCTCTGCAGAACCAAGGTGGGTATACCTAGGGGATATTCAAATGAATGTTTTTGTATGAGGATCCTTTTAGTTTCATTTTGATTCTCATCTTCTATCTTTGACATATACATAGTTTATCCATTTCTTGACATTTTCAGATGATATACATCCCTTATAAGTAGATTTGGTCACAATTCTCCCTAGGTTTACAAATATTTTTGAAAATACTAGCTATCTAAGACTCAAAAATTAGATGTAAACGAGTGTTGACCCTATTTGAAACTCTTCAAATGGTAAAAAAAAATTGGTGCTTATTCATGATCTCTCTATCTGTAGACTGGATTAACTGAATCAGTGTTTTATCCATTGAGATTTAGAGTCTACTTCAATTTATAGCTCTAGTTGATTGCATTACAACCAATACTATCAACAATTCTTATTGGAATTCATTCTTATAGAGATCCTTCCTATTACCTTAGCAACCCTATCAAATTCACTAGTGGATCCTATTATTTGTTTACCCTTATCCATATTAGCCTTCCTATTTTTTATAAGAGTATAACTTGACCTCTTTTGGACAATCAAATGTCCTGCCCCTACATTGGGAGTGAATGCCAATCTCCTCATAACCTCTTTGGCCTTATCTGGATAAGCATTAATAAAAAAATATTTTTTCTCATTCATAGTTTCCATTATTTCAGGAAAAGTAATCATGATTTTATTGATTCTATCTACCTCTATGCTGGCATTATCCAGAGGACTATAATCTCCATCAAAACAATGTATAAAGTCCAAAACCCTTGAGAAAACCCTCCACTTTTCTTTCTTGGTTTCTTTCTCTTGCAAGGAGAACTCATTTCTTATTATGTCCTCAGGGTAATATGGCTCATGTTTTATTTTACCAAGCTTAGTTTTGTGCCTAAAAGCCAAGTCATAGAATCCCTCAGTGTCACAAAAATGGGAATGAGACACATCCATCTTATACTAGTCCAATATTTTATAAAGTGATATCCAACCACCTTTTGTAATCACAAATTGGTGAGTTGCAGTGCAAGTTGGGAAAATAGACCCTCTTCCCTTTTCACCAAATAATTTTCCTCCAATCCTCCTAGCTGCCACAAAAACTCAGCTACCTCTACCTTTAATGGTACCTGGTAGGGTAATACATGAGGAGTTCCTTTGAAACCATAAATCCTAAAAATAGTTGAAACAAAGTATGGGATAATATCTCCCCAATTATACAATACTTTCAAAGCAGTAGGATTATCCATGGGCCTGATAAGATTTACTAGTGCCTTAGGCACTTTGGGATTGTCACTTAATAAAAGGTTCCTCAATTTTGAAGCAAAGTACCTATCAAATCTAACAAAACTAGCTTTTTCCACACCCCATGCCATATTTGCACTCCATAGCTAGACCGATAGTGCTTCTCCATCCTGTTCTCTATTCAACTTTATTTCCTTACCAAAATATTGTAGAGATTGAAAGAGGAGAAGCTGATGATTAATTTGAAAAAGTGTTCTTTTATGCAAGAACAGATTGTATATTTGGGATTTGTGATTTTAGCTAATGGTTTGACAATGGATCTTGAGAAGGTAAAAGCTATTTTAGAATGGTCTACACCTGAAAATGTGGGTGAGGTAAAATCATTTCATGGGTTGGCTAGTTTTTATAGGCAGTTTATAAGGAATTTTAGTTCTATTTGTAATGCTATGACTGAGACAATGAGAGGAGATAAAAAGGAATTCGAGTGGACACATGGAGCTAATAAGAGTTTTGAGACTTCGAAACAAAAGGTTGTTGAGTTACTTGTATTGGCTTTACTTGATTTCAATAAGTTATTTCAAGTTGAATGTGATGCTAGTGGTAGTGCAATAGAAGTTGTATTAAGTCAAGAAGGTAAACCTATTGTTTTCTTTAGTGAAAACTTGAATGATTCTAAAATGAATTATTTTGTGTATGATCAAGAGTTTTATGCTATTGTTCAAGCTTTGAAGAAGTGGAGACATTATTTTATTCCTAAGGAGTTTGTGTTGTATACTGATCATAAAGCTTTACAATACTTGGGAAGTCAATATAAATTGAATCAGAGACATATGAAGTGGGTTGAGTACTTGCAAAGTTTTAAATTTGTGATCAAGCATAAGAGTGGAATTACTAACAAAGTTATTGATGCATTGAGCAAAAGTCGATATTTATTGACTGAGATGAAGGTTGAAGTTCTTGGTTTTGATGAAATGAAAGAGTTGTATGATACTAACCTTGATTTTTTTGAGGCATGGATAGAGTACAGAGGACCAAATCTGACATATCACATAAGTAACTATGATGAATATTTCATTCAAGAAGGTATGTTGTTCAAAGGTATTCAATTGTGTATTCCTAGAAGTTCTATGAGGTTGAATTTGATCAAGGAAAAGCATAGTGGTCGATTGACTGAACATTTTGGAATTGATAAGACATTGAGTTTGCTAAAGGATAAGTATTATTGGCCACAAATGTATAAGGATGTTCAAAATTTTTTGAAGAGTTGTGGAGTTTGTCAAGTTGCAAAAGGAGTAAGTCAAAATACTAGTTCGTATACACCTATTGTTATTCCTAAGAAACCTTGCAGTGACATCAGTATGGATTTTTTTCTTGGATTTCCTAAGACAATGAAGGGGTATGATTCTATATTTGTTACTGTGGATAGATTTTCTAAGATGGCTCATTTCATACCTTGTAAGAAGACATCAAATGTTGAGCATGTTGTTGAACTTTTCTTTAAATAGATTGTGAGATTGCATGGATTACCAAGAAGTATTATTTCTGATAGAGATAGTAAGTTTGTTGGTTATTTTTGGAAGACTTTGTGAAAGAAGATGGGTACCGAGTTGAAGTTTAGTTCTACATTCCATTTGCAAATAGATGGACATACAAAGGTTGTGAATAGAAGCTTGGGTGATTTGTTGAGATGTTTAGTTGGAGATAACCAAGTAATTGGGAAGTAGTGTTAGCACAAGTTGAGTTTGCATATAATAATTCTGTGAATAGGAGTATAGGAAAACACCTTTTGAGATTGTTACTAGAATGCAACCTAAAGGAGTATCAGATTTGAGGAATGTTGTTGGTGAAGAAAAGAGAAGTGTTGCAGGAGAAGAATTTGCTGATTTTATGCAATCTTTGCATAAGGAAGTGAAGTTAAGGTTGGAATGAAGTAATTAGAAGTATAAGGAGAATGCTGATAAGTCTAGAAGACATCATAATTTTCAAGTTGGTGATGAGGTGATGGTTCATTTGAAGAAAGAAAGAATTGCTATTGGAACATACAATAAGTTTAAGATGAAGAAGTTTGGGCCTTGTAAGATCTTGAAGAAGTTTGATAATGGTAATGCTTATGAAGTTGAGTTACTTGATGACATGGATATATCTCCTATATTCAATGTTGTTGATTTATATAAGTATCATGAGTCAAATGATGAAGTTGTTGTGTTAGAAGATTATCCTAAGAAATAGATTGAAGAAGTCGAACAGATATTGAATCAGAGAGTTGGTAAAAGCACAAGAGGAAAATATTACTATAAATATTTGGTGAAGTGGAAGAATAGACCCATTGAAGATGTGTCATGCATTTCTTAATTTGAGTTGGATTTAGCTTAGGTTGTAACATCTCAATGATTCAAGGGAATCATTTCTTCCAAACTTGGTTGTTTGATATAGGAGAATCCTAGGTTGCACTGATATCCTACATGATTTCAGTTTTCCTTTCTGTCGGGTTGCAATGTCTTGCATTACTGAGCTTTCAATGGTTGCCAAGATTTTAGTTGTTGTCAAGTTCTTAGTTGCTATCGAGTGATTCCTTTGGTTGTCGAGTGATCCTTTTGTTGCTAAGTGATCCTTTGGTTGTCGAGTTGTTCGTGGTTGTCGAGTTCTCTTTGGATGCTGAGCTTGTGTCATTATCGAGTGTTAGTGTTTTATGAAGTCTTTATTTCCCAAGTAGTCTCTGTCTGGCTCCAGTTTGGGCGGACCTTTCTCACATTTAATTTTGGTATAGGTAGTTAATATTTGATGTGAACCAACTTGTGGTCATGCATGAACTTACTGTAAGGTTTAGTTTGTGATAGGACAACCTGTGGCTGCACAAGTATTTAAGAAAGTCTAGGATTAAGTTTTAGGAGGAACTCAGAAGAGCAAGGAGTAGAATGTGAAGTAGGATAATCAAGGATTGTAATTGAATTTTTACATGGCTATAACCCAGAAGGCCTTATATTTGGGCATGTATGCTAATTATTTGATGAATCAATAAAAGTATTTTGCTCTTCTTCCTCCTTTGGTTGTTGTTCTTTGTGTTGTGTTTTTGTTGTCTCAACTCTTGCAGGGTGGATTGGATAGCTAGGTGTGTCTTTGGCCCTAATTATTTCTTTCTTCCTGTGTCACATTACCAAGCCATTCCAGCTTTCAGGCAAAGAACACAAAATTAAGAGAGCCCTAATTTCTTCATCAAAATTAATACCCACAAAAGATAACTGACTAGTAATAGTATTAAACTTATTTAAATGATCTGCAATAGATCCACCTTCTGCCATTTTCATATTAAATAAATGCTTCATGAGAAATACCTTAGTTGAAGTGGAGGGCTTTTCATACAATTTCTCTAGGGTTTCCATCAATTCCTCTATCATATTCACTTTTGTAATGTTAAATGTCACTGATGGTTCCAAGCAAATCAAATGCTTCCAAGTGCCTTTCTATCTAAAATCTCCCAGTCCTCATCTAACATAGTTCCTTATTTCTTGGATTGTCCTTCCAATGGCTTGCATAAATTCTTCTAATAAAGATAGTCTTCCATTTGCATCTTCTGTAACTAAAAGTTCTACCATTAAACTTCTCCACATTTAACTTACCCTTGTCTACCATAGCTCCCACTCAACCATAAGACTCCCACCCAATCGTGAGACCTTCTTGCAAAGGATGACTAAAGAAATGATGATGGTCTGGCTAAAGAGAACACAAGACACCAAGATTTAACATGGTTCACCCAATCCCTAGGGCTACATCCACCAACAACAAGTCCAATATTATTATGATCCAGTGATTACAACCTGATTACT
This sequence comes from Cupressus sempervirens, assembly GCA_028749045.1. Classification (NCBI taxonomy): domain Eukaryota; kingdom Viridiplantae; phylum Streptophyta; class Pinopsida; order Cupressales; family Cupressaceae; genus Cupressus; species Cupressus sempervirens. The sequence goes on from CM053793.1 coordinate 789,872,183, forward strand.
ATCTATAATCCCTTGTAGCTCAATACCATTGCAAGAACCAATGTTCGTATCACACATTATGAAAATCCCTAATCCTAAGCCTTTTTATACAAGCTTTTTGCCACTTAAAAAGTTAGGGCTAGAATGATAGAAAATAATAGCTGATGCCTTTTACAATATAAGGACATTTTTTGGCTTTAGGGGTGCTACCCCCAAAAAACCCCTATGACCCCACCATATGCTGCGATAGGGAGCGCACTTGGGGCACTGCCCCTTGACCCCATCTTGGGGGCACTACCCCCAAATTCCCATAGAAATAATTTGGAGGGAAATTGTGCTAAATAAACCTCTGAGTCATATTGGGCTCCACATCACAATATTGGAACTATATTCAAATATCGCGTTATAATAGATGGAATCTCTTTGCATGTCATACACCAGTCTTTGCTTGTTGATCTAGCCATCTTCGCAAATAAGACTTGGTCATAGATTAGTCCCACTTTCATTTATTCTATCCCAATATCACTTTATTGGCTTGACATTTGCACATCATTTCATCATTTGGATAAGATATATCACTATTGACCTGCCATCATACAAGGAAGTGCTATTATGAGCATCCTTTTCGTTTCACCTTGAAACCTTTTTAATCATGGATTATCTAGATATCAAGACATCTTCAATTATCATGTCAAAAGTTCCATATTGAAAATTTCCTTTAAAAAAATTTCTTCTATTTCTCTTCACATGTCAAGGTTATAATTGATCATGATAAAAAGACCCTCTAAGCTTTCAAGAATCACCCATTTAAAATATATGTAATGTTGCCTCTTTTGTTGTCCATTTGTGTGTATAACCCCATGTGTTCATTTTATCTCCAATAATGATATGTGGAAACTAAAAATTTGTAACATATTTTAATGATCATAATCATTGTATTTCAAAAGAAATCTTCACTCTCCACACAACCTCTTAGTCATTTGATAAAATCAGTTGGGCCCCAAAGTGGGTTTGGCTAAAAAACAATTCAAACTAAAACACCTAACCCCTGAATCTGATCCATTTGAACTCATTTCATTAATTAGACTTGAAATTGACCTTTGATTGACTAATTAAAACTCACTTTTTACCCTTTTTTGCAAAATGTCCATTTCATGTCAAGAGTCCTCTAAAATGACGTTAAAAGTTGGTGAAATCAAACAATCTAGAGTTGACACCTAACATATTTATTCTCCAATTCATATACTCTCACCTTGTCAGATTTCATCTCATGAAAACTTTGGGACCAAAAGATATTAGCCTCTGAAGTTGCTTCTTTTTATTTTGATGTTGCAAACATGTTAGAAAACAATAAAAAGCATTTGGTTTTGACTTTGAAAACTAGTCAAATGACCACCTAGGGAGATGAAACTCTGGGCATTAGGAGAATTTTATATGGAGAGTATGAATATGTATGGTCAACCTATGATAAATAATTGGGAAAATTTGGTAAGCGTTCAAAGTTAGCTTCTAGGAATTGCAGAACTAGATACACTGATAAAACATAGTTTTTGCAAATGAAATAGGCCTAGGAAAGTATGCATATGGATTTACCAAGGCTTGAAAATTGGAATACTTGAAATATTTTTAGTATGAAACATAGTGGTGCAATTGGTTCAAATTCATCTATCATGATTGCAAAATTATAATTGTTATCTCTAAAAGTTGCGCCTAGATTGGATTCTAACTTAATCAACTTCGAGTAACATGGAAACACTCCTAGGCAGTGGGAAGTACCTAAGCTAAGAGTGAATCTCTGAGTTATAGGTTGGCTCCTCTTGATGTCTCACTTATTTACTTCTTCAAATAGGAAAATAAACTTAAAGGGAAAAGGGATAGCAGGATTACTTGGAAAGTAAATGTTGAAAGTAAATGAGGTGATACACTGGATGGTAGGATGAAGATATTGCTAGCTTGACTCGATGAAACACTTCTGAGAAGCTAACAAGAACTCAATATTGCAAAGAACAATTCACATATAAATACTTCACAAAAAAGGATGTACTTCAAATAAGGAGTTAAAGGGAATGCTAACATTCATAATGTCACAACTTGAAAAAGAGTGGAGTATCTCAACTTGCAACCTATATGAACAATCAAATCTCTCTTGTAGTTAAAACTGAGACAAAACCCAAGGATTAAAAAAGTAAATCTCAAGAAATTCTACCAAATTAGAAGTTTAAGCAACAAGGAGATACAATAAGGGTCCTAATATTGTTCCTTCATTTAGATTTCAAAGGTCATTAAACAACATTCACCCAAATTGACTGTAAAAATAAAGTGATTTTTTGAGAAAAGCATGAAGGACTCTGAGAGATCTCAACAATGCTATCTTGCATAAGAATTTAGAAATACCAGCCCTTTCTCCACATCTTGGGAACCCTTAAATAGACCAAGATTGCAAAAAGCTTTAGATGGAAGGGGCACATGTCAAAAAATTAATGGAAGAGTACAGATATTTTAGAGAATTACATTCACCATTAAGTTTTTTACATCTTCCATTATGGGCAACACCAAAAGAATAATCATGAGAAATTTAGGTGCTACATGTTGCAGAAGTACCTTAACTGCCCTTTTCTTCTTGTTGTGTTCAAAGATCATAACTACAACCACTCCCGCCAGCATAACATTAACAGTTGCTACTATATTTGAGAAAAGATCATATATTTCTTGGTGATCATCCCATATAAATAATTGGATTTGAGCTTCATCATCTTCATACTTGATTACAGATCTGATCCTCATAAAAAAATACCCTGTCTAAATCACCAACTCACCTCTTTAATCAATGCCAACCCACAGATTACACCGCTTCATTTTGATATTAGAATATTATAGCCACCCTAGTGTCAAATATTATTTGACTAGATAGAGACCATATGTAACAACACGATATGTTGTGTCTGCCACTTTTTTCTTTATATTACCATGCTAACCCAGTTGACCAGCGATATTATGTCATGATAGGAAGACACATTTATTATCACCGCAAGCACCTTTTTGAATTGTGATGGCTAGTACCTTACAAAAGTGGGACACCTAGACATGTGTCCATCAAGCACTTCCCCAAATTGCTTAAGATCCTCATAGCTTCATAATCTAAAAAAGTGTCGATCATCAATCTCCACAAGATCGATGATCATTGAAAAGCCAAGTGATTACTATGTCTATCGCCTGATATTTCCAGATCCACATGACACTCAACATGCACCTTGGCATACATGTAAAAACCTTGGCAAATCATCATGAAGCATCTGACATGAAATCCACCTTAGTAGCTACCTAGCACCCTTCAGAATAATTGACCCCACATGTCTACTTGTCAAAAAGTCACTTCCTTGCATTTCAGAAACTCTGAGAAAAAATAGAATGCAAAAAAGTGACGACCAATCAAAATGTCAATGAACACTAACTCAACCAACATTTCAACACAATCAAAATATGACCCACACAATATAACCTGGCCCATGAGTATATGCAGTGATCAAGCGCATTCCCTCATTCGCTAAACACCTTGCATCTTCATAAAGCAAGGAAGAGCCAACCATGGATCATATTAGAATTGATGGTCATGCAATATCTATCTTATGACTTGGCCTAGTCATCAACCTTACCCAATAAACCTCCCTTTGTATGCCAACACAACCTGATATGTCTTTGAGCCACCCTAACAAGCTCACTTTTTGCAGCCCACAATGGAAACTGGACCCACCTATCGACATTGTGGCCAAGCACTTTCTTGCATTGCCTAAACATCGAGCAACTCCAAAATGTGGGCATGTGCCTACCATAGATCTTGAAAGATCTAACAGTGCTGAAAGATGCACTATTTTCTTCCTTTAAAAGTCAATGCAGGACTGACAATATAGGTTATAATGAGGTTTAATTGCACCATAAGACATGTGGATTAAGGGTTAAAACTTAGGGATATAAATGGTCAACATGGTCAATATTTACGTATCCCTCTTATTGCATAGACATTAAATGAATAAAAATATTTATTTTCACCACCCCTAGGAAATATGACTAGTCAACCTACCCATTTTGTACATGGTGATAAAATGGGTAACAATAATATCTTGAACAAGCCCTCCTGACAAATTTGTGAAACTGATCTGCGTTAACATGCCAAAAATTGCAAATGGAATCACATTTCAAAACTTGTCAAACATATTTTTCATAGGCTTAAATATGGAACATAACATGTCTCTGACCCCTATAATGCAATAGAAAAATAAAATCTTCATTTTGGTCAATTGGGTCAAAATTATGATTTGTCAAACATGACTACTGACAAACTGATATAAAAGACAACTTGTGAATTTTTATAAATTCTTAATGGAATCAGGTTGGCAAACTTATCAAACGGATTCATCATGGTATCAAATTGCCAACATGGGATGTATTTTATGACTATGATGTAGTGGTATAACCATTTCTTCAAAATACTTAATGGTTCATAAAATATCCACTGTCAAATAGGGCTTCTCAAAATTCTAAACAATGTGGATCAGAATGACAACAATAAACAACCAACTTTGTGGAATGCAAAAGCCTATCAAAAAATGTCAAAATGACTTGATGAAATCTGGAGCATAGGTTGTATGACATGCATACTAAAGACTCCCCAAGTGGCAAGTTGTGAAACTTTATCAAGAACAAAATATTCAAATGCAAACTAGGCTTCTAATCACTATTTGACACTTTGGCAAAAAATGTAGATTTTTTTTTGCTTTAAATAAAACATTACAAAATGATTCAGAGTTACAAATTATCATTATGAAATGCATGCATACACTAAATGAAAGGCATGCAACATCTTAAACTCATCATTTTCCTCAATATGACAACTGAGTGCACATGCATGAAAAGCTCTTATGGGGATATATTTTGGCAAAATCTCCAATTAGGTACTCAAAATGTGCTTGCAATTTTTAATCCCAATAGTGGCTCTGTCTAGGGATGCATGTCCCTTGCAGGCATGGAAAGGATTCATATCTCTGGAGGAAGTAAACCACTCCAACAAACTCTCTTAAACATAACTTTATTGAAAGTAGAGAAACTTACTCTAACTATACAAACGATGGCCCCCAGGCACCAAAATGTTAATGTAACTTCTTACCTTTGTCATAAACTTGATTTTCATTCCTCTCTTCTTGAGGCAAGATAAAAATATCACTTTCATTAGTTTCACTTATTACATATATGTCTTCAACCAACACATTAGGTGAAACAAAATCCTCATGCTCACTTTCATGGTGCATAGAAAACCTAGAAACACTCTCTACAACTTGCTGACTGTGAAAGAATGGATCAACATTCTCAAGAATATTAGAAGAAAACTGATAACCTTCTTCAATCTGGGAGTCATGCATGCTATCAAGCTGAAAAAAAATCTCCCATACTCAATTTGACCAAGAGAATCCTACATACCATGAACTTGCATTTCCTCTTGTATAACGAGTTGGAATTCAAATGAACAATCAAATTTGTAATCACAAATGTCGTTAGCATGAAGATCTAAAACTGATGCCAGGGTCTTCAATATGTCTTCACAATCAAATAATTAGTAATCTCATGAGGGTAATCACCATTAAATTTATTGAAATATGTTGGTTGATTGATATCATAGTTCATATCATGAAATCCATTAATATTCTAACAAAATGCAACCTAAACCTCAAAATCACTTCCACCATGGAAAAAGGAATAATCTGATTTTTCACTACAAAGATAAATTTCATTATCATTTAAATCATAACTATTCAACCCATGTTCTTTTATATGTTCCTCAAAGAGAAGATTTACAACATGCAAAGCTCCTTTATAAACATCGAGACAAAAAATAGGTTGATCAATGTCAATATCCCCATCATAAATTGGATTATCAAATACCTTGAATTTTTTATCACACCACTATCATAAATACTTTTAGCATGTGAAGAAGGGAAATTAGAATCATCATTGCATGAAGACACACAACATCCACTTCACCAATTAAGCATGTGGAATATAAATCAATATTACTTGCATTGTCTTCTTTAAATTGACAAATAGGGAAATATCACCATTCATTCTTTAACTTATCACTCGGTTCTAGTATACCAATTCTTGAATTACTTGCATGACGATGATTACAATCAAATGTAGCCTAATTGTATTTCTCCACACGACTAGATAACTTGTCCATGTAAATAGTGCATTCACCAATGATTTTATTAACCTCATATTGTGTAGATAGATCCACTTCAAGATATTCATCTATAAGCTGATTTCAATAATGCAACATTGAAAATTTATTCTCAAATTTATAAAAATGATGTTTACCTTCACTTGCACAATAATGTTCACTTGTATTATTGCTCTCTTCTTCCCATGTTGCACCTGACTCATATGAAGATGGACACACACTATCATTGTCTTCAAGATCACTTGAATAACTATTTTCATCTTCTTCTTCCTCTTGGAATTGAGGTACATATGAATCACTCTCATTTTCATATGATGGTTCTTCATAGCACATCGGACCAACACCCTTGTTTTTGTCATTTAAAATACAACTTTTAGCCTCTTCTCTGACAGAAGACTGTGGTATATATGCAACAACTTCATGTCTTACAACTCTAGTAATAACCTCATGTACATAACCATTATGAAATAATTTTTTGTTTCAATTTTACAAGGTGAATGATCATTTGGTGAATCACGCTTATCAAAATTTATAACACCATCATCTTCTATAATATCATGACTATATATATTTTTATCAACAATAGGGGTAGTCCTTTCTTGAAATAACAAGTCCCTATCCAAACACACATTTTGGTCTAAATTTTCAATATATTTAGAAATCACTTCAAAGGTATTGACAAATTTATTTGAAGGTGAAATATCAACATGAGATTCATCTTTACCCTCAAATGTGTTATACCAGCAATTCTTTTTTAGCAAAATGACTTCTAGTCAGTCCATATTTTATGTTGTTTTCAATGTCCATAACAATCATGAATGTTTGATATAATGTCTTTAATTATTTATCCCTCATTAGGTAGCTCATTTTACCATCAAATGCATCAAATGCATCAAAGCAAACAACCAAACACACTTGATCATTGGGTCTACAATTCTCAAGGATTTCATTCAAGGCTCTTGCAAATCTGATATTAAATTCAAGGAAAATCTCATCATTTCTAATTTGAATCTTCAAAAAATTACCAAGTGAATCATATATACTTACTCTTTCTCCAAATTTCTCCATGAAGGTTGAATACATCTCACTCCAAGATGGAATAGAGCATGTTGGAAAAAAAGAAAACCAGTCTCTAGAATCATCTTCCAATGATTGAACAAATAATTTCATATGCACATCCTCATGAGCAATCTCAAAGTCACTCATCAAATCACCAAATAGTTGAATATGATAATTGGCTAAATCAAAATGGCTCTCACTAAACTTTGGCAAATGCTTTCTGATATCATATAGAACAAGATTTGGGAAACCATGAATGTCATCAAAACATAATGACAAGTATCTCTTAGTAGAAATAGGTCTACAAACTCCATTAACAAGATGCATACTAGGTGATATGAACTTTTCCGTATTTCACAAATCTTCAACTTATTCACCCAAAATAAATTTTAGATTTACAACTTGCAGAAGATCTAAATATTTCTCTACCAATTCACTCTTCAAAAACACTTCCAAACTTCACTTAAACTTGCCGAAACTTATTCCATTGAAATAGTGACAAAATGTCAAATAACTCTGCTACGTAGTGCTAGAAATGACTTGATGGAGAATGTACCTTTGTGTAACTTACTTTCATGGAAAGAATACTCATGAAAGTGGAAATACTTGAATGCATGGTGGCAAAAACTTCTTCAATACTGAAAAAAATAACATATTTAGATCTTACCCAAACTTTATAACTCTTGCATTGCACACCACATAGTTTCTTCAACCATTTCCAACAACCATAGATAAATTCTTCAAATCTTCTCTCTAACTGCTACATTGTTTGTTATAGTTTTACTTTCATAATGCATTGGTACAGAGATGTATTACTTGAATTTCCACTCACTTACTGAGAAAATATTTAATCAACTAGCATAACATTACAAGCTTATCTAGAATTCATGATAGGCATAACAAAGAATTCATACAACAACTATGGAGTTTCATATGGTTGACAAGGTTGAGGAAATCACAAACATCAAATCTGAAATATAACATCAACTTTGCAATAGGATCAATCACATAGGGTATGTACAAATGATTTTATGAGAACACTTTATTTCAGACCTACAAATTTACTGTTGTCATGGACAAGGTAGTAACCAGTAGGCATGATAGTAATAATGAAATAGAAAACACTTCATGAACTCACTGTTGTAACAAATTTCTTCATGCCTTTATACTAAAGGTTTGTGTTCTTTTACAAGGCTTTTGCAAATCTGTCCCCAGAAGGGTTGTCATTTTGTTGGCCCCTGATTTAATAGTGATTTTAACTACTATGTAGCTAAAAATAATTTTGCATCTAAAGGAAACTAACTCCTATGATGGGTGCACTTTGATTAGAACCTAGGCTAATATAAGGCTTTACTCCTTCTCTTTAGGCTTTGCAAAACTTAGGTGGGTAGACGTTAGATTCATCCATATGGCTAGTGCAAAAATATAGATATGAATCTAAACAAAGTAGATTAACCCTTGAATCTTCTACACTTATGAAATAACAAAGGTATGAAATAGATAATAACATGACCTATGCATTCATAAGCTAAGTGGGGGTTATCCTTTCAACTCCTCAACATAAAAGGGAAAATGATTTTGATACTCGAATTGATTTCAACATAATGCGCATATGAGACAATGAGAATATACAATCTCCAACTGAGATCAATACCTAATCCATCAGCCATTGCAAAATATATAACATACATAAAGATATTTGTGATCCATCTATTCACTTTGTGAATCAGACAACATTCTTCATAATGAATCTCATGCTTATCAGAATCCTTCCATGAAATCCACAACCCTATCAAAACACATCAAGCATTTACTTCATTCTTTGAATCAATGGAAAAAAATATTAATACATACAACCATGAAGAAGATGAAACTAGGATCAATATTCTTTTTCCATAAGTCACAAAAGATTGCAAACATTAGAGATAGGATACAAGAATCAGAATGAAACTATTTTCATCTATTGTTTTGTATTCATTTCCTTGAGACAAATACATTCAAGATGCATGAAATAACCTATGAAACATAAAATGGATCACAACTACCACTGTAACTTTATGATTTGTTGTTCATACAGATAGAAAATGCTAAGAAAAGGTGGAATCATAGCTAGATCCTTGCTCAATAGATTGGAACAATTCTTAAGCAATGAATGAGAAAGAGAATAAAAGGAAGAAGCAAGAAGGTCAGGCTTGATTTGAAACTGACACGTGTCTGCTTGATTCTTCATCATCTATTGAAACAAAACTTCTCTTCTCTATTCATAATTGAAAACTAAAGTAGATCTCATCATTATGCACAACAAACTTGAAAATATATTCCCCCAAATGATGATAACCCCCTTTGATAAAACACTAGATCTGCTACCAAAATCTCTTCCAAGAGTCCCACCAAACTAATTAGAAGAAAAAAACACTAGCAATAGGACCCTCTCCAAGTTTAGAGATGACCCATATCATCATTCTCCCCAAAACTGAATCTAAAATTGCCAGACAAGAAAAATAGTTTAGAAAAGAGCAGGTCAGACAAATCTAAGAATAGCTTTCACCCATTGATACCTACACTTGATCTAATGGAAAAATTGTAAACTACACTCCAAGACCTTTTCATTGATATCTAATAGACCTATCTTTTTATTAAAAACCAGGTCCTAGGTGTTTAGTTGAAGTTACAAGTTTATAGGTGAATGAACAGACCTTTAACTTAAAAATATTTCATTTTAATAAAATCCACACTATATGAGTAAAACCCCTTTTCAATTTTAACCAAGGATTCTCATGCAAGTTTTTCTTTTATTTGATTGGTTGTGATCAACTTCACATGTAGGTCCCACATATTTATAGCCTTTATTAATTAATTAATAATTTCCCTTCTTCTTGATCCACGTTCAACTTAGGAGACAAAAATTCAATATATTTTTTGAAACATTTGATTTCTCCCTCCAATTTAAATGGTCAAATTGACTTGTCCTGCAGTACCACGTGGTGACATGTCATTGGTCAGACTATTCTACATCATCTACTCCATCATTGCCCTGTTGGCATCCACCTAAGCACTTTGTCATCTCAATGCCATGTGACACCCTCCGATGGACCCCATATTTTCCACCTCATCAATGGGTCTATTTCCATGTGTCACCTTCTGATTTTGTTGCATTGTCTCATTTCTTAACTATCGAGCACCTTCTTTTGGCAATAATGTGACAAATGTCCATCTTGTGCCACTTGGAAAAATCTCCTCACTCAATCTTTAGATGTGCCCTACCATGCATCAATGCCTCCCATTCTCGCATGCCACAATATCTATGAGAATGTGACGTTCTGCCGTGTGTCAATTTGTGAAACTCATCATGCCTCATTTTGTGTGCCGTGTGGAAGCTTCTCATTCACTAGTATGGTCTAGTCATCTACCATGTCACTATTAGTTAATTCAAAATTTACCAATGTTACCAAGCTAACCTTGTGGGCCCATGCACATGGATTTCTTCAATGCCAAAAGTGTTGAGCATTTGAAGTGTTTACTTATGGAGTGTTCCAACATAATAGTACCACAAAGACCAAGCCTACGACCAATGTGGGATATTTAGACTTAAACATTTCCTCCATTCTACTTTATCTATGCATGAGAAAACTTTGCCCTTATCTAAATAATCTATCATCTCAATAGTCCCATCTGCATGTTTCTCTATTGTTTGTAGACAAGTGAATATCATTACCCCAAAATCATAATGTTGGTTCTGCATTGAATAACTTAAACAGAAAATCCCTAAAAAAAAAGGTCTAATGCAAAAATCTTGCCCCAACCATAGGCCACGCCTGACAATAGTGATGCATTAGGCCTATAAGTATTGATCTAATATGACAATAAGGTCATTACATTCATCTCTGGGTTGCCCTTACATGGTGGCTCTTCATCATTTATTTCCACACAAAACTATTTACATTCCTAGCAACTTTTGATAAGCTCCCTTAGATCTTTGCTCCACCCAATTCATAAAAACTCAGAACATATTACATCAAATAAAAACCCCATCTCAAAAAAAATCTCTCTACACTGGCTTTTCTTCCAAGTCATCATGCACATCAAAGTAACACTCCCATATAATTTAGCGTATCACTGTCTATAAAATTGAAACAAAAAATTATAGGTGCTCCCATATCTGGTTTACTCGTAACTTTAAAACCTAACTTTGCCTCTCATCTCAATTCTACAGTGCATGCACAATAACCCCATTGGATTGGATCTCCATGCAACTACTAAGGATCTCCAAACATAGTACCTTAGCACTCCAAACATGTCTTACTATACTTAGTTAATTAGGTCTTTCAAATTGATAGAAGATTCATTATCATGCAATCACACTTTTCCACCATCAAAATGACTCATCTGTTTACATCTTTGATTCTTGTCTCCTATATGTGATACCCTTCTTATCATGAATCTCTGCTCAAAATTGCAAACATGTGTTGCCCAGTTAAGATTAAGGACCAGTGCCCTTTGTCAATTCTCATTTTTATGCAGATCATTCCGCCTCTCATTACAAATGTGGCATTCCAGTTCATTCAAATAGTAGTCATATTGTCTCTATAATTACCAACTGAGGCTTCACAAGACATAGCCCCTAAGACAGTAAATGGTATGTATTTCTTTCTTAGGCATGCACCAAGCAATGGTGATCCATTTTAGAGTGGTAGTAAGATTCATGAGATTCACCTTAGATCATGCATTCGTGTGCACTGGGAAAATCGAGCAAGGCTACATGAGAAACATAGTGAAGTATGTTGAAACAAACTAATTGCCTTCTTATGTTTGAATGTCGAGCAAGTTTCTAGGGAAGGGAATTCATTAGTGTTCATTTTTGATCTATGCCCTTTTGCCTATGATAGGAAACAACCAAAATATTTTATTCGTTGTGTTGTAGTTCCTGAGCATAATGAAAAGAGAATAAAATATGATTTGTATCTTTGCATGCACCTTTGATTCTTGCACTGTGTTGTTTAAGTGAACAGATTAGAAGCATATTCAAATACTACGCTATAATATATAGAAGCTCTTTACACATCATACACTGGTCTTTGCATGTTGATCTGGCCATCTTCATAAATAAGATTACCATTAAGCGAGTGCTCTGAATATTTCTTTGGCTATTTCTTTTCTTAAAGACATTTATCCTCCTTTTACACATTGTTGATCAATCTTATTTTAACAATGAAATATTTGAATTAACTCTTGATCAAGCTTATAGGCTACCACTTATGTTATCTCACTACAAGGAATTGGTTGTGGCTTGGTCATAAATCAATCAAATTTTCATTTATCCTATCCCAATATCACTAAATTGTCTTGGCATTTTCACATCATTCCATCATTTGGATAAGAGATATCACTATTGACCTTCCATCATACAATGAAGTGCCATTGTGAGCATTATTTTGGTTTCACCTTCAAACATTTTTAATCATGGACTCTCCAAATATTAAGACATCTTCAATTATCATGTCAGCAATTCCATATTGAAAATTTCCCTAAAGACAATTCCTTCTATTTCTCTTCGTGTGTCAAGGTTATAATTGATCATGATAAAAAAAGATCCTCCAAGCTTTCAAGAAATCACACAACCAAAATATATGTAACATTTCCTCTTTTGTTGTCCATTTGTGTGTATAACCCCAAATGTTCATTTGATCTCCAATGATGATATGTACAAACTAAAACTCTTTCACATATTTTAATGATCATAATCATTGTATAACTACAACAGACATTTTCACTCTCTAGAAATCATCTTAGTTGTCTGATAAAATTAGTCGAGCCCCAAAGTGGGTCTAGCTAAAATAAATATCAATTTCAAAGACTTGATCAATCTAGACTCATTGCATTAATTAGAATTTAAATTGACCATTGATTGACCAATTAAAACTTAGCTTTTACCCTTTTTTGCAAATAGTGCATTTTGTGTCAAGAGGCCTCTAAACTAGCTTTAAAAATTGGCAAAATCAAACAACCTAGAGTTGACAGCTGGCATATTTTTTCTCTAGTTAATGTACTCTCACCTTGAAAGATTTCATCTAATGAGGACTTTGGGATCAAGAGATATTATCCTCTGAAGTTGCCCCTTTTTATTCTGATGATGTAAACATATTAGAAAATAATAAAAAGCGTTCAGTTTTGACTTTGAAAACTAGTCAAACAACCACCTAGGGAGATGAAACTTAGGTAATTGGTAGACTTTTATATGGAGAGTATGAATGTTCAATTTCAACCTATGATGAATAACTAGGGAAATTTGGCAAGTGTTCAAAGTTATCTTCCAGGAATTGCAGAACAACATATAGTGATAAAACATATTTTTTTGCAAACAGAATAGGCCTGAGAAAGTATGCATATGGATTCATCAAGGCTCAAAAATTGGAATCCTTGAAGTATTTTTAGAATGAAACATATTTGTGTGATTGGTTCAACTTCATCTATCATGGTTTCAAAATTAGAACATCCCGAATAGGTCCTCTTAACAAATCTATGAAATTGATCGACATTAACATATCAAAAATTGCAAATGGAATCACTTTTCAAAACTAGTAAAATGGATTCTCATAGGCTCAAATATAGAACATAACATGCCTCTTACCCCTAGAATGCAATGCAAAAATAAAATCTTCATTTTGATCAACTGGGTCAAAATTATGATCAATCAAACATTACTACTAACAAATTGACATAAAAGACAACTGGTCAATCTATTAAATTCTGAATGGAATTAGCTTGGAAAACTTATCAAAAAAATTCACTAGGACCTCAAATTGCAACCATAGGATGCACTTTATGACTATAATTTAGTGGTATGTCCATTTCTTCAAAATACTTAATAGGTCATAAAATATCCACTATCAAACAAGGCTTCCCATAATTCTGAACAATGTGCATCAATATGACAACAATAAACAACCAACTTTGAGGAATGCAAAACCCTATCGAAATATGTTGAATGAATTGAAATCTAGAATGTAGGTTCTCTTATATGCATTCTAAACACTCCCAAAGTGGCGAGTTATGAAACTTTACTAGGTACATAATAGTCAAATACAAACTAGGCTTCAAATCATTGTTTGAGACAGACAAAACATGTAGATTTCTCAATTGCTCTAAATGACACTTTACAGAATGATTCAAAATTGAAAATTATCATCATGAAATGCATGCATATACTAAATGAAAGGTGTTGAACATTTGAAACTCATCATAGGCCTTTAGATGATAGTTGAGTACACATGCATGAGAAACTCTTATAGGGATATATTTTGGCAAAATTTCCAATAAGGGATATATTGTAGTCTTTGTATCCTTTGTTGTCTTTTTCATCTCTTCTTCCTTTGAAATTTTTGTCTTTCTTTTCATCCTTTCCATCCCTTTCAGGACATCTTGCAACAATATGACCAAAATTATTGCATGAAAAATAGATTATAGGAAGTTCAACTTTGAATTTTCTTTGCCTTTTGGTAGTCTTCTAGCCATTAATGCTTCAAGATCCTCAAGATCATCATCAGAGGATTCACTCTCACTAACCTCATACTTTCCTTTCTTATTCTTAGACTTATGTAAAACCAATTGTGACTTGAAGAAAATTAAATAACATGGGCAGTAAAATTATTAAAATTTGATAATTCAAAAGTAGCAAGTCTACCAACCAAACTATCCAAGGTTGAGTCATTACCAGGAGTTCATGTTAGTTCTTGTATTGAAGAAAACCTAATAGCATAAATAGGAAGTAGAGTTTTCAATACCTTTTTGATCATAGTCTCATCACTGATCTTTCCTTCTGCACCTATAATAACATTCACAATTTCTTTGATTCTTTGTCAACTTTTCCCACATCTTCTTTTCAATGTTGCAGTCCTTTATGTCATCAAATTTTGAGTAGCTTAAGGTAGATGAAATCTCCAACATTGCATGACTATGCTATTCTTTCTCCGTTATCTATTGGGTTGTCATAGGTGTAGGCACCACTGTGTATTCATGATCCAAATAGTATAATTCCAAATATCTAATTCCTAAAATGTGTAACCTCATCAAGCTTTGTGATGCAAGGAAATTTTCCTTGTTCAACTTGGATACCTCATTTATGTACATATTGATCTTTAGCTTTAAACCCCTTCAAAATTTTCTTCAAAAGCACCAAATATTTGATACCAGTTGTTAGAAAGATTTAGAATAACTGGGGGGGGGGGGGGGGGGGGAGAGGAATCAATTATGCTCAGGTCTAGATGTACCAATTAAACTTTTGAATACTTCAAACAACTTAGATCTATTATTTAAATAGCTCGATCTCTATAGAAACTTATCAATAACATAAAATTGTTGTCCACTATCAAAATAGTAATGTAGTTGTAAAATAAAAACTTTAAATCATAAAACATTTCAAACACCATTCACACAAGAATAACACCAAGATTTAAGGTTGACACCCAATTTTTAAAAAACCACTAGTAACATGCTACAAAATTTTCACTCTTCTAAAGTGATCTCTATTAGGATAAAACCTTGTTAAAGGTTACAATACACACAGTTAGGAGAGACCATGTTAAATGATTTAATCACCCTATTAGGAGTGGCCTTATTAGAGGACTCAAGAAATTTCCTTTAGAATGTCACATTGATTAAAGGATTTACAAATGACTATTAGGTCAACCTTGATTAAAGGATTTTAATTTATACAATGGATGGAAAGTAACAACAGGTTGATCTGATAAATACAACTCACATTTGCAAATATAGATCATAATGTAGCTCATCTTCTAATTCATTGACTAAACTCTATTCATGTCTCCATCATTGTCTCAGATCTACTTGAAATATCCTTCAAGAAATTAATCTTCACCTCTGCTCTGCTCCTTCTTTATAACCTTCTTCTCTAGTTCACCAGTCAACAAAATTTAAAACAACTAACCTCTCTAGGTTAATCCTTATGCCTCCTTAACTAGGTAGCTTTGATCTTTTGCTGCTTAAACATCATCATTGATCGTAGGATTAGGTTAGATTCATTGAATCCTTCTCTCTTTTTTGTTTCCTCCTTCTCCTTCTAAATACTTCACAAAACTTCTTTTTGATTATATGCCTAGGAATGCTCAAACACGGTTTCTCAAAAATTAAATTCTCCAGCTCATCAATACAAGTATGCTTTACATGCTTTGACCAGTCCAAAAATTCAAAAATACCAACTAGGAATCTCAATTCCTTTACAAAATAACAAGTTCTGCGGTCAATACTATGTTCCTCAACCTTAGTCATCACTAGATAACTTGGTCATCACTCATTATCTTGCTCCGCTTTGTACTATCTTCACTCGGCCTAACTTTTGTAATACTCATTCATTACTAGTGCTCGGTCAACACTAGATTTTCTCAACTTCTATTGTAAGTTCCTTAATCTTCTATTCTTTTTCTCGGTTAAGCCTATGCGTTTGGTCCTTCATTGATCATCTCTTCTAGGCTTCAACTCAATTATCTTCTCCATGTTGGAAGTCTTAATTGGTAAACTAAGATACTGAGAGGGGGGGTGAATTACAATCTATAACACTTAAACCTTTTAACACAACTTTAGTGCATTCACCATATTTACCATCTCATATCTAATGCATCCATGTCATAACTTGCAAATTCAAACTATGATAGCATGTAGATCTAATATATCAATCACATACATGAAATGTAAGAACATAACACAAAGATTTGGTTACCTAGAAACCCTCCAAGGTGAGGGTAAAATTGGGGTAGGGATGACACCCACAAATCTTCACTACTGCAGTAATAAAATTAACACATTAGGGTTACAATGTTGGTCATTTCTGATGATCTACCTTGTGAGGGGTCTGCCCTGTTAAAGGATTTTAAGACTGTTAGGTCTTACCTTGTGAGAGGATTTTACACTTACAACTAAGTAAGGACTCGGTTAAGATATTTAAAAAGACATGTTAAGAGATTATCTCTGACTCAATCTATTAGAACTAATTCAGTACTTGATCCTTAGTCTACTTTGAAAACCTAGTTTTGGATCTCTTCTCTTCAATCTGATCTGATCTCTATGTTGATATATATTTATTGTTCTTCAATTCTTGATAAGGTCACTTCCTCTATTCTACAATAAAAAAACTCAACTCTTTTTCCTTCTTTGTAATGCTCACACTTTCACACTTGATCTACTTTCTGATTGCATAATAAGTTTTCTCACTTCTTCTAACCATGTCTTCAAAATAGGTTTAGATATGCTCTATTTAAATATTTCTTAAATATTTTTCTAGATGCTTCCTTATTTCACCTCTTCATCTAATTGGTTGATCACATCACATAGGGATCTGTGATCCACATTATAAAACTCATAATAGCCTTTGTAACAACCTCTACAAGTATTAAATATCTTGTCCATGTCAACCTGAAATGGTTTACCTCAAAGTTTGTATTATTCTTGACTTGAATGCCAATTCCACATTACTCGACACTTAATCTATCTGATACTCGACATTCATTGTTCTTTGTTGTTGTGTCTTGGTCTCTATTGTACTTAGTACTCTATGTAACTTGGCATCAATATGCTCGAACTGCTCGACAATCATTAGGCTCGACTTATACTAAAAATACTAGGTGACCAAAGACTCGCTTAGCTCTTATAGAGCTTGGCATATACATATTTATTTACAAGCATTTATATGACTCAGACTATATAGAGTAGCTCATCATAGTGATGACCATCTAACTCTACCTAGTAAATAACTAAGTATTGACACTAATTGACAACAATAGTTAGAGATACCAACACTCCACTTAGTGTTATGGTTAAACAACTCATTATCTTGTCAAGGTCCAACTAATCGAGTGCCCATTGTAGTTCCACATAACTCAACCTTTTCACCAAGTCTTCTTGTTATCTCTTCTTCTCAAATCCTTTTCATCAAACATCTTGATATGGCATCCTACTAAGGTAGAGACTATCTCACCAATAAGGTTTGGCATCAATGACAAGATAACAATTGTTCCAATTATAGTTTCCAACACTTTTATGCCCATGTTGGAAATTTTATGGTTTTATACCATTGATATATATGAAGTTAATTGTATATTTTTTGTAAGTTGAATAAGGAGCCAAATCTTTTCAAGGTTAGCTATGGAGGTCCCCTTAGTTATATTTGACTCATATCATGAAGTTCCCCTTAGTATAACTGATACATAGTTACCTTATTTGGCCCGTGGAGTATCCCTCCACCCTATAATGGTGTGCACTTAGTTTATGGTTTTGCCCTCCATTTGGTTATATTTGTTCCACTTTGAACGATGATGATTATATGAAGCTTCCCTCCATTTGGTTCTACTTGTCCTAAGTTGAAAGATGATATTTATATGGAGTTTCCCTGCATTTGGTTATAATTTTTCCCCTTTGAAAGATGATATTTATATGGACTTTCCATTCATTTTGATCTATTTGTTCCTCAAGAAGAGGATGTTATTTTTGGAGTTTCCCTTCATTTTAGTTGGTTTGACCCATCTTTAAGGCAATTAATTGTTTCTACTTCCGATAAATATGATGGAAAATTGAGATCTTGAGTTGATCTGGTGCTTGAGTCACATGAATTCGGTGCAAATTCTCATTCAACCTCTTTGAAATGAAGAGAGGAGGGTCTCTTATATAGATTTTCCTAAAAACCATCAACGGTTGAGATCGGTTCGGATCAACAGTCAGGATTGAAGATGAGGTTCAATTAAAATGGAAACTTCCTTAAGAAATGAGAGTTAACTGATTTCTTTTGAGTAGAATAAGGAGTTAACTGATTTAATCTGAGTAAAATAAGGAGTTAACTGAACTTTTTGAGTAGAATAAGGAGTTAACTGATTTAATTCCTTTTTGAGAGATAGTTTACTCAAAGTTTCTATTTTAGAACTGAAGAGAAGATTTTGAAGATATTATTTAATTTAATAAAGTGAGATATGCTCTCATAATTACCTTTTTCATTTAATTAAATAATTCTATTTAATTAATTACAGGCACTTTTCTTATTTAATTAAATAACTTCATTTAATTAATTAGGAATAACTTCCCATTTAATTAAATAACTTTGTTTAATTAGTTAGAAGTAAGTTCTCCATTTAATTAAATAATTTTGTTTAATTAATTAAAATAGGCACATTTATTAAATTAAATAAATTTAATCCATAGTACATTAGCCTTAGGATATAACTTAATTTAATAAAGTATGAATACTTTAGATTAAATTAAATTGAAATCAAATAGGTTTAATGTGGCTAATATGAGTCAATACTATAGGAATTAAATAATAAGCATGATGAATGGAGATTTAGGTTTTCTGCATTTGACAATTAAGTCAAGTAGCGAGTAGCAGAATGAGAATTACCTATTAGAATAGGTCTTAGGATTGATCAAGAATAGACCATAATTGGTATAATAACAATGAGCCAATTTTGGGGTATTACAGTATTATTGTAATTTGGGTTTGATAGCCCTTGTTGTAATTTCCCAAAGTAAAGACTAAATGCAGGTGTTAAAATTAGTAATCTTTCCTTGGTTGTATTTATTTATTAAATGAGATCAACCAAGGAACCCCTTATGTTGTTTTTCCTATAGTCCACATGTGAGGATACATCTTTTTCTTGTCCTCTTGTCCATATGTCAAGACAACTCATTTTTTGTAATTCCTTTATTAAGGAACATAGTTGATTCCTCCTTAAGAAGATTATGAAACTTGTTATGCACACACTTATGAATGTGGCAATCATTCACATGGGAGTTACTAAATGAATCCTCCTCTCATCTCTATTTAAGAGATGCTCCTCTCTCATTCTCAACACTACACACTATCATTATGTAGTTCTTGTAATTAGCCTATGGATCTCTCTCTCTCTCTCTCTCTAGAAATTTGCCTCATTCATATAATTTACAAGTGGTTTTTTTGCTATCCCCTTTCAAAATATTTGTCTCCTCTCTTGTGTTGACCTTGGAAAGCTCTTCTAAAGTATGGTAACTATTTTTATAGAAAAAATCACTTGGATTAATTTATAGTTTCTTCATTTTATTTCGTCTTCATTATTTCTAATATATTCAAATCACAAAAGTATTAGCATAATTTTAGGAATAACCAATCACCCTTCTTCAAAAGAAAGTTCCCATTTAAATAGAGTCAGTGATATAAATGACACATGTTTGTGAACCGAGCATAAAGAAAAAATCCCAAAAAAGTCAATAAACCAAAGATAAATATCATTTTAGAAGAAGATATAAACTAAATTGAATAGTAATTTTAATAGAAACCAACTAGTTAACTACTTGGATAAAAGCCTAAATCAAGTCATGATAAGTAAACTATCAAGTGTCAATAAACCAAAGATAATTATCATTTTAGAAGAAGATATAAACTAAAATGAAGAAAATTTTAAATAGCATCCAACTACTTAGCCACTTGCATGAAAGCCTAAATCAAGTCATGGTGAGTCAACTATCAAGTGTAGAAGTTATCATGAGTACATTATTAAAAAATAGAGCAAGTGCAATTCAAAGAATTTGTCATACTAAATTTGAGTAACATAAATAAAGAACATTGTGTAAGGTGACAAAGATGGTTAAATTCAACCCAAACTCTTAGGAAATATACAAATTGATATGTTGTAAGGTCACAAGAAACAAAGTTTGAATAAAGGTTTTCATAATATCATGCAAGATTCATAGGCAATAGGCATAAAGTATGAATTTAGTAAATACATCCTAAAGATTTTGATTTAGAAAACCACTACAAAAGATGCACATGACAACATGCTACATGTAAAGGCATATAGGTTTCTTTGGGTTACACGAGAAGAAAATGTGTGATGTTTTCACATGTCCAACACTTAGCGAAGGTAACACAACAAACAAATATATGTAGATGTGCAGTGCAATAGATAATAAAACAAATAAGGTATACACAAATAATGAAAGGATTTCTTGATGAAGATTGTCCAACCTGATGGTCTGAATTTTCACTAAGTTAAAAAAAAAAATGTCTTATGAAAATTAGGAAAAATTTATGTTTCCAATATTTAGGGTTTATTAAATTGTTTCTGTTGGGTTTCTATGATTAATGAAATGAAGAGGTGAATGACTGTAAAGCTATGAGATGGTCAAAGTAATATAATTCGCTACTTTATGGGGTATTGACAAGCAATTTAATTTTAAGTTGCGATGTAATAATGATGTTAAGGTTGATAGTATTTTCTATATCTCCACAGTATGTGTATGGACAAACTGTTGTATAAATATTAAGGATAATTGATAAGATTTTGAGCCAGTTCATCTCACATTTAAATATCAATCTGGGGTTGTAAACTCGTGAAAGGTATAGTGGATATATGCTCAAGGTATGAAGATAGCATGCCGAGTGGGGATGGATGCAACTAGAACATGAGGAAGGAAACCTACAACAAGCTAAAATAAAACTGGTGAGGGTAAAAGCACAAACCTGTGTCACCTTTTATAAATAAACGAAATATCAGAATGCGATAGTTCAACATTAATGACAAATAAATGGTATTTTTGTTTAGAATATGAAGATGATGTAAACTGATGAAATATGTAGAATTGGATGAAGTTTATGCCTATAATTTTTACAATTTTTTTGAGTAAGAATTTATTCATTTTATTTTATTTTGAAGTCCCTTTTTTAACTGTAAAAAATATAAGGTGTAGTTCCTGTCAAACAAGTATATGCAAATCATCTTTTTTTGTTCTGATTTGAAAATACCTTATAGATGACATGTATAGCTAGGGAATGAAAAAAGAAATAATTATTTTTGACGTATATTTTCTTTGTTATAAGTACTCAAGTTTGACCTTATTAGAATCCAACAATTTTTTCCTCCCGTCAAAACTTCCTTATCAAATCTATACCTTTTTGAGAAAAAATTACATATTCATGAAGAGGATTCTCTCCTCTAGAGATAAATATGATTTTTTAATTTTTTTGATATGATTTTCTATTTTTTCCTTTTTTGAGGGAGCATCTTCTGAAATGTTGAAATATTGACTTATAATATTTTGAGATTATAACATTATAACTAATCAAAACACTGAAAAAATTATATAATGATGATATTGAATTTGAGATCTATAAAAGGGTATTTTTATTTTTTCAAAAAAAATGAGTTTTGATAGAAACCAAATTTAAATAAAGCTTCTACAAACTAAACAAAATTCATAAACTTCAAGATAGACTAAGATGAGCTCTCAATTGAGAATATGAGCCATTAATGGGCTCTCTCAATGAGAAGCTCTCTTGTTGAGTAGCTTTGTCTAAAAAGATAGGATGTATGCTCAATATGCTTCCAAAGGCTTCAATGGATGATTGTGGATTTTTGGTGTGGATAGATGGATTTAGTATGAATTTGGCTCTCAAAATAGCATTATAACTTTACTTCATGGATTGTGTTATTTTGCAAAGGGGAAGGATCCAATTTATAGGCAAGAGGCTTGAGGGATTGAGGGCTAAGATGCAAGGATGGAAAAAAGCTTATGGAAGGCTCAGATTGCATGAGAGGAGAGCACATGGATTGTGCTTCCTTATAGCCAATCAAGGAGTGACACATGTCACATGGTGAGAGGATGGAGGAAAGGGCAAGGATGAGTCAACAAAGGAGGCTCAAGAGATAAAATCTTCATAAAGACCCTCATAATGACTTGTAAGAGCAATAAAAGGGCTTGTAAGAGTCATTTATGACCTAGTGGACTTCATAAAGTTTTATGGTTGAGATATTTTGAGGGTGATGAGAGCAAATTCGACTTGGACTTGATTAGAAATGTTTTAAGCTTGTTTAGGCTTGTGCAAATGATTAGAGGATGGATTAGGATGGTTTAGGATTAGCTTAAGGATAGGCAAGTGGATGGCATTTAATGAGGGTGGGTGAAGGAAGAGATATGTGTTAACTTTGGCTTGGGTTAGTAAGTTTTAACCCATGTTTAGGGAATGTGACAAGGTTAGGAGGGGATTAGGATTAGGTTTAAAGACATCTTCTAGAAGAGTCTAGATTTTGGATGAGGATAAAGACTTTCTAGAATAGTCTAGAATTTCCTAGGATGAGGATGAAGACTTTCTAGAAGAGTCTAGAACTTCTTAGGGTGAGGATAAATTAGATTTTTAGGAAATAAATAAATTTTTATTTATTTCAAGGGTTTGGGTTGAGGAGATATTTATTAAAACTTTTTTAATAAACATGAGGATTAATATTTAATCTTAATTAAATATTTTGAGTTGGGATTAGGGGTAGGAAATGATGGGATTAGCCTTTAATCAAAATTAAAGAAGGATTAGAAGATTTTGGAAGAGGTTATTGGTCATAAGGAAATTGGCCAATTTTTGGGCAAAAAATAAATTTTTTATTTATTTTAGGATTTTTGGTCAATTTATTAATTAAATAATTAATAAATAAGGAAATAATGTTTAAATAAGATTTAAACATTTTTGGGAGGGATTCCTTAATTAAATATTTTTAATTAAGATAAAGGGATTTAATGGCATAAAAATTAATTAATTAATTAAATAATTAATTAATTAATAAATGATGATGTCATCAGGACTTTTTCAGAAAATAAAAATACTTTATTTTCTAAAGGTTTTTAGGTGTCTACATTTTGCCCCTCTTTGATGTGATGCCGCAAGTGGCATGGCATCAAAGATAAGAAAATAAGATGCCCAAGGCTAGAGCAGAAGAGGAGAGAATGGACTGTGAGATGCCCCCTCAAGAAGGCAGCGGGGAGAGAAAGTGAGGCTCGATGGCTTCTTGAAAAGTACAAGAATCTGGGATGAGCAAGGAGACTCAGATTGGATTAAGAGAAGAGGTTTAGTTAGCTCAAACTCTTACTATGGGAGAATGATAAAGGGAGAATCAGAGGCACAAGAGGAAGCAAGCTTAAGACCTTAGGGAAGGTGGAGGATGAAGGAGCAGAGCGCTATAAAAAGGAATCCAGGATAGGGAGATGGATGAGGGGGTTATAAAGCTGATGCAACAGGATTTCAAAGAGCTAGATTGGCGAAAGATGGGTTTCGGAGATCCCTAGGACTAGGATTGTGGATCTCAAAAGGTGAGGCTTGGTGGGTTGATTTGGATTGGTGGATCCCTAAGACTAGGATTGTGGATCCCTAAAGCTAAGAGTGATGAGCGATTCAAAGAGATACTGATGCATAAGCTGGGGTAGGAGAGATGGATGCTGGATATGGATGGGGGATAATGGAGATGAAGGAAAACCATTGAAGCTTTTTGAGCAGGGGGATACTTCAAAGAGAAGTACCACCATGTAGTTGAGCACTAGATTTGCTATAGGACTATTGGTTAATTGCCAAGGTTACCAAGAACATCAAGGCCTTTTCACCAACCGTCCAAAGGACTAACAAACTAACTCAAAACAAACACACAAGGATTGCCCCAGCATCACACATGAATCCTAGAGGAAGCAGCGTGGAAATGACACTGGAGAACCCACAAGCAGAAAAAAAAAACAAACGAAAGACCTGATCAAGACCTTACACTCTAATTGCCCCATTCGCAGCATACCATGATATGGAAGATCGTGGCAACCTTGAGGAGGGAACAAGGAGATTGCTTGGAAAAGATACTTCAAGACCCAAAAGGGAAGATCCCAAATCAAAAGAAAGTGAAAATCCAAAAGAGAGCCATTTGCCAACGAGATGGGTAGGACAAGGTACTAACGGACCAAGATCAGACATGAGGAAAGCTATATCCTGCAAGGACCTATCGGAGAGCATCGAAGCTGGTGGATTTGGATGAGTGACGCGTCTGGCAAGCTGAACTAAGAAGGATGGCACTTTGGTGACAAGAGATCTAGCTAAAGGATGCATTGGAATAGCTAACCAAGGGTTGTGCGATGTGTGCAAGATGCTGATCAAGGAGGAACTGACATGAAAGCTGGATAGATACAATGGTACTAAGCTAAAGAGGATGTACAAGCTGACAGACCAAGATATTTACAAGCGAACTAATCAAGATATGGTACAAGCTAACAGACCAATGATAGGTATGATACAGATGGATAAAAAGCTCAGGATGAGAGGATAGCGGGATGGTTCAATGTTGTGCAAGATGCGAAAGCTAAGGGTGGGGTGATAGCGAAAGATATGGATTTGGCAGGATGCATCCAATGATGAGGAGAGATTTTGTGACCAAGGATACCTAGAGGAGCAAGATGAGATGGCTGGATAGGATGGTAGATAGCTAGGATTATGATGGATATAAGGAGATGACATTGGGTTTGCATGAGGATAGCCTAGAGCTAGATATCAATGACAAGGGAGGATGGACAAGACAAGATCTCCAAGGAATATAGTGCCCCCAATCAGAAGATAACATGTGGAAGGAGGTCTTATGATGGATGTGATAGGATTGAAGCTAGGATGGAAAAAGCTGAAGGGGCTAGGGAGATGGATGATAGCTGGGATGATTGGCTGAAGTTGCAGGAGATTAGTGGACGGTGTGAGATGGAAGATGGAGGGTGGAGGATAGGTGGATAGATTGGAAGATGGAGTTGGATGTCAAGAGATGACCAAAAGCATGAGGGTGATAGGCTAAGCTAGGGATGGTGGGATTACACATGAAGCTTGTTTGCCAAGTTTTCATCATGGTACTTGTCCAAGGCGCTTGAATTGCCAAGTTTTCACCAATGGACGCTTTATTTTTCTTTATTATTTTTTTGACTTTTTGACTTTGGACTTAGCTGGAATGATTTTGGCTTTCTTCAGCTATTTTGTCTTTTTTTTTTTTTTTTTTTTTTTTTTTTTTGGGATTTTCACTGGCTGTTGGAATGTTCAATTTTGTTGCTAGCTGTTGGTACACCGGATGTGTTATTTATGCAATAGATCGGATTAGATGGGATTGATGGTAGGAGATGGAGGGATGAAAATGCTGAAAAGGAGCATGAGATGGGGATGCTTGCAAGAGCAACATTGGCACATGTTGGAACGGGTGTGAAAAGAGCATATGGGGGATAGATGGTAGATGCGGGATTTGTGGAAGCATGCTTGGGGATATAGGCACCCAAAATGGAGTTAGGAGATGGGGGACATGAGTCACTAGAAGGGGGATTAGCAATGGTGGATGCCATTATGCATTGGGTTTCAACTTTTTTCTTCGGGATCCACATGGTTTTGGATTTTCTTTTCATAGGCTTTTGCATTGTTTTGCATTCTTTGATTGGATTTTGCCTTTTTGGAGTATGTCTTTTAGAATAGACATATGATTGCCTAGGATGTGGATTTTTAGCTTTATGCATTTTTAAGTTGGCATTTACATTGTTGTGGTAAGCTTTGGGAAGATGGTTAGGAGAAGCTTTGTGAGATGGAGAGGATATGAAAGAGCATGTAGGGGGATGATGATGGATGATGTGCCCTGATATGTGCCTTTGTTGATCTTGCATAGAAATGGATGGAATAGGATTTTTATGATGGCTGATAGGAGGATGGAGGATGGTAGATTTTGGGACATAGGGACCCAAAATGGATTTAGCGGATGAAGGGGGGATATGGTAGGTTGTTTTGGGTTGCAAAGATGGTGGAGGGGGGATGACATAAGATTTCTTGAAGGAGTGATGGGAGGCTGGCATGGTGGGCTTGGAGATAGGCTTGGTTTGGGGGTGTGGTGTACCAACACCTTTAGATGGTGAGCCTTTGGATACATATCCAAGACCATGAAATCCTAGATTTTTTTGTGCAATAATAGGCTCTCTGATTCCTTGCTCTTGTGGTCCTAAACCTTGACCTTGATAATGCCATCGATTGAGCATTTGAACAAGCTGAGGAAACTTTTTGCTTGCAGAAAATGGTAGAAATGATTTATTAGGTGTATTGCAATGGGGAGATACTGTTCTTAATTCTTCTGCTGAGAGAGGGCCACCATGGATGAATGTAAGTGAACCAAGAGGGTTGATTATAGATGGTGGAATAGCTTGGATAGGTGGTAAGATGGAAGCATGGAGTGGGGGAGATGGAAGAATAGGATCTTGATGTAGCTGGTGGGATGACAAGATATCTTGTAGTGGAGGAGATATGGCTCGAGGTTTTGGAGATGGAGGAGATGGTGACTGCACTATGGATGGAAGACATGGTACGATGATATCTTCATGTATGCTTTGGGGGATGTCAACATGCTTTTGGGTAGGATCTTGATAGGATTGGTTTGGAGTGAATGGTGTGATAGGAGGTGAAGGGATGGATTCTTCAAAGGCAGCGGATGGATAGATGGGAGATTCAGTAGTGGAGATGGGTGAGTAGAAGATGGATGCATAAGGGTCATTACGAGAGATTTGGGAAATTCTTGGAGGCGATGTGGATAGGATTTGGAGGGATTTGATAGGTGGTGGGATTTTGATGCTTGCAGGAAGTGGAAGGATTTTAAGCAATTTGATGGATGGTATGGCGATGATAGCTATGGGAGATGGAAGTGATATTATAGATGGGGAAGCTTCATCACTGACTACTTCACATGGTTGGATTAGATGAAATGGCTTATCGACTGTTGGAGGCAAATTTTCTTGTATTTCCTCTAGGAGATTCCTTGGAGACTCGTGTGTCGAAGGTGGAGGTGGATTAACAGGAATAGCTAGTGTGATGGGGGTGGAAGATTGGAAGCTTGGTTGATGGGGTGATGGAGGGGAAGCTGGAATATTGGATGGCATGACTAGATAGTTTGGAATAACTCTTGGATTTTGGGAGATGCTTGGGGGAATGTTTCTAAGGCTTTCAATATACCTGTCATAGTCAACAAGATTTTCATCATCATTGGAATAGGAGGTGGCGGGAGCAAGGACAATGCGACCAAACACATCATGATAGGATTGGTACTTCATGCTTTGATGATGAGCTTGATGGGGATGGGGTCTTGCGTATGGATGAACACGAAAGCTCATGGTTGGATTTGGGTTAAGCACAAATTTTGGATTGGCTGATGAAAGATTTCCTAGGGAGAGTCAAAGTTGCATGACAGACCTAAGGAGGATTGGCTAGAGATTTTTGGCTGTCTTGTGGGTGGAAGACTTCAAGGGTATGCTATCAAAAAGTGAGAGTTTTGCTTTCCTATGTGCTAGATTGGTGGCTGTGTCAACTTGAGGATAGACTAATGATCCTATGGGCATGACACGAGATTGACCACTTGTGGATCCCAACCTTTAGCTCAAGGTGATGAGGGATGCAAGTGACAAAGCTAGATTACCCTAGACAATGCTCTGTCAAAAGGATAACCATGGTGAGGCTGGTGGATTGGTCAGATTGATTGGATAGCAAATTCTAGTAGAATGACAACAACTCTCTAAAGGCTTGGGTGTGATTTTGGATTGGGTTGCTAGCTGGCTGGGGGGGATGATTTGGATGGACTTTAGATTTGGGATTGTTCTAAGGAAAAGAACTAGATAGATTTGGTTGCAGCGGGGGAGCTTGGATGATTTTCTAATAAGGCAGTGACTACGCTAAGTATGCCTTGAGCTAGGAGATTTCTGCTTCTCTGGGATTTTGACCAAAGTGGGCAAACATTCATTCAAAAGCTATGAACAAACAAGCAGACAAAATTTTGTAGCAAGCACGTCAAACACACCAACATCCTAGGAAGCTTTCTACAAGGATGAAATTTGGTTTAGCTAGGGAGTCCTCGATATACGCAAGGTACGTGAGGCCCAAATCCGTAGATGAAACCAAAAAGATGTCACATAGCCGAGAGGAGCGGTAACCCACTTCTCTTCTTTCACTTCTCAAGGGTATAAAGTTCCTTGAGGCTTAGCCCGAGTGACAAAATTTTGATCCCAAGAGAGGTGTCTTTGGATTCACCTCTCGATCTTTATACTCCACCGGAATGCTGGAGTTGAGGTCGTCCCAAGGGGTGATGAAATCCCCAAGCAGGCCTCCTAAAACTAAAAACAAGGTTTTGGATCCTAGTCTTATGCACCCAAGATGGCCTGCAAAGGCGACAAGGGGAGAGAAGATTCAGATGACCTTGGGCTAAAAAGCAGAGTTCTTTTCCAATTGATGATTTAGATTTTGTAAGCTATGATTGAAGACACTTGTGATTATGGCATACAATGTTTGTTCCAACTTGATAGTGTCGTCAGCATAATGGAAGTCGAGAGATCGTCAACATAAGAAATGCGAGTGCCATTGAAAATGTGTCAAGACCATGCGATGTTCATTGATTGTTAGGCATTCAAGATTGAGTGTGAGTTTGTTTTAAGCCCAAAACAAAGATGTGTGAGACTCGATTTTTCAAGCGCGCGCCCAGAGGCCCTTCACGTCAAGATTTGTCCAATTTTTATGCCCAAATGAAGTGTGAGCGAGATTAATGCGCATTCAAGGAATTTTCTAACTTAGAAAAACCACTAAAAACCCAAGTGAGTGGAGTTTGATTTTAGCAACATGCATTCAAAGACAAGTGATTAAACATTCAAGTTTTTTTCTTTGAGCATTCAAGATTGAGATTTTGTGTGTTGTTTTAAGAACTTTGAAGTGCTTTGTTTTAACCTTAGATCATTCAAGATTGTTTTGGACTCAAAAGTGAAAATGACTTTTTGGACTTTGCTTTTCATTCAAGATTTTGTGTTCTAGTTTGCATATTTTAAGCCCAAAAATGATATTCCTAGATTGTTTTGATGCATGACAAACCTAAGAAACATTCAAGATTTTGCAATAAGACATTTGTTTCGAACAAATAACAAAGCTTTTAGGACAATTTTTGGCAACCATTTAGGACTCTTAGTTTTCATGAGATTTTTTTTTTAAAAGAACTTTAGTGTGCACTTAGTGTTGATTTTGAACCTTTTGAAATGGAAACTTGAAGTTCTTTTTAAATTTCCAAAAATGAAGTGTTCCTAATTTTGCATGAATGAATCTAAAACCTTGATGTTGCAAGGATGAAAATGATTAGATTGGTTTAGTTTCACTTGTTAAAAGATTTTTTCTTTTTTGCAAATTTTTAATTTTTCAATGGATTTAAGTATGATTTGGGGGTTCATTTTAAGCACTAAAAAGAAGTGTGTATGATTTTGCTTCCTTAAAAAAAAAATGGCCAAGATCTCCCACAAGAAGAAGAAGAAGAAGTAGATGGAATAAGAAGAATATAGACAAGAAGAGGTAGAATAATTTCAAGTTCTTTGTCCACCTATAAGCTTGAAAAATCTGCAAACACTATGAGATAGATTATGAGTTCCTTTGTCTTCTTCATGCTCATGTGGACCTACAAAACCAATTTATACAATCCTACCAATCACAAAAACAAGCAAAATTAGCCAAAATCAGCAAATGACATACAAAACTTGACTAAAAAAGCTAATGAAGATGACCCATGCGGGGTCCCACCGGGCGTGCCAAAATGTATATGAGCAATGTTAGTATGCTAATAGAAACCAAATTTAAATAAAGCTTCTACAAACTAAACAAAATTCATAAACTTCAAGATAGACTAAGATGAGCTCTCAATTGAGAATATGAGCCATTAATGGGCTCTCTCAATGAGAAGCTCTCTTGTTGAGTAGCTTTGTCTAAAAAGATAGGATGTATGCTCAATATGCTTCCAAAGGCTTCAATGGATGATTGTGGATTTTTGGTGTGGATAGATGGATTTAGTATGAATTTGGCTCTCAAAATAGCATTATAACTTTACTTCATGGATTGTGTTATTTTGCAAAGGGGAAGGATCCAATTTATAGGCAAGAGGCTTGAGGGATTGAGGGCTAAGATGCAAGGATGGAAAAAAGCTTATGGAAGGCTCAGATTGCATGAGAGGAGAGCACATGGATTGTGCTTCCTTATAGCCAATCAAGGAGTGACACATGTCACATGGTGAGAGGATGGAGGAAAGGGCAAGGATGAGTCAACAAAGGAGGCTCAAGAGATAAAATCTTCATAAAGACCCTCATAATGACTTGTAAGAGCAATAAAAGGGCTTGTAAGAGTCATTTATGACCTAGTGGACTTCATAAAGTTTTATGGTTGAGATATTTTGAGGGTGATGAGAGCAAATTCGACTTGGACTTGATTAGAAATGTTTTAAGCTTGTTTAGGCTTGTGCAAATGATTAGAGGATGGATTAGGATGGTTTAGGATTAGCTTAAGGATAGGCAAGTGGATGGCATTTAATGAGGGTGGGTGAAGGAAGAGATATTTGTTAACTTTGGCTTGGGTTAGTAAGTTTTAACCCATGTTTAGGGAATGTGACAAGGTTAGGAGGGGATTAGGATTAGGTTTAAAGACATCTTCTAGAAGAGTCTAGATTTTGGATGAGGATAAAGACTTTCTAGAATAGTCTAGAATTTCCTAGGATGAGGATGAAGACTTTCTAGAAGAGTCTAGAACTTCTTAGGGTGAGGATAAATTAGATTTTTAGGAAATAAATAAATTTTTATTTATTTCAAGGGTTTGGGTTGAGGAGATATTTATTAAAACTTTTTTAATAAACATGAGGATTAATATTTAATCTTAATTAAATATTTTGAGTTGGGATTAGGGGTAGGAAATGATGGGATTAGCCTTTAATCAAAATTAAAGAAGGATTAGAAGATTTTGGAAGAGGTTATTGGTCATAAGGAAATTGGCCAATTTTTGGGCAAAAAATAAATTTTTTATTTATTTTAGGATTTTTGGTCAATTTATTAATTAAATAATTAATAAATAAGGAAATAATGTTTAAATAAGATTTAAACATTTTTGGGAGGGATTCCTTAATTAAATATTTTTAATTAAGATAAAGGGATTTAATGGCATAAAAATTAATTAATTAATTAAATAATTAATTAATTAATAAATGATGATGTCATCAGGACTTTTTCAGAAAATAAAAATACTTTATTTTCTAAAGGTTTTTAGGTGTCTACAGCTATGTCACGACCAAAAAAAGAATGCACCCTGCCAGTAGCGACATAGCGCCTTATCAAAGAATAGAAAGGATGACAACTTTTTAAAAAAAGGACGGACACTATAAAGTTCTCAATTGTAATATCATTGTGCGCCTTTATTACTTTGTTAGAGGCATTGATTATGGTAATCATGATGGAAACATGGAGATCTTCCCAACACAAAATTTTCAATAGTATTAAGGAGGTTTCTATGTTGTGATTGGGAAAATAAGGAATCCCACTAGTAGCAGCATAGCACCTTGATGGAAAGTGGGTTTGTGGCAGGAATTTAAAAGGTGGGTCCCAACAATCCTTTCATCAAAAAAAATGCCACGTAATCACTTTGACACGTTGGCATCCTACAAAGAAACGTGTATGTGTTGAAATTTTCAAGAACACAAGAGGTTGCTATGTCGCGACTGGAAAGTCCTTGCTTTCTATCAATAGCGGCATAGTGCCTAAACTAAAAATATGAAACACGGTAGAGCCCAATCCTATGATGTCACAAAAGGAATTAAAATATTGAATTATTTTCTAGCTTGTCATAATATTTCCAAGTCAGATGGTGACATGGACCCACACCCAAATAGAAAGAGCAGATATAAATCGTGATTGTTGGATTAAAGATGGATCAATGATTGTCGCCAAGTCGCTATGGAGAGTTGCAGACTATTTACTCAACATGACATGGTGACTAAGGTAAAGAATGTGTGGACCCACCATAGCTAATATAAAATTAATATAGATTCCTCGTTGTCACATCAAGCTCAAATCAACGGTCGTCGTTTTGTCACTATGGGGAGTTGCTCATTTTTTAAGGGTAGCAACATAGCGACCAAAGGGAGCAAAGGAGGGACCAACCACAGTTGTATTGAACCATGAATCAAATGCACATCATCAAATTGAAATGAAATCAACAGTTGTTCCTATGTTGCATAGACAACATGCTCACTTTTTATGCATAGAAATGTAGCGACTTGGTGACAAGTGTCCTCTAGAACTAGTGGGTCCAGTTTATATCGCCAGTAGTGAAGGAAAACCACATGTGGAGAAATTTCATTGGATTGACTTCCAGTGTGGTGAGTGAAAAATGAGTCATTCCTATTTTCACTCTTGGAGTGAAAAATGAGTCATTCCTATTTTCACTCTTGGGAGTTGCTCATTTTTTAAGGGTAGCAACATAGCGACCAAAGGGAGCAAAGGAGGGACCAACCACAGTTGTATTGAACCATGAATCAAATGCACATCATCAAATTGAAATGAAATCAACAGTTGTTGCTATGTTGCATAGACAACATGCTCACTTTTTATGCATAGAAATGTAGCGACTTGGTGACACGTGTCCTCTAGAACTAGTGGGTCCAGTTTATATCGCCAGTAGTGAAGGAAAAGCACATGTGGAGAAATTTCATTGGATTGACTTCCAGTGTGGTGAGTGAAAAATGAGTCATTCCTATTTTCACTCTTGGATCGTTGGATTTTCTAGGATCGACAGCTTAGTTTTAAGATTTGAATGTGGTGCCACTTTGTTTCCCTTACAGTTCATTAATGAGGAATGAAAGCTTCTCGTGCGAGCAAAAAATAGAGTATATTGTAGAAAGATTTGTCATTGTCATCTTACAGAAACAAAATTTTAGGTCTCCAAAGAAGAAGTTATTAAGAATTTGTGTTGGACTTGATCAAAATGTGAAACAATGTCCCTTTGTTCACAAAGCATCACATAATTATAGAGAAGAATAAGCAGAAAATCAAGTAAGTCCTTGCACTCCATACTCTTCTAAGTAATCTAGTTTTCTATAAATTGTATTCAATATGCCTCTAGAGAAGGTTTTCTCCGGTCAAGAAGACTACTTGGCTAAGAATATCCATGATGATCTTCTTGAATTACTACCTGAATCCACAAATGAAATTGTGAAAGTGAAAACATTAACCTCATTAAACCCTAGACTCAAAATTGCATATGGGTTATACGATAAGGGGAATTGGATTAGGGATGCCAAAAATTCTCAAACTAGGCTTTCTTTGTTTAAAAAATGGTTTTTGGAAAGGAATTTATTTACCCCTCTTGCAAATGTCTGGAATTTTGATTTGGGAAAGCTAGTGGTTCCTAGTGTTTTTATGGACTATGACCTCTTAGAGGCTGTTGCAAAAAACTATGATTCAACAATCAGAGTTATGAGAAGAATTGATGGTGAGATTCTAATCACAATCAACCTTGAGGAAATTTGAGAGGTATTTGGCCTAAAGCCACAGATAGGATATCATGTACCCATTGACCCACAAGAATTAGAAAAATAATAGTTATCAAAGAAGGATTTAATTAGGCATGGTGCATTAAGGGCACATATAGGCACAATTGGAAATTTTATAGCTATTACAACATCCTCTAGGGAACCTTTCAAAAAGGGGTATTTCAATACTTGGGCTATGGAGGCATACAAGACTCTATGTAGAGTTTTTGGTGAAGATGAATAGAATGTTATGCCCATAAGTTTTATGTATATGATCATTCAGATTTTTTTTTTTGGTATTGATGTTTTTTATTATTTTGCCTCCTATTTAGCAGAAGAAATTCACACAGGCCTGGTTGGGATTGCAAAAGGCAAGGTGGATAAAACTTTTGGTCACTATTCTTTGTTGATGCATATGTTTTTGTTCAAAGGAGTAGCATATTTTGGTAAGGAAATGAAGTTGAACAGAGAACAGGATGGAGAAGCACTGCCATTCCAGCTATGGAGTGCAAATTTGACATGGGATGGGGAAAAAGCTAGTTTTTTCAGATTTGATAGGTACTTTGCTTCAAAATTGAGGTGCCTTTTATTAAGTGACAATCCTAGAGTGCCTAAGGCACTGGTAAATCTTATCAGGCCCATGGATAATCCTACTACTTTGAAAGTATCACATAATTGGAGAGATATTATCCCATACTCTATTTCAACTATTTTTAGGATTTATGGTTTCAAAGGAACTCCTCATGTGTTACCCTACCAGGTGCCATTAAAGGTAGGGGTAGCTAAGTTTTTGTGGTAGCTAGGAGGATTGGAGGAAAATTATTTGGTGAAAAGGGGAAGAGGGTCAATTTTCCCAACTTGCATTGCAACTCACCAATTTGTGATTACAAAAGATGGATGGCTATCACTTTATAAAATATTGGACCAGTTTAAGATGGCTATGTCTTCTTTCCATTTTTGTAACACTAAGGGATTCTATGACTTGGCTTCTAGGCACAAAGCTAAGCTTGGTAAAATACAACATGAGCCATATTACCTTGAGGACATAATAAGAAATGAGTTCTCCTTACAAGAGCAAGAAGCCAAGAAAGAAAAAGTGGAGGGTTTTCTCAAGGGTTTTGGAGTTTATACATTATTTTGATGGAGATTATAGTCCTTTGGATAATGCCAGCAGAGAGGCATATAGAATCAATAAACTCATGATTACTTTTCCTAAAATAATGGAAACTATGAATGAGAAAAAATAAACTTTTATTATTGATTATCTAGATAAGGCCAAAGAGGTTATGAGGAGATTGGCATTCACTCCCAATGTAGGGGCAGGACATTTGATTGTCCAAAAGAGGTTAGGTTATACTTTGATACAAAATAAGAAGGCTACTATGGATAAGGGTAAACAAATAATAGTATCCACTAGTGTTGTCTTGGAAGAGAGACCTGATGAGCCCTCCCCTAAGAGGCGAAAAATAATAAAAGATCAAGGTCCTCACATTGAGGAATATTCACCTACACAATCCCCTTTGTGGATTAAAGAGGAACAACTTATTGGAGTGCAAATTGAATAGTTGAGGTCCCAAGGAGTGGTTTTTATTACCCAGGCAGAATTAGATGAGGGAAACCCCTAGGAGCCTCCTATGCCAAGCCTAGATTTGATAGTGGCAAATTATAAAGGAAGGGAACTAGATCTTATGATAGAGCAAGCTACTCATAAATTTTTGTTAGATGATAGTTTTGTTAAATCTAGAGCCTTCCACCAATTTGCATGTGGGTGATCCCACAATAATGGGTTCCACTTTTTGGCCAATTTTGACACTGAAATCAATATTTTTGCAACAAACCTCACGTTTGAGTGACTATATCTATAAAACTGTAAATAATTTTGAGATGACTTAAACTAGTGATTTTTAGTACTCTGTTCCTACTTCGTAACTATATTTTTTAATCTAAAAAAATAAATTATTTATGTCAATTTTTTCATCTCCTCCGAAAAGTGGTACATAATAAAATTCAATATTTTTATAGAGTGACAGTACGTTTGACACACATAATTTTTTTTCTAGAAATGATAATGAAGTAATTATTTTGGTGTTAGATTTGTAACATCAATATCTAGAGGATGCATTTGGTTTGATTCATTTTGGTTGAATATTGTATAGTTTATGAAGTTTTCAAGTGACATCAATCATAATTCAAACATATGTTCATTTTGACATAGATAATTTGAAGTGAATTTACCATAAACCTATATATATATATATATATATATATATATATAGGAGGCTATCTCAATAAGTTATTTCCTACATATTTTTCAAAAAAAAATTGACCTAATTTACTAATTTTTCCAAAGTGTCGAATTCGGTTGATGTTCAATCGGTAATGAACCTATGATGAGTTAAACTCATATTTGAAAGTCTTAATGATTAAAATATGTATTACAATTATAGTCATTGGAAAGCTTGCTCCGAGCAACACATTTTGACATTTTTTATTTTACATAAGGAGATCATTCTTCTACAATTATGGGTGTCAAAAGAGAAAAAAAAAATTAAGAAAAAAGGGGCAAAATTTTCTTAGTTTTGGATGTTCGCAGTGAACAAGACGTTCGTAGCGAATAAGATATTTGTAGTGAACATATTTTATATGTTCCCTGCGAACAAATGTTCATTTCGAACATACAGATTATAATTTCCCAACCACCAAAAATTTAACAAGATATGTTCGTGTGAATATATCTATTTTATTGTGTTCGCGCAAACATGTAAAAAAACAAAAAACTTGACCTTAGCTTTTGATAAGCAGTTTTAAAATAGTGACAATGACAAGCAAATCCATACAGCGAAATTTTTATATGATTATTGTGCGAAATTTATCTTGAGCCAAAGGGTAACTTTTTTTTTTGATTTTATAATGGGAAACAAGAAAGGAAGGCAAAGCAAATATGCAAGAAAGAGATCTGATGAAGCAGAACAAAGAAATCTTCAGAAGACTGTGACACGTTATCATCGAATTAAACAAGGTGAAGGAAATGTTGAAGAAGACTCAACAGAAGTAGAAGAAGTGTATATGTGAGAGAGGTCAGGAACACTCCCTATAGAATCTCAAACAATGAA
This sequence comes from Cupressus sempervirens, assembly GCA_028749045.1. Classification (NCBI taxonomy): domain Eukaryota; kingdom Viridiplantae; phylum Streptophyta; class Pinopsida; order Cupressales; family Cupressaceae; genus Cupressus; species Cupressus sempervirens. The sequence continues at coordinate 789,909,703 of CM053793.1, forward strand.
TGTTGAAGAAGGCTCAAGATCACTCCCTACAAAGGTTCAAATAACATAAATTGGAGAAGGGTCAGAATCTTTTTGTGCAGAATCTCAAACAATGGATGTTGGAGAAGGCTCAAGATCGCTCCCTGTAGAAATTCTAGTAACAAAAGTTAGACAAGGATTGGGATCAGGTGCAAGAACTAGTATGGATGAACTCCTAAATATTGCCCAATCTATAAAGAATTTTATTTCTCCAAAAAAATTAGATCATTTACTTAAAATGGATGTGGATAAATTGAGAAGACTTGCAGCTATTGTTAAACCATTAAGTTTGTCTAAGAAAAGGTCAATGAATAAGAAGATAAGAGAAATTATGACTCAATTTGATAACACTGAAACACTTGAACAAGCTTAGTTACTTTCACTTTTTCTTACACAAAAGAAGTTGCAAGAGGCATTGAAATTGTTAGGTGTAGACAAAACATCAAAGAAGAGAAGATTTTCTAGCATACAAATCGATCTGATTGAAAATGTTAAACAAGGTTTGAGAAACATAGTGTTGGTGTAAATAAGTATTTACTTATTATGCTTATTTAATTTTACTTAGGTTAATGCATTATTTAATTATTTTGCATTATTTTATTATTATTTTAGGTGAGACACTTAGGAGTTTGTGTACTCTAATTGAGTTATGCAACTCTAACTATGCAAATGGTGTCTACAACACAGGAGGATGCATCATTCACTGAGTTGTCATGATGACAACACAGTTATTCGCACTCCTCATTTAGCACATGTTGTCTACACCACTGATTTATGTGCTACACCATTGTAGGCTTATCCTCACATTATCACACTTAATTTCGTGCTCAATGGAGGATAACCCATATTTGGTGGGCATGTGCCTGGTTGTATGACATATCATGATGCTGACTTCTATGCATTCTAGAAGCTCTCCTAAAGAATTTATATACAGGCACTCCTAGTGTACTCTCAAGTTGGCTAAGCTACATATTGAATGAATATCGTCATTCTAATCATACTATGTCTATTTTGGTCTACTGTGTGCTTGTGTTGAGTTCTTTAGTTCTTGGGTGAATTCTGGCCTAAGTCAAATTCTTACATGGTATCAGAGCTGAGGGAGATTTTCTACACATAGCCATTTGAGACTGTTCATGCTTCAGCACCTTGACACGAATCTAGAGGATCCATAGAAATTGGGAGCGTCTAGAGCTAGATCTGACCTCACCATTACCATCTCGAGCATTGATTCAATGAAAATTGACTATAAATTTGCCTATTTGCAATTCGGTTATGATCATTTCATTTATCTGATTATTTTATTTTCGAATCTGCATTCAATTTCTTCTCTACAATTTATTTTCGTATCTGGTATTTTTGGAATTATTTTTTGAAATTATTCCCAGGCAAAGAAATTTTTTTTGCTGAACTAGGCAGTGATATCCCAGTTTGGCTCTATATTTTGGTGGATATTAAATTTTGCAGGGTTTATTTTATTGCGGGTGCATCTTCATAAACAAGGTTGTACTGCCCATCAAATCCGAGAAGTGGCACAATACCCTCACCGATGAATATTCCTTGAAAACTCGATGAGCGAGGTTACCAATATTTTTTGGTGGGGAACTCAAACCCACCAGCCACACCATATAACTATGGGCAGAGCTATTTTATTAATGCCTATGGGCAGAACTATTTTAACAGCCACATCATAGGTTGACCCACGAATGTGGGATTTTTGTTGAGATTTCTGGCCAAGCCAAAGTAAGAATTCAATGTTGTTATTCACATTGTTAGCAACCTACAAATCAAACTCTCGATGAAGCAACAACAAACAACACCCATAACTACCCTGTGACACATTTTTCCACCTCAGCGAAGGGCCACGAAGGCACACAATCAGTAGCACACGCAAATGCCACCTCATCGCACCATACTGCTTACGCAAAAAACACATCATCATTTGACTTGGCTGCCACATCAATTTTTTTCCATGTCCTCCTTCGTACGATTTCGTACATTATTGACATCACACTTACATCATCACTGGCCAAGGTTCTGCTAATGTAATCAAATTCAGTTCATTAAATTTGATGCCCATCTAGACATCAAAATAGGTCAAATTATAACTGTTGCAATGACCGTATGATCGTCAAACTTGACCTCGTCATTCACTGATGCAACTCCTCTCCAAATTGATTTTGGCTTTTGCAGTTCGACTTCAAGAGGCCATAACTCACACATATGAACTCCAAATCTGGTGCAATTTTTTTTGAAATTGGGTAGAATTTTCTTTTTTTTTAGTGGTGCAGTTATTTTCTAGTTTTGGTGCATGGATTGTTCAAAAATTGCATTTTTTTGTGACTGTACCTACATAATCCTTCATTTTGTAACTTCAAATGCTCCATACGGGCACATCTGGAGTCAAAAATAGGTTTCTTTTTTGAAAGTGCATATTTTTTCGTCTACTTTCCAGATTTGGTATCAGATTGTAGTGTTGTGTAGACAAAATTGTTACTTTCAACAATAGGGCCTTTCTTTGCTTTGTATTGCTTCATAATTAAGTTTCAAATTTGTACTCCATTAAGAGGTTGTAAAAAGCAAAATCAGAAGCCCACAAAGGCCAAAATTGGCAACTGGCCCATTGTAATTGCACTACTGATAAAGTGCCCAAAGCATCTATTTTGGGGGGGTTTCTTGATTTAGTGAAAAGAGGGGGTGTTCTTGGCGTTGTGTTCTCTCTTTTCTGCACTTTTCTTTCATTTTATACATTATGGGAAACTTTAAGTTTCCTAAATTAACTCCTCATAACTATGCTTCGTGGTCAATCAAAATGTGGTATCACTTAATGCATAATGGAGTTTCACAATATGTAGATGGTACTCTTTCTAAACCAGCAGGTGATAAAGTTTCATATAGTGATATTTCAGAATGGGTAGCAATGAATAGGAAAGCCCTAGGTGATATATGTTTGGGGTAGATGATAAGATCATGTATCAAATCAATAAATGTACTTCATCCAAGGAAGCTTGGGATACCCTCGAAAGTCTATATGGTAAAGTGTCTGAAGAGGATGTGTTCAAAATTGAAGATGAGCTTGTTTCCTTAGATCCTAAGTCATATGACTCAATCCAGGATTTCATCATCAAGGTGAATGAACTAAGGAGGAAGCTTACTAATTGTGGGAGTTCTATCAAAGATGATAGACTGATCTATCTCATCCATAACAAGCTGCCATCAAAGTATTCCACATTTGTATCTTCTTTTAACACCTCAAAGACTACCTTAGGGTTTCCCTACAAGAAAGTCACTTTTGATGAATATGTTAAACTATTGGATGATGAAGAAAAGAAGTCAAAATCAATGGGGATTCTCAAATCACCTCAGTCCAAAGCATTGGTGGCCAATGAGGGTTCTCAAAATTTAGCTGGATAGTCTTCAAATAAAGGAAAGGGTAAGAAGAAATGGAAGAGAAAATCTGAGGATGCAGAAAAGACAACACCACAATCCAATCAACAAGGCAAGTCCTCAAATTCCAACAAGAAAGGGGAAAACAATAAGGAGAAGAAGAAGTGCGCTTATTGCAAGAAATCGGGTCATGAAGAGCATGAGTGTTATCTTAAAAAGATTGATGAGTTGATCAACATCATGAAGAGACATAATGTTCCATTGCCTAATGCTTACAAGGATAAAGGGTCATCTTCAAATTCTAAGGGCAAAGGGCAAGCACTCATGGCTAATTTGAACTCTTCAAAGGAATGGATATTTGACTTAGGTGCCTCATATCACATGGGTTCTTCAAAGGAGGATTTTTCTTCATTGAGTCACTCAAAGGTAGTACACATCTTCATGGGGAATGATAGTAAAATGGAAGTTGAAGGAAAAGGAAACGTGGAGATGGAAAATGGAGAGTTTCAAAATGTTCTCTATGTTCCAAATCTAAGTTCAAATCTCCTATCAATCTACCAAATCACTCACCTCGGAGATGGACATAGAGTTGAGTTTCTTCTAGACCTAGTCAAAGTGCATAATCTTAAAGATGATTCCTTGGTTGTAGTGGGGAAAGTGAATGATAACAAGAGGTTGTACTGTTTCTCTCATTTTGTGCCCAATTCTCCTTTAAAGGCCTTGTTATCTCAATCCAATTCAAACATGCAATTATGACATAAGTAGTATGGTCATCTTGAATACCGCTACCTTCAGCAACTTTGCACAAACTGAATGGTGAAAGGTCTACCTCAAATCAACTTTTTTAAAGGTGAGAGTTCAATAGATTCAATGGATATGCATCCAGAGGGGAAGTTATAAAGAGGGAAATCTTCAAGAGCAACAAGTGTTCTACAGATTGTTGACATGGTATTAGTAGGTCCTTTTGTAGCCAGTCAAGGTTGCTACATACTCACTTTGGTTGATGACTTTTCAAGGTTCACTCGGGTCTACTTTCTTCATAGTAAGGATGAAGTGTTGGACATGTTTCTAAACTTCAAGACTCATGTAGAACGGATATCTAGGAAAACCATCAAAGTAATCTGCATGGACAATGGAAGCATGTATGTGAATAGAAGACTTATGGAATTTTGTAGACATGAGGGAATTGATCTTCAGACTCCTTTAGCATTCAGTTTGCATAAGACATATGTTGCAGCTTTCAGGATCCAAACTCTTAATTCTATGGCAAGCTGCATGATTCATGCCAAGTCTCTAGATCCATCATTAGAATTTGAAGCAATCTCAAGTGCCACTTACATTCTTAATCATTCTCCTCATCCAGCCTTAGATGGCCAAACTCCTTTTGAGGCATGGTGTGTTAGAAAACCTATTGTGACACACTACAGAGTCTTTGGTTGTCTTGCATGGGCAAATAGATCTTCCAAGGGATGCAAGGCACCATCACCTCAGCCTTGTACCTTCATTTATTATGAAGACAGTGTGAAGGAATATAGACTTCTAGATCTAGAGACACATCAGATATTTGTGGAGAAGGATGTATACTTTGAGGAAAGTTCACCAAGCTTGTCCTCTACTCATCTCCGCACATCATACAGTGTGGAAATTAATAGTGACACTATTGATAGTGCTTCAATAGATTCAGACATATGGGGTTCTATTGACAGTTACAATGAGAGGTCACTTCATCAGTTTAGTCCACATGCATACATCGCCACAGTGATAGGTCCTGAATAGCAGGGTACATCCAGTCTTTTAGATACAAGTTCAGTGATAGATTTGGGGGATAGTATTGATGATCTAACTCTTCTTCTTGGTGCAGAATTGCCTTCTTTAGTTGTCACAAGGGATCCATCCAACTCTCTTGTTCATTCTCTACATGATCGATCGTTACAGGTTGAAGTGATTGTGGATACTTATGATCAGTAGTTGTAGCAAGGTTCTTCATCTGTTGTAGAGATAGATAGTTCTTTGGGATAGGTTCTTCAGCCAGATGAGTAGGTTTTAGAGACATCACTTGTCCATGGATTCTTTCCACACATAGTGGAAGCGTCTCATTTGTACCCTTGGCATTGTTTCTTCCTAAAGGGAGGAACACCATTCTACAGTCTTGGATCAGCTTCTTCATCGAACCAGTCATTGGCAAGAATTCTTCTTTAGTAGGGAGCCTATCATGTCTCTCTTCCTCTTCTCATCATTCTCTTATGTATATACTAGATGTATGTTGTAACAGGGGGGGTCTTGATTACTCCATCCATCCATGCATCCCTATTTATCTCTCTTTTTGGGGGAGAGTTTTTCCCATGAGGTTTTTCCTCTTTCCCCGCTTTATGAGAGATTGCATCTTCATTATGTACATGGGTACCTAATATATCCTAGTAGTCGGGACCCATTCTGCATCTTCATCCTAGTTTTGTAAGCTTAAGGGCATTCCCCTAAGTTGCACTTAAGGGGGGGTGTTGGTGCAAATAAGTATTTACTTATTACACTTACTTAAGTTTACTTAGGTTAATGCATTATTTAACTATTTTGCATTATTTTATTATTATTTTAGGTGAGACACTTAGGAGTTTTTGTACTCTCATTGAGTTACACAGTTCTAATTATGCACATGGTGTCTACAACACAGGAGTATGTATCATTCATTGAGTTGTCATGATGACAACATAGTTATCCGCACTCCTCATTTAGCACATGTTGCCTACACCATTGATTTGCATGCTACACCATTGTAGGCTTATCCTCACATCATCGCACTTAATTTAGTGCTCAATGGAGGATAACCCATATCTGGTGGACATGTGCCTAGTTGTATGACATATCATGATGCTGACTTCTATGCATTCTAGAAGCTCTGCTCAGGCCTTTATATACAGGCACTCCTAGTGTACTCTCAAGTTGGCTAAGCTGCATATTGAATGAATATCATCATTCTGATCATACTCTATCTATTTTGGTCTATTGTGTGCTTGTGTTGGGTTCTTTACACTAGTACATTAGGCTCCCATTTTTGACCAAAGGCCTATTTGGGTTGTTAAATTCATTTTTTTTGAAAAAATGGGCCTGATATGGTCCAAATTTTGACCAAATTTTGACTATGGTAAAATTGTTTAAATTTTGACCTTCAAAATATAAGAAAAAAGGTCATGGCAGTGTTAATTTTGTTTTGGGGCGCATCGTGACTGCAATGGGCGGGAGTTTGGTGTAGGGTCAATAGGAGAGGAGAAAGGAGGTAAGAATCTAGTCATTAGATATCATTCCAAGTTTTTTATCTATCAAAAAGTTGTAGAGGCTGATTCCAAAGCTATTCAATGCTTTTACATTTTATCTTTCCCTTCTACTCATCACAATTTAAAAAATAGAGCCACTGTTAATTCTTTCAGGTCACAAAGTTTTCTTATAGATGATGTTTAGGTTCAGGGTTAGCATATATTTAAGTGCAAGGATAAAGCTGTGGAAAATTTATATTTCTGATATAATGCACTATTCATTTTTTGTATTTCTTTTGCATACAAGGAATCTCGAGATGTCTTGGTGTTGGAAAACTCTAGATCGGAAACAAAGAATGTAATATGCCATAGCTGCTCCCATTTGCTTTTTCACTCAAATTAGCAGCATTACCTCTGACAGAATTTGATCTAGACCCATTCACACAGGTTTGTGGCCATTTTACTTTAGATTGCTTTGCAAGACATTAAACAAGAACTCAATCTTTGGTAGGATTGATATATTGTAGAACATCTGTATTTGCATTCCTTTCCTTTTCATTCCAGTAGTTTATTTTCATCTTTCTATATGGCTTGCATCCATGACATGACCTTGTTGAGTCGGGAGTCTTTTTCACTACTTTATTTAAAGAAGAAAGGAAGCTTAGCTTGCAAGTTTTCAAAAGAACTTCATTGTAGAGTTTGGAGCCCCAACAATGTAAATACTATGAGGAAACTATACGAGATGCATTGTTATAAGTTATACAAGCTTTCCTGGTGCAATCTAGAAGTACCATTTTAAGGAACTATTTCTCCAAAATAGAAAATGTAATGTAGTGATTCTAGCATATGACATGTAGATGGGTATGCTTGTGTCGGAGAAAAAAGAAGAAGAAAAGAAGCAATTTTCTATATCATCTCTGGCTAAAGACGCAACTCATACTCTTGAAGCTATGTTATATTCTCTCATAGATAGTCCTGCTATAAATAATTATTCATTTTTTCCCTCATGCTTGTGCTTTGAATGATTAGGAGTAGCGTGTATCTTGTTGGTGTTTCAAACTGCTGAAACTATCAAGCAACAAAATGCTTAATATCATAGTGAAATGACTCACACAATGTAGGGATTAGCCAATTCCCAATATCAACTATATGAATGAATCACTATAAACCAACTTCAACAAAACCAAATGATGATTTTGTACTCTTCTGGCTCTGCTAAACAAGGGCAAGTATACCTAGGGATAATTCTAATGCAACTGTGTATGAAAATATCTTACTTTCATTCAGATTCTCATCTGTTACCTTCACATACATACATAGCTCACTTCAATTATTCAATTCTCTCAAACTTATACACATCCCTTATCAGCAGATCTGGTCATAATTCTCCTAAAATTCACAAATATTCTTGAAAATAACAGCTACCTAAGACTTAGGAATTAGATATAAATGAGTTGAGACCAGTATTTATAATTCTTGAACAGGATTGAAATAATTTTGATTTTATAAGATGACTTGATATGCAGCAGTAGAATTCATCCTTGTTTACTTCTGATTTATAGGACTAGTGCCTTATCCATTGGGCAAGAAATTGACTATTGGCGGGAGATCTAATTCAAATAACTTGTATAATAATTAATCAACTGCAATCACCCATCTCCATTCTTATGCAATATCCCTTTTATGAACTCATAAGCCCTACTAATTTACTGAAGCATTTATATAATTGCTTGAATTAAAAGCAACAATAAAACCAGCATACAACCCATCCAGACTACATTCAACCAAATAAACCTTATTTAAATGACTTCAAAGTAAAAAAAACCCATAAACTGGAGATAGAAATTGATGAATTAGGCAGGCTTCAAGATTTAAGTTTCTAGGTATTTATTTGACACCATCTCCCTATAGCCTACTTCCACTCTCCCAACTGCACCTAAAAACTACCAACTGCACCCTTTAGGACCCCAACTACACCATGGATGTAATATTCATTGGCCAAGCATAATTGGGGACATTTTGAGTCATTTTGGTCTTTTGGGGTGTAATCTGCTCTATCAGAGCTCATTTGGTTCACAGAAAGCACCTATTTTGATCAAAATTCACATCTGGGGTTTCAATTTCATGTTAGGACCTAGAGTAGATGACTTTTTGTTACTGATGGTCTATTTACAATATGTGGCAATCATTGGGAGAACACATTCATTGAAAAACTACTAATGCTTGTTTGTAGGATGTTGTTGAAGACTTGTGTGCTTGTTCAAACTCTATGCATGGTTTTTGTAGATTAGATAACACTTTATTTGGTTCACCAAAATTAACTTTCTATACTACTCTATGTTTATGCATTGTTTAGAACCCTAGGAGTTGCATGGACATATCATCTCCCCTCGTTATTCATAGATCTTGGGTGCAAGAGAAATTTGTGCAATTTCTATAGAGAGGCCTATCTTGGACACAAGACTCATCACTTGGTGAGCCCTAGGGAGTGACCTTGAAGTGGTGATGGGCCAAAACTAGGTTTCAACATTCCAACCACTATAATAGACTTGATACAATTAATGTCATGTCAATGGTATTGTTGTGTGATAGCTCTCCTCTAGTATCTGTGTGGTGTATCAAACCCTAGTTCTTAGGGCTTAGAGACCTTCTGAGGAAGTTTATCATTCACTTTCCAAATGAAATGACCACACTAAATACCTTGTTTTAGAGACCAAAATCCTTTCTACCCACTAGCTCAAGGTATCACTAATGCCCATGAAGACATCCCATATTCTCACATCCTTAGTAGAGACAATAGTCCCTAGGGAAGTAATGCCCCTTCAGAACCAAATCTTGGTGGCCCCAAGAAGTGAGTTCACTATAATGGAGAGCCTATGGTGCCAAGATTCTAAGTTGTCCACTCTAGATAAGCATGGATGAACTTCGGTTCAAGTGAGAATTCAATGGAATATACAGTCTTAAATCCTAGGTTGTGATGTAAAACTATTATTTTCTTATTGTGCCTTGTGTGTTTGTAAAACATTAATCAAGATAAAGAAAAACTTGCAAATTTACACCTTGGATACTATTCAAACACTTGTCAAAATTTTTTGACATTGTGAAGACATTGTAAACTTTGGTCCAAAACACTTGAAACCTTGAAAATATGGAGACTTGTAACCTTAGGAGTGCTTGGCATGACTTAGATTACACCTTTGCATAGCATCCACTTACATTTATCATTCTTTGAGTTTCATGCTTGCATCCTGTTAGTAAACAAATTTGTCCTTTGGATAGAAAAATAAAAGAGAACTCAACATGCCCAACTACGAAAGACAAAATACACTAATAGTTGGATCAGTTATCATTGATTGATAACTATCCTCTAAATTAAGAGGTATAGCTCCATCATTTATATATTTGCAATGAATTTAATGATAGGATATACCTTTAATCCAAATGTACTAAGGTTTTCTAACATTTATCCATAGACATAGGATGAATATGATTGCTAGATTTATAAACTAAATAGGAAGAGAAAGCCAAATAAGTAGCCACATGACTATCTAACCAATGTTTTGTATTATAGGAGAGAGAGAGAGAGAGAGAGAGAGAGGGAGAGAGAGAGAGAGAGAGAGAGAGAGAGAGAGAGATAGAGAGAGAGAGAGAGAGAGAGAGAGAGAGAGAGAGATGAATACGATTGTTAGATTTATAAACTGAATAGGAAGAGAAAGCCAAATAAGTAGCCACAGGACAATCTAACCAATGTTTTGTATTATAGGGGAGAGAGGGAGAGAGAGAGAGAGAGAGAGAGAGAGAGAGAGAGAGAGAGAGAGAGAGAGAGAGAGAGAGAGAGAGAGAGAGAGAGAGAGAGAGAGAGAGAGAGAGAGCTAAAATTGTTATGTTCTGAAGGCAATTTTTGTATAGTTAATTTTATTTGTTTTTGTTATGTATGATATCATTTTGGGACTTAGAAAATTTTTCCATCGATGCCAAAGGAGGATATTATTGAAAATATGGTCAGCTATATGTCTTGATGGTTTTCATTTATGGAAACATACATTCAACATTTCATTTATGCAATTAAAGATAGAAATTGTTTAAGTATTAAATAGTTTGCAGCAATTCAGAGAATAGATCTTAAGAGTATGGATGATGCATTGAGAGTTATCTTATGTGTAGTTGAGGAAAGCTTCATGAAACTATCATGATGATGTGTTCCATTGCATAGATGTGTATGAACAGTACGACACAAGTTATAGTAAGATTAAAAGTGTGGGTATTTAATAGTGCAAAATATAGCATAGCAATAAACAAAGTTTTATGACTTAAGGAATTATTTTGGTTACAAAATAATTACTAAGTTATGTTGAGCTGACTATGTGGATATTATTCCATAAGTTATTTTATATTATGTCAAGCATGTGAAGACATGAAGGTTGCCAATGCAGAGTTTTGTTAATGTGAAAGGCATAAGTAAAGATCTTATCTTGCGCAGAGAAGGAGGAACGTGTGTGATTAGATGTGACATGCAAACTATTATGACAAATATCTGCAAGTTTTATGTGATGTGAAATCTGATGTAAGATCAGAGCAATTTTGAGTTATAGTAGCCAAGAAAGTATTGTATGTGTACCTATTTTGTGAAGGAATTGAATTGTATAATTGTATGTTAGGGCAGTGAGATATTCTTGTGTGTAATAGTTATACCAACTCCTAACAAGGTTGTAGCAACTCCTAATAGGGTTGAGGCTTCTAACAAGGCCTAGCCCTCTATCAAGGACTTGATATAATATATCTACTTCATAGACTCCTAATAGGGTCAATACCCTTAATAAGATCATATTGTTTAGTGAATCATCTAGTGGGTACTGTCCCCACCAGGGTTTTCCCTTGGCCAAGGTTTCCCTAGTTAACAAATAATGGTGTTATGAGTTCTCTATGTGCATGTTTATATTTACTATTCAAAAATTATGGTTTACTTCCATATGCAAGTTAGAAAGTAATTAACAATATCCCATTTTGCGCAAAAGTTTGTAGAATATTGATTCACCCCCCCCCCCCCCCCCCCCCCCCCTCTCAGTATTATCTATTTCTAGCATAATAAAGATCTTTCCAAAAACATAAATAAGAATATATACTTTGAATATATATGCATATATTCCATTTTCATTAATATATAGAATATATTAAACACAAGATATATATGTTAATATATATACTCCCACACATGACATTAGTAAAAATTTAAATAGAAATAAGGAATGGGAATGATCATTAGCAATAAATTATGCATTTATACCTACCTACCTTTAATGTGTCTAACTTATTTCCTTCTCATGTATGGCCACACCACCTGGTTAAACACCTAGTGTACTTTTCTACTAACATATATACACTTAGGTCACTTTTAGAATGGTCTACCTTTTTTAATTTATATGCCCGAATGCTTATATTCTAGGTGATAAGGACCAGTCAAACATGCAAACTTGAATGATGTACATGATGTGAATATAACACCAAACCCTTAAATGGGTCCAATCCAAGTGCCTTAATGTGCCTTGATTTTCACCATCAATATCAATTGTTATAGTTAGAAAGCCTCCCCTTGTCTTTACTAAAAAGATTAATGATGACACGTCACTTATTTTATAACTAGCCAAAGAGTAAAGTGATTCATCCTTATGTGTCTCTAATAATATAGGAGGAACTAATACATCATCTAAATGAGTGATAGGAGTGCATGAAATAAAGATTTTCTGCATCGTATTCAATCAGAGAGCATGATAATCTTTATGTAGAGGTATCATCTTGGTTTATATAGAATAGAGAAAATTTGCAGAGTTTTTAAAGTGATTCTTATTGCTTTCCACTCTACATATTGTTAATCTACATCTGCTACCAGTGTGTGTGATTAGCATAGAACCATTATGTGTGTGTGTGTGTGTGTGTGTGTGTGTGTGTGTTAATCCCTTATTCATTTCACACCCCATCATGATCATTAGGTGAGAGTCTTTCACTGCAATCCATTTGGTGTCAATCTTCCACTGGCATTCATTTGGTATGAGTATTCATTTGTTTCTAACCCACATTATAATGCATAATGTCAAGTTGCAACACACCAACGCTGCCACAATACTCTTTGTAAATGTTGGAGATAGACCTTTGTGGACCTCAATTGTAGAGATCCAATACCATTCATTAAAAAAAATATTAAAGGAACCCTCTTCTTAGAGGAACAAGAAAGTGGTTTATTGTCCATCCATTTACTAAAGCTCTGTATTGAAAAAAATGGGTTTGTTCTTCATATAGAATATTGCACTGAACATCCTTTAAGGTAGTTTGTAGTGAAGCACTCCTAAGCATCCTTGAGTTCACACACTTGTGAGTTGGATGGGAAGTCTAGAAAGGATGCTTAGAATATTCAAGGTATTCTTTTATTTTCTTGCATTTATATTTAGGCTTTGATACCATGTTGAGTAACATGGATCATTTTCTATAAATGTAATAACATTGCCAATGTTATTAATAATTTCAAAATGCAGATTTGGATCTCATATAAATATGAGAGGAGGAGACATGTCTCCATAGTTAATCATCATTATATTAATAATATAAATAACTATATGTATAATTCATCTTTAAGCATATATGTAATATGTTATTATATTATTATATAATGTATATTATATAAAAAATATATTACATTACATATAAAATACATAAGATATTTATCTTAAAGATGTTTTACCATCAAATCAATCTAACAGAAGCTGCAACCTTAACAAAATGAATCACCACCTCATCATCAACTTCAAAAACATGATGTCTCTTAGACTTATCAACATTCATTGTTTACTTTTGATTACTTTTTTCCAAGTTCAACTTCACTTCTTCATGAAAAGACTTCATAAAATCAAAAAATTCTTCCCCTTTTCTCTTCTATTCACTAGAAACATCCCTCAAATCTGATATACCTCTAGGTTACATTCTAATAACAATCTCAAAACATGTTTTTCCTGTACTCCTATTCACAAAATTATTATATGCAAACTCATCTTGTGCCAATACAATATCCTAATCGCTTGGCTTATCTCCAAATAAACATCTCAAAAAATTGCCCAAGCTTCTATTTACAACCTTTGTCTTTCCATCTATCTGTAGATGGACTATAGAACTAAATCTCATCTCAGTACCCATCTTCTTCCACAAAGTCCTCCAAAAGTAACCAACAAACTTAAAGTCTCTATTAGAAATAACACTTTTTGGGAATCCATGCAATCTAACAATATCTTTGAAGAAAATCTTAGCAATATGCACAACATCTCATGTCTTCTTACATGGTATGAAATTTTACATCTTAGAAAATCTATCCAAAACAACAAATATGGAATCATACCCTCTTGCTATCTTAGGTAATATAAGAACAAAATTTATACTAATGTCACTCCAAGCTTTCTCAAGAAGAAAAATAGGTATATAAAAACTAGTATTCTAACTTACTCCTTTTGCAATTTGACAAATTCCACAAATCCTTACAAAATTCTAAAAATCATTATACATATTTTGTTGATATAACTTATCCTTAAGCAAAAGAAAACTCAATGTCTTATCAATTCCAAAATGTCCATCCAAACCACCACAATGTTTTTTGTTAATAAAATTAACTCTCATAGGACTTCTTGGTATACACAACTAATTATCTTTGAACAATATAATTTCTTGAATGAAATACTCATCATACTTACTTATTTGATTTGATAGATTTGGTGCTCCGCACTCTCTCCACACCTTAGAAAAATAGGGGTAGTATCAAAAAATTCCTTCATTTCATCAAAACCAATAACTTTAACCTTCATCTCGATCATCAAAGAACATCTTATGCTCAAATCATTAGCAACTCGATTAGTAACTCCACTCCTATGCTTGATCACAAACGTAAAAATCTGCAATTATTCAACCCACTTCAGATGTCTTTAATTCAACTTATATTGACTTCCCAAATACTATAAAGCTTTATGATCAATATACCGCATAAACTCCTTAGGAATCAAATAATGTCTCCACTTCTTCAAGGCTTTAACAATAGCATACAACTCTTGATCATACACATAATACTTCCTTTTAGCACACAGATATAGTGTAAATACCCTGTTGTATTATCCTTTTCATATGACTAATACAATAACCAATAGAAAACCAATTGAATGCCCAGAATAGATTGCCATTTCTATCATTTCAATTTTCTTATCAGAAAGTACAATGGAAGCAAACTCAAAACCTTTACATACTATTAGACCGACTGTATATGTACTCTTCTTGAAAGAAAACAAAAAATTACACAAGTCTCGGACCATCACAATGCCTTGAAAACTCATTTATATAGATATGAGTTGCAACAAGCAAAGGGAAAATGTGATTGAGAGGTGTCCAAGGAACAAAACATTACACAAAAGACAAAGAGGTCACAACAGAATGCCAGGTGTATCAAATATTCTTTTAGGTAGGCTCATTCCTATTACTGCTATACTTATCAACTTCTAATTTGTCTCTCATTGTTCCAGATCCTCAGAATACGTGGCTGCTAGGCTAGCCAATGAGGGGTGATCTTGTGATGCCTTCAGATTAGTTTGTTCCTGTTGGTTTTCACTGCTTTCACCTTGAGTAGGCACTATTTCCTTTTCACTTTCTTCTTCCTTCAATTCTAGTGTTGATGTGTCAATGACCTGTACCTCATCTTCTTGTTCCCTATCATTATCTGAACTGCCTTCCTCCAACTGCTGGTCCGAAGGAATATCTGCCATCCATGTGTTAAACTATATGTCATCCGGCCAGCTGAACCACATGATATCATCTTGTTTCTTTAATATATAATCAGCCACCTTTTCAAAACCAACAAATTCTTGCCTCAAAGAATCAAAAAATAACTGGACTTTAACCAATTCCTCTGTCATGGTGGCCCACCAGGCATGCCCCTTTTCATTAACAACTTTATTTATCCTTATGCAGAAAGGTCATCCAATTCTTTACTCCATTCATCCTTATTTTTCAATTGGTTCTTTCTATCCAAAGCATATGGAAATAGATCAAATTTTTTATTCTTGTATTTATTCAAATAAGAAACAATTTTCAGTTGCAAAGCAACTCTCTTGTTATCAAAATCTGTCAAGTCATTAGCAATATCAAATAATTTTTCAATATGGTCATTTGAAGACCTTATAACTGAATAACATAAAAGGGTGATTTCTTTTCCCCTTTTCCCCACTTGTTAACGATAGGCTTGAGGATTTCAGCATGGGTTTTCAGTTGCTCCAATATACTTATTACTCTTGCCAACTGATCAAAAAACAAGGGCCATTCAATCTTATCTACCAAATACATTAGGGCCTTTCTAAGCTTATCCTCATATTGTGTATTCAACTCTACATCTAAAGCCCATAGCTTTATTTTTTCTTCTTCAAAATCCTTAGCTGTATAATATTCTATCCTTTGAGGTGTGTTTGGTAGTTCTACAAGGGGGGTGGATTTAAAAGGTTCCACTAGAGGATGAGGGTATGTTATTCTTGGCCTTGTGGACTTCCCCATTACCTTGTTTTCAAGTTTAATTCTCCTTTTTACCTCCCTATTATAGGCCTCAAGAAGTGTTTCATATTTACCCTATAACTCAGACATGGCTTGTTCCTCCTTCTTTGCAGTATCCAAAAGAAACTTGGAAGATTCCACATTCCAAGATGCTACCTGCACATGTGAGGTATCAGCAACTCTTTTCACAATTAAGCTTCCCATCAAGCCAGAGTCATATGACTGTGATGATGTGGCTCTAGATCCTCTTCTCAGTGACCAACTGACATATGCAACTTGATCTTCAATGAATGCAATGCCTTGAAATTTCTCTTTATTTTGGTCTTGCAAAGTCAATTTAGATGAAATAGAACTAAAAACTAAAGCATAAGCAATATCCCAATTTGGCAACAATAAAATGTTAGATGCCTTGACCATTTTCCTCCCTTCCTCAGGGCTTATATTCTGCAATTCTTTTATCATTTCTTCTTTAGTTTGGTTTTGAATGGAAGTTTCTTCTATTTCTGGATGCTCTATTTTCATCTTTTTACATTTCTCCTAAAAAATGTTCATGTTTTCCCTCCATGCAAACTGCTGAAAAGCCCTAGATTTAACAAAATTGTCATCAGTCAAACATTTATGACTTGCCTACTCTAATATAAGGTCCAATTCCCTACCACTATAATCTACTACAGTTAGATCCAAACTTGGGAGGGAAGGTTCTGGAGGGTTACCCTCATATAATTCTACTTGAGTAATAAAAATACCTCCCTATGATCCCATCTATTCTATCTGTTCACCAGTGAGATGTTCTTCTCCAATCCTCAAAGGGGACTGAGTGGGTGAATATTCCTCAACTTGAGGCCTTTCTTCTGTTATTACCTTCTACCTCTTAGGACTAGTCTCATCAGGTCTCTCCTCTTGGGCTATACTAGTGGATCTTTTTATTTGTTTGCCCTTATCTATAGGAACCCTTCTATTCTGAATTATAATATACCCAAGCCTCTTTTGTACAATTATTTTACTAGCTCCCACATTTGGGGTGAAAGCCAATCTCCTTATGACCTCTCTGGCCTTATCAGGATAGGAATCAATAAAAAATTGTTTCTTTTCATTCATGACATACATTATTTCAGGGAAGACATTCATGAGTTTACTTATTTTGTCAGCCTCTATAACAACATTATCTAAAGGATCATATTTATTATCAAAACAATGAATGAATTCTAAGACCCGGGAATAAACTCTCCACTTTTCCTTTTTAGTTTATTTCTCCTGCAATGAGAATTCATTCCTTATAATTTCCTCTGGATAATAAGAATCGTGCTTGACCGGTCCCAACTTGATTCTATGCCTCAACATCTAATTGAAAAATCCCTCAGAATCACAAAAACGAGGATGAGAGATTGCCATCATGTACTGCTCCAAAATTTTATGCAAAAAGAGCCATCCCCCTTTTGTAATCACAAACTGATGGGCCATTGTGCAGGTAGGGAAAATTGACCCTAATTGCCTTTTCAAAAAAAACATTTCTTCAACTCCCCCTAACTGCCACAAAACTTCAGCCACTCCTACCTTCAAAGGTACTTGGTAAGGAAAAACATGAGGACTCCCTTTAAAACCATATATTCTGAAAAATAGTAGAAACAGAGTAAGGGATGATATCTCCCCAATTATGTGAAACTTTCAAGTCATGGGGGTTATCCATAGGCCTAATTAGACTCATTAGTGCTTTAGGGATTCTAGGATTGTCACTCAATATAAGGCACCTCAGCTTAGAAGCAAAATATCTATCAAATCTAAAAAAACTAGCATTACTTGCATCCTAGGTCATATCTGCACTCCACAACTGGACTAGCAGTATTTCCCCATTCTCCTATCTATTTAGTTCCATCTCATTACCAAAATATGTCACTCCTTTGAACAAAAACATATGCATTAATAGAGAGTAGTGATCAAAAAATTTCTCCACCTTGCCCTTCGCAATCCCAAATAAACCAATGTGAATTTCTTTAGCCAAAAAGGAAGCAAAATCAAAAATAACATCTACACCGAAGGAAACAATCTGAACCATCATGTACATGAAACCAATGGGAAAAAGTTCTTGCTCATCTTCACCAAAAACTTGGCATAAGGTCTTGTATATCTCTACAACCCGAGAAGTAAAAAGAATCTTCTTAAAAGGCTCTCTACAGGCTGCAGTAATTACTGGCAAAGTTCCTATTGTACCAATATGTGCCCTGAGTGCACCTCCCCTGATTATAGCCTTCTTTGCTTCATATTCATTCTCTAATTCTAGCAGATTGATTTGCACATGGTAATCTGATAATGGTTCCAGGTGAAAAACCTCTCTAATTTCTTCAAGAGTAATCGAGACCAGAGGCACACCATCCTTTCTTCTTACAACCCTAATGGCTTGGTCATAATTCTTAGCAATGGCTTCAAGCAAATCATAATCCATGAAAACACTTGGGACAACTAACTTTCCCAAATCAAAATTCTAGACATTAGCATGCAGGGCAAACAACTTCCTTTCTGAAAACCACTTTTTAAATAGGATAAGACCAGTTTGAGTAGTTGTTGCTTCCCTTACCCAATTCCCCTTGTCATACAGGCCATCCGCAATTTTAAGCCTAAGGTTTAAGGAAATCAATTTTTTAACTTGTGCAGGCTCTATAATAGACTCCAGGAGTAATTCTAATAAATCATCATGGACATTCCTATCCATATAGTTAATTTGCCCAGAAAATGGCTTCTTAGGAGGCATTTTGACAGTATTGAGAGAACTAGAATGCCACAGAGGTTATAGTATGAGTACTTACTTGACTTGCTGAACTTGTTCTTCTCTGAACCTCTATAATTAATCTCGAACAACTGAGGAATA
The DNA here is from genome assembly GCA_028749045.1 of Cupressus sempervirens. Classification (NCBI taxonomy): domain Eukaryota; kingdom Viridiplantae; phylum Streptophyta; class Pinopsida; order Cupressales; family Cupressaceae; genus Cupressus; species Cupressus sempervirens. The sequence continues at coordinate 789,928,780 of CM053793.1, forward strand.
GTTTTCACATTCGTACCAAGCTTAACACGATGAAATCAATAGGCTCTTGTGCTCAAAAAATCTGTAATCTTTGTTCACGTGGGACTAGAATTAATGAAAATCTCTTGTATTATACTCTATTTTTTCCACACGCGAAGCTTTCATTTATCATAAATGTATAGGACAGAAAAACAGAGTGGCATCACATTTCCTTTTTTAAACTTGCGTCATTGATCCATGAAAAATCCTATGACCTGGGAATGACAACTAGGCTGAATCAACTTTGTTCTTAACACATTAGCAGTCAAACCAATGAAATACCTTCATCTGTACCTTTCCTTCAAGGCTGGCGCTTCAAACTGGGCCCACAGATGACCACAGACATGTGTCATCAACTCGCTAACTCGTTATACATAACTCTCGAGCACCTTTCCACAACGAGCTAGCGATAACCACTGATCTTACTTTAATTGTGTGGCAGATAATTGAAACAACCTTTAAGAACACAATGGTGGATTCCTTGCTCATTAACTCGCTATACTTATTTATTGCACATCTCCTCATAGCGAGTTAACGAGTGTCATTGATCTAGATTTGATCTTGAGGTCAACAATTTATTGCAATAGTGGTGGGCCACCACTTGCCAACTCACTATACATAACTTCCAAGCACTTCTTCATAGCGAGCTAACGATGGCCTTTGATCCTGGCTCGATCTCATGATCAAAAATCTTTGTACTTTATAAACGGGAAGTGGGTCCATGATACCGCTGTCGCTGAGCTGGCTCAACACGCTGGCACATATATATATTTTTAAATCTCTTGATGACATCACATGTCTTGGGCCACCAGCAAGTCGCAAGTGTTTTTAGTTAGCGACTTGGCGAATTGTCAGATAAAATTAAACTCCAATGACACCACTTGCAAATATTTCCATGTGCCTTTCTTCTTGAAACTGATTGGTCTGGGACATAGTACATGGTCAATAGATCTTCCCACCAACACATTTCATGGCACTGGACTCCACTTTTCAGTATCACACATAATTCTCCGATGGTCGCTACCTCGCTATGCGTAACATACGAGCATCTTGCCATAGCAAACATGCGACAACCATAGATTCAAATCAGATCAGATGGCAAGATTAAAACCCCTTTTTCAAAAGACTTAACAACGGTGATCAAGCAGGCGGGAAAAGAATATTCGCTCCTTGTTGTTTTTTTTTTTCTTTTTACAAAAAAAAAATTGCGACAGGAAAAACTTAAAAGGATAAACCTTAGGCTTTTCACAGATTTTTTGAAGGTATCAAAATATACTATGCCAAAACCTAAAGCCCTATGACTTATCAGAAACTTATCATCTAATTTTTTTTATGATCCTAAGAAAATTTGATTCGCAAAAAATCAAACCAACATATCTGATGTACTCATTAAAAGATACTTTGTCCTCAATTGAGGGATCATTTTTGTAAAATTTAATGTGAATAGCACACAAATTGTATTGCACATTTATCTGCTAGATATCTGGTACGTTGATTTGACATAGTAAATTTCTTAGAGGATATAGAAACTTATTGACTGTAAACAACAGGTATGTTCTTAGAAAAAAAACCCATACTCATTGTAAACGACAGGTATGGACTTAATGCATATTTCATGAGTTGTGGTTCATAAAAACCCATACTCATCAGCTTGAATTGTTTGTTTAATACCCAATGCATTGAGGTGATGCTTACAATTTGAATTCAAAACAACTATTTCTCATCAACTTAAATTGTTTGTTTAGTACCCATTGCATTGACGTGACACTTATAAGGTTGAAGTATTGCAACTTCCTAGAAGGTCTGCCTACTCAATTCGATGATGATCCAACTTTCCTTGATCCTTGGGAGAATGATGCAGGAGCATCAAGGTCAAGGTTGAAGGCACACGAAGACATTAAAGTCTCAAGATAACCAACATGAACATGTTAGAATAGTTGATGTAATAAGACCCTGTGAAAGTCCTTTTTGATATGTTTGTAATCATTTTAGTTACATTTGAAAACATTAATTAACAAAAACCATATGTGTAGATATAAACATTAATCACAACATGTCCAATTTATGTGTAGGTATATTTTCCTGTGAAGAAAGACCATCCCTGACAATATGAACCCAGAACAAAATAATGAGACGATGGCTGCATTGTGGGCTCAGTTCCGAAGAAAACCTGATAAATGTTATTGTCCTTGTAAAAAGTGTAAGGGCTTAAAGAATCGAAGAAATCTAATCACAAAAACCCAAAGTCATTGTAGGCAATATGGTCATGTTGAAGGGGGCCACAATTTTTGTCCATTACTAAATTTGGATTTCCTATTGGAGGAACATGGAGGTGTGAATATCTAAGCTGAGAATAACACTCCCATGGAAGAAGATGATAATGTGCCAGAAGACATGATTGAAGAAGATGGTATTGAGGCAAGTGATAAAGAGGCTCACAATGATGGTACTAGCGAATTTGATAATAATGATGAAGATGGTCTTGATATACCTTTATTTGAGAAGGCACACGAGCCCTTATACGAAGGCTCTCAATTAACTCTACTGTCGACTATAGTGTTGTTGGTGAACTTAAAGGTTATGAATAGTATATCCAATGTAGCAATGTCACGTATGCTAAGGTATGTCATTTTTGTCATCTTCAATGTTAGCATACAATTACTGTTCATTATATTAACAATGCATATTTCTTGTTGTAGGTTGATTAGTGAGTTTTTTTTACCACCATCAAACATTTTGCCTCGTTCATACTGAGAATTATCTGACATTATGGATCATATTGGAATGAAGTATCAGACAATACATGCATGTCTTAATGATCACATTCTATATCATAAACAACATGAATTTGCAATAGAATGCCCTGATTGTCATGTTAGTAGATATCGGTTAGATCAAATAACAAAAAAAGTGCCTCACAAGGTTCTTCAGTACATTCCCATTATTCCATGTCTTGAACGGTTATTCAAGTGCACTAGCTTGGCACAATTTATGGATTACTATGCACGCAATAGAAGTTAGGATGACATTATGTGAATGCCTGCCGATGGTTCTACATTTAAAGAGATAGAAGAAACATGGTCACACTATAAAGAAGAACCTCGTAATCTAAAACTTTCATTGGCAGTGGATGGTGTCAATCCATATGGAGATATGAGATCTGTTTACTCAGTATGGCCTATTTTTGTTATTAACAATACCATTCCTCCTTGGATGTCCATAAAGAGGGAGCAAATAATGTTGTCAATGATTGTGCCAAGTATTTTTTTATTTTATAGTTATCTAAATTAGTTTATAATAGTGCATGAAAATGGTTATAATAATTACGTAATGTTTATGTTCATTCAATTGCTAGGTAAATACCAAGTTAAAGATATGAATGTGTATATTGAGCCCCTAATTGACGAGTTGTTGAAGTTATGGAATGACATCACTATGTATGACATCTCTAGACCAATAGGACATCGACAATTTCAATTCCATGTAATGCCTGTATGGACAATGAATGATGTCCCTGGGCTAACTCATTTTTGCGGTATGTTATATTGTTAAGATTACATATTTTTGGTATGTTATAGTGGTTACACATTACTATTGAATGCTTAAGTTGCGCGTGATCATTGTACATGATCTTTTAGATCTTTAGACAAAAGAAAAATTTGCATGTCCAGTTTGTGGTCTGAAGATGAAATGTCATCATTTGAGAAGTTTAAGAAAGCAGGTAGACACTTTCTCCACCATAATCGTAAGTATCGAATTGACGAAAAACATCTTTTCAATGGGAAAGAAGAGACATCATCAAGGCCACAAAGAATGACACCTCATTTATGGAAGTTGGAATATGATCGACTAAATTGTCGAGGTAATGTCTAATTGGTCGTCCAAAGTTTACAATTTGTATTTTGATATTGTCTTATATTTACTAATGATGTAACTGATGCTCGTGAAGGTTGTCAAGGCATCAATGACCAACTTCCTAGAGGAATGAAAAGTTCTACTACTCAATTTAGTAGGTTACCATACTACAAGGATCTCCCAATCGCGCACTTGTTTGATGCTATGCATATTGGAAAGAATGTAATAGAGACACTATGGAAAATGTTGGATGGAAGGTGTGATAGAGAAAAAATTACCAAAATTTGTACTGATATTAATGAATCTAATCATGCACAAAAAAATTTTATTGAATCAAATAGGAATGGAGATCACATAAATACAGGTACCCTTCCTTGGTTATTAACGGAGCAACAAAGTGATGCATTAAAAGAAGTCATAAAAAAAAAACAAAATTTCCAACAGGATTTGCTACAAATATAAGCACTCTTCTATCAAAGAAAGATGATTTTGGGCCAGGGTTGATGACACATGATTGGCATACCTTCCTCGAGGTAAGTCATGTTTTCTATTTACAGTATATTTGTAAGATTGAATGTAGTACCAGTTGCTTTATTTAATAATATATTGAAATAATCATTTTTTAATGATTGCAGTTCATCCTACCTCTATCCCTTCCACAATAGTTTGACAATAGTATTAAACAAGTTATATATGATCTTGGAAAATACATGAGGTTAAAAGAGTGGTTTTTCTTAGATTTGTAGCTTTTTATTTAAAATCTATTGTATAATTTTATTTGAAATCTCCTCTATGTGTTTTTGCATGTTGAATCTCTTTTAGGTGGTTATCATCTAAAAAAATTGATAAAAAAGATATAAAATATTGGAAGAGAAAAATTCCACAGCTTATGTGTGAAATGCAAAAGTGTTTACCTCCAACGTTTTTCAATGCTCAAGAACACTACCTCATACATCAAGTTGAGGAGATTGAATTGTGTGGACCGTACAAGCTAGATCAATGTGGATGGTTGAGAGGCACTTGAAATTTATGAAGGGATTGGTTCAACAAAGAGCACGTCCTAAGGGTTCTACGGTAGAGGGATATATGATATACTAGACCATGGTGTATATTAGTGAATATCTTTCAAAGTTTGCAGCAGGTATCCATGTAGATCGCATTTGGGATCCCAACTGTAATGACAAATTCAAAGGGGAGTACTTGACAGGGAAAGGTAGATTGAGGAGGGTGACAAGTAATTATAAGTTTTTTTTTTGTAATTTAACAATTCTTATCCATCATCAATATATATAAGTTGTTTCTAACTGGTGTAATTGTCTTCTTTATAGTTGGTCGTGAGTGGGATGCACTACACTTGTACATTGCAAACAATCTTGATTGGATGACAGTGTGGATTGAACAGTCTCAAGAAAATGGTCGCTCATTAAGATGGGATGGTGTTGCATCGTTGGTTAAAGAAGCTCATCGTAATGGAGATCCCAATGTTATGCCAATGGTACTTGATCTAATATATGGCTTAAGAGATACAAAGGTATGCATAAGATTACTTATCATGAGACATAAGTTTAATATCAACTCATAGATCAATGAGAGGATTCTTGACATGTTTGAATAATTTCAGGTCAAACACCACAAAGCTATGTACTACTATGGCTATAAATTTTGCACAAAAAAGTTAGATGAAACAAAGAAAACGTGTGATTCTAGGATAAGTGTTGTCTTCGCAGTCACCAATATTTTATCTAGAACTGACATACATCCTCAACAATCTGAAAATTGATACATGGCATTTTCAATGATATACTTGAGTGCGACTTTGATTCATTCAAAATAGTTTTATTTGTCATCAAATGGTTTAGGTTATGACTGAATCGAAATGATCCCGATAGGATTGTTATTGAACACGATAGTGGACTTACTATGATTAATACAAGGTCATTTGAGCTAGTAGGAGATGAGCCCTATGTTCTTCCAAGTCAATGTGAGCAAGTGTTTTACTTTTGTGTTCCAGACAAACCAAGTTGGTCATTTTTTGTTAGACATGACCCAAGAGGAAGGCCAATAAAGTATAATGTGATCAAGAAGAAGATACTGAAGAAGCACAAGAGGAAGTAAATGATTATCAGGAATGACAGTTACCCAATGATGAAGAAGAAGAAGATGGTGATGATTTTGGTCATGCTAACGATAATGCTGATAATGATGATGATGATGTTGATGACGATCATGATCATGGTGATGAAGATGGTGATGATGGTCATGATGATGATAGTGATCAAGAGGATGATGATGGTGATGAAGATGGTGGTGGTGATGACGATGATCAAAGTGACAAGTTTGATGATGATGATGATGATGATGATGATGACATGGATGAAGATCATGATGATCAATGAAATCTTAAAATATGATCAATGTCAACTATGATAGGGTCTTGTATGACCAAATATTTCTTTCCAAACCATATGTGCACATGTAAACATTAAGTAGAACATGTCAAATATTTTTTTAGATATAAACATTAGTTACTCTAAATTTTTAACTTAAGATAAATGATTTACATATACAATCTACTTTATTATTAATATTTTTTTTGTAAGTCTATTACTTTAATTTCGTTGCTGATTTCTAAGACTTACTAATTTTTTTCACAGGGTCATATGGATGCACCATCTCAGACACCTTCAATAGAGGTAAACATTAATTATTGTAAATTTTAATGTTAATATAGAAACAAATGTCCTATTATTATGTTCTTTTCTTTATGGCTTTGGAGTTATTTTGATGAAAGTATACGAATATTTGATGTCATAAATGATAGGAAAAAGCTACAATGATCACTGATCAAATGCAATCTGAAATACGGGCATCATATCTACATGACATTGGCCTTAGTACTGACCTTGTATTCATCACCCAACAAATTACGCAAAGATACACTGATGAGCTTGTTAAAATTATCATCAAAGGTGACAGAAGTGAGGAGAAAGAGGCACTGAGAATAGAATTGGACCGTAGAATCCAATCTTTGAAAGTAAGCAGTAATAGAGGTTCAATAGATATTAATCTTTTATAGTATCTTATGGATCATGATCTCTAATTTTATGTGTTCTTGTATAGACATATGTGCCAGTTGTGAGGTCACATGGTGAACATGGTCAGAATTGTTACGCAGTACCTTCGTGTAAGTAACACTTTGTTTGTTTTGATCAACATTATAACACTTACCTTTTTTTTTGTGGATGTTTCTCGCTAGTATCCCATTTGATATTTATCCATTGCAAATGTCTTTGCTAACAATATTCTATTATTCAGCTCATGATGAAGTGCAGACTCCTCCTTCAGTTGGTGGTCCACTATTGTCTGCTGCATTGTCGGCAACAAGGACCATGCAAACATCATCGTCTATGCCTAGTAGAACTGGTAAAACCTTGTTTTGCTATATTTTGTAATGTGTTATATTTTGTAATGTCTTTCTACAAGTTGATGAACAATTAAGTAGCATATTAGTGCTTAAATGATGTCTACAGAAGCTTGCATACGCACACCATGCATACATACATACATACATACATACACACACACACACACACATATATATATATATAGCCACACATAGGGAGACATGGACATAGGCAAGGAGGTAGACCAACAGAGAGCAATACTAAAATTGTCATTTAATTGTATGATGTTTCAGTTGATAGAGCAACAGAGAGCAGTACTACTGAAGTTGATCCATTTCCTGGAGCAGTTCGTGTGATTAGTATTGGTTCGTATGGAAGGACATTGTTGCTGAATAAGAAAACTATGTTTCCATCAAGAGAATGAAAGCTTCTAGGTGCTTTAAAATTGATATTATTTAAAGTGTAAATTTAGTTTACTTTTACATTACTCATTTTGGACTAATAAATCCTTTATGTTTTTGTAGGTAATAATGCTTTCTTTGAACATCTTTTTCATATGACATTGAGACTATTTGGACCCACCATACATAAAAGGTACGTAGTTTCATATCATTGCTACATAATTTTTGTTTTCTTCTATTTATTGTAATATATTAAAATTATTAATCAAACAATCTATTTTTTTTAAAAAAGGTAGAATTTACAAGCTGTGGAATTAAAAAATTAGTTGATTGCATCCATTGAGGAGAAATTTGAGAAAAACATTTTTGACACTGGCCTACTTCTGAAAAGAGCAGCAAAGCATATAAAAACTGTGAGGGATCAATATAGAAGGGCTCTTAATGATAACCCAAAGTACGACCGTCCTTCTATGATTCCACCGATGGAGTGGAATGAAATAATAGAAGATGCAAAGGAGAAAAGGCTATGTGAAGATAGAGATAATGAAGCAGCACAGGGCAAAAAGAGGTATGTCATTATAGTATTAAGTACATTGTAATCATGCACTAATTATTGATATTTGTAAATATATAATCTAAGATGTTTGAAATTGTTCATAGATTGCAGGACACATCCATGGCTACAAAAGCGAGAATAGAAAAGGTTGGCCAACACAAACTTGGCTCTGGTGGTTATATGAATCTACAATCTCAAGTTATAAGTAGAGCAATGAATTTTGTATTTTTTTTTAAATATAATGTTGCAAACGGTTTTGTTTAATGAAACCATAAATGGAAAACTGATGTTATCAAGCAAAAAACACAGGGCACAAATTTCAATGTGGAAGTCACAGATGAAGATAGAAAAATTGCCTTGAAGGAAGGCTATAAAGTTGTGGTTGCACACCTACGTGAAGAATCTGTAAGCCTTGTCCAACAATCCAGTGCACCAAATGATATCTCATAGGTAAATTGGTCAGATGAAAAGTAAATGAAATTAAATAGTTGAGAAGATTCTTTTTTGGTATTAGTTTTAAACATAAATTCACTACATAACAATGTGCATAACATTTTATTGCAGCCTTCATATCCTATCACAGAACCTGCTCCTAACGAAGGCCATGATGTGCATTATAGTGGTGGAGGTATTAATTTTCTATTGGAAATTAATTATGCAATTATGAATACAATTTAACATCTTCAATTGGAATTTGACGTGCATCCTTTTTTTGAATATTTCAAAGCATGTTGAACATCATGTTGAAGCAGTGGACCATGTTCCAAGCGTTCAATATGTTGACGTGGTGGCAGATCAAAATGTTAATGTAGATGATGTGGCATTGTCAGGTAAGAAAAAATCATTTTATGTTGTACTCGTACTTAATTACAAACTTGTAACAATTAGAAAAAGAAAAAGAGTATACCAATTTATCGCATTCACTTGTTCTTGCAACAGAGCCCCCTTTAGTGCAACAACCTCCTGCTCCTCCAAAAAGAAGGAGCCATCATAATTTGACATTACATGTGCCAGAAGAGGAGGAGAATGAAGCAGATATGGATGCTCCTATGAGTGTTTTTCTTAAGAGAGCTCAGAAAAACAAAAAAAGAAATGATGTTTTAAAAATCTTCTTTGATAAACCTTGTTAGATAATGAAAGAACTTTGTTTTAAGTAATTTTGTATGAATGATGTGTATTAATAGAAATTTTTAGTTTATGTTAATGAATATTGTTATGTGTTAATAAAGTTTTGATTAGTATTGTGTATTAATGAATTTTATATCATATTAATGAATGTTATGTGATTGTATTGATTGAATGTTATAGTTCATAAATGGATGAATGAATGAATGAAGCATGTAATTAAATGATAATGGGTACTTTAGATTGGTGTTAGGGGGAGGGAGGTGAGGCCAGATGAGCTTCCACCTTCATGTGGTTGGCCTTGTTAAGTAGAGAATATTATAGTATTCTTGAAACCAAGTGAAGCTCAAATTTGTTAAGTCTTCAAACACACATCCCAATTCTCTTTAACGAGACTGAAGTTTTTTCGCTTGTAATAGTCTCATTGTAGTCATCTTTTGGTTCCTTGAACATATAGTTCTTGCTTAGTTTAAATCCAATTTATTAGATATTTGTCCACATTGGAGTTAGTTTGGCATAGAAACTTGCATATTTTATTATATATATTTAGTCAACTGAAAGCAATGTAGAAAGCATTCACATAGTTGATGTCTAACAAAAGAAGACAAGATGCATATACTATTTAGCATGGAAATCCTTGTAGGTGAATTGTGTGTGTATGTACACACACACACACACACACACACACACACACACACACACACACATGTATGTATGTATATAACTTCAAACAAATGTGTAGACTCAATTAGCAAGAGACACCAACCTCAAATCCTACAACGCAGAAGGAACTGACCTTTGAAATGCAACGTGTTTATAATGTAGGTAGATTTGCCTTAGATCTCCTTCGAGGTCTTCAAAAAATCTGCCTTGTACTTATGAATAATCTGCCAAGATTTGAAATAGTGTTTTTCAATAAATGCTCTAAACTTGGAATATACCTCCATAAAAATTTTGCCTTAGATTTGCTCATCATATTCAAAATAAGCCTTCACATGTCTGTTCACTTAGGTATGATTTAGGTCTTCCACAAATTTGGCTTATAATTATGTTCTTGAATCTCTTAAAATCTTCTTTGTATTCAAATGATATTTAATGAATTGATTGATACAAATTTCCTCATACTTGAATCCAAATATCATTATCATTGTCAAAAATAACACAGACATAAACTCATTTTGGTTATTCGCTTGTTATACAAGTTAGTCTTATCTTTTTGGGTCTCACAAGTCATGCACTTATGCATCTTTCGGATATCCACAAGCTATTAGAGATGTTTGGATGGTTCATGTCCTTATTTTTTGTGTGTTGTTTGTAGGGTTTTTTCCATGAATTCTAAGGAGAGACATGTTGGATGTTTGTGATAGACATGTCCACCTATAAGAAAAGGATCAAATTTAGAAAAAATGCAAAGAAAAGCTTGTAAGGGTTTTAGGTGTCTTTAGGCCTAGTACAGCTTGTAAGGGTTTTAGGTGTCTTCGAAAGGGTTAGTGAAGTTATAAAACCTTTGAAAAGGTTAGTGAAATATATTAAAGGCATATATGATTGCTAGTTGTCGAAGTTGACACTTTGTGTCAACTTAGACAACAAATTTCAGTTTATAACTAATTGGTAACAGTCAGATAGTTAGACAGCAATGGTTGTTTATTTTTGTTTGATTATTTAGAAGGGATTTGTCGAGTGTTTGGGGGAGAAGTAGAGTTGGTGTGGTTAGACAAGGCATTGTGAAAGAAATTTAATCAATAAAATAATCTTGTTCTCTACAATTCAGTATCTGTCCCATGGAACAGTGAGTTCCTATGATGTATCAAATGCATTTTGACTAATATTTAATGTGAGAACATTTTATTATTTTTGTTATCTTGTCCATGCATTCTTTTAATTTTCATTGCGGGTTGAGTAAGGAATAATAGACTGGTGCATTCAAACCAGTGACTAGTTAGACACAGTCAACTGTACTTATTCTGAAGTTTCCAATGTAGATTCTCTCCTACCACCTGTAGTCACTGTTATTGGTGGGAGACAATGAGGTTGTGATAATTTATTTGTACTATATTAACCAAATGCAGGAGAGTGGGAAAACTTGGTGTAAGTGCAGTGTTGGATGGTAATTGCTGATGGAGGTTTAGCCTGGATTAGACACCAGTCTAATAGATAGTGGATCATTTCATGTTTGAAGATGTTTGGGGGGTGAATCCTTCATGTTTGGGGGGTGTCTCTGTTACAAAAAATGAGACAATAGAGCACTGCTAGTGTTATGATGGGCAAAATATGTCTTTCATTGTGATAGACTATTTCTAAGTCATCTGTGTTGTTTCTTGCTATTGTCAAGTAGTCTTTGTTTTCCTTGAGACCATGAACAAAATTATCTACCATTTTTGCTAATGATAAACTTTTGACTTGAACAACGATAAAGTTTATTATTAATCATTATAGTGGAACAACTTTTGACTTGTTCAAAAATTTTAGTCGAAAGTGTTGGAATTGATAGTGAACCCCAAGCTCCTAGAAATCACTTGCAACCAAAATGCATGTTACATCTGTGTCTGATAGAGAATATGATCCAAAAAGCATGCCTACTTTGGTGATTTGGCTATTATTGTAGCACTACAAAGTGTCTTATAGTGTTTCTCATTTTCTCAAATAATAGGCAATTAGTTCATGATTTCATCGTATCTTATAGTGGAACAACTCCAAGAATCTTGGGTAAATTGCTTTCTATAAGACTTTCTTGTATAGGACACTCAATAATGTGGGCTAAGTGGTGGGCACAAAGAGGAACAAGAAAGGATCTCTACAAGTGCATGGTGCAGTAGAATTCAAAAATGAAATTGAAGTGCTCTCATATATTCATTATAAGAATCTAGTCAGTCAAATTGGCTTTCATCTCCATTCAACCTGAAGATAAGTTGTTTGAAGACCTGGTTGACTTTGCCAAGGAAAAAAGTACAACTTCACCCAGTAAAAGCGAAAGTTTTTAAAAATTAGAAGTTGTTCTCTAGGATGGTTTGTACTACATATCTTCAAGTAGCTTGCTACAAATGATGGTTTAGGTGTAGCATCAGTTTTATTGAAGCCACTGTATAGTCTTTTGTTCAATTGAGGTTTAGTATTCATTATGTGTTATATTATTCCTAGTGCACTGCAATTTAATTTATTTCTTGTTACTTTTTTTTTTGTTATGAAATTCCTTTTGAAGATTTGTATATTGAAACAAACTTATGTTCTTAGCTAGAAGGTAAACGATTTTAGTAACAGTGCCAAAAGATATATATATATATATATATTGCAATGTATTGCTGAAGCTTGTTCTATTTCAGATCTCAAGTAGTGTGTGAGCTATTGGTGTTTCAAACTACTGAAACTATCAAGCAACAAAATGCTTAATATCACAGTGAAATGAATCACATAATCTAGGGATTAACCAATTCCCAATATCAACTATATGAATGAATCACTATAACCCAACTTCAACAAAACCAAAGGATGGTTTCCTACTCTTCTGGCTCTACTAAACCAAGGCGGGTATACCTAGGGATAATTCTAATGCAACTGTGTATGAAATTATCTTAGTTTCATTGTGATTTTCATCTGTTACCCTCACATACATAAATATCTCACTTCAATTCTTCAATGCTCTCAAACTTGTACACATCCCTTATCAGCAGATCTGGTCATAATTCTCCTAAAATTTACAAATATTCCTAGAAATAGCAGCTACCTAAGGCTCAGGAATTAGATATAAATGAGTTGAGACCAGCATTTATAAGCCTTGAACAAGATTGAAAATAATTTTGATTTTGTAAGATGATTTGATATGTAGCAGCAGAATTTATCCTTGTTTACTTCTGATTTATAGGACCAGTGCCTTATCCATTGGGCAAGAAATTGACTATTGGCGGGAGATCTAATTCAAATAACCTGTATAAGAATTAAATAACTACAATCACCCATCTCCATTCTTATGCAATATCCCTTTTATGAACTCATAAATCCTACTGATTTACTGAAGCATTTATATAATTGCTTGAATTAAAAGCAACAATAAAACCAGCATACAACCCATCCAGACTGCATTCAGCCAAATAAACCTTATTTAAATGACTTCAAAGTAAACAAACCCATAAACTAGAGATAGAAATTGATGGCACAGATATAGCATAAATACCCCTTTGTATTATCCTTTTCAAATGACTAATACAATAACCAATAGAAAACCAATTGAATGCCCAGAATAGATTGCCATTTCTGTCATTTCAATTTTCTTATCAAATAGTACAATGGAAGCAAACTCAAAACCTCTGCATACTATTGGACCAACTAAATATTTACTCTTCTTGAAAGAAACAAAAAATTGCACAAGCCTCGGACCATCACAATGCCTTGAAAACTCATTTATATAGCATGAGTTGCAACAAGCAAAGGGCAATTGTGATCTGACAAGTGTCCAAGGAACAAAGCATCATACAAAAGACAAAAACAATCACAAAAGAATGCCAAGCATATCAAATATTTCTTCAAGTAGGCCCATTCCAGTTTTTGTTGTGAATCATCAACTTCTGATTTGTCTCTCATTATTCTGGCTCCTCAGAATATGTGGTTACCAAGCTGGCCAAAGAAGGATGATCTTGTGATACCTCCAAATTGGTTTTCTCTTGCGGGTTCTCACTGCTTTCACCCTGAGCAGGCATTATTACCTTTTTCCCTTCTTCTTTTTTCAGTTTTGGTACAGAGGTGTCAATAACCTGCACCTCGCCTTCTTGTTTCTCATCATCATCTGAACTTTCCTCCTCTAACTGCTTGTCCAATAGAAGATCTACCATCCAAGTGTCAAATTGTATATCATCCGGCCAGCTGAACTGTAGGATATCATTTTGCTTTTTTAAAATATAACTAGCCTCCTTTTCAAAATCAACAAATTCTTCCTTCAAAGAATCAAAAAAAATTGGACTTTAACTTTTTCCTTTGTCATGGTGGCCCACCAGGCATGCCCCTTTTCATTAATAACTTTATTTATCCTTGTGCAGAAAAGGTCATCCAATTTTTTACTCCACTCTTCATTATTTTTCAATTTCTTCTTTCTATCCAAGGCACAAGGAAATAGATCAAATTTTTTATTCTTGTACTTATTCAAATAAGAAACAATTTTCAGTTGCAGAGCAACTCTCCTGTTATCAAAATCGGATAGGTCATTAGCAATATCATACAATTTTTCAACATGGTCGTTGGAAGACTATATAATTGAATAACATAGAAGGGTGATTTCCTTTTCTCTTCTTCCCCATTTATTAACAATAGGCTTCAGGGTATCATCATGAGTTTTCAATTCCTCCCATATATCTATTACTTTTACCAACTGATCAAAGAATAAGGGCCACTCAATTTTGTCCACTAAATACATTAGAGCCTTTCTAAGCTTATCCTCATACTGCATATTTAACTCTACATGTAAGGCCCATAGTTTTCTCTTCTCTTCTTCAAATTCCTCAGCTATTTAATATTCAGGCCTTTGAGGTGTGTCTGGTATCTCTACAAGGGGGGTGGATTTAAAAGGTTCCACTGGAGGACGGGGGTATTTTATTCTTGGCCTTGTGGATTTCCCCATTGCCTTGTTTTCAAGTTCAATTCTCCTTTTTACCTCCCTATTATAGGCCTCAAGAAGTGTTTCAAATTTATTCTGTAACTCAGACATAACCTGTTCCTCCTTCTTAGCAGTGGCCAACACAAACTTAGAAGAATCCACATTCCAATATGCTACCTGTACATGTGAAGTGTCAGCAACCCTTCTTACAAGTATATTTCCCATCAACCTAGACTCATCTGATTGTGATGGTGTGGCTCTAGATCCTTTTCTCAATGACCAACTGACCAATGCAGCTTGATTTTCAATGAATGAAGTGCCTTGGAAGTCTCTTCTATTTGGGTCTTGCAACTCCAATCTACTTGAAATAGAATTGAAAATTAATGCATCTGCAATATCCCAATTGGGCACTAATAAAATGTTAGATGCCTTTATCATTTTCCTCCCCTCCTCAGGGCTTATATTCTACAATTCCTTCATCATTTCTTCTTTAATTTGGTTTTGCATGGAAATTTCATCCATTTCTAGATGCTCTTTTTTCATCTTTTTACATTTCTCCTCGAAAATGTTCATGTTTGTCCTCCATGCAAACTGTTGAAAAGCCCTTGATTTCACAAAACTGTCATCAGTCAAAAATTGATGACTTTCTTGCTCTAATACAAGGTCCAACTCCCTGCCTCTATAATCATCTATTGTTAGATCCAAACTTGGGAGAGGAAGTTTTGGATGGTTAGCCTCATCTAATTCTGCTTGAGTAATAAAAATATCTCCCTGTGATCCCATTTGTTCAACCCGTTCACCAGTGAGCTGCTCTTCTCCAATCCTCAAAGGGGACTGGGTGGGTGAATATTCCTCATCTTGAGGCCTTTCTTCTGTCATTATGTTTTGCCTCTTAGGATTAGGCTCTTCAGCTCTCTCCTCTTGGGCTATACTGGTAGATCCTATTATTTGTTTGCCCTTGTCTATAGGAACCCTTTTATTCTAAATTATAGTATATCTGGGCCTCTTTTGTACAATTATTTTATCAGTTCTCACATTTGGAGTGAAAGCCAACCTCCTCATGACCTCTCTGGCCTTATCAGGATATGAATCAATAAAAAATTGTTTCTTTTCATTCATGACCTCCATTATTTTAGGGAAGGTATTCATGAGCTTACTTATTTTGTCAGCCTCTATAATAACATTATCCAAAGGATCATATTTATTATCAAAACAATGAATGAATTCTAAGACCTGGGAATAAACTCTCCATTTTTCCTTTTTAGTTTCCTACTCCTGCAATGAGAATTCTTTCCTTATAATATCCTTTGGATAATAAGAATCGTGCTTGACTGGTCCCAACTTGATTCTATGCCTCAACATTTGATTGAAAAATCCCTCAGAATCACAAAAATGGGGATGAGAGATAGCCATCATATACTGCTCCAAAATTTTATGCAAAAAGATCCATCCCCCTTTTGTAATCACAAACTGATGGGCCACTGTCAGGTAGGGAAAATTGACCGTAATTGCCTTTTCAAAAAAAACATTTCTTCCACTCCCCCTAACTGCCATAAAACTTCAGCCATTCCCACCTTCAAAGGAACTTGGTAAGGCAAAACATGAGGGTTCCCCTTGAAACCATAGATTCTAAAAATAGTAGAAATAGGGTAGGGGATGATATCTCCCCAACTATGTGAAACTTTCAAGTCATGGGGGTTATCAACGGGCCTGATGAGACTCATTAGTACCCTAGGGATTCTAGGATTGTCACTCAATATGAGGCATCTCAATTTAGCAGCAAAATATCTATCAAATATAACAAAAGTAGCATTACTTGCATCCTAGGTCATATCTACACTCCACAGCTAGACTGGCAATATTTCCCCATTCTCCTCTCTATTTAGTTCCATCTCATTACCAAAATATGTCACTCCTTTGAACAAAAAAATATGCATTAATAGAGAGTAGTCACCAAAAAAAAATTCCACCTTGCCCTTCGCAATCCCAACTAAACCAATGTGAATTTCTTCAACCAAAAAGGAAGCAAAATCAAAAATAACATCTACATCGAAGGAGGCAATCTGAACCATCATGTACATGAAACCAATGGGCATAAATTCTTGCTCATCTTCACGAAAAACTCGGCATAAGGTCCTGTATATCTCTACAGCCCAGGAAGTGAAAAGACTCTTCTTAAAAGGCTTTCTAGAGGCTGCAGTAATTACTGGCAACGTTCCTATTGTACCAATATGTGCCCTTAGTGTACCTCTCCTAATTACATCCTTCTTTGCTTTATATTCATTCTCTAATTCTATCAGATTGATTTGCACATGGTAGTTTGATAATGGTTCCAGGTGAAAAACCTCTCTAATTTCTTCAGGAGTAATCGAGACTAGAGGCACACCATCCTTTCTTCTTACAACCCTAATGGCTTGGTCATAATTCTTAGCAATGGCTTCAAGCAAATCATAATCCATGAAAACACTTGGGACTACTAACTTTCCCAAATCAAAATTCCAGACATTACCATGCGAGGCAAACAACTTTCTTTCCAAAAAGCACTTTTTAAACAAGATAAGGTCAGTTTGAGTAGTTGTTGCATCTGTAACCCAGTTCCCCTTGTCATATAGGCCATCACCAATTTTAAGCCTATGGTTTAAGGAAATTAAATTTTTAACTTGTGCAAGTTGTACAGTAGATTCTGGGAGTAATTCTAATAAATCATTGTGGACATTACTATCCATATAATTAATTTCCCTAGAGAATGGTTTCTTAGGAGGCATTTTGATAGTATTGAGAGAATTAGAATGCCACAGAGGTTATAATATGAGTACTTACTTGACTTGCTGAATTTGTTCTTCTCTACACTTCTAAAATTTCTCTCGAATGACAGAAGAATAGTTTCACGTCTTTACCAGGCTTAACACAACACAATCAATCAGGCTCTTGTGCTGAAAAAATTTGCAATCTCTGCTCACGTGGGACTAGAATTAATGAAAATCTCTATGTTATACTCTATTTCTCCCACACGTGAAGCTTTCACTTATCATAAATGCGTCGAACAGAAAAATAGAGTGGCATCGTACTTTCTTTTTTAAACTTGTGTCGTTGATCCTTGAAAAATCCTACGATCTAGGAATGACAACTAAGCTGACTCAGCTTTCTTCTTAACACATTGGCAGTAAAGCCAATAAAACACCTCCACTTGTACCTTTCCTTCAAGGCTGATGCTTCAAACCGGGCCCATGGATAACTACAGACATGTGTCATCAACTCGCTAACTTGTTATACATAATTCTCGAGCACCTTTCCACAATGAGCTAGCAATGATCATTGATCTTACTTTAATCGTGTGTTAGACAATTGAAACAACCTTTAAGAACACAATGGTGGGTCCATTTCTTGTTAATTCACTATACCTAATATTCGCACATCTCTTTATAGCGAGTCAACGAGCGTCGTCAATCCAGACTTGATCTTGTGATAGCAATTTTACTTCAACAATAGTGGGCCACACTTGCTAACTCGCTATACTTAACTTTTGAGCACTTCTTCATAGCGAGCCAACGCCACCCTTTGATCCCGGCTCGATCTCATGATTAGAAATATTCGTACCTAGTACATGGGAAGTGGGTCCATGATATCGCTGTCACTGAGCTGGCTCAACATGTTGGCATATATATATATTTTTTCTAATCTCTACATGACATCACATGTCTTGGGCCTCGTTGTGTCTGTGACTTTCAAGTGGGTCATTATATCACTACCGGCATAAAAACCAACAATCCGGCTAGCGATATGGTGAGTTCCGATGAATCAAAATAAGTGTGCAGATTTGTGTATTAATTTAGTCCATTCTCTTTGTAATGTTGCATATTTTAGTTTCAATTTTTTTATAAATTATAATAAATATTTAGCATCTAAGATAAAATTAATTCAATTAAATAATGAGAATATGCAATAATTAGTATTGTAATGATAAAAATGATTTTTAATTTATCTTTATATTAATTTGAGCTACTCATTTTTTTATTATGTGAATAGTTATAAATCCTATAATTTGTGTGTTTTATTTTTTTTATAAATTGATTAATTATATATATTTATTATATATATAAACATGTATATTATCTTAGTTTAATTTATTTTCTTATAGTATTTGAATATTAAATCAATTAAAATAATCTCTATTAGTAATCTGATATACGCTTCCTTACTCCTAACATTTTCTACTAACCATTCCTAAACTATACTATAACTATCCCTTACATCTTGCTTTACTTCCTACCACCCCTTATCTAATTTTACCACTAATTCCCTATCCACTAGCCATTAACTCTTATATCCTTTAAAAAATAACAATATTTAAGCCAAACCTTTTATTTACTACATTTTACTTTCCTTATACATCTCCCCATACAAATAACATTAATCCACTTAACATCCCTATAATCCCAACCTGACGCCAACCTTCCCGAAATTCATGTGACATGGGGTCAAGTGAATCATTACTTTTTTTGTTTTGTGTTTGATGAAATTGACTTACTACAGGGAGGTTTGTCAATAAATATATGATAATACTAAGTCCCATAAAATACTTGAAAATTTCATCCTTAAAATCATTCACTACACATCCATCTCACAATCTATGCATGTAAACTAAAATACCAAATTAAGCATAACTATTCATAGCTTGAAAGTAAATAAACATTCACACATATGAGACAATATATGATTACCCAAAAACCCTCTAATGAGAAGGTAAAACTGGGGTGGGGATGACACCCATACATCTTCACTACTACATTTATAAAGTATATTCAATGAATGTTACAATGTTTGATCATGAAATATCATCTACCCTATTAAAGGTATGCCTTGTTAAAGGCTTACAAATCCTATTACATCTTACCCTATCAAAGGATTTCAAGACCCTATTAGAAGTGTGCCTAGTAAGAGGACTTCAACTTACAATGAAGTAAGCACCCTATTCAAGGATTTATCTCAGCATGTTAGGACCACTCTGTTAAGAGATTTAAATGATTTACCTATTAAAATGTCTCAACAATGATCCTTTTTTAGCACTCTACTACTTGATGTTAGATCACCTCTTTAGATGTATTCTTGATCGTTCTTTGATTAGATGTATCTCTTCTATCCTCTAACTCCTTTACTATGTTCTCCTCTAACATATTCTATAATTCATGTCTCTAGATCACAATTCCTTAAGCACACCTTAATTCTCTTTTTGCATGCACAAAATTCTCTCTCTACTCATCTCCTTACTTACATTCTATATTAGGGTTTACCCTCCTTATGAAGATCTTGGTGACTTAGGGTTAGGTATGAATCAATGACTGTGATTCACCTATTGCTTAATTCTTCTCTTTTTTATGATTGGTTGTGTGTGTTGCATTGGGATAATCAATCAAGATTCATTGTTATCATCTAGGATCTCAAAATATATCCTTAAGTTGGTTCCAAAATAATTTACATAGGAGTTTATGCCATTACAAACAACTATGTCAAAACTGTATAACTCGACACTAGAAGTCCCTGATGCTCAACATCAACTACAACTTCAATGGTAGAACTCAACATCCTTTGATTACTCAGCTCTTGAATCACTTGACATCATCTATCTACTCGACACTTGAGTGGATTGGCACCAACTGTTTACTCAGCATACACTAAGAATCTCACCTGATATGCACTATTTGACATGTTATGCTCCAAATGTATTACTTGTTTGACATGAACTAATCTTGTAAATGACTTAAGTGTATAAACACTCATATGTCAAAACCAATTTGAGATTAAAAATCTCCCCCTTTGACATGAGTGGAAAAAACACTTCATCATGCATGAATATCTTTAACTTATAAGCATAACTTAGATAATCACCATCTTTACTCGGTATAATACAAAATTTCAAAATTTCAAAATTTTGCAAAACTTGACTTTACTATCATACCTCAAAATTTTATAAATCCCCTTGAGTTGATTATTATATCTTGAATCTTTAATCAATACTATTGCTAAATAAATATGCATATGCTATACTTTGTTTATGTCTTTGACTCCCCCTTTATTTTGTCTCCCCCAAAACTGTATCTATTCATCACTTAGTGTCAATGTCACTAAAAAACTTATTATGCTCCCCCTTTCTTATTTCTTCTCCTATTTTATTACTCCCCCTTTTTGACACTTATGTCAAAGGGTTATACCTAAATCGTGTGTTTATCCAAAAAAGATTTATGGATCTCAAGTATTAGCTTCAAAGCTACATCCCAATTATCACAACCTACCTCCAATGATTTTATTTGGATGGCCAAATTGGCAACAAGATAAACTAATCCTTCTAGTATATAAAGATGGGGACCTTTTTGCATTAGTGTCTCTACAAAGGCTAGCTCCTTGTGAAGTATTTCCATGTGTGGGGTCAAAATGGATTGGATGCTAATCAGTGTGGCCCAAATATTTTCTTCTGGAGCATGCAAATCAACAAATTGACCTTGGGAATTCATCAAATTCTTGAAGTGCTTCTAACTCTAAGCTAGAGAATTGGGTAGAGTAATACCTGTTAGCTTCATTTTTGCCTCCAAATTGTCAATATGGCACTATACTTCTTGTGTGAACAAATTTGTATCACACATATTGGTGTAAAGTAAGAAAATATTCTCTAAGATTTTATTTACACTTTTAGTCTTGGTTGCTAACACAACCAAGACTAAAAGTGTAATAGAACTTGATACCTTGTCATTTACCTTTCCTTGAAATTTTCTCTCAGACCATTCAAGTAGTTTGGCATTTGAATCTAGGTCTGCATCATTGATGTGTTCTACAATGAATACCAACTGTTCCATGATAGGCTTGTCTTATTCAGGTGCTAGCAGGCTGAATGCATCAATAAATATATTCTTGATGTCTTGCAATGCTTGCTTCTACCTATGCTCCCTTTTGAGTAGCTCTTGATGCTTTTTCCCTGCAAGTGCATCTTGTAGTATGCCCATTTGTTCAATTGTGATTGTTGCAAGGTCAAACTTTGGTAGGACAATCACTTCATCCAAGTTGACATCAATAAATGATGTAACCTCACCTACCTTGGATGTACTAGACCTTGGTGATTATAATGGTGTCACTTCTATACTCGACCTTTGAAGTGCTTGACTTGAAAGACTAGTAGTTGCTAGTAAGGTAACTAGTATTTTTATTGACAATTTCTCCTCGGGCTTATTAGAAACAATAGTCCACCGAGATAACTGAGGGGGGGGGTGGGTGGGGTGAATTAGTTATCCAATAATTAAAACACTTATCTTCTTTAAAAAAAACTTAACCATTCAAACAAAGTAAATAGCAATAATATAAAGATTCACATAAACAAATGCACTAGATATGTTGACTAAGGAAACCCTTGATCAGAGGGAAAACCCCAGTGGGAATGATGCTCGCAAGATGATGTACTAATATAAATATTCCTTCTTAGAGTATAGACCCTGTTAGGAGTCTGTTACAATATTTAGTAAAATTAGTCCCTGTCAGGAGACTTTGAATCCTTGTTAGGAGATTCCAACCCTGTTAGGAGTTGTGCTAACCCTATTAGGAGTTGTGGTACAATGTATGCAAGAATATCCCATTGCCAAAACATGCAATTTCAACTACGAGAAGAGCTCATTGCTCAAACAAGTAATTTACTATTATTTATCTTCCCTGCTTGTTCTTTCCTCTATCCTATCAACAAGACCAATTACTATTAGACCTTGCAGACCAGGTCATAAACCTCAAATCCAAATACCAAACCTTGGATCACTCAGAAAAACCTTGGCAATGAAGTTTCCTTTACTTCAGCACTGCTTTGCTCAACTTCACATTCCATACTCTTTGCTACTTTCCAAACATTCATAATTCACATATATCCATGCCATGATAAAGGAAAATATCCTTCCTTTATACCAAGTCCATTAAACGATTCCTTGAGTTGGTTGTTAATCCTTCTCAATTAATTATTATAGGACCACATTAAGAGCATGTTACACTTAGCGATAACACAAATCTTCCACCTTGCAACTTGAATAACTTTTTGTACACATAATATTATTACAAGTGACCTTAGCCATGCCATCCTTAACATGTCTTCTCCTAGTCCTCAACCTTGATCCTCAATATATCAAATCTGCTAAGAGATATAACAAGTTTACCCAAACATGCCTCTATAAACTCTATCTTAGAACAAACATTACCAAAACTTACATAACTTCTTCTAGACTTAGCCTTTCTACTTCTAATGTTAACTGAATATGGTAGATACTCAAATGTATCTCTCATAACCATGAGTGGTTGTTATGTTCAACTAGTCAAGCATATCAAATTGATCTTTCCATTGTTCTTCTGTCAGATACCACATAAGACATCAAACATGCTATATTGACATCAATGACAAACTCAGTGATGAGTGTTACATATTATCATCAAACAAATATTCCAAAAATCTCTCTAATCTTCCAACAAGGCTATGTAGTCAAGTTTGAATCTTCCATCTTTCCTCTTCTTTCTTTTCAATTTCAATTGCATCTTGAACTTGTGTTGTAGGCAGATGAGTATCTACCTGTCTTGTTTGAACTTGTGTTCCATCCCATGCTTGAGTAGAAACTTTTGGTACTAACAAATTTTGCACCAATTTGTTGATGTTAGCCATGATGGTTGTTTCTTTCCTTCGATACACTACAATGGATAATGTAGGTTGCATCATAGTAAATTAAGGGGTTTTTGATTTCTCAAGTTTCCACCTCTATAAATGTCTTCTTTGCCTCCTTAAGTTATTCTACACTCACCAATATAGGGTGACTACATAAGTTTTCCTTGGTGGTGGTGTCTAGTAGTATGGTCTTCATGTCCTCCTCTATTAGTGAATTAATGTATTGAGTCATAGTGTTAGAAACATCCTTGATCTATATGATTTTAGTGTCTAATTTTGTCAAATGTAGTGGATTGGCACTCAACATTTGTATATTTGGGATACTCTATTCTAGTTGCTACTCATCTTCAATTATTACCTATTTTTGTTCCCATTCTTCAGTGCCTTCCATATGTTCATCCTTCTCAGTATCAACTTTAGTAACCTCAATTAATTCTTGCTCATCTTTATCTTCACCTACCTTAATAGGTTTCTCCTCAATTACCTTAGATGTTGTCAGCCCATAAATTACCTTCCAAATTTGGGTACTTTTCTGAACAACATCTTCAATTTTAGTTTGGAGAATATTAAATGCATGATACTTAGGACAAAATCTCCCTGCATACTTCTTTATGGCTTTAGTCATCTTAGCTTTACCTAAATCTGGCATCACTCTTAAAAGTGTAGTCTCTCTAATATTCCTTTCTATTGTAAGACTATATTTCCATCTTTTCTCAACTCTATCATATAAAGTATTTGGTAGAGAGTTCGAAATCTCAATTAGAGTCATCTTAAATGTTACCATCATGTCATATACTGACTCTTCTACTTTATCCATTTCTAGCTTTCCAAGTCTGTCAAATCCAATATGTGAAAATCCACTCAAATCTACATAATTCTTTATATTTTCACATAGATAAACTAAATCAGAAGGACTGTGACTTAAAACTTTAAATTGGCTATTATCATCAAATTCTATCCTCTCTTCATATGATTTAGTTAGTGCAATGTATTTCTCCTTTGTCTCTTCTTAGACACATCAACTTGTATAGCTTTCCTAGCTTTGTTTTGTTTTTGCTTGGCTACTTCTTGAGCTTTCTTAGTAGTAGGTCTTGTGCTAGTTTGTGTAGCCAGAACTCTAGGCTTAGGTTTTACAACCTTCTTTAGTTGTTGACTACTAAGGCTTTATATTTTCTTTTCTTCTCTATGGCTATAGGTTCTTCACTAACTTCTTCTTCTCCTTTGACACCTTCTTCAAGCTCGACTTCCTCTTCTCCTTGATCTTCTCCCAGACCTTGTGTCAGGGCCAATGGTGCTTGGGCTGGTACATCTTCTTCTTCATCATCATTATCATCTTTATCATCTTCCTTTGCCCCTACACCATATTTTTCTTTCAATTTCTTGACAATCTTGTTCTTCTTCCTTATCACTAATGTTATCTTTAGATCCATAGTTATCTTTGATTTGGCAACATCACAATTTACAAAGTCATTAGCCTTATTATCTACTTCTTCTTCTGCAAGAAAGGATGCAATTACTATAGATGCCTCATCCACATTGACTTCATATCCTAGTGATCTCAACCATTAACCCTTGGAGTTACAACTTGTACATTTGTGAAATCAGTATCAACTAGAAAGCAAACCTCATTGAAATGTTTCTCAACTACTGACAATGGTATCTTGTGTCTTTGTTTCATTGACTACTTAAAGTCTTCAAAATAGATAGTCATAATAGACTCAAAGCTCTCTCCCATTTTCTCAATGAATTCTCCTATTTGTACTACAATGGATTTGTTTGTCTTCCATGAAACTTTTCCAAAGGAAGGAAATGTGTTCTACATATAGAAAAGTATACATACAAGTATTGATCCAAACTTGCATTGTGCACTCTTGGTTTTCATCATAGCTTAGTATCAACTAGATTTCACTCAACAACTTAAGTGAAAATTTTCATGCTTGACAGTAACATGAAAATTGAAAAACTAAAAGATTTCTTCAATATTCTAAACAAAACTTTGCATCTTTCTTCATGAAAATAAAATCTTTTCAAAACTAAGTCCTTGGAAATAATTATGATATATTATTTAAATATTAGTCCCACACATACCTCTTGATTTCTTAGTTGGAGGTGGTGTCATCAACTAACCCATTGGGTGAAGAGATCCCATCAGAACTTGATGTGCTGCAATCTTCCTTTCTCTTCCATGTATTTTTCATTTCATCTTTGACATTCTCAACATTTGCCTTTTCTTTGCCTTTGTTGAATCACTGCTTGGCACTTTTGACCTTGTTGGGCAATTCTTACTTATGTGACCAATCTTCAACCAACTAAAACATGTAGTTGAATCAACCATTTTTTGCAGTCACTTCTAAAGTGTGTTCTTATGCAATTCTTAGGAACATGTCCATACTCTTGATAGTAGTGACAACTATACCTAGTATTGTAATCCTAATTATAAGATTTTCCATTGTGATTTACCTTTGTCTATTTGTTTAATGACCACTTAGGCTTGGATTTGCACTCATATGCTCTATCTCCATACTTCTGATAGTTATAGGAGTATCCTTCAAATCTTTGTGTGCTCAAGGTCTTGGTTTTGCATTCATGTGCCTGATGTCCTTGTTTGTTGCATTTGTGGCAGTGACCCATGAACTTCTACTTAGGATTCTAATTTGCAGTCTTGCTCTTGCAAACATTAGTAGTAAACTTGTGATAAATTAAATTTTAAATAGGAAATTAGGATATTTGGCAATAATTTTAGTATTATGAGTTGTTAATGAGTAGTATCAGATTTTAGATAGGAAAGTTTATTATATAAATTTATTTTTAAAATAATTAAAAATAATTAAATTTAATAATTAGAGTATAAAATAAGTTTATTAAAGTTTCAGCTAAATATTATATCATTTTTTATTAAAAAAACTATTCACATAGATTTAGCATAGTAGTTCTCCAAGAGTTTATATCAATTAAATTTTAGAAAATTTATTTCAAAAATTTCCTATTTAAAATTTAATTTATTACAAGTTTACAACTTCACTATATTAATTATTAGTTTTTTTTGATAAAATTTAATTGAAAATAAGAATTAATAATATTTATATAATTTTCAAAATATATTATAAAGGTAAATAGATAAGTAAATTTATTATTGTGTAAGAAGAGATAATTATATGTTGAATTTGGTCTATAAGATACAGTCCTAAAAAATAAATTAACAATGATACTATTTAATAATACTAACACAACTATGCTTTTAAAGCAATTATATTTGATTCCACTAAAAAAAATATACTAATTAACATCATTTAAACTAACACTTTATTTAATACAAAACAAACAACTCTATTGCCAAATATCCTAATTTAAAAACATACTAAAAACCTTAATTTTTTAAAAACTATCTAAAATCTGATACTACTCATTAACAACTCATAATACTAACATTAATAAAAAGTAAAAATAAAAATTAAGATATTAAGACTACTAACTTAACTTTCGAACAATAAATTTTCAATGTTTTAAAACATTTAAATTAAACTACCTAACAATTAAAATCTAAATTTTAAACTTATTTTAAATAACTAATCTATCTTTAAACTTAATGTAAATTAAATTTATACTAACTTAAAATTAAACTAATCTAATACTAATTTAAATTTAAAACTAATCTTAATTTAATATTAAAAATATATATATAAATAAAAACATAATCAAAACTAACAAATATATATATATATATATATATATATATATATATATATATATATATAAACTAACTTATACTAAAACTAGAACTTACACTATAACCCCAAACCCCTAACACTAACCGCCCACAACCACAAACTTCCAACTTCCAACCACGTGGGCTCAGGGCCCCATAAATATTTTTCCCCACACTCATGCTGCCCCAAGCCTATTTAAAAGGACACAGCCCAAAATCATGCAGGGCAGTACATTTTGTAAGAGTTGATGGAAGTAAGGGAGGTAACGACACAGGCTATTTAGCCAGTACATTTTGGTGGCTATTTAGCCAGTATCCAGGCATTCTTTATATCACCACCGGCAAATCGCAAGTATTTCCCATTAGCGACTTGGCGAATCGTCGAATAATTTTGAACTCCGGTGACACCACTTGCAAGTTTTTTCCCACATGCATTCCTTCTTGAAACTGATAGGTCTGGGACGTATCACGCGGTCATAAGATCATCCTATGAACACATTTTGCAACATCGGATTCCACTTTTCAGTATCACAGGTAATTTTTCGTTGATCACTATATTGCTATGCGTAACATATGAGCATCTTGCCATAGCGAGTATGCAACAACTGTGGATTCAAATCGGATCCGATGGTAGGACTAAAATCCTTTTTCATAAGACTCAACCATGATGTCCAAACAGGCGGGAGAAGAATATCCGTTCTTCGCCCCTTTTTTCAAAAAGAATTCACGCTAGGGTAAATTATATACACCCCATAGGAAGTATGTCTGTTTTTCATAGTAGACCGATAGTGCAAGGAAAATGTGGGGTACTTGTCGAGGTGCAAATCTTCAGTTATTTAGCCAACTAAAGTCATTTATCTCAACATATGGCTACTGAAGCTGTTCATCTGGACAACATGATGAAGATGAGTGGTTAGTATGTTCTTCAAGTTCCTTTCTAAATTTTTTACTATGAATTTGTTCCAGTTGCAATACATTAGTTTTACAAACATATTTCCATGGATACTACATGGATCCTCAAACTTGAGTTTATAGAAGTCTTAGAAAGTGCATCTTTTAAGCTAAATTTCTCTCATGGATCATATGTTATAGCTATCAAATTATATATCAGATTTGTGTGATCTCCATTAGGCAATTTACGACAAGTCTTGCCTGGATTAATCACAACTGCACGCATTTGTTGGAACTGTTGGAAAAAAGATAATGGGAAAGGACTAACACCATGTTGTAGAAAAACTACATATGTTGGGTTGTTTATTATTTGTTTCTTTTTGTTCATAAGTAAAAATGGATTTGTCATGTAATTGTGCACCTCTAGCACAGTTATTTTATTATTGCTTTTACTGCATAGTATTTCGTGGAGTTTGATATATTTATAAATATTGTATGTTGTCAACATATTTATTCAATGGTTGTAAATAGTAACACTACCTATGATTATGAGATTCATGCTTGCCTTATAGGTTTTAGCTGCTCTATATGCAAATGTTGGATATTCTCAGTCTAATATATTTATTGCTTTGGCTCACCCAGGATGCAGCTTAGGATGCCTTTTTAATCATTGTATATTTCAGTGGAAATGATTCTTTGGATCCTCACCTCCAAGGATTAGGTCCTCATGTACCACTTCCTGAATACATTGAGAACATTAAGATAATGGCAACCTATCTCCAGGTACAATTTTCATCAGTATTTAGTGTTTAGATTTCTTCAATTTCATTTGAAAGATACAGATATTTCAATTTTTATGATTACAATTATCTAATTTGAGTTTGGGGTAAACAAATCAGGACCTCTCAGAGTCGACATGCTTGATTTTTTTGAGTTGCCCACCTATTAATGAAGATTTGATTAGTAGTGCTTCAAGGTACTATTCTTCTTGTGTGTGTGTAATGGTTCACAATTTCATGATTCTGTAATCTACCTGTTTGGCCTAACTTTTTTGGATTCTACAGTAGTATTTTTGCTCCAATAGTATGGACAAATGAATTGTGTCATTAGTATTCTGAAGCCTGTGTGCAAGTCTGCAAAGAGATGGGTGTCAAGGTTATAGATTCATTACTACACTTAGGAATGGGCTCGTCTTCAATCTTCAGAAGATTGAATTTGAGCCCATTCCAGACTGCAGTAATGAACCTCAAAGCTCCTTCAGCATGAGCATATCATGTCCTTTGGACGATCTTTCTGAAGTTGCTCTAACATTGTATCCTTCAGACTTTAGTTTATATCTGCCAACAACAAGACTACTTTGCATCATTAGAATCATAAATAAGGAATGCAGAGGTAAGCTTTTCTGGGTTTTTGCTGAGAAAATGTTGATATTAAAGCAGTGGGGTTGCTTGGCATTTTATGCAAATTTGTTATGCACAAATAGGAATAAATTGAGTTTGAAATGATATATATCAGTTGTTATCTCATTTCAAAATGTTGTTAGCTTTAGGAATTCTTTTATAAGATGTTATATGAAATGATTGTTGGCTAACACCTGCCAAGGAAACATAACTTGCTTCTTCCCACAATGAATTCTGCTCAAGGTTTTGGCATTGTGAAGTGTAGCCTAGTTCTTTATGTGCCAATGGCAATACTGAGAATGCTAAGAGATGGCATGGTTACTCTCATTGATGTTATTTCTTTGTTGCATTATATGAGATTCATTACTACACTTGAGAATGGGCTCATCTTTAGTCTTTAGAAGATTGAAGATGAGCCCATTCCGAGTGTAGTAATGAATCTCAAAGCTCCTTTAGCCTGAGCATATGATGTATTTCAGACGATCTTTCTGAAGCTACATCAACATTGCATCCTTCAGGTGTTTGATTCTTCATCTTTTTTCTTTATTATTCTATAGAACAATTCTTATGGTTTAAGTTTTTTAGCATCAATTTGTAATTTCAGTCAGAAATCTCTATATATCTTTTCCTGCCAGACAGGGTTGCTTAGTTTTTATGTAAATGTCTTTACTTTTGCAACTTGGACTTGAATTCACCACCAATGTTCTTTATACTTAGCCAACAATATATTTGTACCAAGTATAGTTCATTGTAATGGTATTGTTCATACAATGTTGATGCTTACTCAAGAATACTATTTTTATTTAGTTTTATTTGCCAAGTTTCCTTTTTAGTTTGATTTTGAGCTGGTGATGCTTGAGACTTGCCTACAAATACTTCATGTAGTGTCCAGTCTCAAGCCTTGATCACTAGGCAAGCTCCTAGCTCTTATTACAGTTTTCTTACTGCAATGTCACATCCAGTTTGCATGTGATTATATTGACCTAAAGGATCCTTAACCACAAACAACAGTAGTCTCCTCTGCCCAAGATAATACAACTTTGTTTGGATTTAAACAAGAAAATCGTAGCAACATTATTAGTGAGGATTTGTATCTGCTCAGAAATTTCTTATCTAAGAAAGCCTTCCTGAGGGTTGTGAGCTTGTGTACTTCTCCTTTACATCAAAGGTTCAATGTGAACATGTTGCTAAGACCCTACCCAAGGTTACAAATGCAAAGTGAACTAGTTTTTAATTCTTCTCACTAGCAATAAAGCATGTTTTATTAGCCCATTATCTAGTTGGTTCACCTTTATTTCAAATTTAATGCAGGGACGAGGAGCTTCTTGGTCAGGGTCTTGCATTGAATGATGAATTAGATCATGTGCTAGGGAAACACAACTCCATTACTACAGGGTCTCCTCTTACATGAAAAAGAACAAAAGACAGTAGACTAGAATAAATTTGGTAACTTTCCACATTTCAAATGTGGATTATACCTTTGAACTATTGCATAGAGAGAGAGAGGGGGGTAGGGTGTTGCAAAACTATTTCATAGCCAAGGAGACAACAAAGGAGCCTCCTTGTCTCCCCTACCCCCACATGTGAGAGAGAACACTATTGCAAAGAAAGGTACGTAGGCAACAGAGCAAGAACATGCACTAGAGTTTTCCCTAAACTGGGTGTTCCCAAAGGTAAATAATTGAGGTTGTTCCACTTGTTTATTTTCATATTTTCCATTTGAATGTATGCATTAGGATCTATTATCAATAACTCAGCATAATATCTGTGTTGGTGACTTTGTCCATTGGAATTGGAATGTGGAAGACAGGTATGTGCCAACATTTTATAAAATTTGAGAGCACATTCTTTTCCCTCCATTTTTATGGTCTATGGCAATCCAAATGACTGTTAGAAAAACCAATCTCAAAGTTTAGAATGGTAGAATGATAATATCTTCATGAGTTGATTTATAATCTTGTGTCATTTATATTGAAATATAAGTATAATAGGTTAAATTGTAGGTTCAATTTGGGGAGGGGTTAGGGTACATCTTGTTTGTGAATTCTTTTAATTTTTAAACGTAAAGAATTAGTTTCTAGGTAGATTGTTATTCATGATCTTTGCCTTTCCACTGGTCTAGTGGTAGTTGCTTTGCTAACATGGTGCTTCAATGCCTGATATACACAAAACCTCTTGTAGCCTATCTACTCCATGGATTGCATTCTCAAAAATGTATGTTATCAGTTCTCAATAGATTTATCCTTAGACACAGGTATTGCAATATTAGTCGTGGCTTGCAAAAACAATAACCTATACTATTTGTTGGGTCTGCTTAGGTCAGAAAAGGACTGGTGCTTCATGTGTGAGCTTGAGTTTCTTGTCTCGAAGGTGAGAGGAGGAGATGGTGCCTTATCACCAATTAGAATACTTTCTAGAATAAAAAACATTGACAATCACCTTGGATATGAAAAACAAGAAGATGCTCATGAGTTTTTGAGGTAACATGAATTGCAAAGTGCTTAGACTCTTTCAATTTTTAAATCATATCGACATATATCAAGATAGAAATGCTCATAGAAAGGAGTATTTAAGGATATGCTACAAATTATGTGCACACAAAAATTAATCTCCATTGATGTGCTTAAACATACTTACATGGCACACGCATGCATGCTCGCATGTGCGCGAGCACACACAGATTGATATCTTGTTTTTCTTTTTCCTTTTAGATTTACAATTGATACTATGCAGTCGATATGCCTTGATGAAGCTGGTGGAGAGGAAGCCATTCATCCAATAACACATGTGACTATGTTCATTCAACAAACATTTGTGGTTATCTTCAGTCAAAGGTGGTGCTAGTATTAACTTTAAAATGCAAAAATGTCAATGAACAAATACACGTGATTTGTAGATTTTGATTATAAAATTTATTTCTATATAAGGAGTTCAGATTAGGGGAGTTGGCCTAGTGAGCTGACATGGCGAGTCGACTTAAAGTGGCGAGTTGGTGGGGCAAGTGGGGGTGACTTGGTGAGCTGACCTAGAGAGTTGGCTTAGGGGGCGAACTTGGTGAGTGAACTTAGAGAGTCGACTTGGTGAGCATACTTCAATTGTCAGCTTGGCAAACTGACTTGGGGAGCTGACCTGGCGATCTAACATGGTGAGTGGGCTTAAAGTGGCAACTTGGTGGGGCAAGTTGGTGAGCTGACTTAGCGAGGCCACTTAATTAGAGATGCGACACGACAAGCTGACTTGGTGAGCAAGCTCGATGAGTGGACCTAACAACTGACCTTGATGAGGCACTTTGGTGGAGTGACTTGATGACTGAACTCAAAGAGTCAACTTGGTGAGCATACTTGCACTAGTACATATGGGTTCATTTTTTGACATTTATTGGTCGAATTTCTGACCCAAATTTTGACCAAATTCGACCAACCCATTGGTCAAATTTTTTTTGGTTGAAACTTTGACCAACTCACTGGTACATGATTTGTCTCAATCATATAACTAATTGTATATTCTTCATATTAGTTACTGTCGGTTTTTTTCAAGCATTCTATAAAAGAGTTCACATGCCTCGCATATGATATGACATTTTGCATGCATCCTGCACTCTCTTTCATCCAACTAATGATGGATTATGCAGAGTCCTCTAAAACCATGATGCTAAAAAACACACAATCAAATCCAAAATGAACTTGCACTACAAATGGATTGTGGAAATCTGATATTGGTAAAATTGCATGCATGTCTACCAGGACAATCACAACTTAAACATACATTTTTCCTAGTAGACATGCATGCAAAATTAACAATATCATATTTCCACAATCCATTTGTAGTGCAAGTCATTTTGGATTTGATTGTGTGTTTTTTAGAATCATGGTTTCAGATCACTTTGCGCAATCCATCATCAGCTGGATGAGAGAGTGTAGGATGCATGTAAAATGTCATATCATAAGCAAGACATGTGAACTATTTTATAGAATGCCTAAAAAAAATTTACACCTAGCTGTTGGTGGAAATTTCCACCTTCATTGGTCAAAATTTCCACCAACTCCTGGGCTTTTTCTACCTTTGTTGGTGGAAATTTCCACCAATGCTTAAATTTTTTTCTACCTTTGCTGGTCGAAATTTCCACCTTCATTGGTCAAAATTTCCACCAACGTCTAAATTTTTTTTCCACCTTTGCTGGTCAAAATTTCCACCTTCATTGGTCGAAATTTCCACCAACGCGCAAATCTTTTTTCTACCTTTGTTGGTCGAAATTTCCACCTTCATTGGTCAAAATTTCTACTAATGTCTAATTTGTTTTTCCACCTTTGTTGGTCAAAATTTCCACCTTCATTGGTTGAAATTTCCACCAACGTCTAAATTTTTTTCCACCTTTCTTGGTTGAAATTTCCACCAATGCCTAAATTTTTTTCCACCTTTGTTGATCGAAATTTCCACCAATGTGCAAATTTTTTTCTACCTTTGTTGGTCAAAATTTCGACCAATTCCTGTTTGAAGACATACAATGGCTTTGGTAGGTTTTCGACCAATAGATTGGTCAAAATTTTGACCAACCAGTGAGTTGGTCAAAATTTTGACCAGAAAAATATCCACCAACAGGTTGGTCGAAGTTGGTCGAAAGTTGGTCGAAAATTAGGTTGAAAATTCGACCAATAAAGGTCAAAAAATGAACCCAAATGTACTAGTGTTAGTTCTTGGGTGAATTCTGACCTAAGCCAAATTCTTACACATAGGAAAATACTCTCGAACTAAAGATAAGTCCATGGCAAGAAAAGTGATGTTGATGTCTGCTGTAAATAAGAATATGACCCAAAATAGACAAATATCTTCAATTTCATTTGAAATGGGTTTTATTAGGAAAACAATGAGAAAATATGTTAAGAGAAGATTAATTGTGGATGACAATACTATGGAGGGATTTTGGGCAATCATGTGTAGAGCACCTCGTTTTGATAGGATTGAAGAGTCATTAAAAAATTTAGTCATATCATTTTGGATTGATAACACTCGTCCTTCATCAAATAGTAGATATGTTATCAGGCATAGGATTGCATCTGTCAATATGAACATCATACAAAACATTGGTTAGACACAATATAGCATGAGTTATATGTGTCATTTTGTAGTGAACATCCTAATGTAAAAATTGGGCAAATGTTGTTTGAAAAATTGAAGCCATACTTTGTGAGGTCAAACAAAGTGTTTGAAACATGTCATCATCATATTGAGTTTGATCTCCACTATCAAGTATTTTAAGAGTTTGTAGAAGACACATATGGTTTTCATGCTGCTCCTCCTAGTAGGAGAAGTGAGTTTATATCATCCATTCTATGTGACAAAATAGATGATCCAACTAGTCCAATAAATTGCATCAAAGGATTATGTGAAACATGTGGTGAATTGGCTCTATTTCCTTTGAAAATTGAAAATATTGATGCAACAAAAAAATTGAATTGCAAAAGTTACAAATATGTCAAGAATGAAACAAAGTTGGGAAAAGAGACAAAAAGGTTGGAATATGTTGAAGAGGAGTTACCTGTTCTAACATTGATGAACAGATTTAAGAATTTGATTCAACCTTATATTTGTCACACATTTTTTGCAAAGTGGCAAGCACAATAGTTTCAAACTTTGAGAGATAATTTTCCACTTGGAACGATTGTATTAGTTGTTGATTTTGTAGAGAACTATTCCTTTGTTTCTCAGAAAGCAATTCAATTAGATTATTACTTTTCTAAGCAAGTCACTATTATGGTACATGTTTGTTATAGACATGCACAGTTAGATTTGAATGGTGTTCAGAGTACAATTCAAGCATGAGTAATTAAAAAGGAATATCATTTCTATATAAGTGATGATAAAGAACATGACATTCACTATGTCGAACATTGATTCAATATCTTCTTTTCTTATTTGAAAGAAAGAAACATAAATGTTGATAAACATTATGTTCAATCTAATGGATGTGCCACACAGTTCAAATTCTAGACCATTTTATGCATTATGTTGATATCATCACAATGAGAATATAAAACACATATGGAATTTCTTCGAGAGTGTTCATGGAAAAGGTGAACATGATGGTGTTGGAGCTTGCATCAAACATGCTCTGCAAAAGTATCAAAGGAATTATCAAGGAGTTCGTGTAAATGATGCACATGATGTTGTTGAATGGTGTAAGAGACATTTTGCATTAGATGAGGTTAGGACATCATCAACAACGATTTGACAGGTACCATATAGAGTCTTTTGGGAGATAATAGGTATGGATGTGTACATCTGTTTAATTTTTATGCAATTAAACTATAAAATTTTATTGTTAGTTTTATTTTTCAATTCATTGAATTTTAAATTTAATTTGTCGATATTTTCAATTTAATGAACTTTCAGGTGTTAATAAAAAAAACATGCATGGTTGCAAGAGGATAGAAAACATACATTCTTTACATTCAGTCATGAGTACAGATAATTGCAATTGGACATTGAAGACAAGAGAATATTCATGTTTTTGTGATAGTTGTATTGATGAAGATTATGAAGAATGCATCAATAAAGCACGTGGATATACAGGTGCATGGATTTCAGTAAAACTTGATGTTACTGATACATTTCATAAAGATGATGAAAATTTTGATGATATTCCATTGATTTCTGATGATTATGATCATATCTTTAGATTGGTAAAAGTGGGTAAGTATCATAAAAAATAATTTGAACAAGTGTTATTTAATTATCAATTTGAACTGTCTTATATATGTATCGTACACATACACATGTATACTTGTTATGTAGGAGATATCTTTGCAGTGATTGCTGAGCTTGGAAATTATGAAGGCGTCAGTTATTATTTATTGCGATGTACTGCAGAGAGCACAAAGTTATATGACCCTGAAGAAAGTGATGGAATGTTGTTCCCCATTGGTAACTTTATATATATATATATATAGGTAACTTCATATTTATTAAATTTTAAAATACTTAAATTTGTGGTGTAAGTTCTATTGTGATAGAGGGAACATATTTGAAGCAAGACAAAATAGTCCAACATGGAATACACTTTGTTGATTATCAACCTAATGACAAGATTTTACAATACTTGCTATCGGGCTTTGTCTACATCTAGTCAAAGTTAAGCGTGCATGTCGCAAGTGGAGACTAGACAGTGAAGATCATGAGAAGATATTACATGTTATAAGTGTACATCATGGTTGAACTGACATTTGAGATTTATTTTATAATAATTTGAATATCAACTTCTTTTCAAACTATTGAATTTCATCTTGAATTAAATGTGTTTTTAATTGTACGATCATAGTCTTAGTTATCATTAGTTTATTTAAAAACTATATAAATTAATAATATTAATTGTACCATGGATGAATTTAATAATTTAACAACTTGATATAAATAGGCTAAGTTAGTCCGAACTTACACAATCATTATCTATAGATATGTATCAAAAATATCTTAAATATCAACTTCTTTTCAAACTATTGAATTTCATCTTGAATTAAATGTGTTTTTAATTGTATGATCATAAATTCTTAATTATCATTAGTTTATTAAAAAACTATATAATTTAATAATAAATTAATTGTACCATGGATGAATTTAATAATTTAACAACTTGATAAAAATAGGCTAAGTTAGTTCGAACTTACGCAATCATTATCTATAGATATGTATCAAAAATAATTTAATATGTTACAATTCTTAAATATCAATTTCTTTTCAAACTATTGAATTTCATCTTGAATTAAATGTTTTTTTAATTGTACAATCATAAGTTCTTAATTATCATTAGTTTATTAAAAAAACAA
Source organism: Cupressus sempervirens (assembly GCA_028749045.1). Lineage (NCBI taxonomy): Eukaryota > Viridiplantae > Streptophyta > Pinopsida > Cupressales > Cupressaceae > Cupressus > Cupressus sempervirens. The sequence goes on from CM053793.1 coordinate 789,966,214, forward strand.
TATAATTTAATAATAAATTAATTGTACCATGGATAAATTTAATAATTTAACAACTTGATATAAATAGGCTAAGTTAGTTCGAACTTACACAATCATTATCTATAGATATGTATCAAAAATAATTTAATATGTTACAATTGTTAAATATCAACTTCTTTTCAAACTATTGAATTTCATCTTGAAAAATGTTAGTTTATTAAAAAAACTATATATTTTAATGTTAGAACTTTATTACATCTACGGTCATACTCTTAAAGTTTAAATTAATATGCTTTTAAATATTATATTTTGTAAAATTTTTCTAAAATAATGTATTGGCTTACCTAATTAACATATTTTTATCCTCATAAACTAATATTGATCTTTAGCGGGTTAGTAATTGATAATTTAAGAAATATGTATTTTTCTAACTTCCTACTAATTGATATAACAAATTTGCATCTTTATTCAGGTACTAATTGATTTACCAAATTTATGTATCTTTAGTCCTTCTAATTGTTTATTTCGTATAATGATTACAATTAAATATAATGTTTTAAATTTATAATCTAAATCATTTGGGTTAATTTAGTAGTTTTAAGCACCTATATTAATTCAATTCAATCACCCTATTTAAATTATTATTCTTTTTCAAAATTTTAAATTAGGTTCATAGATCAATTTGGAACTTCTTTGAATATTTAACTATTGAAGTACCTATATTTAGAGAAGTTAATTTGATTATTTTATAATGATGACAATAAAATCTAAAGTTTAAAAGGTATAATCTTATTGATGAAGAATGTTCTACTATAAGTACTATAAAAAAAATAACACACATGTATATATACATGCACATGTCTCAAGATCATGTTCTATAGCTAGATAATACAAAAAAATTACACATATACACATATACATGTCTCAAGAATAAACATCTACAGATCTAATATATCTATACAACTGAAATGCATACATATGCAAACTGTAAATCTCGAATAAATACATGTACGTAACAAAATATAAAAAGTCATATATACATGTGACCATCTAACTACCGAAGTACTCAATAATCAAATAAATAGTGAAACATATGTATACATGTATGTCATCAAGGTACTAAAATACACATATGTGTATGTAAATTGTCTCCAATATATAAATGCAACAAAATATATATAAAGATCTACTACTAGAGGAACCCCTCAAGACACATACGAACAGAATGACCCTCTGATCAAGTCTCATGCACATCCTCTCACCGAGGAGCATCAATCGAGCCCTGCAAATATATATACATATACATACATTAGAGTTCTATCTAAACATATTATATACATGTACATGTACATTCAAATTAAATACAAACTTGCATATATATACTTTGAAACGTTTAAATAACTTTAAACAAACTATTTAAAACTCAAGTACCTGAGCACTACCGGGTGCCTCAATAGAATCATCTCTCTCATGTACATGATGCCCTGAACCAACACTACATGTAACCATGTGCTCAACGACCTGTGCCTACATGATTTATTATAGTTAAAGATTAAATTAAATATCTATATATATCTGAATTAAATTTTTTAATAAATTCATATTTTTTAATTTCATATATATTTAAAATTAAAAATAAATTATATATGTACTTGGGTCTCTAGAGGTGGAGGATGATCAGCAGACTTCATTGTATCATTTATCGATGCACCTGAGGCTGAATCTCCAACACCTACTGAACCACCCTTAGCACTATGTCCAACTACTAGTAAATCTGAGTGAAGTGGACTGTGTAACCAGTTGGGTAATGGTGCTGCCAGGTCGTCCAAACAACAGGTCCATGTACAATGAAATACCCAAGTTCAAACTAGTATCAATCTCAAATAGGCCTCGCAACTACTCACCAAAATCATCAAGACCCTTAGTTGTGATCTGGACATCTCCAACTCATATGCCCGAGTCATCTGTAGAGTGTCGTGAGCCTAGTGCCAAATGTTGTGAGCTACGCACAGGTGTATCATCTGTCACTGGTGTGGTAGCCTGTATCTGTGGAACTACGCCGAGGCTTTGATGTTGTCTAACAACATCCATCACTGAGTGAACTGAAATCCCTTGTGTATCAAAAATATAACTTATAATGTGCAACATATCCTCCAAAAAATACAGTGCCAAATCTATATGTGTCTGATGTCCTGAAAGACCACGAACATCACCTGGTAGTGGTAGCCCAACAACTCTATATGCATCATCAGAGGAGGTACTTGAAGTGCTACTAGATGCCTCTGAAGATGGTTGACCAAGTGGACGAGGACGTTGACTATGAATATAATGACCAATAGAATCAGATGTGACACTAGCGGCCTCAGATGCAATGTGTCCAATAGTGTCAATTGCTCCCCTCTAGGAAGCAATGAAAACTCTATCTGCAATAGGTGCATGTGCTAGAGTCACAGGAGGTAGTCTTTGTCCAACAAACTGTCTGACATTTGGAGGTGGTAGACGATGTGCATTGCAATACTGGTCATGATCTGTGATCCAACCACGCCGTTGTCCATAATAATCAGGAACAACATACAACTGATGTGCAAAATAAAGAGGTATCTGGTCATTATTAGGATAACGACCATGTGCAACTAAAAACCAAGGATAGATCATGCTCGCAATAATAGGATCTCTACATCGTGTGACTCGATAGCCTCTCACCCTACCCTATGCTCCCTCATATCCTGGAAAGAGCTCTATTTTGATATGTCTTTAGGGGCCACCCTCTTGACGTCATCAAAAGATGCATCTCTTGAAATCTCAACCCTAAGCTCCCTAGATATGGAAGCTAATATGTTAGGAGTAAATGAATGGTGAGCTCTAAATCTAGCTCTTAGATCTTGTAAACTCTTACATATCATAGCACATATGTCTCTATAAAGACCATCATCAAAGGACAATATAGACTGTTGTAGTCTAACAACCTCCTGCTCTGAAAATGCAAATAAAGCATTGATATCGATGTGTGGAGGTGGTGTAGCAGGACCTCCAGCAGGAGCTGTAGGTGCAACCTGACTTGGAACATGAACCACACCAAGAGCCACGACAGGACCTACACCACCTGGAGCCGCACTAGAAGATGGAACATGAGTCACATGATGAGCCCTACCTTGAGGTACACCATGAGCCCCACCATGAGCTACAGCATGAGCCCCACCACAACCAACACAACGAGCTACATGAGGAGCCGAAATAAGAACTGCATCAGGCACTGCAACAGGAACCGCATCAACCTATGCCATAGTAGGAATTGCATCAAGTGCCGCACTAGGAGACGCAGCAAGCTGATCATGTGAAGCCATATCTGTAGAAATCTATCAAGAGCTAAACTGTCTACTGTACACAAATTTTTTTTATTTTTAATTAAAAATTATACATGTAATTGAATGTACATCACACATGTCTAGATAATCTGTAACATGTACATATATGATTTGATAAAATGTAAATATATGATTGAATGCATATACATACATACATGAGAACTTTAGAGTTAGAGACATACATACATACATGTGATAATTTAAGCAAATTCATTTTGTTGAGACATCATGTGTGGTGTCACAAAGGTTGGTCACTTGTGAATCCTTCTAAATTTAGTCTTTAAATGTGTAATTAATTATAAATTTGAACACATTGGTCCATAAATCATCAATTAAAAAATATATAAAATAATCTAACATGATCTAAGGATAAATTAGATCTTATTTTATCCCCTAGATCAAATATTTGGAGTAGTTAAATTCTAAAATATATATAATAGTTTTCCTATTTTGTAACTTTTGATTACTAATTGTATAAAAAATATAAAGGGTTCATCTTATTAGATATTTAAGTAATATGTTTTTATAATTTTCTAAGAAGTGCAATTCAAAACATTGAAAGTTATATGAGACCTTGATTCAAGTTTTCTAGATTAAAATACATTAATATATTATGGTCCATTGTGTTATTTCTATAAGGAATTAATCATATAGTTTATGAGTCAATCTCATTGACCCATGTTTCAAGAGTAGTGATTCACATGAATCCATTTCTCACAAGAATGTCTTCTAAGTTTATCAATATTATGACATGTTTTGAAAAGATTTTCTATATTTCATTTAATAATAATTTATTCAAGATAAACTTTCAAACATGAAAATGTGTTAAATTAACTATATATATTTACTTATTATTAATTAAAAATTAGCTAAGTCTACTGTACACTTAAAATACATTATTATATATTATGACATTGCACGTTATTTCTATAAGGAAAATATAGAAAATCTAGCTAATTTAATACATTTTTAATTAATAATAAGTAAATAATATATAAGTAAACTTAGATTTTTTATATTTCATTTAACAATAATTTATTCAAGATAAACTTTCAAACATGAAAATGTGTTAAATTAGCTATACACACACACACACACATACACACACACACACACACATATATACACATATATACTTATTATTAATTAAAAATTAGCTAAGTCTACCAGGTACACTTAAAATACATTATTATATATTATGACATTGGACATTATTTCTATAAGGAAAATATAGAAAATCTAGCTAATTTAACAGATTTTAAATTAATAATTAGTAAATAATATAAGTAAACTTAGATTTTCTATATTTCATTTAACAATAATTTATTCAAAATAAATTTTCAATCATATAATAAGAAAGTTCAATAATATATTTACTTATTATTAATTAAAAATGTGTTAAATTAATTAGTTAGATTTTCTATATTTTCCTTAAATAGAAATAACACAATGTCATATTATATAATAATGTATTTTAATGTGTGTTGTTTCCAAATAAGTGAAAATAGTATCATTTGATTAAAGATGTTGTAAATTATAATTTAGATTTATGAAATAAAAAATGCATGTGCACTCAATTTTTTATCATACTAATTTGTTAACCATGTATCTCCAAATTTTCATATAGATGTTCAAGTTTAGGTTATCTCGAGGAAAAAAAAAGTCAACTTTTGACACCTTTTTTAATTCCTTATTTTCAAGCTTTTATCCAAACTAGTTTTTAGATCATTTACAAGAATCTCAATTGATATTTTATCATGAGATATGTTGTCCAAGGTCTAATATAATGGCTAAATAATTTTTTATTAATGTTTTTGTTATCATTTGTTCGCCCCGCCAAGTTTCAAATTTCAAACGTCCAGCCCATCCAACGGCTAACTCCCAAAGATAATACTATTTTAATGCCAAGCCTTATAATATATTTTGCGGCTCGCAAGTTCTCTGCCATCAGATCTGAGGAAGATCTACGGAGGGTGCTATCTCGCTATGGTAAAGTTGTGTGAGATTTATGTTAGCGACATCGTGCCCTATTGATGCGTGTCTGGTGGGTCCAGTTTGCAGGTCATCCAAGACTCTTTGGCGGGTCGAAAAAGTTTCACGACGGGTCAGAAAGGTTCCACGGCACCATGGGCGCTATGTCGCTATCGTGTGTTGGCTGAAAAATCTTCATAGCGACATAATGCCCGACAGAAATGTCTGATGACAGGTAGGTTGCGTCATCAGGAAAGTTTTACGACGAACAGTCAATTTTAAAGGGCCGACAAGTTCAAAAGGCGGCAAGGTGCCATGTCGCCATCAAAAAACCCACGAGTTTTTTGATAGCGACATAGCGCTCGGCCGGCCAAAGGTTGTTTTTACGGTGAGTCCCAGTGTCGGCGGCAAGGTTCACGGCAACGGAAAAGATCAATAGCAAGAGCTTTAGGCAAGTGGTTGGGTACCATTTTGTACCTCATCTACCCAGTTGGTGGAGTCTGGTGCCATGGTGGCAAATTATTTGAAGACACGTGCAAATCAAAAGGCATGTCATCGTTGGGCGCCATGTTGCTATGGGAAGTTGGCCTCGATTTTCCCATAGTGACATAGCGCCTGGGCACCACGTGTCTACTTAGTAAGGTCAAAGCAGTACGGACCCTCTAGGTTGGTGCCTTCTCAGACCAAGGTGGTGCTTCGTTAGTCCAATGGGGAACAGCCACGTATGCCAGGTCAAAATACAGTCAACGCATGGGACCAGATCTTCAACGTCGCCAGTGCAAGAAAAGGTTAACTCCTCCACAATCAGATCTGCAGAAATCAACGGCAGGCGCCATCGCGCTATGGATAAGCCACACGAGTTTTACCATAGCAACATGATGCCCTTTCGCCACGTGTCAGTGGGGCCAGGTCTTGCCAAGGTGCGATCGCTGAGGTGATGCCAGGTGTGCTGACAGAGGAGAAGCAAAGTGCAAGGTACGATGAGTCTTCACGATCGCCAGATCAGGGCAGATCAAAGGAAGGTGCTGTGTCACTATGGTAAAGTTGTGCGATCTTTACCATAGTGACATAGCATCTTGCTGACACGTGTCTCGCTGGAAGACCAGGGTTGGCGGTTAATGGCTTGCAATTAGTGTGATCATTACAGTTAATGATAACAGTTTAAAGGGTGGCGCGATTAGTTCAATAAAAGGAGGTCAACCACAGAGGACTTCCCAGGTGGCAAAATGAAAAGAAGCGATTGGCTCGCGTGGCCCAGTTGGCCTATGAAACTAGGTTGACTCTCTGACCCCCCCACTGATTCATGAATCGAGAAACAAAGGTGATCAATTTTGTTGCGTGATCTGATCTTCATGATCAATCTCGACCTACTAGAAATGAATGTGAAATATAGGAAGAACACTCCACCATCCCAGTCAATCCATCTACCCAGTCAGAACATCAATGGCGCCATTTTCAGTCCTCTCAGGACACCTGTTGCAACAAAGATCAGATTTTCCTCAGATTCCCATGATTGTCCTCTGTAGGACTTAATGGCAGGTAGTTGTAGGGTCACTTCAGTAGCAAAAGATCTCAGTTATGCCTGGACTATAAAGGCAGATATTGTAGTTTTTGTAGGGGGGACCTTCTCTCTAATTTTCCTCTGCTTTTGCTTTGCAATTCTAGTGTAAACTCCCTTGTGCCTCTGAACTGTTTGATTCTCTATTTATCTCCTTCAGCCATTGGTATTAAGTGTGAGAATTCTTTGCCTGTGCCATTGTTTTGTGGAAATCTATAATTCGCATGACTGTATCTCTGCTGGCCTGTGAATGATATATAAGTGAATTTCTTCCTTGTGTCATTCATCTTGGTTTTCTGATCTGTATGTGGTTATTTGATTAAAACAAGTCTGGATGTGTAATATCCTTAGTTTTATTCTGGTTTAGTAGCGCATGTATGGGCAGAGAATTGGTCTGAACACTCTATTTTGGTGCATCACCTCCTTAGATTAGACTAGGTAGATTTGCTTTTGTGCTCTCCTTCTCCCTTTTCCTCTCCAAGAGTAGATAGGTGTGCCCTGATAGTAAGAGGAAGCCGGCCTTCTCTAGAGACTCAACCTCGCAGTTCAAGTCCCACAGCTTGGAGGTTGTTTCCATGTTTCACTAGGTTGTCCTCACGCATAGGCCTTGGACAAGGGTGCAAACCTAAGTGACAACAGTTTTTGGCACGCTCGGTGGGACATTTTTTCAAACAAAATTTAAAGTCTACTGGTGTCAAGAAGAAAGAGTTTCAGAGATTAATGCCGAAGAGGTAGTGCTGGCTTCAGTATTCAAGCCTTCAAGAGGCTAATTCTTCAAAGTACTTGGCAACTCTGAACATCAACAAATCTAGTTCCAGGCCAAAGTTGCAGTGATTCATGCCAAGAACTGAAACAAGGGCGTCTTCTAGAGGTAAATTCCAATATCGAGAGCTTTCTCTTTCAAATCCTAGAAGAAGGAGGACTAGAACTTCATTATCACCAGTTAGGGGTGTAATAACAGTTAATATACCTATAAGATCTATCTCTACTCCTCCTGTTGCTCGAACTCAGCCTAGATTGCCATCAACACTCATCAATAAAACACTCGTTTACATGGCACAGCCAAGAGTTCATGCTTTTGCCACCTTTAATGGTGGAAGTCCTCTATTGTTAGCCCAAAGACATGATATACCAGTATCTGCACTAAAAAGTGTACCTGATTTTACTGGTGAAACTTCCATCTCCCCTTTAGAGAATATCCAAGAAGTAGCAAATGTCTGTAATATTCATGGTATCACAGACGATGATGTTGCTGTCAGACTTCTAGCCTCATCTTTAAAAGGAAAAGCATTACAGTGGTATAGAGGCTTAGCTCATGGTTCTATAACTGATTGGGATGGACTAGGAGCAGGATAATGCAAACATTTTGAGGACAAAAGTGACTATCTATCACTTTTAGAGCAGCTGACTACTATAAAGAGGGCCCCCCATGAATGTATGACTGATTTTAATTATAGATTTCAAAAGACATGGGATAGAATACCTACTACAGTGAAACCTACTCGTGGTAATGCCTTCTTGCATTACCTTATAGCTTTTAACAGTGATATTGCCACTACAATCCAAACTATGGGAGGAGATACCTTGCCTAATGCTTATGAGATAGCCATAAAAGCTAAGAACATCTTGATACAAGGAGGAAAGTTGGCTCCAAGGCCCCCATGTCTTTCTTTCCTGATGTTCCCAACCACCAACCAGCAATGGCCCCTCTTCCTACAACTTTTACATCACAGGCCCTTACTCTAGTCCCCCAAGCTTCCACATCCTCAAATGGGATAGATGAACTCAAAGAGATGCTCCAAGGTCTAGTGCTAAATACAGATAAAAGAGAGAAGACCCTGGATAAAAAATTGCAAGAGCAGGGGAGGGAGTTGAAGGATCAAGGGAAGAGATTAGAGGATAGTTTTTCTATAATACAAAAAATGATTAACAAAGTGGTGGCCTTAGAAAGACAGCAAGCTTAAAGTGGCAAGCCTCTCCAATTGCAATATCAGGCTCCAAATGGTGGTAGGCCTCCTAATTAGTGGAATAGCTCTTTTGATCAGGGTAGGCAAAATAGTCATGCTTCTACCTCCAGCTCAAATCATAATAGAGCTATAGTCCCTCAAAATAACTTGGCCCAAGATCAAGATTTTTGTCCTTCCTGCAACTATTCTTATGCCTATTGCATGTGCCAGAAGGCAGAATCTTATTTGGCCCTAACTGACCAAGAACCTGTAGCAAAGCAATCATACAAGGAGGATCATCCCAAGGAGGCCTCATATATTCAAGGACGTGATGATTTCTCTTTCATGAATCATCAGATTGGGGAGCATTGTAATGTAAACCAGGATTATGTTGCTCATAACACTAGAAGTAAGAAGAGAGCTATGGAACATGCTGCCCCTCCTTCTCCAAAGCAGGCCTCAACTTCAAGTGCTACACCTCATATACAAGCAGCAAATGAACAAACAAGTACTTCACAACAGCAACAGCAAGATTTTAGAAAGAAAGATGCAAGTGATTCTTATGTTGCCCCATCTCAACCTCTCATAAGTGCAGCTCCCAAAGTTCCTAACAAAGTTCATAACACACCATTCAGTTTGGTAGAGAAAATGAAGAAGACCAATGTGAATATTTCTATGTGGGATGTTGTTGCTACCATACCAATGCAGAAGAGGATGCTGCAGCAAGAATTAGAGAAGATCGAACCCAAGGATCAATCATCTATCATGGAGAGTGCCACAAGTCTAGTACAACCAACAGGGGATGTGGAGACAAATAAAAAGGTTAGACCTCCTCCATTCTATGTTTCTCTGATTATAGGGGGCAAATTAGTCCACAATCGCATGATAGATTCAGGGGCTAGTAGCTCAGTAATGCCTAGGTGTGTTGCTGATGCTTTAGGAATTAAATATGAGCCCATTGTTAGGGATGTGTTACAATTAGATGGTAGTCCTGTCAAAACTGTAGGTATCCTTAGGAATGTGGAGATGGCCCTACATGCATGCCCTGGTTGCACTGTGATTCAAGACATATCTGTTGTTGAAGTCAAGCCCTATTTTGCTATCTGTCTTTCAAGAGACTTCACTACTCAAATTGGTGGATTCATATCTGTTGATTGGTCATATATGTCATTTAAGACCAGATATGGAGCCAATGCTTCAATCAGAGCAGAACCTCAAGCCCTTCATCACACTGAATCTTACAACCCCAATCCCATCAACATGAATTGCCCTATTCTAGAGATGGATGAAAATGACATAGTAAATGAGCCTGTCACTTCCATAGCGGAGATTCCTGATTTCTTCTTGGATGAATGGGCAAGTACATATCAGTTTGAGCCTATGTTAGAGACCCTTGAGACAAGCCTTAGTACATATTGCATAATGGAGAAAGATGCTCAAGTTCCTGATCTTGTTGGGACTAATGATGATAAAAATGGAACGTGGAGTATGTACTTTGATGGCTCAAGGAATAGAAATGGATTAGGGGTTGGTGTTATGTTGATCTCTCCTGCACAAATAAGATACTACTTCTCCTTTAGGCTCCAATTCAGTTGCACCAATACTATGGCCGACTATGAATCTTTGATTCAAGGTCTCTTACTTGCCCAAAAGAGAGGAATTCAAGCCTTGAGAGTATATGGGGACAATGAGTTGGTAGTTAACCAAGTGAGAAACCAGAATATCACCAAAAATGGCCTGCTCAAGTCGTACAAACACAGAGTTTGGGATTTGCTTGAGGGCTTCAATGCATTTAATATTCAGAGCATTCCTAGGAAAGAAAATAGACATGCTGATCGACTTGCAGCAGTGGGTGCAGCTTATGATGTACCAGGGAATCTTGAGGAAGAAAAGAAGCAACAAATAAAGGTGGTGGTGAGGCCTGCCATCCCTGAAAACAACACTCATTGGCAGGTGTTTGATTCTGATGAGCAAATTGCGAGTTTCTTGCAGAATGAGGCAGAATTCTCAGATAGAAACCAGTCAAGACTACAAGATCAGTATGGTGATCAGATCATTCATCTCAGTTCTAACAAGTTGCCCAAAGGTCTCATTACCTTGGAGAGTGTCTTTAATCCTGATGATCAAAAAAGAGGCAAAGGAATGAATCTAGCTGCAGCAAAGGATGATCATGCCCCAGTTACAATTGCTGATGGAAAATCTCTAAATATGGGGAAGGTATGTTCTAAAACTGAGCAAGAAAACTTCATTCAATTATGTCAAGAATTTAACGATGTATTTGCTTGGACATATGATGATTTAAAAGGGTTTGACCCTAGTTTGTTTTAGCATACCATAGATTTAATCGATAAGGCCAAACCAGTAAGGCAAAAACAAAGGCCAGTGAATCCTAAGATTGAACCTCTAATGAGGAAAGAGCTATCCAAGTCGATTGAGGCTAATATAATATTTCGTATCAAACACTCATCATGGGTAGCTAACCTTGTCCCTGTAAGGAAGAAAAATGGAGAAATCAGACTGTGTGTGGACTTTAGGGATCTTAATCAGGCTTCTCTTAAAGATCACCATCCTCTCCCTTCCATGGAGTAGATTCTGTCCAAGGTTAGTGGGTCAAGGAGATTCTCTTTTCTTGATGGGTTTTCTGGTTATAACAAGGTGTTGGTTAAAGAATCTGACAGATATAAGATAGCATTTACTACTAAATGGGGCACCTATGCTTATTGCAAGATGCCATTTGGACTAACAAATGCAGGTGCCACATTTCAAAAGGCAATGGAGATGGCCTTTAAAAAATTAATTGACAAATTTGTCTTAGTATACCTTGATGATGTAACTGTATATTCAAAAAATGTAGAAGATCATTTTGATCATCTAAGACAGGTATTTCTAAGATGTAGAGAATTTGGGGTTTCCCTTAACCCAGCCAAGTGTGTCTTTGCTACAAACCAAGGAAAATTATTAGGACACATTGTATCTAAGGATGGGTTGACCATTGATCCAGAAAGAACAAAGGCAATACTTGCCCTTCCTCTTCCTAAACACAAGAAAGGGTTGCAAAGTTTCCTTGGTAGAATAAATTTTGTAAGAAGGTTTATTCCTAATCTTGCTACCATGGTGAAACCTCTTATAGCTATGCTTAAGAAAGGTATGGTCTTCTCATGGACCAAGGAAGGGAAGGAGAGTTTTAAAGAAATCAAGGTAGCCATAGCTTCGACCCCTACTCTCATGAATCCAAATTTTGAGAAAGATTTCATCCTCTACACTCTAGGTGGTGAGTCAAGTATCTCTGCTATCTTGACTCAAACAAATGAAAAGGATGAGGAGCAACCCATAGCCTTCTTTAGTGAAGGGCTCAAGGAATATGAAGATAAGTACAGCTTTGTTGAGAAGCAGGCCCTTGCGGTCATCAGAGCCTTGAAGAAATTCAAGCACCTCTTATCCCACAATAGGATCCATTTGTTGGTGCCCCATGCCAGTATAAAAGACTTCCTGTTAAGCAAAGATATCAGTTGAAAGAGAGCTGGATGGATCACTAGGGTAATGGAATATGATGTTGATATTCAGATTACCAAGCTGGTAAGAGGGAAAGGATTATGGAAAGAAATGTTATCAAGCCAGGATTCAAATGAAGAGACTGCTATGGTAATAACAGAGCAGCACGAGGAAGGAAACGTTAACGGCCCAAGGAGCTGGATAAATGACATGAGGAGCTTCTTATCAGGGGATGGATACCCTCAGGGATTGGACAAAGCTAAAAGAAGACAATATAGACTGCAGTCCATCCCCTATGTTTTGATTGATGGTATCCTATTCAGGAAGGATTTTAATGGGACCCTGTTGAGATGCATTAAAGAGGATCAGACTGAAAGGATGATTAAGGAACTTCATGATGGCCCTAATGGTGGACATTTCTCTGCAAGAACAACTGCCATGACGATCATGAGGGCTGGTTATTATTGGCCATCTCTATTTCATGATTGTTATGGATATGTGAGAAAATGTGAGAAGTGTGCTTTCTTTTCAGGCAAACAGAGGCTTGCAGCTCTCCCCCTTCATCTTATTCAGGTGGATCAGCCCTTTACCTAGTGGGGGTTGGATTTTATAGGCCCCATTAATCCTCCATCTAGTGCAGGTCATAAATGGATTTTGGCTGCTACTGATTATTTCACTAGATGGACAGAGGCAATTGCCTTGAAGGATGCCACAGAACCATTAGTTGTTGAATTCCTTGATGGGATTGTATGTAGGTTTGGTGCTCCTTCTACTATCATCTCGGACAATGCTAAGTCTTTTGTTGGAACCCAGATTTGTGCATGGGCAATGAATCATAATATCTACCTGAGCACATCATCAAATTACTATCCTCAAGGTAATGGTTTGGCTGAGTCTTCCAACAAGAATCTGATCAGAATCATGAAGAGGACAATAGAAGACAATCAGAGGGTCTGGCATAAGAAATTAAGGACTGCTCTGTGGGCTGATAGGATAACACCCAAGAGATCTGTTGGGAATTCACCTTTTGTTCTGGTATATGGTAGGGAGGCCAGACTCCCTATTTCATTGGAATTCCCATCCTTGGAGTTGGCTCATCAACTAGAATTGATTGAAGATAATGCCTTGTCAGTAAGAATGGCAGAGCTGATTGAACTAGAAGAAAACAGAAATAAAGCTATGCAAACCCTTGAGACACATCAGCGACAGATGAAGAGGAATTTTGATAAGAAAACTAGGGTCAGGACCTTCAGAGAAGGAGATTTAGTTCTAAAGTGGGATGCAGATAGGGTGAAACCAGGAAGACATTCCAAATTTGATGCACTATGGAGTGGCCCCTATCTGGATGCTAGTTGCAAGCAGGCTAATGCATTTTAGTTGAGTAGGCCAAATGGTGAAATTTTGCCCATTCTAGTCAATGGGATCTATCTGAAGCCCTGTTTCTAAAAATTTGGAAACCCATGTACATAAGTAGTTTAGTTTCTTTTCTGTTGTTTCCTGCTTTTCAAAAGTGCGCGGGCACAGCCACCTCCCGGTGAGGTAGCGGATTTTAAGGTGTCTCAGGTTGCAGAGGAAGTTTTGCTTTTTGTTTCCAGTTGTAGTTGCAGAGCTAGGGTTTTCAATGTTTTGATCTCCTCGCAGAGGGGTTAGGGTTTTGCAGTTCTCAGATTCATACTTTTTCGACCCTGTAGCCCAATGGATACATGAGGCCACTGGTCATACACATAGCAAGCTTGTGTCCCTTGTGAGTCGCCAGAAATGTTATCATTTGTTTGCCCCGCCAAGTTTCAAATTTTAAACATCCAGCCCGTCCAACGGCTAATTCCCAAAGATAATACTATTTTAATGCCAAGCCTTATGATATATTTTGTGGCCCGCAAGTTCTCTGTCGTTAGATCTGAGGAAGATCTACAGAGGGCACTATCTCACTATGGTCAATTTGTGCGAGATTTATGTTAGCGACATCGTGCCCTGTTGACACGTGTTCGGTGGGTCCAGTTTGCGGGTCGTCTAGGACTCTTTAGCGGGTCGAAAAAGTTTCACGGCAGGTTGAAAAGGTTCCATGGCACCGTGGGCGCTATGTTGCTATCGTGTGTTGGCCGAAAAATCTTCATAGTGACATAGCGCCCGACGAAAATGTCTAACGACGGGCAGGTTGTGTCACTGAGAAAGTTTTACGGCGGATAGTTAGTTTTCATGGGCTGAAAAGTTCAAAAGGTGGCAAGGCGCCATGTCACCATCGAAAAACCCATGAGTTTTTCGATAGCGACATAGCGCTCGGCCGGCCAGAGGTTATTTTTACAATGAGTCCCAGTGTCAGTGACAAGGTTCGCGGCAACGAAAAAGATCAACGGCAAGAGCTTTAGGCAGGTGGTTGGGTCCCATTTTGTACCTCATCTGCCCAGTTGGTGGAGTCTGGTGCCATGGTGGCAAATTATTTGAAGACACGTGCAAATCAGAAGACATGTCATCGTTGGGCGCCATGTCGCTATAGGAAGTTGGCCTCGATTTTTCCATAGCGACATAGCGCCTGGGCACCACGTGTCCACTCAGTAAGGTCAAAGCAGTATAGACCCTCCAAGTTGGTGCCTTTTCAGACCAAGGTGGTGCTTCGTTAGTCTAATGGGGAACAACCACATATGCCAGGTCAGAATATAGTCAACGCATGGGACCAGATCTTCAATGTCGCGAGTGTAAGAAAAGGTTAACTCCTCCACCGTCAGATCTGCAAAAATCAACGGCAGGCACCATCGCGCTATGGATAAGCCGCATGAGTTTTACCATAGCGACATGATGCCCTTTCGCCACGTGTCACTGGGGCCAGGTCTCGCCAAGGTGCGGTCGCTGAGGTGATGCCAGGTGTGTTGAAAACGGAGAAGCAAAGTGCAAGGTACGATGAGTCTTCACGATCGTCAGATCAGGGTAGATCAATGGAAGGCGTTGTCTCACTATGGTAAAGTTGTGCGATCTTTACCATAGTGACATAGCATCTTGTTGACACATGTCTCACTAAAAGACCAGGGTTGGCGATTAACGGTTGGCAGTTAGTGTGATCGTTACAGTTAACGATAACAGTTTAAAGGGTGGTGTGGTTAGTTCAATAAAAGGAGGTCAACCACAGAGGACTTCCCAAGTGGCAGAATGAAAAGAAGCAATTGGCCCACGTGGCCTAGTTGGCCTATGAAACTAGGTTGATTCTCTGACCCCCCCCCCGCTGATTCATGAACCGAGAAACGAAGGTGATCGATTTTGTTGCGTGATCTGATCTTCATGATCAATCTCGACCTACTAGAAATGAATGCGAAATATAGGAAGAACACTCCACCATCCCAGTCAATCCATCTACCTAGTCAGAACATCGATGGCGCCATTTTCAGGACACCTGTTGCAACAAAGATCAGATTTTCCTCAGATTCCCATGATTGTCCTCCGTAGGACTTAATGGCAGGTAGCTGCAGGGTCACTTCAGCACCAAAAGATCTTAGTTATGCTTGAACTATAAAGGCAGATATTGTAGTTTTTGTAGGGGGGACCTTCTCTCTGATTTTCCTCTGCTTTTGCTCTGCAATTCTAGTGTAAACTCCCTTGTGCCTCTAAACTGTCTGATTCTCTATTTATCTCCTTCAACCATTGGTATTAAGTGTGGGAATTCTTTGCCTGTGCCATTGTTTTGTGGAAATCTGTAATTCGCATGATTGTATCTCTGCTGGCCTGTGAATGATATATAAGTGAATTTCTTCCTTATGTCATTTGTCTTGGTTTTCTGATCTGTATGTGGTTATTTGATTAAAGCAAGTCTGGATGTGTAATATCTTTAGTTTCATTCTGGTTCAGTAGCGCATGTATGGGCAGAGAATTGGTCCGAACACTCTATTTTGGTGCATCACCTCCTTAGATTAGACTAGGTAGATTTGCTTTCGTGCTTTCCTTCTCCCTTTTCCTCTCCAAGAGTGGATAGGTGCGCCCTGATAGTAAGAGGAAGTCGGCCTTCTCCGGAGACTCAACCTCGCAATTCAAGTCCCACAGCTTGGAGGTTGTTTCCATGTTTCACTAGGTTGTCCTCGTGCATAGGCCTTGGACAAGGGTGCAAACCTAAGTGACAACAGTTTCTATGAAGATTGAAACAACCTCTGGGCTTTTATGATTTTGGTCCTTATGATTCAAATTGAGCTTTTGTTAGGATTTAAATTAGGGTATGGTTATCATGAATGTTAGGGTTGGGTTAAAGGTTATGGTTATAGTTTAGATTATATTATAGTTAGGGTTAAAATATGGATATATTAGTTTAATTAATGTTATGATTTAAGGAAAATTAAGGTTGGAGTTAAGGTTAGCAAGTAGGATAAGGTGCAAATTAGAGGGAAAGTCTTTGATTTATAGTTAGGGTTGAAGATAACTTTAAAGTTGAGAATTTGGTTGTGGTTAGAGTTAATTTATTGTTAGGATTTTATTATACTTTGGGAGGTATTATTAGAGTTCAATTAGGGTAATAAATTATTTATAGTACTCTTAAAGGATAATGTTGAGGTTTAAGTTTCAAGTTGGGTTACATATCATTTATAACAAGGGTCATACATCATGTACATGTACATGTGTTTATGTACGCATGTATCTCAAATGTAATATTATAATTTAGGATTAGGGTTGAAACTTGTTTTAATTTTATGTAAGTTAGGCCTTAATTAGGTTTTGAAATAGGGTTTTAGTGTAAGGGTTATAATTAGGCTCAATTTTAGGGCAAGATTTAGGACCTTATGACATTGCTAGGGTTTATACGAGTATAATTTAGCATTATTTCGGGGTTAATATTAAGGTCCATGGTTAAGAATTTAGGATAAGGGTTTAGCATATGAGGGTGAACCCACAATAGTGGGTTACACTTTTTCAGAGGAAGAAATTCCTCCAAAATTGTGAAGGACGATTTTTTTGCCTAAAAACTTTCGATAGAAATTACCCATATAGTTTCTATCAAAACTAATTCGCACCCTAGTTTCGATCGAAACTAAGTAAATGGAAGAAAAGGGTCCTTAATAGTTTCGATAGAAACTAAATACTTTCGATCGAAACTATTTAGGACAAAAAATCAACCTAAATAGTTTCGATATAAACTATTTAGTTTCTATCGAAACTAAATATTAATAGTTTCTATCGAAACTATGTAAAAACTTTCGATAGAAAGTTAGTTTCTATCGAAACTAGAAAACTAGATGTCTTTTGCAAATTCTATAATAGTTTCAATTGTTTTCATGGCTTCCAGGCTCAATTACTAGGTCCAGATGGAGCACTGAAATCATGTCATTTTTCATGATAGAAGTACTCTGAACAAGCTTTCTAATGACTATGAATTTGATACATTTTGAATTTGTTAGGTATACGTTTTTGCATGTGAATTGAACAGAGGTTCGTTCTAAAAAATAAATCTCTATATTGAACGCTCATGGAAAAATAGTAACTAAGAGAAAAAAAAATTGAAAAATAACTATGGTCTTTGTATTCAAGTCCTCTATCAATCAAAAAAAGAAAATTTGAAATCAAGTAAATATATAATAAGTTACATGTGTCAAAAGCCATGTATGTCCAAATTCATGTTAGGTCAACTTTAAACGCTAATAAAATATGAAATACTAAGGATAAAAACATCAGATGACCTCTATGGTTTTGGTATGGTGTTAACAAACTAAATTTGAAAGAATCACATTGATATCTATTGTAGAGAAAAAGTTATGTGTGTCAAAAACAATGTCACTTTTTAAAAACCAGGTTTTTGATAACATACCAGCTTTCATGGGAGAAAAAATAATTCAATCAAATCAAGTCAATTTTTTTTTAAAAAATATATTTAGATTCTACATAGAAAATCCTAAAAGACTCTAGTTTAGTTCATCTTCAAATTGTTAACCGTTAAATGACAATTTACATCTGAAAGTGAAAGTTTTCTTGAAAATTCATAGTTCATTGTCAGTTTAGGAAAAAAAGTGTAAATTATCATTTATAAGAAGGGTTTAGAAATTAAATTTTAAGATCAAGGTTAGGGTTAGGGTTTGAATAATTATTTTAGTTAAGGTTTAGGGTTAGAGTTAGGATTATGGTTAGGGCTATTATTTAGGATTGAGACCACGATTAGGGTTAAGATCATGGTCGGAGGTTAGGAGTATAAATTATAGTCTATTAATTAGGGTTAGTATTAGACTTTAGCATTTAGGATTTAGGGTTATAGTTATGATTAGGGTTAGGGTATGGGTTTACATTTCTATTAGTATTATTTATAGCCCGTTAGGATATGGGTTGACATTGCTATTAGTATTATTTTTAGGGTTATGGTTTGTATCAGGGCTAAAATTTATGGATAGGATTATGATTAGGGCTTGTAATTTAGGATAAGGGTTGGGGCTTATCATCTAACTTATAAGGGTTTACCATTTACGATTAGGGTTAGAATTATGGTTTAGTACTTAAAATTAGTTTATAACTTTTAGAATTAGAGTTTAGCATTTAAATTTAACATTTTAGGATCTTAATGTACAAAGATTAGGGTTTAGTATTTAGGGTCATGGATTAACATTTATGATTTATGATTATGAGGGTTCTAGGTTATGGGTTTACATCATTGTTAGAAGTATGGTTAGAGAGTTAGGGTATGGGTTTACATCATGTTGTTAGAAGTATGGTTAGAGGCTTAGGATTTGTATTAGGGATAAGATTTTGGATTATGGTTTTAACACATAGTTTTAATATTTATAATTAAAGTTACGATCAAATATTGTGATTTACTATTTAATGTTGGGGTTTATCATTTAGATCTATGGTTCAAATTGAGATTTAGGAGTTATGGTTGAGCATCTAAGATTAGCCCGGTTATAATTTATGATTAGGGTTTTGCACTTATGATTATGACCAAGTTTAGTATTTAGGACTATTGTTTAGCATTAAGGTTTAAGAGTTAAAATTTAAGTTTTATATAATCTTTACATGTTAGATTATATGATGTACATTCTTTATGTTTGTATATAATCAAGTTATGTTCTTATAATTAACTTTTATTAATTAAATGTTGTAACATGTATTCTTTACGTCATACACGTTCTAAGTTATATGTTCTTATGTATGTATCTATGTTATATTCTTACCTATGTAAATTAATCTACATTCTTATATATGTATAATTTAGGATCTCCCCTTAAGACATGTCATTGAATTATATAGTTAATTATATACTTAGATTAAGGCATTAAAAATAATAACATATACATAAACATGAATATTGAAAACATACATGTGTCTATATTTAACATGAACATATTTACATGTACATTTATGAAATAAAATATACATTAATCTACATTCTTATGTATAATTTAGGATCTCCCCTTAAGACATGTCATTAAATATAGTTAATTACACTTAGTTATAAGACAAATTAAGATCAATAGTTAACATATGTACATATAAAAATGTGAATTTATTGAAAACATGTACATGGACGTACTTTTAACCATGAACAAATATACATACATCTATGTTCAAAATAAAAAATACATTTTAATCTACATTCTTACATGTATAATTTAGGATCTGGACCCTTAAGACATGTCATTTAATTACACTTCTAAGATTAAGACATTAAGATGAATTTGACATATACATAAACATGAATATTGAAAACACACATGTCTACATTTAACATTAACATATATACATATATCTATGAAATAAAATATGTATATTTTAATTTGCATTGTTATGTATAATTTAGGATCTCCCCTTAAGATGTATGCCATTAAATATAGTTAATTACACAATTTAGATTAAGGTGCATAAAGATGAATAACATACACCTAAACATGAATAAGGCATTAAGATGAATAACATATACATAAACATGAATAAAACATATATGTAAACATAAAAGATTAAGATGTATTAAAAAATCAATAACATGTACATTAACATTAATAAATTTATATGAATATTGAGAATATTTTTCTAAATTTTATTTTCTACACTATTGTTTTTTAAATATTTTTCTAATGTTTTCTAATTTTCAACACTAATGTTTTTAAAAATATTTTCTAATGTTTAAATCCTAATTTATTTTCTCATAGTTTTCTAATATAAAATTCTAAATTATTATTTTTTAAATATATTTTCTAATGTTTTTCTAATATTTAAATGTAATATTTTTTCTAATATTTTTCTAATTTTTTCTAAATTTATTTTCTAATACATTATATTATTATAAATTTTTTAATTTTTTTTAATGTTTTTCTAAGGTTTTTTCTAATGGTTTTCTAAATTTGTTTTCTAAATTTTATATTATTATAAATTTTCTAAAGTTTTTCTAATGTTTTTTCTAATATTTTTCTAAATTTGTTTTCTAAAATTTATATTATTATAAATTTTCTAATGTTTTTCTAATTTTTTTCTAAATTTGTTTTCTAAATTTTATATTATTATAAATCTTCTAATGTTTTTCTAATGTTTTTTCCAACGTTTTTCTAAATTTGTTTTCTAAAATTTATATTATTATAAATTTTCTAATGTTTTTCTAATATTTTTTCTAATGTTTTCTAATTTTTCTTTAAATTAATGTTTTTTATAATGTTTTTTCTAATATTTTCTAAATTTGTTTTCTAATGTTTTTTATATAATATTTTTCTAATGTTTTCTAAATTATTATAATTAAGTTTAATATAAATAAACAGTAAAAAATATTAAATTAACATTAAAATATGCTTTGAAAACATTAAAAACGTAAAAAAAATTAAAATATGCTTTGAAAACATTAAAAAATGCTTTAAAAACATAAAAAACGTAAAAAACATTAAAATAATAATATGTAGACATACCTAAAGACGAGAATCTGAAGGAAAATGACAAGATGACGCTGACAAAGAGCACACGTTCACTCCAACCCTTGAGTGAACAGTTAATACCGTAAAAAATGACAAGAAAGGGTAAAAACGACGTTTTTGAATGCCGAAACTCGATTTTTTGTATGTTTGCTGCAAACATGGTTTTAATATATGTTCACAACAAACATATTTAGTATGTTTGTAGCGAACATATGATAAACCCGATTTCGTGTTTTGCAATTTTTTTCCATTTTTGTTCGTCCCACTAAAGTGGAACCCATTATTGTGGGTTCACCTAGGAAAGTATGAGGAAAAATGTAGTAAGTTAAGAACAGAGCATCCAAAACTAGAGGAGGCAGCCTTGCAAAATCAAGTAAAAGAAGAGATGATGCAAAAATTCCAAAGTATAACCCTTGAAGAGCGGAGGCAAATGGTGAAAGCATCAAATATTTTACTGCTACCCAATTGGGATATAATAGATGCACTAATTTTTAATTATGTTTCAAATAAATTGGATCTACTGGATCAAAACAAGAAAGAATTCCAAGTTACTACATTCAGTGAGGACCAGGTCACCTTAGTTATTTGGTCATTAAGGAAAGGATCAAGGGCTATTTCATTGCAACTTGATGACTCTTGATTAATGGGGAATATCATTGTAAAAAGAGTAGCAGATACCACCCATGTAGAGGCTACACATATGAATGTTGGAACATCTCACTTTGTTCTGGGTACTGTAGAGAAAGAAGAGAAGGCAATGTTTGAACTATAGAGTAAATATGAAAAGGTTTTAGAAGCCTATAATAAAGAAGTTCAAAAGAGAATTGAACTTGAGACTAAGGTGTTGTGACAGTCTACTAGGCCTAGGATCACATACTCTCGCCCACTAGTGGAACCTTTTAAATCCACTCCTCTCATAGAAATGCTAGATACTCCACAAAGGCCACAATATTACACAACTGGAGATTTTGAAGAAGAAAAGAGCAAACTATGGGCACTACATATAGAGTTGAATGTGCAATATGAAGACAAACTAAGAAAGGCTCTCATGTATCTAGTTGATAAAATTGAATGGCCATTGTTTTATGATCAATTAGCAAAAGTAATAAACATGTGGGATGAAATAAAAGAAAGTGATGAGGCTTTGAAACCTACTGTTAATAAGTAGAGCAAGAGGAGAAAGGAAATCACATTCTTGTGCTACTCTGTCATAAGGTCTTCACATGATCACATTGAAATAACTTATGATCTTGCTCATGATCTCCCAGAATTTGATGATAAGAGAGTGGAGCTACAAAGAAGAATTGTTAGCTATTTAGATAAGTACAAGAGTAAGAAATTTGATTTATTCCCACTTGCTTTGGATAAGAAAAATAAATTGAAAAATAAAGATGAATGGGCTAAAGAATTAGATGATCTATTTTGTTTAAGAATGAATGAAGTCATAAATGAAAAAGGACATGCATGGTGGGCAGCCACAACATAAGAGATAGTGAAGGTCCAGTTATTCTTTGATTCTTTAAAGCAAGATTTTGTTAGTATTGATAAAGAGGTAGAATATGTGATAAAAAAGAAAAGTGATATCCTGTAGTTTAACTAGCTAGATGACACCCTTTTTGACAAGTAGATGGTTGATGTTGCTTCTGATGAGTAGTGGGAACAGGTTGAGGGTGATGATGATGAGATGAGTCTAGATGAAGTATAGATCCTTGATACAGTCTTTGGAAGATTAGAGGAGAGAAGAAAACAAAGAAGGGAAATCATCTCATGTGGAAAGTACCTTGGGCTAGATGGATGATGTGGCTGAAATGAAACCAAATATAACTGTCACCTTCTTAGTACATGATGATGCAAGTGGAATTGCTAGAGTAGAGGTGAATTTGCAAGAATTGGAGCTTGACACATCATTGGCGAGCTTGATAGCTACATATGCCGAGGACTCAGAATAACTAAAAGCCAATCATGGGATTTGTAGCATTTGAAAATGTAACAAAGGAGAGGCCTACCAAAGGAATAATATGATATATAATTTTTTCTATTACACAGTTTTTTGTCTTTTTGTGACAGCTAAATGTAAATATCTTTTGTCTAGTTGACATTTTTTAGTTATTTATGCCTGAAGCTTGTTGCATCTCACTCTATTTAAGTGAGATTCCAAGGCTAGAGAAGGGTTTGATTTCATTGATAATTTTGGTCTATACTGAATATGGTTTGGTCTAGTTTATTAGTGCAAAACTTATGATGTATTGTCTCTGCTAATACTCGAGAATATATTGATGTTATAGGGGTCTGATGTTACTTCTAGAGTCATTTTAAGTTTTATTACAATTGTATACAATTTTCAAAGAAGATTAATACAAAGTTGAATTGTCCCCATATCTATTCTTGCTGAATTTTGTCTCCATTGTTATTACCTGGTCATTTCGATGTTGTGTGAGTAGAGCTTGTCCAATTGAATGCAGTTCACTTAGATTGTATGTCAATTCATTATTGCTATTGATTCAATGAATTAAGTAATGCTTTAGCAAATTTGATAAGGTTGCTAAGGTAATAGGAAGGATGTCTATAAGAATGAATTCCAGTAAGAATTGCTGATAGTATTGTTTGTAATGCAATCAATTAGATCTATAAATTGAAGTAGACTCTAAATCCCAAAGGATAAAACACTGATCTAGTTAATCCAGTCTGCAGATAGAGAGATCATGAATAAGCACCAATTTTAAAATCAAAATCAATTTTTTTTTACCATTTGGAGAGTTTCAAAGAGGGTCAACACTCGTTTACATCTGATTTTGAGTCTTAGATAGCTACTATTTTCAGAAATATTTGTAAACCTAGGGAGAATTGTGACCAAATCTGCTTATAAGGGATGTACATCATCTGAATATGTCAAGGAATAGATAAACTATGTATGTGTCAGAGATAGAAGATGAGAATCAGAATGAAACCAAAAGGATTCTCATACAACACCATCCATTTGAATCATCCCTTAGGTATACCCACCTTGGTTTTGTAGAGCCTAGAGAGTAGAAAATTAGTCTTGGTTTTGTTGAAGTTGGGTCCAAATAATATGCACACATAATTGTTAATGGGAAGTAGCTAGTCCCTAGATTTGTGAGTATTATTATCTTGGTATTGAGCTTTTGTTGTTCTATAGTTGAAAAATTCCAACACATTCATCACCTTCTCTAATTTTGATCTGATTATAACAACTCTTTAAATCAATCTTGGTAAAATACTTTGCTCCACTTAAACAATCCATTATGTCATCCATACTTGGCATAGGAAACCTATATTTCACTGTGATCTTGTTAATAGCTCTGGAATCAATACACATTCTCCATTCTTTTTAGGTGCTAATATAGCAGGTACAACACACAGACTCAAACTTTATTTGATCAAACCTTTCTCCAACAACTCATACACTTGTCTATTAAGTTCTTCATTCTCTATAGGTGTCATTCTATATGGTGCTTTGCTCAACAAACTAGCTCTAGGAATCAGATCCATACAATGACTTATACTTCTTATTGGAGGTAAACCATCAGGAATATCCTCTACAACAATATCCTTATACTCATTTAGTAATTTTTAAATTTCTTCTGGAACTTAGCTACCACTATCTGTTGTTACTCGATCATTACCAGCTTCTGTTGTCACTTGGCCATTATTGCCCAAACTCGGTCCTCTAGGAAGTATGGAAAAACAAACTTGATTTGTTTTCACTTCTTTTTCAAATTTCTTTCCAGTAACCATGCAAACTTTTATTGTAGTATAATCAACCTCATTTGGACTTTCAATCAAAGGCAACAATATTTTCTTCTCCCCATTCACCCAAAGAGCATATTGATTCAATCTTTCATCATGTATAGCATTTCTATCATATTGCTAAGGTCTACCCAATAAAATATGACAACAATCCATAGGCATAATATCACACAAAACTTCATCAAAGTAATGTCCAATCTTGAACTTCACAATACATTGTTCACTTACCAATATCTTATGTCTATCTTTGATCCATGAAACATGATAGGGTTTAGGATGCTTTAGCCTCTATAGCTGCAACTTAGTAACTTCGATCTTGCCTTTATCATCATTCTTCCATTCAGATTTGCCCTTATCTTGCACAAAATTGTCAGATCTGCCACCTTCACCACAAGATCTACCTCTACCTCTCTGGAATCTACCACCTCTACCTCTTTTTCTTTATTCATGCTTCTTTGTCAAGATCTCCTCAACCTTCAAGGCATAATGGTATGCTTCTTCCAAACTTTCCAATTTCACAAAACTTATTTCATCTTGAATTCCAGATCTCAATCCATTCATGTACCTTACAATTTTCTCAACATTATCATCCACATGTCCATATTTGATGTCTAACCTATATAATTCCTTAGTATACTCTTTCACACTCATGTCTCTTTGCCTCAAATATTACATCTTTCTTAACAAGCTAACTAGGTAATTAGCAAGAAGGAATTTGTTCTTCACTTTGTTCACAATCTTCACCCAAGTTCTGATATTCTCCTTTCCTCTTGTTTGTCTATCAATTTGAAAATGCTCCCACCACAGTGAGGTATGTCCTTTCAACCTAGTAACTACAATTTTCACCTTCCTATTATCAATAGTTTTTTCTTACTCAAAGACCTTCTCCATTTTAGAGATCCAATCCAACATAACATTGGTATCCAATTTTCCATCAGAAGGAACAACTTCTACAACAAGCTTTGAATTTGCACTAGATGATACTCTCAACAATCTTGATTCATCTTGATCTTCTTCAGGTTCTAGATTAGGGTTTGGTGCTACTGCTTCATCATCACTTACATCATCAAGACGTGCTTCTCTCCTCTGGGTTGTCTCCATAGCATCTAATCTAGATGCAATTTGTCTCAAAGTATCTAATATTGCTAGGGCCACAGGCACACTTAGCTATCCAATCGACCTTGCGAGAGTTAACACAATAGAAACACAACATAAAGAACAACAACCAAAGGAGAAAGAAGAGCAAAACACTTTTATTGATTTATCAAATAATCAACATACATGCCTAGCTATAAGGTCTTATGGGTTACAGCCATATAACAATTCAATTACAATCCTCGATGATCCTACTTCACATTTTTCTCCTTACTCTTCTAAGGTCCTCCTAAAGATTAATCCTATACTTCCTTAAATACTTGTGCGGCCACAAGTTAGCCTATCACAAAACTAAACCTTACATTAAATTCATGCACAACCACAAGTTGACTCACATCAAATATTACTACCTATACCAAAATCAAATGCGAGAAAGGTCGGCCCAAACTAGAACTTGACACAGACTACTCAAAAAATGAAGACTTCACAAAACACTGACACTCGACATCTGAACAATCACTTGGCAACCACATGAGCTCAACATCCAAAGAGAACTTGGCAACCATGGAGAACTTGGCAACCAAAGGAATCACTCGATAGCATCTAAGAACTCAACAACAACTAAACACTTGGCAACCACTGAAAGCTCAGTAGTGCAAGACATTGCAACTTGACAAAAAAGGAAAACTGAAATCATGTAGGATATCAATGCAACCTAGGATGCGTGCATCATAATGGTTGTGAGTAATTCTGTTTCTGGATCTAATACCCTAAAATTTGATGATGTGATCGGTGTTATTTTGAGTGAGGAAACTCGTAGGAAATCCTTAGGTGGATCTACATCAAGAAGTACCTTGAATGCACAAAGCAGAGGCAGAATGACTGAGAGAGAAAATAATTTTGGAAATAATGGGAAATCAAGAGGAAAGTCAAAGGGGAAGAGGTCTCAATCCAGAGGACTAAGAGATTGTTGGTATTATGGTAAAATAGGGCATAAGAAGAAAGATTGTTGGACTCAAAAGAATAATGAAGGAGATAAACCAGAAGGGAACAAGGAGACAAGTGTGGTAAGTAACAAATCCAAAGAGGATGCTTTGTTTCTATCTATAGAAAGTGTTGATGATTCATGGGTTTTAGATTCTGGTGCTTCATTTCATGCTACACCTCATAGAGGTTGTTTTATTGATTATGTCCAAGGGGATTTTGGGCTTGTTTATTTGGGGGATAATGAACCTTGTCAGATTGTTGGAAATGGAAAAGTTAAGATTAAGTTGCAAAATGGGAATCATTGGCTACTACATGAGGTAAGACATGTTCCAAGGTCAAGTAGGAATTTAATTTCAATAGGGCAACTTGGTGATGAGGGTTTAATAGTTACTTTTAATGATAAAAATTGGAAGGTTTCAAAAAGTTCCCTTCCAGTAGCAAAAGGTGTGAAAGTAGGCACGTTATATCTTTGTACAGGTTATATTGTTCCTTATACTTTGATTGTTTTAGAAAAAAATGAATGTTCAGGAAAACTTGCTGCAGTTGAGCAGGGAGAACAAATAGCTGCTATAGATTCGATACAACATTGTGGCACAACAAACTTGGGCACATGAGTGAGAAAGGTATGAAAGTACTTCATTCAAAGAATATTTTGCCAAGTCTAAAATGTGTTAATATGGATTTTTGTGAAAGTTGTGTGTATGAAAAACAAAAGAGAGTGAGTTTTGTGAAGACTAGGAAGGAAAAGAGAAGTGGAAAATTAGAGCTTGTGCATACAAATGTAAGGGGACCAGCTCAGGTATCTTCCTTTGGTGGTTCTCATTATTAAGTTACATTTATTGATGATGCAACTAGAAAAGTATGAGTTTATTTCCTTAGATAGAAATCTGATGTATTTCAAAATTTTAAAAAATGGAAATGCTTGGTTGAAAATGTGACTGGAAATAAATTAAAATGTCTCAGATCTAATAATGGTGGTGAATATTGCAATCATGAATTTGAAGATTATTGCTCCACTAATGGTATTCGTAGACAAAAAATTGTTCCAAGGACTGCACATGAAAATGGAGTGGTTGAACACATGAACAAGGCTATAATGGAGCGTGCAAGAAGCATGGACTGGTAAGAAGGTGAGTTATTCTTTTCTCAAAACCTTTGGTTGTGAAGCATTTGCTCATATAGATTTTGAAAATAGAACCAAGCTAGAAGCTAAGTCAAAGAAATGTGTATTTGTTGGATATGGCATTAATGAATTTGGTTATGGGCTTTGAGATTTTGAAAAACATAAAATTGTAAGAAGTAGGGATGTCATATTCAATGAGAAAGTGTTATACAAAGATTTGTTGCAGCAACATGAGAAGAAAGAAAATGATTATGTAGTGCTGGATGATACTCCAAAAGTTGATGTTCTAGCAATTCCTCATGATGTGTAATAATTGCAACAACAAATACCACAAACCCAAGTGAATGTTAGATGGTCAACAAGGATAAGTAGACCACCAAAAAAAATTTCTCCTTCCCTATATTCTATTTTACTTACTGATGCTGGTAAACCTGAATGTTATGATGAAGCTATGCAGGTGGATACTTAGATTCAGTGGGAGTCTGCAATGAAAGATGAAATTGACTCTTTGTTGAAAAATAAGACATTGGATTTATGCAAGTTGTATGCAGGTAAAAACTCTTTGCAGAATAAATGGGTTTACAAGTTAAAAGAAGAGGATGGAGGTAAGAAACGATTTAAAGCTCGGTTAGTTGTAAAAGTATTTGCACAAAAAAAAGAATTGATTTTGATGAGATATTCTCTCTTGTTGTTAAAATGACTTCTATTTGCATTGTTTTAAGTATTGTGGCTACTAAAGATTTGCATCTAGAGAAGCTTGATGTTAAAACAACCTTCCTTCATGGTGATTTGGATGAAGAGATATATATGGCACAACCACAAGGATTTGAGGTCAAAGGTAAGGAGAACTTTGTGTGCATATTAAAGAAAAGTTTATATGGCCTGAAACAAGCACCTCAAAAATGGTATTTGAAATTTGAGAGGTTTATGCATGAACATGGATATAGTAGGTGTCATTCAGATCATTGTGTTTATTTTAAGAGGTTGGATGTTGACAACTACATTATTTTTTGTTTATATGTTGATGATATGCTTGTAGCTGGGTCTAACATGGATCATATGAAGGGGGTGAAACGCTAGTTAGCACATGCATTTTCTATTAAGAATTTGGGGGTAGCAAAACAAATCTTTGGTATGAAGATTTGTAGAGATAGGAAGAACAGAAAATTGATATTATCTCAGGCTGATTATACTGAGAAGGTGTTGCAACATTTCTCTATGGAGAATGCTAAAGTTTTTAGAACACCTTTACCTGGTCATTTGAATTTGACTAAGGAGATGTGTCCTAAGACACCAGAAGAGGAGGATAAGATGTCTAAGGTACCCTATGGTTCATCTATAGGAAACTTGATGTATGCTATGGTATGTACAAGGCTATATATTGCACATGTAGTGGGAGTTGTTAGCAGGTATATGAGTCATCCAGGAACTGAGCATTAGAATGCAGTCCAATGGATTCTCAGATATTTGAGAGGAACATCTAGTAAGTGTTTACACTTTGGAGGCTCTACTACTTCTTTACGGGGTTATGTTGACCCAGATTTGGCAGGTGATATTGATACCAGACATAATACTATAGGTTATGTATTTACTATTGGTGGGACAACCGTGAGTTGAGTTTCGAGGTCACAATAGGTTAATGCTTTATCCATTATAGAGGCAGAGTATGTTGCTGCTACAGAGGCAACCAAGGAGATATATGGCTTCAGTTCTTCATAGAAGAATATGGACACCCATAGAGGGATAATTATTTGTTCATAGATAGCCAGAGTGCCATTCATCTTGCAAAGAATTTAGCTTCGCATTCAAAGACAAAACACATACAGTTGTAGTGCCATTTCATTCAATCAATTTTGGATGATGGATAGTCAAAGCTAGAGATACATACAAATGGCAATCCAATACTTATGTTTACAAATGTAGTGACAAGGGAGAAGCCAAACTCCTCTTCAGCTTTGGTTGGTCTTCTAGATTGAACAGACTAAAAGAACAAAAGAGTCCAGGGTGGTTTAATATTTTAGCAAAAGTTATAGGTTTAGTAGTGCTATGATCAGTCTCCAAGTGGGAGGTTATTATTGTGGTTACAAGTTTAGTAGTGCTATGATCGGTCTCCAAGTGGGAGGTTATTATTGTGGAGTCTGATGAGTCTCCAAGTGGGAGATTGTTGTGATGTGGAGCCTAATCAGACTCAGAGGTTTATTCAGTGTGGTTTCCCTCTAAATTATTTCTATAAGGGTTTGGGGGTAGCGCCCCCAAGACGAGGTCAAGGGGAAGTGCCCCTATAGGGTCTTGAGATAGTGCCCTAGGTGTGCTCCCTATCGCAGTATAGGGTGGGGTCAAGGGGCAATGCCCTCACAAGGGTTTTTGGGGGTAGCGCCCCCGAAGCCAAAAATGACCTTATATTGTAAAAGGCATCAACTATTATTTTCTATCATTCTAGCCCTAATTTTATAAGCGGCAAAAAGCTTGTATAAAAAGGCTTAAGGTTAGGGATTTTCATAATCTATGATGCAAAAATTGGTTCTTGCGACGGTATTGAGCTGTAAGGGATTACGGATTGTAATCAGGTTGTAATCAGTCGATCATAATAATATTGGACTTTCTATTGGTGGATGTAGCCCAGGGATTGGATGAACCACATTAAATCTTGGTGTCTTGTGTTCTCTTTGATGCAATCTATTATTTTTTGGTATTGGTTATATCTGCATGTAACTGTTATTTCTGTCTGAGGTTAATCCTAACATCTAATCTGTTCACTAAAACACCATGGTGCAAGAATCAGAGGCAAGTAAGGAGGTACAAATCATATTTAATTCTCTTTTCATTATGCTCAGAAATTGCAACGCAATGAAAAAATATTTTGGTTGTTTCCCATCATAGGCAGAAGGGCCCAGATCAGTAATGAATAGTAAAGAATTCCCTTCCCAAGAAACTTTCTCAACGTTCAAACATAAGAAGGAAATTGGTTTGTTTCAACATACTCCACTATGTTTCTCATGTAGCCTTTCCCGATTTTCCTAATGCATGAGAATGCAAGATCTAAGGTGAATCTCATGAATCTTAATGCAAGTTTGAAATGGATCACCGCTACCTAGTGCATGCCTAAGAAAGAAATATGTACCATCTATAGTCTTAGGGGTTATGGCTTGTGAAGGCCTAATCAATAATTTTAAAGCTATTATGACTAAAATTGACATTGAATGCTCTCTCA
Source organism: Cupressus sempervirens (assembly GCA_028749045.1). Lineage (NCBI taxonomy): Eukaryota > Viridiplantae > Streptophyta > Pinopsida > Cupressales > Cupressaceae > Cupressus > Cupressus sempervirens. Next base: position 789,997,561 of record CM053793.1, read on the forward strand.
TCCAATGTGTCCAGGACGTGACCACTTAAATTGTCAGTCCAGAAGTTGCAAATTGTATAGAGAGAACTATTATATGCAATTGGGATAGCTTATATGTATAGTCCTTGTAGTTGAAGGAAGAAAGTTATTTAGAAAATGGATATTTACTAATCCTTTATGTCATGTTCAAATGTGAGCTTTCTCATGTGGGAGAAGGTTAGACTTGGAAGTTAAAAAGAATATAATATTTATTGATTATTAATTAATATGTCCAATGTTGTTTTTTAATTTTATTTGCAATTATTTTTTGTTATTATTGAGATTCTATTGTTAAATATTTGTATTTAGGGAGGAAATCTGTACTAATTTTGATTGACAAAACATGCATTTAATAAAATTTGGGAGACTTCTTCAAATAGTTTACTATCTTGGACATATCTCTTAATTAAACTTGCCTTGTAGGCCTTATAAAATACAAGGAATAGTAAATTATTCCATAATTCTATATTTTTTCCTCCAAATTGTGATATTTTGTACCAGAGAGAGAGGGGAGATGTACACTTAGAAGGTTTATGATAGTGTAGATTAATGAGAAAGAGAGGAAATGGGATATATATAAAGAAAGGTGAAAGTTAAAAGGAGTAAAATACGATATAGATAAGGAGGGAGAAAGGAGTGTTTATGTGAATGAGTAAGCAAGATATAAAGATAGGGAGAAGGAGATAAAGAAAGACTCTCATGAGATGTAGAAAGAGATATATAGACATAGAATTAGAGAAGAATAGAAATTCTCTATCAGACTATTGAAACTTTCATTGGCATGCACCGAGGTCAGATAAATAGATGTTGGCCCTAACCAAACCTCCTCTTTGAGCCCTCTGCCCCACGTGGAGAGAGGAAATAATGAAAGTAGCCATCCCTCCATTTGTATTCAAATTTTTGTACTAGCCAGTGCTCTATTAATAACAAACCGTGGAGTGGCAACCATTAGATCCGTACTGAGTAAAGGGGGCTTCGAAATTATGTATGCACAGTTTTCCTTAATAAAGACGGGGAATTCCAACAGCACGTGAGTATGCAGGGAAGACTCGAAACATGATAACACTGTTTTGTTTGAGACGCGTAACAAAATGTCATCGCTTCTAACTTCCTCCTCTTCCGATGCGGCGTCACTCGGGAGTCGGGAATCGCGAATTCCATCGCGTAAGCGTGTCGGAAATGGAAATCGGCTTAATAATAATAAGTGTGCTTCTCATAATCTATTTCCTTGTACCAACCAATAATGGTACTTTAGAGTAACTGAAATTCTTAATCTTCATCATTGTCCCATTCCCATTCTAAACCTCCTTCAAACTTCAGTTCTGGTGCACTTTGGAAATGATCACTGTGATAGACCAGCGGATTCTTTTGGAACCCCAAATCTTCTGCAACTCTCCCCAAAATCATTTCCCCCTTGAAAACGTAGCCTGCCACTCACAGTTATTGTGTTTAATAAGACCATTCTTTTGCACTTTTTATCATTGAATGCCTGCCTAACTCTGCAAAACTCTGCCCACTCAGTGCATGTGTGAGAGTATGCCCAAGACAGACATCTACAGTGTTATCTGACCTTTTTTTATATTCATAGCATTGGCGCCGTATTATGGATTCGTCTAGTCGACATACGCAATAGCTTTCAAAATCAAACAAAAACAAATGTTAATGCAGTGGGATCTGTCAGGTGGATCAAAACAGTTCGGTATTTGTGCAATAAGGGGATAAACTAACATTCAAATGCCATTTAAAGTCGTTGATATGTTTAGCAAATGACACTGGGTATGTTTTTTCAAAAATCTCTGAATGATCCCGTGCTTCCATTCAGAACCCCTTTGTAATGGTTGCGTGTGATTCTCTTTGGATTGTTTCCGCAAGGAAACAATCTGCTCTCAAGTACACCTAGATTCTCTTCTATTAAACTCATGGTACTGACTAATGAGCCCTCTCAATCACCTACTTCAGAAGTACATCATGTGATAGCTATAGCCTATGCATTGAGATGAGCTGTAGTGCTTGTTGCACTACTATGTAAAGATGCCTGAACTGATCTTTAGCTTAATGGGTTTGGGAGAATGTGGGAGGAGGATGCGCAAAAATAGTTAAAGTTGATTTCTTGTTTGAGAAAGCTTTTGCTGTCGCCAGATCAGAGGACTGAATTATTGATCAGTAGCTTATTATATTGATTGATCGGATTCAGGGCATGCCATGCCTGAAATCATTCAGACCAGCTTAATCATCTTCTATCCCAGCCTAGGCTGCTCAATGTTTTTCCCTCTATATAACTAATGAGTCCATATACCAATTCGTCAGCCATTCTTCAGTCCATATACATTTTGGCACTCCACATAACGATTCTTCGGTGGGTGCATTGAACTTCGAATTTTGTTAACTTTTGAAGTCCACAAAATAGTGTTTTCTGAGTTCGTGGTAGTTATATAAAGAGCTTATGTAGAAAATTGTGTTCAAGCTTTTGAAATCGTTTTTTCTTAGCAACACTTTGCCCAAGTTTTAGAGCCATGGCAGCTTCCAAGCTGTTAGTGTTTGCCATGATCACATGTCTTTTCATCGTGATGGTAATGGGGAACTCTGATATGGATGCTCTTGTGGCATTCAGGGGAGCTCTTGAAAACTCCGATGGACTTGCAGACTGGAAAGTGGAGAGTTCATCTGCTTGTGAGTGGACTGGTGTGAGCTGCAAGGGTGGCATTGTGATCTCTCTTGTTCTACCAGATATGAATCTGCAAGGTCACATTTCTTCAGAGCTTGGGAATCTTAAGGCCTTGGAGGTTTTGAATCTTACTAATAATCTTCTAGTTGGTAGCATTTCAAGGAAAATCTGGGGGCTTGATAAGCTTAAAATCTTGGACTTGAGTGGCAACTGTTTGTCTGGTGAGATTGACGGCAGCATAGGAGCTCTTGTTGAGCTTAGAGAGCTTGCTCTAGGCAGCAATGCTCTCTCAAAGACACTGCCTCCTCAGCTTGGATTACTCTCTCGGTTGGAAATGTTGGAGCTAAGCAACAATTTCTTCACCGGGAATGTTCCTGTAGAGCTAGCCATGCTGTCTGAGCTGCAGTACCTGGACCTTGGTGTCAACGGTTTCTCTGGAGTCATCCCTGGTGAGCTAAGCGAACTGAAGAATTTGGCGTTTCTTGATCTCGGCAACAATTTTCTCACCGGCACCTTTCCACCTGAGCTCGGGAAGCTAGACAAGTTGGCATCGCTAGATGTCTCAAACAACTCTCTTTCCGGCAGCCTTCCTCCGGAGATTGGAAATATGGTGAGTTTGACTGACCTTTATCTTGGAATCAACAAGTTTTCAGGCCTTTTACCTAGTGAAGTTGGTAATCTGATCAATTTGAAAAATTTGTATTCGCCTTCTTGCCTCCTCCGAGGGCCTATTCCTAATGAGATATCTAGGATGCAGTCCTTGAGCAAACTAGACCTTTCAAATAATCCACTGAGGTCCCCTATTCCACAAACCATAGGAGCTCTCAGGAATCTCACCATTTTGAATTTGGTGAATGCTGAGTTGAATGGCTCTGTTCCATCTGAATTGGGTAGATGCAGAAGTCTCCGAACCCTTATGCTTTCCTTTAATTCCCTAACCGGTTCTCTCCCTGAGACTCTAGCGGGCTTGCCTATTTTGTCTTTCTCTGCAGAGAAGAACCAGCTTAGCGGCACTTTACCTAGATGGTTGGGACAATGGCAGCAGGCTGACTCTATCCTGCTGGCTACTAACCGTTTCAGCGGGCCCATTCCTCCGGAGCTTGGGAATTGTTCTTCTGTGAACCATATAAGCCTGAGTAATAATCAATTGACTGGAAACATACCTAGTGAGCTTTGCAATGCAAAATTTCTTACCGAGGTTGATATAGAAAACAACTTCCTTGATGGTACCATTGAAAACACCTTCATCAATTGTTGGAACCTCACCCAGCTCATCCTGACTAACAATCGGATAAATGGTAGAATTCCTGGGTATCTAGGGAGCCTTCCCCTAATGGTTCTCGATTTGGATGCAAACAACTTCACAGGCCCAATCCCTGAACAGATATGGAATTCAACTTCACTCATGGAGTTTAGTGCAGCAAACAATTTTCTACAAGGAAAGCTTTCTGCCCAAATGGGCAATGCAGTATCGTTGCAAAGATTGATTCTCAACGGTAACAATTTATCAGGAGAAATTCCCAAGCAAATTGGGAGATTGTCCAGCATTTCAGTTCTTTCTCTCAATGGTAATCTTTTGGAAGGCGAGATTCCTTCAGAGATTTCCCAGTGTATCAGTCTCACCACTCTTGATCTCGGAAACAATCGTTTAAATGGATCAATCCCCAAGAAATTTGGAGACCTAGCTCAACTCCAGTGTCTCGTTCTTTCCCATAATGAACTTTCAGGGTCCATCCCCACTGAAATCTCTTCTTATTTCCAGCAGATTGCCATTCCGGATTCAAGCTATATACAGCACCATGGAGTATTTGATCTCTCCTGGAACCAGCTCTCGGGACCCATCCCTGAAGAAATTGGGGATTGCATTGTAGTTGTGGATTTGCTCCTTAGCAACAACAATCTCACGGGACCCATTCCCAAATCCCTGTCCCGCCTTACAAACTTGACTACTCTGGACCTCTCCAACAACTGCCTCAAGGGGGAGATTCCAATCAGGCTCGGAGAATCTCTAAAGCTTCAAGGGATTAACTTGGCATTCAATCAGCTCACTGGCATGATACCTGCAGCTCTGGGGGATATAAGTAGCTTGGTGAAGCTGAACTTAACAAGCAATCATCTTATTGGTGAAATCCCCGCATCTTTGGGAAATTTGAGCGAGCTTACACATCTTGATGTGAGCAACAATGAGCTCTCGGGTGAGTTACCTCCATCCTTGTCGAATATGGTGAACATCGTTGGGCTCTATGTCCAGCAGAATAAGCTTCTCGGCAGCATTGATGGGTTGTTCCCAGACACTACTTCGTGGAAGATTGAGACTCTGAATATGAGTTTTAATTGTTTCAGTGGAGAAATCCCAAGGTCCCTGGGAAATCTCTCTTACCTCAACTACCTGGACCTGCACAACAATGAGTTCACCGGCAGTATTCCTTCAGAGATGGGCAACCTTTCACAACTCATGTATCTGGATGTATCGGGAAACAAGCTCAGTGGAAAAATCCCCGATGAATTCTGTAGTCTGCTGAGTATATCTTTCTTCAATCTCTCAGACAATCTTCTGGAAGGGCCTATTCCAAGAGGCGGAGGGTGCACAAATTTCACTAGGGTTTCTCTACTGGGAAACAGGGGTTTATGTGGAGGGAGCTGGGGTTTGAAGTGTCAGTCGAGTAAGGGAGCAAAAAAGTCATGCCTGAGCACATGGGGGGTTGTAGTAATTTCAATTGGAAGTATTCTTGGTGTCTTAAGTTTATCTTATGTCCTGCTCAGGTGGAAAATGGTACGACAGCAAGGTCTTCTGGATCTTGAAAATGGAAGCAAATTTGATTCGGGTTCCGGCGGAACAGAGCCAAATCTCTTCTTTCTGACCAGCAAGTCCAAGGAGCCGCTCAGCATCAATGTAGCCATGTTTGAGAGGCCTCTTCTCAAGCTCACACTAGTGGACATTCTGCACGCCACCGACAATTTCTGCAAGACGAACATCATTGGGGACGGCGGCTTCGGCACCGTGTATAAGGCCACTCTTCCCAATGGCAAAATGGTAGCGATAAAAAAGTTGAGCCAGGCAAAGAGTCAAGGACACAGGGAGTTCCTAGCAGAGATGGAGACATTGGGGAAAGTAAAGCACACAAATCTGGTGCCACTCCTTGGATATTGTTCATTTGGGGAGGAAAAACTGCTGGTGTATGAGTACATGGCAAATGGAAGCCTCGATTTATGGCTAAGGAACAGGGCCGATGCACTTGAGGTTCTCGACTGGTCCAAACGCCTGAGAATTGCAGTGGGATCAGCAAAGGGGCTTGCATTTCTTCATCACGGCTTCATTCCTCACATCATTCACAGAGATATGAAGGCCAGCAACATTTTGCTAGATGCGGACTTCGAACCGAGGGTTGCAGATTTTGGATTGGCACGGCTCATAAGTGCTTGCGAAACTCATGTGACCACGGACATTGCGGGTACATTTGGATACATTCCTCCAGAGTATGGGCAGAGTTGGAGATCGACCACAAGAGGGGATGTGTACAGTTTTGGGGTGATACTGCTGGAGCTTCTCACTGGAAGGGAGCCGACGGGATATGATTTCAAAGACATTGAAGGCGGGAATCTGGTGGCTTGGGTGAGGCAAATGATGAAGAAAGGAGAGGCATTGGAGGCTCTGGATCCCATGATTGCTAGCGGTGTATCAAGTTCAACTCAAATGATGCTGCAGATGTTGCAGGTGGCTACAATGTGCACTTGCGATGACCCTGCCAAGCGTCCCTCCATGTTGCAGGTTGTCAAATATTTGACTCGTATTCAAGACCATTCACACAAATGAGTGAACCTCCTTTCATTTGTTCGTAATGTGAAGAATCTGTGTCCATTGGCTGTGCGGACAATATTCTGGGGACCGGTCCCATTCAGACTGTCTGGTTCAAGTTTTTGTTTCTTTCAATGTAAATTCCATATAGATGCAAGGATCAAGCGAATAGTTATAATAGTATGTATTTCCCTAATCTGAATATACTTAGATGATGAACAAACACCCTTTTGTATTTCACACTATCCACAGCTTTAGCCAGGCAGCAGAGAGTGTAAAATGCTGTTGTACTTTGCCTTCACGAACTACAGAAAAGTGGCCTTACCCAAATTGATATCTGAAAATTTCTCAGCTACACAAACAGACTTGTTAAATATATCTTGTATTTTTTTAAAGTTGAATTTTAATAGAACATAGTAATTTTGCTTGTAGAAAATAGCAGTCTGTGACATGATAGTGCTTCCAAATAATTGATAGAGTGTCAAAGTGTATTATTATTTTTTGCCAGGGAAGTTCTTGTGAATAAATCATTATTCATGAAATATAGATAAGGGTTATATTGCTACATGATCGGTCTTTTAGTTTTAAAGATAATATACAATATTTGTAGCAAATATAAAACTGTTCATGACTTTTTTTAGGTTGCAATAATAATTTAAGAACATAATTTTCTAACAGTAGTATTTTAAAATAAGATTTGTTAAGATTAGAAACTCTTTGAGACATGCTAACTTTATTTTATAAAATGCTTATGTGGTAGTTTATGTACTGTACCTAGTAGTTAAAGCAATGTAGAGTTTATGGACTGTTTGAGACATTTTTCTATGTTTCTAGAAATTTTTTTTTTGATTTTATAGTTCATTTTTGAGACCCCAACCCTAATATCTAGGGATTGATAATTTAGGGAAGGTTATCCAATGTACTTTTAAGGAATCATTTATTATATGAAATCTTCAAAAAAGAAATAGACGATAAAACATAGGTTGTAGGGTAGGTCTAGTAAGCCTATGACCTTTCAAGTGGGCTGCATGGGAAAATGAACCCCTTGAAGAAAATTCATGTGGGCTCACATGGGTACTAAGCAATATCTATTGAAGCATATGTAATTGAGTGGAGGATAGGTCTAGTAAACTTATGACTTCAAGTGGGCCAAATGAGGAAATGAAGCCCATGCCTTGGAAGAGAATAAATGTGAGCTCACAAGTACTTATTTGTAAAAAATGTAAGAGAACTAGATGTTTGGAGGGAGGATAAGTGCCACTTGTCCCCACCTATTGCATGGAGTGAAGTGACATGATGCTCTATAAGAAGAGAAGGACTTTAGAGAGAGAAAGATTCCTCGTTCTGTTAAAAGATCCATTAGAAGAGCAGGTTCATTTATAATGTGCAACTTCTTGCAAGATTGATTGTTTGTGAATGGGCTTACTTTATACATGTGGGTGTTTACACAAGGAAAAAATGATTATTATATTACAAATTTAATTCTTGTTTCACTAGATTGTTATCGAGGTTAGAAAAAGGAGTTTAAGAAATGTCTTTCCTATGAAAGTATGTCATCTATTTGTAAGTACTTGCATGAGGTCCTGGGTGATTCTCCTAACAAGTAATCATATATCTTTATGGGTGAGTACTTGATTGAGATCTTGAATAGTTATCATAGTGGGATGGTAGCACCAAGGAAAGGGTCAGTTTTATCTTTAAAAAATGGGGTTTGGGCATTTTCGTTAGTTGCCCTCTAATAGCAACAACCTTCTTTGACCTCCTTATGTTATCATTTCTTTTCCAACATCCCTCACCAATCATCATCATTTGATCGTTCTAATTGCCACATGGTCATTCTCCTTACCCCCTATAAGACACATAGAAGCAAAACAATCGGAAATGGGATTTCATTAATTTTTATCATAACTCTTTATAGTTCTAGTTTTTAAACTTGCATGCTTTGTATTATGGAATACACTAAATAAGAAAACAAAAACATGTGGTCTATTATTATTGTAAGATATTCAAAACATACTCTCATTCATAATAGAATTCCAAGTTGTAAAAAAGGACTATGTTACTATTTATATCTTTATATAACTTATTTCATTTTTATATATTTTAAACATTCAAAATCACAATATTTAGTCTTCTAAAAAAAGATTTTGGAGGTCATATATATAAAATAAATAAAAAACCAAACACTAATAAAGTGCATCATCCATGAAAAAGGGTGCCTTACATTGAGCATAAGGATTCCAAAAGTGATCTCATCCATCTAATTTGTTCTGGATTGTTAACACCTAATATGGAGCAAGACCATTGTTGCATCTTTTAATGAGACCCATCACTTTTGAAGGAATTTTTCTTTACTTCTTTGCTACATTCTACAATTCATTGTTTCCTCCCTCATCAAGAGCCTTTGAGAAACACTAAGGGGACATTTAAGTCTATATTCGTAGAATTCTATCCTCTTCAACACACCCATGTCCCAAAAACCCAACATTTGAAATTGTTTTGGTTAATTTTGACATTATTTGAGAGGGGCTTGCCAATTTAGTTTTTGTAAGTTGTAACCATTCGTTTCTAGGATAGGATTGAGAAAAGTTTCATTTCCCTTCATTGAAGTTCAATAGTATAGTGGTGTGGAAAGACTTCTTTTTGGCAAAATCTTGATAGATTTTGCATCTTTAATGGTTTGCAACAAGGCAAACTCTATTATTACATCTCTAAAAGTAAAAAAGAAACTCCTCATAATTCAGGGTTGACTTCAACAATAACTATCAAATTTTCAAAAAAAAAATCAAAAGATCTTTTGAGGTGTCAACATCCATCAAATTTGAGCAAGGTTGTGTGCATACAATTAAATAAAACATCATTTTTTGCCAAATAATTACCCATTGAGTTTTTGAAGGAGCTCTTGAATAATAAAAAATATAGGTCCTATAAACTCATTCCTCAACATGCATGATTTAAGCCACTTTATGCAACTAATAACATATCTAAAATGCATTATAAAATTTGTAAAATTTATCACTATAGTATTTGTTTGTATTTATTCAATAATCCAACATTGGCATATGCATTTTAGGTTCTCCTTGAGTGGTACAGGAGTACCTAGTAGATACCACGACCCCATGAAGACACAAAGCATGTAAGAGCACTATGAAAGATCCTTGATGGATTTCTTCTGTTGAACTGCTGTAATTTTATATTTTTTTAAAAAACTATTTTCTTGTTTATTTATGTTTTCTTGCAGAACTAGACAAAAGTGCATAAAGGTTTGTTTGCTTTTGATGGTTTTATAACACAGAAAGGAATAGGGAACAACAACCATGAAACAAGACTAAAATAAATAAGGCATTCAATAAAAATCAGAATTATTGCAAACTGTACCAAGCAGATTTGTCTGAATAATAGAGCCAAGCAATAAATCCAATGCATTTCCCAAAGCTCACATACAAATTTGATGTCAAACTGGAAGGTGAAAATTGTTCTCGAATCCATCATACATTTGGAGGTAAATACAAGCAATACTCTATACACCACGTGGTGTATCTGTTGCAAATGGCATCCCATAGGCTGCAATGAACTATGTCCCAACTGGAAAGATGATATGCCACGCTGAAACCCCAATGATAATTGATGCCTCTATCCTTAATCACCACACACAATGCCTAAGAGATTCAGTGCCAAAGATTGCTAAGGGCTACATCCCAACCAATCACTAACCTGGGGTTTGCGTCCCAAACTAGAAATCGCCCATTCAGAGCAAATTCATATACAAGTTGTCAAATATGCAAAAGATGATCATAAAATGAAGCTTCTATCTCCTTATAACCCCTCTCAATTGCAAATCGAACCCTAAGCGTCTCCAAGTGGCATTGAGTAGTGAAAGTGTTATAATTTCTTATTTTAAAGTGGTCATGTTACTAAAAAATGACCTTTTTCCTTATAGACAGAAATATGTTCACTGAATTGCCCTAAGACCAAAGAGAAAGATTTAGAGAATTTCGAGACCTTTCCAACAAGCTATCACACCATAGGATGTGCATCCAGATGAGGCCAAAACCCCTTATTACTCCAAAATGGCTAATAACTTAGCCTTATTTAATTATTAAATGCTAACTTAGGAAATATTAAAAATATAACCCAAATAGCCACAAAATGCCCAACTGACATCACAAACCATAAAATCATCCTATCACCTGTCTGTGACTGAAGTAAAAAATCAAGGATCCGCTAGTAGTCTCATCCCTAAAATTTAGGGATGCTCCTAAAATTTAGGAAACAAGCCTTATCCCTCTAAAACTGAACCCAAAGAGTAATCTCATGGAGACCCAACCTTGGGCAAGATCATACCTCTTAAAAAGTAGGAACTGCCTCCTAAAAATAAGGAATGTCTCCCAACTAATCAATAACTACCCGAACATCAAGTCCCCAACACTAAATAACCATACTGGGTCTCTATCCAACCTTGTCAGCCTACAAGACCCCATAATAAGCTGACTCTCATATTTGTGCTAGATTGAGCTAAAAGAGGGGACATGACAGCCATCCCCTCTTGGAGATGCTTGCCCATAAGCAATACAACACTAATCCTCCACTATCCCAAGTGATCCAAATACAGAGCACTAATCGACCCCAAACCTGAAGTGACTCGTCATGACAAACATACTCCCCACTATAAGGTGTAGAAGTGAAGTCGATCACATCGTCACAATAGAGTATCCACCCCTGAATATTGTTGTGCCCAAGAATCCAAACAAATGGCCATCCTATCCTCTTGTCAGAATTCAGATCAGTAGCCGGTCCCAAAACAATCCTGTTATCCAACCCGTCCCAAACCTCATACAATCTCTGTGGCAAATCTAAGGCACCTGCTCCTGTGTGTTGAGATACTGAGGTACATGGGGTTATGATCAAATCACTATTACTATATGAGTCTTGGTCAATAATCATACTCCTAATTGATCCACCCTGAGATGGAAGTGAGCATGCCTGGAGCATGATCTTCCTTCTCCCAACCATAAACTCCAATTGTCTCTTCCTAAAATCTTGGCTGTATCTCCCCAAGTATTGCAACCACTATACACCCAAAACTACATCTGTGCCCCCTAGATCACACATGTAAAAGTCATCTATCAAGGTGTATCCCTTCATGCCTATGCTCAACTGTGGGATACCCTTGACGCATTGCAGAGTAAGACCATTGGCCACAATCACATCGATTCCTGGAAAATTTTGTGCTTGCAGACCACATCGGTCTACCATTCTTGTATTTATAAAATTATGTGTAGACCCACTATCCACCAAACAATACATAGTATGCCCATGAATCATACTCGAGATGTAGAAGAGGTGAATCATTAGTGCACCTGACAACGTAGCCCCATGTGTTGTGATTGCTACCTCAGCATCTTTGAGCTCAATTTGGACACCATCATCTTTGTCATTTTATATCCCGAACCTCCTCATCGTTCACATCAGATATGACCTTAATAAGAAGTGTCTTTCCCTACCCAAGGCACCTATGTCCCAGTACCCATGGCTCCTTACAAGAAAAACATAATTTCCTCCTCCTTAGTTCATTTCTAGAATCCAAGTCTACTTTGGGAGGTGGAGGTGGTGTGTCCTTAGCTTGTAAAGTAGGCCTCTGTGGTGCTTGTATATTCCTCGATGATTTCTTATCAGTCTAATAAGAGGTAGGAGTGATGTCCAATCTCAATGTCACATCAATAACATCCTTAAGAGTGGCCGGCTAGAAAGCATGAACCAATCCCTTAAGCCTGTCCTGCAATCCCTCAATGAATAGCATCACACTACACTTCTGTGTCATATTAGATACCATAATTGCAATGTGTTGGAACTCATTCATATAAGCTTTTGCATGACCAATTTGTTTCATATGAGCCAACTCTCTATAGTAAAGTTTTGTATCCTTACGGTCAAACCGTGTAATGAGTCGCTCAGTGAACTTAGCATAGGAATGTATTAAGGCGTGATCCTGGGTAACCAATCCATGGTCCCACCAATCATAGGCAATCCCCTCTAAATGCAACACAACAAACTGAATAGCTTTACACTCAGGCATGGGTCGTAATGAAAGTTATATATATCTAGCTTGTGAACCCAAGCTCGTGCACTCGTATCTCTTGAACCATTAAATATGTAGCCAATGTGATCTTCCTAGTAGCTCTATTGAGGTCATAGTTTTGTTGCTGCTGTGGTGGTCTATAACCACGATCTCCCCTGAACCTAGCTGTATCTCTACGATGTGCACAATATTGGGGAAGAGGGAAGACATCCCTAACCTCAGGGGGTAGAGCTCTCCACTCAGCTGTGGCTGCCAAAACTGACTTCTGGAACCCCACTTCTGGTGGTTCCACCTATGCTGATCGTTCACCTGGTATGAACCGAGGAAGCAATGGTCTATTCGTAGTAGGTGTATGATGGTGATGCCACCTAGAGGAATGAAGGGAGCTCCCAACTAAAGAATGGGACTGATGGCTGCACTGACTAGCAACCACTGAAATTGATCTACTTCACTTGCCTCTGTGTCCACCCATCTCCAAATGCTCCAAGGTATCCTATAATCAGTTTAAACCTTGAGCGATCCTGGGCTAAGTAGTGAATAGGGTCCACACCATCTCTCTCTCTCTCTCTCTCTCTCTCTCTCTCTCTCTCTCTCTCTCTCTCTCTCTCTCTCTCTCTCTCTCTCTCTCTCTCTCTCTCTCTCTCTCTCTCTCTCTCTCTCTCCATCATCCTAATTCCCTATGTCGCCCACCTGTTCTTCTGCCATAATAGGTTCCTGGTCTATTCCAAACCCTTGCTCAAGTTGAGCTCTCCCGCGCGTATAATATTTGTCTATCTCAGCTCTTGGATGCATAGATTTGTATTCAATCCACCAACTAGTGACTACCCAGATGCTAATATGAATTATCAAAACTTTTGATCCAGAACCCAGATGCCAAAATGAATTATCAAAACTTTTTAGCTAGTACCCAGATGTTGGAATGAATTATCAAAACTTTTTTATCCAGTACCCAGATGCCAAAATGAATTATCAAAACTTTTTAGGTAGTACCCAGATGCTGAAATGTGTTGTGACAATTTCTAACAAACCCTACAGGCTAGCAGGATGTAAGCTCTGATACCATTGAAAGATTCTTGATGGATTTCTTTTGCTGATCTGTTGTAATTTTATATATTTAATTTTTTTTTTCCTGCTTATTTATGTTTTCTTGCAGAACTAGATAGAAGTGCAGAAAGGTTTGTTTGTTTTTGATGGTTCTATAACATAGAAAGGAATAGGGAACAACAACCATGAAACAAGACTGAAATAAATAAGGTATTAAGTCAAAATTAGAATTATTGCAGACTATACCAGGCATATTTGTATGAATAATAGAGCCAAGCAATAAATCCAATGCATTTCCCAAAGATCACATATAAATTTGATGTCAAACTGGAAGGTGAAGATTGTTCTCGAATCTAGCATACATTTGGAGGTGAATACAAGCAATACTCTATACACCACATGGTGTCCCACAAGCTACAATGAACCACATCCCAATTGGAAAGATTATATGCCACGCTGAAACCCCAATGAGAATTGATGCCTCTGTCCTTAATCACCACACACAATGCTTAAGAGATTCGGTGCCAAAGATTGCTAAAGGCTACGTCCTAGCCAATCACTAACTTGGGGTTTGCGTCCCAGACTAGAAATCGCCCATTTAGAGAAAATTCATAAACAAGTTGTCAAATATGCAAAAGATGATCATAGAATGAAGCTTCTATCTCCTTATAACCCCTCTCAATTGAAAATCGAACCCTAAGTGTCTCCAAGTGGTGTTGGGTAGTGAAAGTGTTATAATTTCTTATTTCAAAGTGGTCATGTTACTAGAAAATGACCTTTTTCCTCACAGACAGAAATTTATTCATTGAATTGCCCTGAGACCAAAGAGAAAGATTTAGAGAATTTCGAGACTTTTCCAACAAGCTATAACACCATAGATGTGCATCCAGATGAGGCCAAAAACTGCTTATTACTCCAAAATGGCTAATAACTTAGCCTTATTTAATTATTAAATGCTAACTAAGGAAATATTAAAAATACAACCCAAATAGCCACAAAATGCCCAATTGACATCACAAACCATAAAATCATCCTGTCACATGTCTATGACTGAAGTCAGAAATCAAGGATCCACTAGCAGTCTCATCCCTAAAATCTAGGGATGCTCCTAAAATTTAGGAAACAAGCCCTATCCCTCTAAAACTAAACCCAAAGAGTAATCTTATGGAGACCCAACCATGGGCAGGATCATACCTACTAAAAAGTAGGAACTGCCTTCTAAAAACAAGGAACGTCTCCCAACTAATCAATAACTACCAAAACATCAAGTCCCCAACATTGAATAACCATACTGGGTCTTTATCCAACCCTGTCAGCCTACAAGACCCCATAATAAGCTGACTCTCATGTCTCTGCTAGACTGAGCTAAAAGAGGGGACATGACACACTATATGACATCTATGAAGGTTAGTTGGGATATTTTAAGGCCAATCATGGTCATTTTTAATATGCAATTTGATATGGGAATCTTAAATCCTGAAGGTCTTGATAATGACATTAGGACCAAACCATTTGTAAGGGGGTCAGTAGTGCCTAATTGGGATCTAGATGATTAGGAGGGTCCTAGATTGGATGACTAGGTCCTAGGAAGAAATTGGTTGAAATTGTGATAGTTTTGGAATCAATTAAGGCTGTAATTTTGTGAGTTAGAAATTCAATTTTTTAAAACTCTAATGGATAGTTGGTTCTAGAGGGAAAGTGAATTGGAGGGCTTAAAAAAAGTTGTAATGGTTTCCAACTAACTTGGATTGGTTAAGGAGGTTAATATCCACCCTATATTGTGAGGTGAAGACATAAGGACTTAAGGATGGTATGGAGGATCAACCTTTGTACGAACAAACCATTGAAACACTACAACATTTGGCGTCAAATTGTGACGATGGTGTAATTTCTGCTTATTTTCATGTTTTTTATTGCAATTTTCCTTGATGCCATCGCAATATCAGCATTGACATCACAATTGTGATGATTGCGTGAGCTTAAAAAAGAAAAAAGAAAACACATGATAAATCATTCCCCATTTGTTTTGATTATGGATAGCTACGCGTGAAAGAGGTGGAGAGTTCCAAATGAGGGGGGAGAGCTATGAATGTTGTCGTGCCCTTGTGATCGGTGCATTTGGTTGTTGTGCCCTTGTGATCTCTACATTTTGTTGTCGTGCCCTTCCAGCTTTGCGATTTCATTGTTGTGTTGTGACCTTGTATGACATAAATCATTCCCCATTCATTTTGATTTTGGAGAGCTGTGTGCGAAAGAAGTGGAGAGCTCTAAACGAGGGTGGAGAGCTATGAATGTTGTCATGCCCTTGTGATTAGTGCATTTTGTGGTTGTGCCCTTGTGATCTCTGCATTTCGTTGATGTGTCCTTGTCGCTCTGTGATTTCATTGCCATGTCGTGCCCTTGTGATCTACGTGCCCTTGGTTTGTGATTGCTTCAAGGGCAAGAAGAGGTGTCTATGTAAATGTTCTTTTCCTTTTGAACATGTATGTCTTTATATTTCCTTCTAAACATGTATCTCTTTATATATTCAGAGAGATCTTTTTTAAGGGGCTTATTACATATTAGATCACAACAAAAAAATTGATCCAGCTACATAAATATTCTAGAATCCACAATAATGAAACAATAAAACTCACTCAACTTTTGCTAAATGACTTACCTCAAGATCCTGCACAAAAATAATGCAGACCACAAAAAATGGGCAGAGTTTGGAATTTATTTTACAAAAAACATATCATAGTAGATACTTTTAGAAAGAACATAAAAATTGATCCAACTGCATACATATTCCAGAATCCAAATAATAAAACAATAAAACTCACTCAACCTGTGCTAAGTGACTTTGCTCAAGATCCTGCACAAAATATAATGTAGACCATGAAAAATGGGAAGAGTTCACAAGAAATTTTACAAAAAATATATCCTAGCAGATATTTTAAGAAAGAAACAAGACATAACCTAGTTAAATTGGTCTAGTTTCTGATTAGCTGTGTTGATTACAAATTCTTGTAGAACTGTCATCAAATTAGGTACAATAGAATGAACAATTAGTTGTTCCCAGCTAGCAGGATCAAATACAATTTTTCAAGGTGATAAAATTGCATATGCAGATGCATCACTTGCATGCTAGGCATGAAGTGCATTCCCCAACTTATAACAAATGGTTGGATATATAGGTTCCATATGCTAGCCCAACAATGGAAGCCAAGGATGTAACCATGCATGTTTTGGCATACTCTCCTTGTGAGGATACCAAGTATCTATTGTTGCTGTTAATTTGGGCATCCTATATGATCCAAAATGTTATGAAGTACTGAATTTGGTAGTAAATTCTCCCATGTCCCTAGAAAATATAGCATAGGTTCAGGGTCCCTTGGCTCCCAAGAATTTGTAGTAGCTATTCTCACTGCTGGAAGAATAACTTCAGTGAAGAGTTAAGTGAAAGGAGTTGAAGAAGCAAGTTTTGCTTATGTGTAAATTCCATAATCACGAGGCTCATTCCCTTTTAGAAGCCTCTGCCATAATGACATTACCTTTAAACCATGCAAAGGATGTTGAAGTGGTTCCCAACCTTGAAACACTCTTATAAGCAATGGCAAAGAAAATGTAGATGCAATACATGACAAATTGCACAACTTGTAGTCTTTATATATATATATATATACATATATATATATATATATATATATATATATATACATATATATATATATATATATATATATATATATATATACATATATATATATATATATATATATATATATATATATAGAGAGAGAGAGAGAGAGAGAGAGAGAGAGAGAGAGAGAGAGAGAGAGAGAGAGAGATCTTGTTGAAGGTTCTTATTACATATTAGCACAATAGAAAAATTGTTCCAACTACATACATATTCCATAATCCAAATAATAAAACAATAAAACTCACTCAACTCGTGCTAAGTGACTTAGCTTAAGATCCTGCAAAAAAATAATGTAGACTACGAAAAATGGGCAGAGTTTGCAAGAAATTTTACAAAAACATATCATAGCAGATATTTTTAGAAAGAAACAAGCCATAACCTAGTTAAATTCATCTAGTTGCTGATTAGCTGGGTTGATTACAAGTTCCTATAGAATTGTCATTACATTAGGTACAATAAAATGAACAATCAGTTGTTCTTAGCTAGCATGATCAAATACAATTTTTCAAGGTGATAAAATAGCTTGTATAGATGCATCACTTACATGCCAGGCATGAAGTGCATTCCCCAACTTATAACGAATGGTTGGATATAAAGGCTCCATATGCTAGCCCAACAATGGATGCCAAGGATATAACCATGCATGTATTGGCATCCTCTCCTTGCGAGGATCCCAAGTATCTATTGTTGTTGTTAATTTGGGCATCCTATATGATCCAAAATGTTATGAAGTACTAAATCGGGTAGTAACTTCTCCCATGTCTCTAGAAAATGTAGCATGGATTCAGGGTCCCTTGGCTCCCAGGAATTTATAGTAGCTATTCTCACTACTGAAAGAATAACTTCAATGAAGAGTTGAGTGAAGGGAGTTGAAGAAGAAAGTTTTTCTTTTGTGTAAATGCCATAGTCACAAGGCTCATTCCCTTGTAGAAACTACAACACAAGTTGCAACACAAATCTGTATGTAAGAAGAATGGAGAGATCTTATGAAGTTTTCCAAATGGGTGAAACTTCATCAGGTAGTAGAGAGTTAAAAAGAGAAATAAGAGAAATTTAGATTACAAAATTGCCTAATCTACTTTAGGGATAAATATTATATATTGTCAATATTTGATAGGACAATTGACAAATGACTAGTGGAAGAGAAATTTGCATTTGATTTAAATACATTAGCAATAAATATTGTGAAACTGTGATATCATTATTCTTGACCAAGGACTAATGTCTTTATTTTTGTACCTAGTTTCTACATTGATCTATAAATATTTATGATCAATAAATATTTTTATTGTATTGGGTGTTCTATTATCAAAATAATCTGGAAATGAAAAATGTTGATTTAAAGAAATAGGAACTAGGAAGGATAAATATTATAGATTGTAAATATTTGATATTATTATATTGGACAATTGACAAACTACTAGTGTGATAGTTTTTTTTTTTTCTCTTTTTTGACCTTGAGTGATCTATCATTAGAATAATAGAGTGCTATAAGAAATGAAAAAAGATTTAGATCATGCTAAATAGAATAATAAAGAGTTGAAGGGAAGAAAAAAAGTTTTGATTCACACTTAATGAGAAAAGAAAAATATATCACTAATGATGACGGGAATCTATCATTACACTTCATTATCCATTATCATGATAATATAGAGCTAAAAGAGACAATAAAGAATTCTGAATCATATTTGATAATCCATCATCAGATAATAAAAAGTGAAAAAACATCTAAAAAGAATTTTGAATAAAGAAAATAAAATGTAATCCAAGAAGAAGCTGCAAAACAAATCATAAGGCTCATTTTATTGTAAAACATTAATTTTGTTGAACAATTGTAAACTCTTAGAAAATGCATTCTTGTTTTCTATTACTATTGACGAGCTTCCCTTGAACAAAATCAAAATGAAGAGACATAAATACTCCAAATTTTTCTTTCAAAACCATATGTGTAGATATAAACATTAAGCACAACATGTCCAATATTTTTGCAGATATACACAATAATTATACAAATTTTTTCTTTCAAAACCATATGTGTAGGTATAAACATTAAGTACATGTTCAATATTTTTGCACATATACACATTAATTACACCAAAATTTTCTTTTGAAACCATATGTGCACATATAAACATTAAGTACAACATGCCCAATATTTTTGTAGATATACACTTTAATTACACCAATTTTTTCTTTCATTACCATACGTGCTGATATAAACATTAAGTACAACATGTCCATTTTTTTTTGTAGATATACACTTTAATTACACCAATTTTTTCTTTCAAAACCATATATGCATATATAAACATTAAGTACAACATGTCCAATATTTTTGCAGATATACACATTAATTACACCACTTTTTTCTTTCAAAATCATATGCATAGATATAAACATTAAGTACAACATGTCCAATATTTTTACATATAAACACATTAATTACACCAAAATTTTCTTTCAAAACCATATGTGCAGATATAAACATTAAGTACAACATGTCTAATATTTTTGTAGATATACACAACTAACTCAATAAGGGTACAAGAATAAGTTATTGCCGTGAAAAAGGCTCATGCCAGATAATAGAAGGGAATTTGATCAAAATAGGGAGACAATCACTAGATTGTTGTCTAACTTTCAAAGAGAAGTCAATGACAAATGTTATTGTCCTTGCAAGAGTTGTAATGACTTAAAGACAAGAAGAATCAAAATCAAAACAGCTAGAGACAATGTACATAGAATGGTCACACTAAGGGGGGGTTTGATTATTATCCACTGGTAAGTTGTATGTTATATTGTTTTCACAATTAATATACATATGAACCACAAAACGAGGGTTTAATTTTTTGGAATTTACAAGTAGGAAGATTTACTTCTGGAGGGGGGGGGGGGGGGGGGGGGGGTGAATCAGAAGTAACTAAATTTAACAATTTAAAACCTTTCAGCTGAAGTCATTCACATGCATCTAATTCATCTAATAAGCATGAAAGTAAAGACATGCATAAAAACAGATAACACAAGAATTTGGTAACCTAGAAACCCTCCAAAATGAGAAGGTAAAACTAGGGTGGGGATGACACCCACAAAGTATCACTACAACAATATGTAACTGTTCAAGGTTACAAAGTTTGACCACTTCCAATGGTCTACCCTATGAAAGGCATGTCCTGTTAAAGACTTTACACCCTATTAACAGTGACCTAGTTAAAGGATTTACAAACATTCATTTAAAATGTTACCCTATTAAAGGATTTACAATCTTGTTAAGGATCTACAATGTGGCTATTAAACCTATATAGTTGTTAGGCCAACCTATCAACATAGGATTTCCATTCTCACAATACAATGGTTAGAAAGTATAGTAGAATGTCTTGACCTGATGACTTACAATCCTCAATTGCTGATTCTCGATCCTTGTTCTGCTCTATCTATTCTGATCCTTTCTTGATTTGATATGTCTCTTCTCAAAATCCTGATACTTTGTTCTTTGATCAAATGAATTCTGCAATGCTATTTTGCTTTGTTTAAGTCTTTAAACACCCTTCTGCAGTTCACTATAATTCACCCACACACTTCTCTTACATGCACATACAATGGGGTATTGTCCTCCTTTTAAAGACTTCGAAGACTTAGGGTTAGGTATGAATCTACAATCAATATTTACTCTTCATTTCATGCTCAATTCTTGCACTTTTCCTATTGGTTGCATGCCTTCTCCATTTTTCTTATTGGCTACATGTTGATTACATAGGTAATGTAAAATATTTGATCTTATCTTCAAGATCCTTCGAGATTCATCCTATGTCGGCTCCAAAAATGGTTTACATCTGAGTTTGTGAAGATACAAACTCATATGCTGATTTTGTGTTACTCGGCACTTACTAGTTGTTGATGCTTGGCACACATAGGAATTATGTTTCACTTGTTTCCTATAGTAATTCTATTTTTCTTGACATCTATACTTTTCTCGACATCTATAGACTTAGCATCACTTATCACTCAACACTTGAACTTCACTCGGCACTTGGAGTTCACTCGGCACTTGAAGTTCACTTGGCACCTATTGAATCTCTAACTTGACACACACTATAGCTCAACATCTATATTATACTCAGCATCATCTTGAGAGTTGGTTAAGTATGTTGACACTGAAATGTCAAAACCAATATGAGACCAACAATCTCCCCCTTTGACATGAGTGGCAAAAACACTTAACTAATTATTATGAATCTGATCTCTATTAGTATACTACACATTCTGTTAGGCATATATACAAAAATCCAAAAAAATTGTTCAAAATTTTGTATAGCTCAAAAGTTTTGTAACTCCCCTTGAGCTGATGTGCCATTCCTATAACCAAAAAACTCTTGTGCTAAATTTGTCTCATGCTGATGTGTCTAATACTCTTTGCCTTCTCATTCTTCTGCCTTTGTATCTGTGTACCCTATTTCTGCTCCCCTTTTCACATCCTCTTGCAATTTTTGCATCCTTTTGACTGTATCTTCTTATTACTTTTCAAAAGTTCAAAATTTTATATCTCCCCCTTTGGGTATGTCTCCCTGTATGTCTCCCTTTATTTATAGATCCATTTTTATTATCTCCTATGGGTATATCTCCCCTAAAATATTATATCTCCCCCTTTTTGACACTTATGTCAAAGGGTCCTAAGGATGAATAAAGTATTTAGCCAAAAATGTTTTATTTACCTCCATGATCATCTTTAGAGAAGCATCCCAATTATTCAATGCTATTTTCAGTGATTTGTGTTGGATGACTGTCTCTACTACAAGATGTAATAGGCCTTCTAAAGTAGAAAGATTGGGGTCTTTCTTTAGAACATTTTCTGCATAGGCCTATTCCTTATGTAGAACTTCTAGATGTGGAGTAATAGAGGATTGCATTTGTATTAATTTGGCCTTAATATTGGCCTCTTCTTCTATCCATACAACTAACTCCTTCTAGGTGTGAAGTGTTGTTGCAAAATGCTTCTCACTTTGAGCTAGATCTTTGGGTAGCTATGTGCTAGAAATCTTGAGATTTTGTTCCAAGTTCAATATTCTTTGGCTAGTTTCTTGTGTGAAGAATGACGAGTCACACAATTTGGAGTACAATGAGAATACATTCCCAAGTACTGTTTTCACTTTTTCAACCTTCTTAGCCAGTTCTACTTGTGAAAGGGCTATTTCACTAGATATCGTCTCATTGAATTTCATTTGAAACTTCTTTTCTGACCATTCTAATAACTTAACATTTGTATCAATGTCTTCATTTTAAACTTGGTCCACTATATTGGACAATTTCTCTGTGATAGGCTTGGTTTCATTAGGTACTACCAAGCTGAATGCGTCAAGGAACATGTCTTTGATTTCCACTAATGCTTGCTTTTGTCTATACTCAGTTCTGAGTATTTCCTGTTTCTTCCTTCTCTCCAGTGTCTCTTGCATTTCATTTATTTGAGCTAGGTTCATTGTCTTAGAGTCATAAATTGGTATGACTATTTCCTCATCAAGTGTAGGGTCCCATAGTGAAGTACCCTTGCTACCTTGGTGGAGCTCGAGCCTGGTGCTGAAATCTACAATGGTACTGCATCAGTGCTTAGTTGTTTGTTAGGAGTCCCTAAGGTAGGCAAGTTCACCAATGTCTGTGTTGCCTCCTGCTCTTTTTTTTTTGGGGTTTTATCCTCCTCCTTCTCCTCTTCTCTACAACCTTAATCAATGATAATGATTTGAGGAGGTGCACCTTGGCTTTATGCTATAGGAACATCTTGTCCTGTTTGTTTCTTTGTTGGCTCCTTGGTAGTTGCTATTGCTTGGATTGTATGATCAACCTTAGTAGTTGTATACTGTGCTTCTTGCTCTTTTGGTTGATCTGCTATAGCTATGGGAGGTTGAAGGTGGTTCTTGTGTGCTCACCTTCTCCCTTGTAATTTTTGCTACAACCTTTTGCAACTCTTCCACACTCACCAAAATAGGATTTGTGCATACTTGTGATTGCAGTGTAGTTTGGTGAAGGATCTTTTTGAGATCCTCTACAGTCAATGGATTGATGTTCTAACTTGAAGTGTTAGGAACATCCTTGACAATTACTATTTTTGCAGGTGCTATATGAGGAGGACTTGGTGGTGGTAGTTAGGTGTCTTGGACACTTTGTTCTTCCTACTGCTCTTTAGCTGTTGCCTCTTCACCTTGCTGTGTCTTCTCCACTATTTTCTCTTCTTTCTCTTTCTCTCCTTCCTCCTCTTTTTCATTCTCTTCTTCATCTTCATCATTTCTCCCCTTAAAGGGGTCTTCCTACCCTTCCTTGACTATTTGGAGTCCATATATAACCTTCCACATAAGATTGGATTTGTGCACAACATCCTCAATTTGGTTTTGTAATATACTAAAGGCTCTATATTTAGGTGCAAATTTGCTCCCATGTTTCTTGCTAGCCTTAGTTATTTGACCTTTAGTTAGGTCTAGCATTACATGAGCCAATGTTGAATCCCTTATATCTTTTTCCATATTAAGGTAGTAATGCCATTTATTTTTAGCTAATGAGCTTAGCTCCTTAGGCATTGAATTGTCTAGTTCAAGTGGGGTGGTCTTGAACTTAGCCATCATAGTGTAGATGGACTTTTCCACTATGTTTTGTTCTTCCTTTGAAAACTTATTAAAAACAATGGTCTTTAAACCAGTTAAATCTGCATTATCTCTAATGTTATTACAAATATTTTCCAACTTAGATTTGGTAGAACGTCTTACCAATCTATATTGTTCATTATCAGACTCTGTCTTTTCTTTGTCTGATTCAAGTGGTTCAACATACATTCTTCTTTTCTTCTACTCTACAAGCCCTTCTTGCTCTATTTCCTTTTGTTTCTTCTATTCTTTTTCCACTTGGGTAGTTTCCCTAGTGTCTGCCCTTGTAGTTGGCTTGGCTGGGCTTGAATTTGTTACTTTCTTCTTTCCCTTTGGCTGTGTAATTGGTTGTTTTTGTGCTTTTCTTTTCTTTGGTTTAGCCTTTGGTGCTTCTTTCTCGACACCTTCCTCTTCTTCTATATCCTCCCCCATTCTTTGTGTTAACGCAAGTGTTTCCTAACCTTGTTCTTCCTCATCAACCTCAACTTGATCTTCTTCTTCTTCTCCTTCTGCTATGCCCTCACCAAACTTGGCCTTAAGTTTCTTCACAAGTTTATCCTTCTTCTTTAATGTGGAGGTAGTCTTCAACTCCATATCTACCTTTGACCTTACCACATCATAGGTTCGAAAATGTGGTGCACTCTTATTCACTTCTTTAGCAAGTAGTGCAATTATAGCTGCTGATGCCCCATCTATATTTATTTCATAGCCAAGAGGTCTTAACCATCTAACTCTTGGTATGGTAGCTTGTATATAAGTGTAGTCAATATCTACTAGAAAGCATACATCATTTACATGCTTTTATACTAAGGCAATTGGTATTCTTAGCCTTTGCTTCATTATTTTCTTAAAGTCTTCAAAATAGCTAGTCATTAGGGTCTCAAAATTAGCTCCCATCTGTTCAAGTTATTCATTAACTTGAGCTATGATTGACCTATTTGCTTTCCACACAACTTTACGAAAAGAAGGAAACTCATTTTGAACATAGAAAAATATGCAAATCAAAATAGCACCAAACTTACATTGGGCTCCCTTGGTTCTTCCGATTGCTACTAAATTTTCATTAATTTGTTGCAGTTGTAGTTCTGCAATATCATAAGTATGGTCCTTCTTCACTAATTTGTACCCCACATCAACTACAATGCAAGGCACACTATTAAGTCTGCTAGATTGGTAGAACTTATGTGCAATGACTCTAACAACAAAGTCAACGAGAGGGTCTTGAATGGTGTCAATTGTCATTCCTCTCTTGTTCCACTTAGCACCAGTATTCTTCTCAATTGCTTCCTTGGCATCACTTCTGAGGGTCTTTGGCCGATCTAGGGTTGGGTACCCTGCCACTCTATGTACAATTCTCTTTGTGATTTTCACTGGACTATCCTCTAACCATAAACTTCCATCATGTATTCTATTAAGCACTAGCCTAATCCATTCAATCTTAAAAACTATGGGGAATTCTAGGGCATGCGTTAAACCCTTCTTTTCAACAATTTGATATTCTTCTTTCAACACTCCATTATCACACAGTTTCTCATAGGCTTCCCTCATCTCCATGTCACCAATAGCTCCAATCTTACAATTGTAACATTGTCTAACATCTTGAACCATAACTACCTTAGGGGGTATGATAGATAGGGCTCCTGCTGGGTCATTTTTATATTCCACTTTAGGGATTGGTCAGAAATCAGGTTGTTTTACTTCATTGGATACTAGTTGAACCTCAAATGGCTCTTTGTCATGGGTTTTCCTAGAGCTAGAAGCCATTTGTGCAATCTAGGGTTTGTACACCAAGAAAATATGAAATTGCATAGCTCGGCACAAATGTAAATACCTTAAATTCGATGAAATCATGCTAAAATGCTATTGAAATATGCTTAAACAATGGATTCTCTATTGTGAAGTCGCTCTGCACTTTTTCTTATCTTTTCTCTTTGTTCGTGATGAAGAAAAATGATTGAAAATGTGATAATATACCCTATTTTTATTGCATTTAATGCTTAGTGCATTTACAATTGTCCACTCGGCTTCTAAAGGATTTCTATCACTCGAAATCCATTGGCTTTCCATCACTCGACATCCACAGGAGTATCCTTCACTTAGCTTCCACTACCAATTCGACTCCAACTAGTCATTTGGCTTCTATTGTCTCTGGCAATCAACTCGGCATGTATTGAAATTTACTCAGCATTTGAGGGCAACTCGAAAACACTTATGAAATCTTGAAATTTTAATTTTGCATCTTTAATTATGTCGTTCTCTTCCTTTCAGTACTTGCTTATTTAGGAACTAATGTATGATAAATCTTTGTATATTAGTCCCTCATATCTTCTTGTACTTAGTTTGATGAAGTGTGATCACTTGACCTATTAGGCAAAGTGATCCCTTCATTTGTTGTGCTACTTCCATCTTTCTTCTTCCATGTCTTATTCATTTCTCCTTTGTTGTGTTCAACATCTACCTTCTCTTTACCTTTGTTGTACTGTGAGTTGGGTGCCTTTGACCTTGTTGGGCAATTCCTACTGATATGACCAATCTTGAAACAACTGAAACATGTGGTTTGACTCAACCATCTGCTGTAGTTTCCTCTGAAATGTGTTCTTATGCAATTTTCAAGAATGTGTTCATATTCCTGACAGTAATGAAAGCTATACCTGGTGTTATAATCCCAATTGTAGTGATGTCCATGGCTATTTCCCTTTTCTGGCTGATTAGGTGTCCACATAGGCTTTGATCTGCACTCAAAATCTCTATGTCCATACTTCTTACAATTGTAGCAGTGACCTTCAAATCTTGGTGTTCTAATAATATTAGTCCTATAGTTATGTGTTTGATGTCCTTGTTTCTTGCACTTATGACAGGAACCCATATTCTTAGGTTTGTCATGCTGATGAACATTCTTACTCTTGCATGCATTAGAGGTATGTCCCTTTTTACCACAGAAATGACAAGTAGGTTTAGTATTCTTACATTTGTTACTACTTTCTTCTATAGTCTTAGATGAATCTCCTTGTTTAGTGCTAGTGTATCCTAATCTTGAAGTATCATTGCTAGCCCTTGGTGATTTTAGTAGCTACTCAAAGTACTTGATTGCCTCATTTGGTTTGTTGAAGCTCTCTATAATCTCCTTCTCTCTTTTTAGGTCATTTTGCAATTGTTCATTTTGCATCTTTAGTGTAGAGATCTCAATATCCTTGACATTCAGTTCATGATGTGAATTCATCATCTAACTTAGGGTGTCTAGCTACACGTTTGAACTTCTTGCAAGTTCAATTGACTTTTCTTCCAGTCTGTTGGCAAGATTTCTCTTGTCTTCTTCCAGCATAGCTTTGTCTTCAATGACTCTTTTCTTCTATTCAGTCACCTCATAAAGCATCATGGCTTGTGACTCTTGTTCAAGCTTGAGTGTTCTAATTTCTTCTACTTGGACTCTAT
Source organism: Cupressus sempervirens (assembly GCA_028749045.1). Lineage (NCBI taxonomy): Eukaryota > Viridiplantae > Streptophyta > Pinopsida > Cupressales > Cupressaceae > Cupressus > Cupressus sempervirens. Next base: position 790,024,900 of record CM053793.1, read on the forward strand.
TCTTTTCCATTAGGTCTGCTATTGTTGCATCAAACTCTTTGGAATCTGCATTTGCAAACAATTTTGTGGTGTCAATCTCCTTGTATCGTGTATCATTCTCTTGTGTATCATTCTCAGCTATGGCAATGTCTCTTCTTCTTTTTAAAGATTTTCTCAGTTCCTCCTTGGCTTCTTCCAAAGCATGTAAAGCAAGTTGTATATCAATTTCCTGATCCTCTATGATCTTCCCAAGTTTGTAGACTTCCATTTCTAGATCTTTTCTCCAAGCTGTAAGGCTCCTCCTTGTGAGAACTTGGCTCTGATACCAATTTTTGGAATTTACAAGTAGGAAGATTTACTTCTGAGAGGCAGGGGGAGGAAGGGTGAATCAGAAGTAACTAAATTTAACCATTTAAAACCTTTTAGCTAAAGTCATTCACATGCATCTAATTCATCTAATAAACATGAAAGTAAAGACATGCATGAAAATAGATAACACAAAAAATTGGTAACCCAAAAATCCTCCAAAATGAGAAGGGAAAATTAGGGTGGAGATGACATCCACAAAGTATCACTGCAACAATATGTAACTATTCAAGGTTACAAAGTTTGACCACTTCCAATGGTCTACCCTGTGAAAGGCCTATCTTGTTAAAGAGTTTACACCCTATTAAAAGTGACCTGGTTAAAGGATTTACAAACATTCATTTGGAACGTTACCCTGTTAAAGGATCTACAATGTGGCTATTAAACATATATAGCTGTTAGGCCAACCTATCAACATAGGATTTCCATTCTCAAAATACAATGGTTAGAAAGTAGAGTAGAATATCTTGACTTGATGACTTGTAATCCTCAATTGCTGATTCCAGATCCTCATTCTACTCTGTCTGTTCTGATTCTTGCTTGATCTGATATGTCTCTTTTTGAAATCCTGATACTTTATTCTTTGATCAACTGAATTCTACAATGTTTTTATTCTCTGTCTAAGTCTTAAAAAACCCTTCTATAGTTTGCTATAATTCACCCATACACTTCTCTTACATGCACATACAATGGGGTATTATCCTCCTTTTAAAGACTTTGAAGACTTAGGGTTAGGTATGAATCTATGATCAATATTTACTCTTCATTTCTCGCTCAATTCTTGCACTTTTCCTATTGGTTGCATGCCTTCTCCATTTTTCTTATTGGCTGCATGCCTTCTCCATTTTTCTTATTGGATGCATGCTGATTACATAGGTAATGTAAAAGATTCAATTTTATCTTCAAGATCCTTCGAGATTCATCCTATGTTAGCTCCAAAAATAGTTTACATCTAAGTTTGTGAAGATAAAAACTCATATACTAATTTTGTGTTACTTGGCATTTACTAGTTGCTGATGCTCGACACACATAGGAATTCTATTTCACTCAGCTCCTACAGTAATTTTGTTTTTCTCGACATCTATACTTTTCTTGGCATCTATAGTGACTCAGCATGACTTATCACTCGACAATTGAACTTCACTTGGCACCTGAAGTTCACTCAATACCTGAAGTTCACTTGGCACCTATAGAATGTTTGACTCGGCACACACTATAGCTCGACATCTGTATTATGCTTGGCATCATCTTGAGAATTGGTTAAGTGTGTTGACACTCAAATGTCAAAACCAATCTAAGACCAACATGATTATCATCATTTTTATATAGGTCAATCTCCCTAGGGTAGTACATGATATGAACCAATACATCTCGGAGGAACATGGAGGTGTGAATATGGAGGAACATGGAGGTGTGAGTATTGAAGGAGAAGATTATGATCCTGTGGAAGATGATGATCATGTGCCAGAAAACACATTTGAAGATGATGGTACAAATGCATTGATCCATGACACATTTGCTACTGGTGTTGTTGTTGTTGTTGTTGATGATGATGATGATTATGATGAGGATGGCATTGAGGTCATCCATGATATACCTCTACTTGGGAAGCCAAACATGACCCTTTACAAAGGATCCCAATCAACTCTTTTCTCTATTGTATTATTGTTGGTGAATTTGAAGGTTATGAATGGTTTATCCAACATAACAATGTCACATATGCTAAGGTTTGTGATATACGTCATTATAGTATATAAAAGGTGAAATATGTACCATTAAGATTATTTATACTAATGACTTACAATTTTTTCTATAGATTGATAGGTGACTATTTGTTGCCACCATAAAATGTTCTCCCTCACTTGTACTGATAATTATGTGCCACTATGAAACATATTGGAATGGAGTATCAATCAATAGATGCTTGTCCTCAAGATCATGTAATTTATCATAAAGAACACAAAAACACAATAGAATGCCCCAAATGCCTTACAAGCAGCTATTAAGATGATAAAGTGACAAAAAAGGTGCCTCACAAGGATCTTCATTATATCCCCATTATTCCACATCTTAAATGATTATTCGAGTGCAATAAAGTGGCACAATTTATGGATTACCATGTACACAATAGAAGTCGAGATGACAATGTGAGTAGGTATTTTACTTAGAGGTTCCACATAAATCAGGTTGGTCATTCATTGTTATAAATGATCCAAGGGGAAGGCCAATAAAGTATAATGTGATGGAAGAAGAAGATACCGAGGAAGAGGGAGAAGTGGATCATGATCAAGAGTTAGTCAATGATGCTACTACTACAAATGATGCTACTATTGATCAAGATGATCATGTTTCTACTGATGATGATGATGTCAACAAGGGCAAGGACAACTAGGATAGTGATGGTGACAATGTTGATGATGATGATCTTGATGATGAGATGGATGAAGAATAACATCAATGACCTGGGAGGGGTGTTTGATTAGCTAACAAGGTAAAGAGAGCTACAATGTTCTTTAAAATCTTTAAAGTATGAACTTTTAAAAATTTAGCCCTTTTATTTTTTTATTGCAAAGGACTTTTCTTTGCAAAGGATAGTGAGTGCACATCCACGAGTGAGAAGTAACATTGATGACGACATGGATATGCCTCTGCAACAATATAGGGAAGGACAAAAAAAGAAAAAAAGAAAAAAGAAATGATTCATGTGAACTTATGTAACTTATTTGAAAATGATAGATGTTTATGTCTAGATGTTTTATTTATGTTCTATTGAATGTTAATGTTAATGTTGTAATGAAACTTATGTGATAATGAATGTTATCATGTGATAATTCATGAATGTTAGCAATTTATTAATAGAATGAATGAATTTTAGATGTTAATAGGGAATTTAGATGTTGGGAAGGGTGGTGGGGTGGGGGGGAGGGGGGGATCAAATGAGCTTCCACCTTCATGTGGTTGGCCCTAATTAGTAGATAATATTAAACTATTCTCAAAACCAAGTAAAGCTCAACATTAACCTATGATTGCATGACAACTAACTATGTGAATATCTTGGTTTCAAGCAAATGAAACCAAGATATTCTCATAGAGCTTGCACCTTCATGTGATTGGCCCTAATTAGTAGAGAATATTAAACTATTCTCAAAACCAAGTGAAGCTAAACATTAACCTATGATTGCATGACAACTATGTGAATCTCTTGGTTTCAGGAAATGTAGAAGGATGCCTTAGTCAAACTCATTGATTTATGAAATTTAGTTGTAGTGTATGAAGTATTCAAAAGAATGGATTTCTATGGGATTGCCTCAAATTATTCCTCTCTAAGGTATTATATTGTTGAGATTATACTTACTAATGAAAATATGGTTTATCATGAGTGCAAGGCTTGATTTTGAATCTGATTTGTACTAATCATATATTGTGACAAAATTATGATTGATAAATGATGGTCTACTTTTGAATCTTTCGAATGTGATTTGTGGGGATTATAAATGTATATGTGGGGGCACAAATCACAATATAGAAAAGGGCTAGATAAGATGTTATTGCTATACAGAAGGCTCTCATGGTTGAGAGCTCTCCCACTTAAGGCTAGCAGAGTGGCCAAATGCCTCAAGATAAAACAAATTTATGCATACAGTGCTGATTTTCTTTCCCTTGCAAGGTAATCCACAATCTCCTTATTTTGAGAAGGTTCATGTTCTTATTTGAAGTAGCTTTGAAAAACACTGTATGACATGCTCCATGAGATGAAACAACAATAAGAATGAAATGTGATCAACATGAAAAAACAACTACTGATTTTTTATTTGTTGTCTAAACTTTGATGTTTAGTACATTTTTTTTTCCTATAGTTTATGTTTGAGTTTGAATATATTTAAATTAGATTATGTAATTTTTTCTTTTATCAACATTTTGTATCATATTTTTAACTATCTATAATTGACTACTGGATAGCTTATTATGTCATTGAATCATAGGGTTTGATCCTAAATTTATTTCTTTATTGAATAGCTCATCATGACACCAAATCATAGAATTTCATTCTATAACTCACGATGACAATGAATTATAGAATTTGATTCAAATCTTCCTAAAAGAAAAATCTCACATAATATATTTCAAAATGATCAAACAAAAATTATGAACTATAAACACGAATATTAACAAATGGTCTTATTTTTCTAGTGTTATAGAATATTCTTGTTTACAGAATATTTTTGTTTACAAAATATTCTTGTTTACATTGTATATGGCCCTTCCAGTTTAGGATATATAGAATGGATTGAATTACTTCAAGACCCATGTAGTTTACATTTAGCTAGAACTAATTTCTCTCATCTTGTCAATTTACTTACTATTTACACCAATTTAGTGATGGTTTTCCTTTGATTGATTTATAAAAAAATTGTGACTCATTTAGTGACTTGTTTGGTATTCACAGGGTCCCAACTTTGGCATTGGATACACAGGCATTTATTTGGTTAAATTCAAATGAATTATTGAAGTTCTACTACAACGACAACCAACTCAACTTTTACATTTTAAGATTCAAGTAAGATTTAATTGCTTTAGTGATTTTACTATTGCAAATGTATCACACATTATTTCTATCAAACAATCCTTGTGCCATTGTTATGTACACACTTACAAAACAAAACAAGAAATTATTTAAGAAAAAAATGGTCAAGGTTTTTCATGTGATTCAAGAGCGATCCTTAGAGAAATATAACAAATGAACAAACATGAGGCCTACTCTAATGAGAAATGCAACAAAAAATAAATTAGGACAAAGTCATAGACGAAGTCCACATCCTATGATTGCAAAAATAACATAACATTGTCAATAGTTCTAATATGGTATTGAAATATAGTGCATAAGAATTAAACCTACATAGAAGATAGACACCAGATAAATAAATTATAGTCTCTTCACTTTCATTGAGCTACCTAAGGTAAACGTAAGAGTTCCACAATCCAAGGGCAATTTTCTAGAGTTATAGTACTATTTTCTAGAAGTGATTTATTCAACTCCTCAAGATTAGAGAGGATTGGAATAAAACATGATATAACTCATTGCAATGGGTGATAGCTCATGTTGAACCTTTGCAACAATTTTCCCAATAGCCCAACAAGTATTATTTGCATTAGAAACAATTTTCTTCACTTCTGTTAATTAAAATTTTGTGGAAACATTTAGGAAATCAACCATATTTGGTTGCAAATCCATTGCATTGACTTTTGCAAAGTTACCAAGTAGTGCAATGACACTTTGAAAAACATCAATAGCCTCATCTCCACAACATTGTAAAAGAAGATTTCTAAAATCACTACTTGTGACCAAACTTTTAATTCTACTTCCAAGGCCTTCAACAAGCTTGGACATAAAGTCTAGTGAGAAAAACAAAACTCATTATTATATGGATCACTTGCCTTTATAGGATCAACCTTTGCCATTTTTTTGATTCATATCAGGTTGATAGATCTCATAAATATAAGTTCAACATATCAAATAAACCCAAGACCCAATGTTTATGTTATTGTTGTGAAACATTCAAGCAAAGTAAAAAGATCCCTATCTAAATTTGAGTGTTGTTGTCATTTGGTATCAAAATATCAAGATATTTTTCTTGGTTGATTTCCTCCCCATCCATCCACAAAACCTTCAATTATACCAATCATATCATATACAATACAAAGATTTGGCCTTTGGTATTTAGCAAAGGCACACAAAAAGTGTTGTAAAATAAGCTCTGGATGTGGTGCCAACTCTCTTGTTGCCTCCTCTTCAAGGGTAGAAAAGGAAGAACAAGAAACCTCCTAAACTCTCTTATTGTTGTCTAAAATTCATTTAAGAAGACCAATAAGTACCTTAACAAACTATTCATGTCCTTCCAGATGACCTACAACCTGTACAATCCATTTATTATACTAAGAAAGAGTCCAACACATTATGCTTCACTCCAAAGGGTACTTTTCATCAAGAAGAGGCACAAGAAAAGAAACTATCAAATTACATGAATTGATGATATCCTCTTCTCCATCATAAGTTCCATATGCTCCTTGTGCTTGTGAATACAAAATCTAGGTTTCAAATCTTGATCCCTGTAAAAACATTTTCATCAGCCTTTGCATCAACAAGTGCCTCATATTATCTGCATACACCATGCTTGACAATAGAACCACAATCAAGTGTGGTAGAAACTCCATCAATATATGTGGATGAAGATGAGCTTCAAAAAATGCATACTATAATTCACATGACTTGAGAGCCACTTCTTCATCAACATCCTAATTTTCTTGCAACATATATACAATTACATTTCTCATTTGGGGTTGCAGGAAATTAGGTTGAGATTTAAGGAGTTGAACCAATGCAACACATACCATTTTCCTCACTTCAATAGGCAGATCATGAGAAAGAGTAAATAGGCCATGAAGACACTTATCCATAGGTAATAACAATATTTTAGGCATAAGCTCAATATACTAGTTCATAGAGAAAAGTGCCAATTTCTTGAGAGAAACATATGGTGACTGAAAAAACTAAAATAATCTAGGCAAAAAAATATCGATAGGTCACTCCTAAAACCCTGGTACACCAACATCCAACCCCTCTTGTATATCTTCATTGATCTTTGATAATGTATCAAGAGCACCTTCCATTAGATTGAAATCATTGCTATCAAATCATTGAACCAATGCCTACAACAATTTCAACTGAACATGCACCTATCCTTGTTGGACTACAACACTAACGACAATTCCCATTGTTGAATGAAGGTCTGTCTGGCACCCTCAAACAAGTAAGCAACTCTAATTGGATGTATTGTTGATAAGGAGTTATCAATGTAAAATTGGTCTTCAGATTTTTTTTCCAAGAGGAGCCATGTTGCTTGGCTATAATATTTTGGATTGATTTCTTTAAATTCTATTGACAAAGACTTCTTGTTAATTGATACTTCACTTATATCACAAAATTGAAACTTGCATGGCTAATATTGATGATATTACCTATGTAAGACTGATAATTGATATTCAAATCAGCAAGCATGAATTTCATCAATTGGATATAATGGAACATCTCTTCCTATTTTTATATGATTGTAATGCCCCCCTTTGGGATCTCTTTATATTTTTTCCTGTATCATGTGCTTTGTAATTTGTATGGTGTAATTGTTGATTGTAGATATACAAATTTGCAAACTCCCTTATACAATTCACTTGTTGTGTTAATTATGTTACTTAGCATCTTGTTTCATCATAGTTGTCATCTTAGATATGGATGTATAATCTTGGTACAAAAATATGAGGTTTTATCTGATATATTGTAATGTTTCCAGTCAAAAGTTATCTAGATTTAATTATGATTTTAGAGCCATGATATTCCATAAGTATGTTATTGACTACATTTCTTATTTGATCTCATTACAATTTATTGAGTTAGATTTATAATTTTCTTTGTCTCCCATAAGCTCTCTTTATTCTTGTTAGATTCATTCCATAATGACTTCATGGTTATAATGCCTAATACTATCCTAGAAATATGAAAGTTATCTAAGGTTTCAGATAGCTCATTCTACTACTCACTAGACATATAAGACCATCTTAAATTATATATATTTTTGATAATGTAGCAATCCGTTGCAATTGTGATGGCTTGTCCAACAAGCAACCATTGTTCCAATGGCATTATCATCGCATGTGATCACAATTGTGACATACACTATCGAAGAATGGTGGTCTCTCTAATGGTGTTTCCTTTAGACATCATCTCTATTGCAACATACCTTCTGACGGATGCCCATCGGGCCTGTTGCAATGTAGTTGGAACTGCGATGACTATCTGAGAATGTAGCCCATCATAGTTGCGATGGTAAACCATTGAACATATGAAAACGTGAAAATGAACTCTTTGCCCATATTTGTCCAAATTGTGATGACTTTTTCTATCACCATTGTGATGGACACCTTGCCATCATAATTTGCAACAACAAAAGTTTGACACCCATTCGACAGGGGCCAATTTCTATTACTGTCACTTTGGCGATGGGTGGTTGTCGTAATTGTGATGACCTACCATCGTAATTCGAGCCCAAAACATAGTAGTGAAAATACAATAAAAAATAATTATTTTGCAAATTCCTTGATCACAATTGATTGATTTCTCATTCCTTGCATCTGTAATGATTTAAAGGCATTTATAAACATATAAAAAGGATTTGTGAATGACTCAATATCTCTTGGAGTGCATTGTTCCATTAATATGCTGACAAGCTTAGGGAATTTGTTTCATTTTCTTAACTAGTTGAGTTTTCACTTTATAAAATGATTATTCCTTGGGAGTTATGACCTAATTCCCAAGGAATGGTCATGTTTTGACATGTATAATTTTGATTTACTCAAAATTGTTGGAAAGTGAAAAGTTTTTGGTGATCACCATGAGGATGAGTGTTTGAAGGAACATTAATTTTGTGGCAAAGTTATAGAAGTAAGGGATCTATCCATCAGAGGGTTGTATATTATTCTTGAATTAGTTAGGGTATACTTAGGAGAAGGTTAATCAACATTTTTTAGGTTACAAATGTGTTGGGAGAAGTGCTATTTAAGAAGCCCGAGTTTTGATGGGGGTTTAAAGAGTGATTTGGGGCTTTTGGGTATAGAGGCCTCATAGAATCCAATTGATTGCATATTTTTCTAATTATGACCAAATGAAAAATTTGTAGCAAGTGGAAAGGTTTGGTGAGAGGTCCATGAAATAGTTTCTTTGTAAATGTGCCCTCTATTTAATCCAAAAATAATCACAATTTGTTGGTTGAGATATTTGGTCCAAAACAAATGATAGTGACCTTTTGGTATGTTGAAGTAGAGCCAAAAAGGTACTCAAAAAGTTATTTTAAAAAACCTGTTAGGGAAATTTTTGAGAAAATAATAAATTTCAGTTGCTAGAGGTCTAATTGCTACTAGGCCTAGTGGATCAACATTTTTGTGTTTACCTATGAGATAGGTTGTTGAATCTTGGTGAGTGGCCTTTTTGGTTTGGGTTATGTAATTGGAGGCCTTGAAGACCCTAGTAGGACCCTTGAGAAGTTGAGTCCTTATATTTGCATATATAAGTCATTAATAGCCTTTGGAAACTTGAAAGGAGTTTGGAATTTTTGTGAGGTGTTGAGAAGGTTAGCAGGTAATTTGTTGTCCTTTCAATCTTGGCTTTGCATAATAGTAGTATCAGAGCATGGTAGTATCTTTGGGAAAGGTTAAGTACATGTTTTAAGAAGAATAATTTGAAATATTTGGAGAAGAGGTTGAGAAAATGCCTCCTAAAATGACAAATGTAGAACTTTCTAAGCTTGTAGCCCAACCAACAGAAGAATATAAGAAGGTCCTAGAGAAGATGAAAAGAATGGATAGAGAGTTAGAAAGAGTAAAAATGAAGAAGAAGAAGGGTACTGATCATCAAGATATTGAAGATGATGAAGAAGAATAAGTTGAGGTTGAAGAAGAAGAAGAGGAAAGAGAACCTAGAGAGGAGTTAGATCCTGATCATGTTAGGACAACAAAGTTGATTAAGGCCATTAAGGTAGAGGATTACAAGGAAAAGTTTGATATACCTATGTACGATGAGGAGATTAAAAAGAATATATTATTGACTTGTTTAGTGCAATAGAAAACTACTTTGACTATGAAGATGTCAAGGAAAGGCATAAGGTAAAGATTTCAAAATCAAGATCGAAGGGACATGCCTTGCTTTGGCAGGGTTGTTTGCATGCATAAAGGTGGAAGAAAAAGTTTCCAAACATCACTTCATGGTAGAGAATGATGGGTATGATAAGAGAAGAGTTCCTTATAAGGGACTATAAGGTCCAATTGTAAAAGAAGATGCAAGACAAAAGGACATGGATGTCCAAAAATACATAGAGAGTTCCATAAATTGGATATAAGGGTTTCTCATGATGAAGAGGAAGAAGAAAAGGTAGTAAGGTATATGAGTAGCCTAAGATTTAACATTGCAGATGAAATTAGTTTGAATGCCCCTAATACAATTGAGGAATGCTATAATTTGGCCATTAGAGCTGAAGAAAAGTTAAGAAAGACAAAATGGAGGAAGGAACCAATCAAGTAGAGTTAGAGGTGGTATGTACAATGAAGGTCATTGTTAGAAAAACCTTGAAAAGGGAAAAGAGCCCATGAATGAATCAAGAAGTTGGAAAAGAGGTGGTGGTAAGTTTAGTGTTGGTAGAGGAGCTAGTAATTTCAATGGAAAGTGTTATAGTTGTGGAGAGGAAAGAAAACCTTTCTACAAATTCCCTAATAAAGTCACAAGAAATTCTAACAAGAGGGTTTCCTTGACACAAGGAATAGTAGAAGAGGAGAACAAAGTAGGTGAAGATAAAGGAAAGGAAAATGAGGTAGGGTCCTATACCAAAGGAGATTTCTTTATGGTAAGGAATGGTGGAAAGTTTTAGAATAGAAATCCAAAGGTTTCCATTTTCAGAACTAATTGTGTAATCCAAGGCAAGACTTGAAAAATGATAATTGATTCACGATACTTTGACAACCTTGTTTCATGTAGGATGGTAGAAAAGTTTAACTTGAGAACATTTGAACACTCTAAGCCCTATAGAGAAACAAGGGAAAATGATGAACACAACCTTTTGGTGAGAGAACAAGCTTATTTGGAGTTTTCACTTGTTGAATATAGGGAGAGGGTACTTTGTGATGTAGTAACTATGACATCTCATCATATACTATTAGGAAGGCCATGGTAGTTAGAGAGGAGAATAATCCATGATGGATTCAAGAACATCAGTTAGTCCACAAAAATGGTAAGAAACATGTCTTGAAACCTTTACAAAGTAATGATATGGTTTAGTCAAGAATAATATGGTTTGGAAGGAAGAAGCATGTTAATTTTCAAAAGCAAACAAGGGGTAAGCCTATGGAAGGATGTCTAAAGAAAAAATCATCCATGTTGGTAGTGAAATCAGACATAGAAATGCAAGGATCTATTATATAAGGCAAAGAGAACAAGGTAACAACAAGGTAGTGGTAGAGGAATAAACATGGAGTAGTTGTGGGCACATTATGGTGTCTAATAGTTTCACCAATGAAGGGTGAAATGATATTGTTTATACCACAAAGTGGCAAGGATCATATGGATCCCAAAAAGTTGAAAAAATGGATTTTAAGCAAGACTGTGTTGACTTTTCCAAACCACAATCAAGTAGTGATATTGATGACACATTGTGTTTTTATACTACTAACAAACTTTGTGTGCAAGATCAAGAAGATGTTATAAACAATAGTCCACCAAGATAATTGAGGGAGGGCAGGGGGGGGGGGGGGGGTGTGAATCAATTATCCAAAAATTAAAACATTTATCTTCCTTAAAACTAAACTAAACCATTCAACCAAAGTAAACATCAACCATAACAAGATACACATAGACAATTACACCAAATATGTTAACTAGGGAAACCTTTGATCAAAGGAAAAACCCTAGTGGAAATGATGCCCACAAGATGATGTACTAATATAAATATTCCTTGTTAGAGGATGGAACCTATTAGGATTCTATTACAACATTTAGTACATATGAGTCCCTGTTAGAAGATTTCAACCTTGTTAGGAGTTGTGGTACAATGTATGCAAGAAGAGCTCACTGCCCAAACATGCAATTTCAATTACAAGAAGAGCTCACAACTCAAAAAAATAATTTACTGTTTAGTTCCTCTTTCCTTGGTTCTATCAAATGAACCAATCACTGTCAGATTTTAAGCTTGTAGACTAGGTCACAAACCTTGGATCCAAGTATCCAACTTTGGATCACTCAATAAAACCTCAGCAATGAAGTTTTCTTCACTTTCGCTCTGCTCTGTTCAACTTTATATTCCACTCTTTGTGTTGCTTACAATTAATTCTCTTTGATACATTTCCATACCATGATAAAGGAAAATGTCCTTCCTTTATATTGAATCCATAAAAAAATTCCCTGAGTTGGCTATTAAACCTTCTCAATTAATTATTATAGGACCACATTAAGAACACATTACACTTAGTGATAACATTAATCTTTCACCTTGCAACTTGAATAAATTTTTGTACACATAATATTATGGTGGGAAAGCTTAGCTATATCATCATCAACGTGCCTTCTTCACATCCTCAACCTCAATGCTCAAAATCTACTAAGAAATATAACGAATTTACCATAACATGCCTCCATAAACTCTATCTAAGAATAGACATAACCAAAACTTGCATAACTTCTTCCAAACTTAACATTTCTTCATCTAATGTTAACTACATATACTAGATACTCAGAAGTATCTCCCATAACCTCAAATAGTGAGAATACTCAACTAGCCATCCGTACCAACTTGATCTTTCTGCTATTCTTCTATCAGATACCATAGAAAATTGCTATGTTGACATCAATGACAAACACAATCATGAATGTAATTTAGCATCATGATAACATATCTACAATGCTCCCCCATATGAATATCATTAGCATTCGTGCTTCCAAAAATCTCCCCCTTTGGCACTAATGGCAACATAGATGGAAAGCATCTAGTTCTAAAAAATACCAACAAAAGATTGTTAATCTTTCTTTTCAAATCCTCTTCATCAATCATTCTCCCCCATTGATATACCTTAATGTTCTTTCTATTTTTCTGATGTCTCCAAACTATTTTCATGTATTGCTTCTTCCCCATGATGTTTTTTCTTCTACCCCATGATGTTTTTCATGTAGTACTTCTCCCCCATTGACATTAATGTCAAAGAAATCTGCAACCAACAATCTTTACAAAAACTAATTTTTACTTAGCTCAAGTGTCCAAAGACACTGTTCAAAACAACATCTGATAAGAGTCCTAGATGACTTTGTCCATCATAGATACTTCCCCCATATAGGAAGCATCATCATTCAGTCCAAACAAACAATGGTGCTATGTTGTATTGGGTTGATGCATTCTTGCATCATCTACTCTGATGTACGAAGGGGCATAACCCTTAGCATACCTCACAAATACTCAGAAGTCTCTTTGGGAAGAGGCTTAGTGAAGATATTTGCAATCTACTCTTTAGTGCTCACATACTCCAATCTAATTTCCTTCTCTACAACTTTCTCTCCCAACATGTGATACTTGATATAAATGTGCTTAGTCTTAGAATGCAACACTAGATTCTTAGACATATTTACTATGCTTGTATTTTCACAATGTATGACAACAGGTTCATTGAATTCTATCCTTATATATTTTAGCATCTACTTCATCCAAACAACATGATTACAATTGTTTGCTATGGCAACATATTCTACTTTTGTTGTACTTTGTGAGGTACAATCTTGCTTCTTGCTTAGCCAAGAAACCAATCTTGCTCCAAGAAAGAAGGCTCCACCACTGGTGCTCTTTCTGTCATCCATACTGCTTGCCTAATCAGTATTAGTATAATCACTTGAGTGAAATCATTAGACTTATCATACCACAATCCAAACTTTGGTGTTCCTTTTAGGTATCTAAATATCCTTTTGACTACTGCATAATGTGCTTCTTTGGGTTTAGCTTGAAATCTTGTAACAATTCCAACTACATTGCTATATCCAACCTTGTGTGAGTTAGATATTGCAATCCTCCAATCATAGATGTGTACTTCTTCTGCTCAAGAGTAGGTGTGTCATCCTTTGTAGATAACTTGTGTCCAGTTACCATAGGTGTTCCAACAAGTTTACATGTTTCCAAACCAAAATTTTTTAGTAAATCCTTCAAATACTTAGTTTGAGAAATAAATATTCCTTCTTTATCCTATACAATCTGTAATCCTAGAAAATATTTCAAATTCCTTCTTCATTTCTTCTGCAAACTTTTCACTTTCCTCATCATTTCCTCCAAATATGATATCATCAACAAATATTACCAAAATCATTAATCCATCATCAATTTATTTCCAATAGAGATTACTATATACCATACCTCTTCTATATCCAAGCTTTGTCAAATGCTTGTCCAACCTTGCATACCAGGTTCATGGGTGCTTGTTTCAAGCCATACAATAATTTCTTCAGTCTACATACTATGTCCTTCTCATCTATCAAGGGACAACCTTTAGGCTACTCTATGTACACCTATTCTTCAAGTTCTCCATTTATAAATGCTGACTTGACATCCATCTAATATACTTTGAATTTCTTATAAGATGCATATGCTAAGAATAACCTTACTGCTTCTATTCTTGCCACAAGAGCATAGGTCTCATCACAGTCTATTCCTTCTTTCTATGAGTAACCTTTACATACCAATCTTGCCTTGTTCCTTACAACTTCACCTTACTCATTCATCTTGTTTTTGAATACCCATTTAGTTCCTATCATATTCTTGTTTGCTAGTTTGAGGACCAATTCCCATGTCTCATTCTTAACTGTCTGATCCAATTCCTCTTTCATAGCTTGTTTCCAATGATCATCTTTAGATGCATCATGCACATTCTTAGGTTCAACTTGAGATATAAAACATACTTCTTCATTTATTTTGCTTCTCATCATCATGCCTTTATCTCTGCTTCTGATGATCTACTCAGGTGGATGATTCTTTGTCATATTCTTACTCAAAGTAGGAGTTGCTATCTCAACTCTTATCTCTATTAAAGGTTTTGAGCTTTTTTCCTGCCTTCGCTCTCCTTCATTCCGCAAATCATTGGTAGTCTCAAGGAATACTTCATCATTCCTTGGTTTAGTAACAACATCATCATCTAAATTGTAATGAACTACTCTTTCTTGTATCCTAAATTTCTCATCAACTCTTACAGTTGCACTTTCCATAATAGTCTTAGTTCTTAAATTATAACATCTATAAGCCTTTCTTTTCAATGAATAATTAAGAAACTTACCTTAATCACTTCTAGCATCAAACTTACCAATATCATCATCTCTTTTGATATAACACTTACTGCCAAAAATTCTGAAATACTTAACTGTAGGTGAGTAACCGAACCACAACTCATAAGGGTTCTTGTTTGTGTCTTTCCTGACTTGCACTCTGTTCATAGTGTAGATTTTTGTATTCACCCTTCTCTTCAAAACATCTTGGATACATCATTCTTAGCTAACATAGCTATTGCTACTTCTGTTATTGATCTGTTTCTTCTCTCTACTATATTGTTCTTTTCAGGGGTTCTCAGAGATGATAACTATCTTTTGATTCCATTAGCTTCACAAAATATGTTAAACTCATTTGAAGTAAATTCTCCTCCTCTATCTAATCTTGATGCCTATTTTATTCTCAACTCTATTCTTGAATATCTTGACCTTATCAAATGCCACAAATTTCTCTTTAAGAAATGCAACCCACATCATTCTAGAAAAGTCATTAACTAAAATCATAACATACCTTTCACCGTAGAATCGTTTAGTCTTCATAGGACTTCTGAGATCTATGTGTATAATCTCCAATTTTTGTATAGTAGTAAACTTTTTTTTGGGAAAAGAAATTCTGTTATGCTTTGCCAAAACACACTTCTTACAAATTGTGTTAGTAGGTTTTGCAATCTTAGGCAAATCTCTAACTGCAAATATACTACTAGTCTTCAAAATGCTGTCAAATTTTATATGACAAATTCTCTTATGCCATAACCAACTGTCATCTACCTTTGCAACCAAACATGTCATTTCAGTAGGATTTAACTGAAATACATTACCTCTAGATCTAGTTCTTGTTCCAATTACCTTTCCATCTTTGTCTCTAATCATGCATGTCTTTTTTTTGAATTGCAACTAATCACCTTTATCTTCTAGTTGTCCAAAACTCAAAAGACTGTGCTTCAAACTATCAACAAAATATACACCCTCAGTGTTAGTTTTACCATCAAGAGTCATAGATCCAATACCTTTAACTTGGCATGCTACATTGTTTCCAACTTTGACAATGCCTTCATTCTGACTCTTGAAGTCAACAAACTTGTTCATATCACTGGTCATATGATGTGAACAACCACTATCAATTATCCAATTAGATTTCTTTTCAACCTGTGACACCAAAGCTACTTGCTTTGGACTTTCTTCTTCAATAGCTACAAATCCAATTTCATCATCACTAGCACTTACTACTTGTTCATTAGAATCATTTTCTTCATTTGCATACAAACATTCTCTATCTCTTCTAGGTTTGAATTTACCTGTATACTTTTTCTCTCTTTTAGGACACTTAGATGCATAATGACCATATTCATTACAAGTCCAACATTTAAAGATTTTCTTACCATCTTTTTCTCTTCTTACCAGAAGGGCTATTCCTTCTTCAATATTTTTTTCCTCATCAAATTTGTTGCTGCTAGAAAAATCTCCTCTAGCACTTGTGCTCCTTGATAAACTAGGTCAAATGTTCAAGGCCTTGAAAGATGTTTCTGTTATGGTCAATTCTCTGAACTGTCTAAGCTCATTCTCGCTGCTTCAAGTCTTCCAAGCAAGGTTTCCTTAGTGAAATCTTTGGTACAAGAGATCAACAATTGTATCATTTGAACTATTGGCTTAAATAGCGATGTTAAGCTCTTCAATATCTTCCATATCACCTCATCATCTTCTTTGGTTCCTCCTTGAGATATAATACCTGCAATAATTTATGATATTTTTCCTACAAATGTTCTTATAGATTCATCTTCCATCATCTTAGCATGTTGAAATGCACAAATCCAACTTTGTAACCTTAATTTCTTAAACTGTTTATCACCTTCAAACGTAGTTTCCAAAGCTTTCCAAATAAAATGTGAAGTGGAAGTGACTTTACCTGATTGTATTCAATTTTAGGAAGTGCAAACAATAGTGCTTATCTAGCTCTCATGTCACACATAAAAAGATCTCGTTCTTCCTGAGTATAAGTTTTCAAATCTTTTTCAACAATGATTGTCTTTGATAATTTTGTCAAGATCCAATATTTTGGACCCATACACAACATATGTGTCTTCATCTTTTCCTTCTAGTTGTTATAATTTTTTCCATTGAACTTCAAACTATCTTTCATAAACATGCTCGCCATGGATCTCCCAAAGTTGTTAAATATTATCTTCAAGGACCTGAAGCTCTGATAACAATCGTTAGAAACAATAGTCCACCAAGATAACTGTGAGAGGAGGGGTGAATCAGTTATTCAAAAATAACAATATTTATCTTCCTTTAATAAACTTAACCATTAAACCAAAGTAAACAACAACCATAACAAGATGCACATAAACAATTACACCAGATATGTTAACTAGGGAAACCATTGATTAGAGGGAAACCCCCGGTGGGAATGATGCCCACAAGATGATGTACTATTATAAATATTCCTTGTTAGAGTATGGACCTTGTTAGGAGTCTATTACAAAATTTAATTCATATGAATCTCTGTTAGGAGACTTTGAATCCATGTTAGGAGATTCCAACCTTGTTAGGAGTTGTGCCAACCCTGTTAGGAGTTGTGGTACAATGTATGTAAGAAGAGCCCACTGCCCAAACATGCAATTTCAATTACAAGAAGAGTTCACTGCCCAAACAAGTAATTTACTATTAAGTTCCTCTTTTCTTGGTTCTATTAACTAAACCAATCATTGTCTGACCTTGTAGACTAGGTCACAAACCTTGGATCCAAGTATCCAACTTTGGATCACTCAATAAAACCTTAGCAATGAAGTTTCCTTCACTTCTACTTTGCTCTACTCAACTTCACATTTTTCTCTTTGTGCTACTTACAATTACATCTCTTCGATACATTTCTATACCATGATAAAGAAAAATTTCCTTCCTTTATATCAAATCCATAAAAAAATTCCCTAAGTTAGCTGTTAAACCTTCTCAATTAATTATTATAGGATCACATTAAGAACATGTTACACTTAGTGATAACATTAATCTTTCACCTTGCAACTTGAATAAATTTTCATACACGTAATATTATGATGAGTGAGCTTAGCTATGTCATCATCAACATGTCTTCATCACATCCTCAACCTCAATTCTTAGAATAACAATTATGCTAAGAGATATAACAAGTTTACCAGAACATGCCTCTGTAAACTTTATCTTAGTCACCAAAACTTGCATAGCTTCTTCCAGACTTAACATTTCTTCATTCAACGTTAACTACATATACTAGATACTAAGAAGTATCTCCCATAACCTTGGATAGTGAGAATAATCAACTAGTTGTCCATACCAACTTGATCTTTCCACTATTCTTTTGTCAGATACCATAGAAAATTGTTATGTTGACATCAATGACAAGCACAATCATGCATATCATAATGATTTAATATCTACAATAGTCCCCCATAAGAATATCATCAAGATTCATGCTTCCAATAGAATATTGAATCATGAGATACTTTCTAGAAGGAAATCAAGTTGCATGATGATATCAAGGAGGATTGGAGTCAAAACAAGACCCCTAAACTCTTGAGGCAAGAGTGTTTTTGCAAATGGGGTGTATAGTGCAGGATCACCTAGTAGATACTAGGACCCCATGAAGATGAAAAGCATGGAAGACAACTACAGGACATCTTTGAAGGTTAATTGGGAGATTTTGAGGCCAATCATGGCCATTTGTAATAAGAAATTTGATATGAGATTCTTAAATCCTAAAGGTCTTGATAAGGACCTTAGGACCAAACCATTTGTAGGGAAGCCAATAATGTTTGATTGGAATCTAGGTGATTAGGAGGGTCCTAAACAGGATGGCTAGGTCCTAGGAAGAAATTGGATGCAAGTTTGATAGTTGAGGAATTAATCATGGCAACAAAATGTAAGTTAGAAATTCAAATTTTTGAATTCTAATAGATAGTTAGTCATGGAGGGAAAGTGGATTAGAGGGCTTATTTTTTTTTTTGTAATGGTTTCCAATTGACTTGGATCAGTTAATGAAGTTGAGGTCCACCCTATATTTTCCAATACATAGGGACTTCAAGATGGTAGAAAGGATCAACATTTGTACAGATAAACCATTGAAAATATAATAAATGTTAACTATTTTGAAAATTCCTTAATCATAGTTTGTTTATTTCCCATTCCTTGCATCTATAATGATTAAAAGTCATCCATAAACATCTAAAAAGGCCTTGCGAATGATTTGAGATATCTGTGAGTGCATTGGTCTATTAATTTGTTGATAAATTTAGGGAATTTATTTCTTTTTCTTAACTAGATGAGTTTTCAATTTAGAAAATTATCATTTCTTGGATGTTATGACCTGATTCCTGAGGAACGATCATGTTTTGACCTATATAATTTTCCACTAGCACAAAATTTTGAGTAAGTAAAAAGGTTTTGATGATCACCATGAGGAAGAGTGTTTGAAGGAACGCTAACTTTGTGGTAAAGCTACATAAATAAGGTATCTATCCATTGGAGGGATATATATTATTCTTGAATCAATTAGAGTACACCTAGGATAAGGTGAATCAACCTTTTTTGGGTTACAAAAGTGTTGGGAGAAGCAAAATTGAAGAAGCCATAGTTTTGGTGAGGGTTTGAAGAGCAATTTGGGGCTTTTGAGTATAGAGGCCTCATAGAAGCCAATTGATTACATATTATTCTAATTAATGTCAAATGAACACTCTGTACCAAGTGGAAAATCTTTGTGAGAGGTCTCCAATATAGTTCCTTTGTAAATGTGCCCTTTTTTAAATCCAAAAATAGTCACACTTGATTGATTGAGAGATTTGATCCAAAACACATGATAGACTTTCAGTATGTTGAAGTAGAGCCAAATGGGTACTTAAATAGGTTTTCTTTTTTGGAACTTGTTTGGAAAATTTTTGAGAAAACAATAATTTTTAGTTGTTGGAGGCCTAATTGCTATTAGATCTTGTAGATGAACTTTTAACATTTTCCTATGAGATGAGTAGTTTAATCTTGGTGAGTGGAATCTTTGGATTGGGTTAGGTAATTGAAGGCCTTGAAGACCCTAGTAGGACCCTTGGGAAGTTGAGTCCTTGTATTTGCATACATAAGCCATTACTAGCCTTTAGAAACTTGAAAGGAGTTAGGAAATTTTGTGAGGTCTTGAGAAGGTTAGCAGGGCACTTATTGTCCTTTGAATATTGGATCTGCATCATTGATTAACATTAAAAATGTATATTTTTAATAGTATTTTGATAATATTCTACATAAAGTTGTAACATGAAAACAACTTGGATAAAATTAAATATAATATTATCTTATTAAAATTACAATTTAACATGCATAATTGATATTTATAGCTATCTTATTATATTTTTAATAATTTAAAGCTATGACGGTTTGCACAAGATGTTGAGTCCCTATCATGGGGAAGTTAAGGCATCAGGAAAAAAAATGTTAGTGAAAATGAGTATCCATTTTAAAATAATGGGTACCAATTTTGCATCAAATTCCCAAGAGTAAAATTAAATGAGTACATGTTTTCATTTGGAATTTGATAAAAACGACTACCTATTTTCATTAGGATCCCAACGAGGATGGGTACCCATTTTTTACAAAATGAGTATCCATTATCTAAAAAGTAGGCAATCATTACCAAAAAGTATTTTCTTTTACAATTATGTGTAGTCATTTTCAATAGAGCCTTTGTGTTCTGACCTTGATGACTTCCCTTCTTTCTATATGTGTGACTTTCGTTTGTTGCATCTTGTCTTCAAGTCTTGGTTCCTTTCTTGATGTCAATTGTACTTAGCCCAATTTGACTAAGTCATATTGTGAAGACTACTTCTCTTCATGTGTCTTTGGCTTTAACATACTCTGGTCCCACTGTAGACTAAAGTTGCATGTATGTGCTTGCTTTGGATTCACCCGTCACAACCTTATATTGTTCTATATTTCACCTTGTTCTCCACATCTATGACAACACTCCTAGAATATGTCTAATCAATTATCTCCACCTATCTCCTAACTTGAATTTTTATAATAGTTATGCCAATAATTTTGGCCATTTCCACATCTATGGATAGCCAAGTTGGACTTGAAACAAAAATACACATGCTTTGAAACTTAAGTATGTTTAAGATGGTGATGGGAAAATAAGTATATGCACATAAATAAGAGCCCTACTCAAGTGTGTAGAGTTAATCCTAAATGAGATAATCAAGGTGACACACACACACACACACACACACACACACACACACACACACACACACACACACACACACACACACACACACACACACACATGTGTATGTGTTGTTAGAAATAGGGAATATTGGAGGGGGGATGTGAATCAATATTACAACACTTTTTTCACAAATATGGATATTAGAAATTAACCTTAAACATGAATAAATAAATAAATTGAATAGCAATAACAAGAATCCCACGAAGAAACAAAGCTAACATATCACAAACATAACATAGCATAACCATTGCCTTCTTCTCTTATCAAAATTATCTACCTTTATACCCTTTTGTTTAATTCTTATCTATTCAAATTGATATGTTAACCAACACGATACCAAAACATAATATTAAGATCTTTTAGGTGAGAGTTAACGTCAAGCATATCATCCCTACATTGTGAAGTCCTTGAATTGACAAGTGAATTCACTACCTTAGCCAAAATATCAAAATTGTCCCATTTATTTTTGCCTCTATGATTATTCATTCAAAACTTGTGCCAACTAAAATAATAGTATAACAAACTTAACTATATCATGTAGACTCCTTTTAATATCATATTAAAAATTTATAGCTTTGTAGGTGCATCCAATGATGCTCGCAATGAAAATAATCTATGTTTTTTCTTTCTTATACTTAGACAATTTCTTTATGCTAACATAAAAAATTTATATCTTTAGCATAAGTGAACTTAACTACACATACTGTTTCCATTAATGAAAAATTCCAATCACTCACCTTAGCTAACTTTCTAACAATCTCTTCTTTTGGCATTGATGACAACACTTTGTAAAAAAATGGTTAAATGTTCAAAATTTGTAAAATACAAAATTGTGGCCAACAAAAACTAACTTATTCGTACTATTTCATACTTGTATACATACTCCCTCTTTATATATACTCTCTATCTTCTGCCCCCCACCCCCTTTCTTATATAATTCATACTTATATATGTTTCAATACCTATCACCCCCACTTTGATATCAATGGAAAATGTGAGTATCATATGTACATGTCAAAATTGCGAATCCAAAAAACTCCTTCAATTGATACACTTCATGATATCTAAGAAATTCCTTCTTAGTGTTGCATATTCAACATGCCATGATTTCTTTATTGATTCTACTATATGTATAACTACACAAGTTACATATGCAACTATCTCTACTCCATTTAAATCCATATAAGTGAAATTCTCATATAATTTCTTTGATGCAATTAAGGTGTCCAAATCCTTTTATAGCATATCCAACTTGGGGATTAGTAGGTTTCTCAATAAGTTGAATCTCCCTAAAATTCTATCCTCTTAATTTTCCAATGTGCGAATGACTCCAAAACAATTTCTTACTACCTTATCCAGTTCTTTCATACTAGTATCCTCTTGCTCAAATTTACTAGATAGCTATTCTAGCTTGTCATCATCCTCTTTGATACATTTGGTTACATCCTCAACAAAATGGTGGGCCCTTGTGCATGCCATATACATATTTTTTCCTTGAGAAATTCCCTCTAATATCTTTTATGTACTCATCAATGATTAAAGTATCATTTGCTTTATTTTCATATACCTTTTGAAATTGTGAAGATTCAAATTCTTGTTGAGCTCTCAACTTTTTTGTCTTAGTCAAAGTAGTAAAATGATCATCAAATTCATCTATTACCTTGTCCATATTCTTTGGTATGTTTTTTCTTTGTAATTGGAATGGTGTGAGTAATATTCTTTGTAACAATTTAATTATTTCTCAAGTATCATCTTTTTATTTTTTGACTTCTTCTTTGACTTCTCCTTGGCCTTGGAAAACCCAAATACTGAAATTTGCATAAAATTATTATCATTCATGTCCTATGAAACTAACCTCTTATTGTACTCATCCACATTCCTACTTATTGACAATGTTTTCAATGATGTAAAAGGTGTATAAGGTGTGCAATGTCTTTCTCCTTATCCATTGATCTATGTTCTACTATAGAGGGATGAATGTCTACTTGTGCTACCTCTACTATCCTTTACTTAACCATGGAGGCTTGATAATCTCCCTTATTTGAATCATCTACTATGGGAAATAAACATTTATCTTCATTTTCTATAGATGGAAGTTTAGTTTGATGCAAGTCCATATCTCTATGATCTACCTCCAGATTATAATCATCTTTTCTTATTTTCTTCTTCTTTGTCCTCCTCTTTGTCACTGTCACTAATATCACTTGCTAATATCACCTATATTTCCAGTATTATCTATTAGCCCAATTGATAATGTTTTTGAATATAAAGAAAATATGTATATATGTGTAGGGGGAAATATGATATGAGGGAGGATGTAGGATCTATCTTTAACCCAAATTCCCAAAAGGAATTATCCAAATTGATTAACCACAAGGAAGTGATCAATGCACAAATGAATAAAAAAATGGAGAATATGAAGAAAGGAGGAAGTCCTATAATCTACTATAGAAAATAAGTACTTCAAACCTACAATGAATAAAAGACAAATACTAACCTCAAAATAGGGTGAATCTAGAAAATGCTGATTTCTAATGTCTATGTACAGTTTTGAGGAATTCTACAACCTGCTTTGGACTAGAAATGTCAAGACAGAGAAAATCTAGAAAACATTTTACCTTCCAAGGGTATGTCGATCTCGACCTAGATAGTGGGGCACAATCTTATCCCCGAGCACAATTTTACCCCAAAAAGTTGACCTTGACCTGCACAACTTTGATGAAAATTCTGTTCACTAATCTCACAAGTTCGACAAAAAGATTATCCAAATCTATACTTAAATCACTGTCCTATAGCTATACCTACAAGAAAAATGTTTGGATGAGGGGATTGCCTTGGTCAAACCTTAGTTTGGAATCAACCTTAATAATAGAATTGAAATAGAGAATGCTAGAAAGTAGTAGAAGTAAACCTAACAATGAAGCTATGACATTCAATAGATATACAATTGTATTTGAAATGTAAACAAGTATGTTGATATGAAAGCTTGAACATAACATTAGCAAATGTAAATCAAGATCTCCATGATTGTATGGTTGGAATCCACCTTGTGAGAAGAATGAATAAATCTAGAAGATGAACAAAGGATCTTGAAGGAAGATCACACCACCATGATGGTTAGATCTAGGGTTTTGAATGATGAATCTTGAATGCTTGAACCAAATCCCTTCAAAGGCTTGAATGCTTGAATCTTTGATCTTCAATAAAGAACTTGCATGCTTGAATGGTTGAATGCAGATGATTGATCATAGAAAGTTATCTCTAAATAATCTCCTCATGAAAAGTAGATAGTACATGGAAACTTCATAGTAGGTGGATGTGCAAAATCATGGTTCCTAGAAAGTGGATGTCAAAATGAGGGAAGAAGGCTTCCTTATATAGAGATCTAGGGCACAAACTTCTAGAGAAGGACAAAATTGGATAATTAAATCCCAATTAACCTTAAACCATAGAAATGGACCTAGATTAAATTCAATTTTAGAGTGTACCATTCTGAAACCTGAAACTAACTGACTTGGAAGCAGGAAAATGAAACTTTCCAAAGCCCGATTTCTCGAAACCTCTAGAAATTGAAAATTGGACTTGGGGTCAGGGACAAGATCAACCCTATTCTAGGTTAGAGTTGAGGTCATCCTTGACATAGGTTAGAGTCAAGGTCAACCTTGGCCCTTCAGGTCATCGTTGACCTAAAAAGTCAAAGCATTTAGTTTCATGGAGGAAATTATTAGAAAGAGGTTGGAAATAGGGAGAGAGAAGCAGAACAAGGGGGAAACAACCAAATCCATGCAAAGACCCATTCAAGGCACTTGACATGGCCCCAAAACACTTATTCAAAGGGATAACTGCTCTCAACATGGAAGTTCTTCTATTTTAAGATGATACATTAAGCCCCCATTTTAGCAAGAGTATGGATTCAATGAAAACTCTCAGTAAAGGAGAAGAAAGAAGAGATCTGAGTGGATTCACAATGAGATAAAATAAAACTTAGCTAAGGACACATGCCCACAAGCTAAGGATTCTAACTCAACATACACACACAAGGGTGCAAAAACAAAAAGAAAACACAAAAGAAGGGTTAGTACTAAACAAACCCAAATCAACTAGCACAAGAAACCTTTCTAAGAAATATTTCTCATACTAATATCATATTTGGAAAGCTATCATAAAAGAAGAGATGATTACATAAGAAATACAAGAGAAGCACTATAAATAACATAGCTTCATGATCCAATCCTACTAGCATGAAAGTGAAAAGAAAAAAGAAGAAAAAGTGATTACCTCACCTAGTAAGATGCCCACCTTACCATGAATCACCAAGAGAGAGGGAGAGCCCAATGGGTGGCCAAACTTGATAGTTCACCCATAACTGTGCTTGCAATTGTAATGCATCTTCTCACAACTTTTGGAATACTCATAGATCCAACTTCTTGTATCACTATGAATATGAAATGCAAGTCTCCTTAGGATTTAGCAATTTATGTGTGTTACCTTTGGAAGGTTTAGCATATTGAAAATTTAAAAATGTGTGTCTCTTTAGGATTTATCAACTTATGTGCATTACCCTTCAGGATTTAGCATGTAAATTTAAAAAAAAATATATGGTACAAGGGAGACCCTATATATGTCCCCATCCTTATCATGGCTGTCTACTAGACATGATTAGGAAGAGGAAGAGGATGCTTACTTCACAATGTAAGAAGATATCATGTTAACAAAAATGTACACTATGTTATTAGCGAAGGGTATTGACCCCTATATCCAAGAGCATAGATGATCAGCAAAAGGATATGTCACTTATGGAAAAAGGATCCTCAAAGAAAGAGATCTTATCAACAAGACCCCCACCATATAGGAGTTTTTTTATATAAAATATCATATTTCAAAGATAAACCAAGCAGGAACAAAGATTCAATCATCAAGCTTCCTCTAAAGAAGAGGAAAAGGAATATTTGGAATGAGGAAAATAAATATAACACCAAAGCAAGGGTAAGAGTTTATAAAGAACATAATTTGAAATACAAAGAAGAGGTGATGACCTAGGACAACAATCTCTCAGAAAAGATTATCCATAGTCAAAACTTCTATCAGTATGAAGAAATAATATTGCAATATAAATAATTACCACTAAACTAAGGAAAGTAGTTCCCTAGACAAAGAAAAAGAAGGAATAACCTTGCCTCCTAGGAAAGAAGACAAGGGATACCTTTGCAAAACAAAATCTTAGAAAAGATATCTTGAATAGAGCATAATACAAAATCATAGAAAATTAGGAGGAAACAATACCAATCAAGCCTAACAAAAGAGCTAATGGATCCTAGGAGACTAGAATGAAATACACCTCTTGCCCCATGTCCAAAGACAAGAGAAGAACAGATCTATACTATATCAGAATGAGGGGAATCCTCTATATTAAAATTATGAAAGAATTGTAAAATTGCATGAGAGTGAGATATAATTCCTAAAGTAGCTCATTTGCGAACATATAATTTGAAATGTCTACAATAAACAAGTAAGTGTGTATTATGATAATGAAGAGGACATCTGTACTTGGATAAGGCATCTCTTGGTATAGGTTTAAAGATTTCTTTTTTGGAATTCATTAACTGATCATACACCTTTTTAGCCACCTCTTGAAAAATATCGGGATTATCCAAGGTAGGTGTATTGCGAAGATCGTGAAGAGGATGACAATTAACATCACATACCTTAACTTGAGATTGTGAATAACCAACACCATGTAAATCATTTTTAGGGGGTATATGAGCTAGATACTTAATAACACGCTCATTAACTAAAAGCCTTAAACCTCTATAACATTTTTTAGTTATCATATAATATCCTATCGTGTAGATATCATGTAAAACATCTACAAGAGGTAATTGGCTATCATGTTCATGAGTAAAAGTTGTATAAGGTGGAATAATAGGTTGTGAAGAAGTTTCTTTACCCTTTCCTATAATAGCTTGAATTCCATCATAAGTATGGGAAGAATGAGGATCAAAAAATGAATAATTAGTCATTGGATTAGGAATAATAAGATTAGGATTAGTAAGATTAAGAGATGGTGTATCATCTACCAAATTCTTCACATAATCCAAAAGAATAATAAGTCTACCACATGAATTTTTAATGAAAGCTTTGAATGTAGGAAGAGTAGTATTTGTCAAATTCACAAAAGCATAAGAGAGAATAAAATGAAGGATCATCAACATAATAAAGTGGATGATACTCTCGTAAACATCATAGGTATGGTAAAGAGATGCTAAAAGAAGGGTAATAAGGAACATAACTATACAACAAAGCATCTTAATAATCTTCATAGTAATGAAATGCAATAAATATTTTTTTTGTATGTTATTAAATATATAGATTTTTTATATTTTTGAATTTAAAATGCAAGGGCATAAAATAAATCTAATTTTAATGAAAGAAAAGACCTAACAAATATGAAATGAAATCTAACACCACAAAACATAATAGGGCACCTAATTCCACAAAAGAGAAGGGGTAAGTGTTTTGGGTTCACCAAAATGAATGGAAAGAAAATATGTGTATACGTGTGTAGGGGGAGATATGATATGAGGGAGAGTATAGGATCTATATTTAACCCAAATTCCCAAAAATAATGATCCAATTTGATTAACAACAAGGAAGTGATCAATGCACAAACAAATAAAACAATGGAGAATATGAAGAATGGAGGAAGTCCTATAATCTACTATAGAAAATAAGTACTTGAAACCTTGAATGAATAAAAGACAACTACTAACCTCAAAATAGGGTGAATCTGGAAAATATTGATTTTTGATTTCTATGTATAGTTTCAGGGAATTCTGCAACTTGCTTCGGACTAGAAATGTTGAGACAGAGAAAACCCATAAATTTTTTGTCCTTCCAAGGGTATGTCGACCTCGACCTAGATAACGAGGCACAATTGTACCCCAAAATGTTGAACTTGACCTTGACCTACATACTCAAGGTTATTGACATGACCCCATACCACTTACTTGGAGGGCTAAATGCTCTTAACATGTAAGTGCTTCCATTTTAAGATGCTATAGTTGTTAATGTATGTGAAAGAATCATATCAACTATAATATTATTTTTTATGTCAAGCCTTAACTAGTAAGACATTATGCTAATTCAGTAGAGTGCCATATCATTTGATTGATGAAGAAGATTTGAAGAAAGTATGATAAGTTAGAGTGATGATACATATGTTATTCAATGGGAATTTGAATGAGTTAGATCCTAATAGTGTAATGTTGGTTTGATTATTTTACAATCATATAATCTTGAAGATCATGTATGTTTAAGTTACACTGACTCAATTGCACAGTGAATGAAGGAACACAATATCAATCGAGCTAATGTAGTTTTCATTGAGTGCCTGACAAAGAAGTGTTAAAGTTTAGTGTTAACTAAGTCATTTTAGTATTAATTCAGTGATGTATTGCTCGAGTAAAGTTGTAATGTTCACTGAGCAAGAACAAGAAGAACAAAATTTGATGAAAATCAAGAATGCTCAAGAAGTCAAAAAGATAAGTATGATGTTATTTATGAGATCAACAATTGGAATTATTCAAAGGAGATCTAATGGAGAAGATTTAACAATCTAAAATAGATCATAAAGTTCAAGGAGTGAGTCTTTTTCTTGAGTGACTAAATGCAATGAATCTGAGATCTACGATCGTGGTTAAGTGGTAAAATTTAAAAAATTCTAGAAAGACTGAAGTTAGCTATTTAAGAGGATGAACAAGATTATTTTTTTTGTTAAAATTATGTGTTTATTGTTGAAGAATTATTATTGATGCAGATTAAAGAAGATAGAAGGTGAACTGAGAAGAATGAAATTGAGGAGATCAAGAAAGAGGAAGTGCTAAGTGAAATAGAAAGTGTGTGAATCAACTAGTAAGAGACGAGAAGGAAGAGATAGAGTGACACATAGATTTGAACAAGAAAGGTAGTGCTAAAACCTAATAGATCATTTTACTATTACTTTATTAGCACCTTAGTAGATAAAATCTCTTAAATGGGTGGATCTAACAAGTCTTTGAAATATTAATCCATCTTTGACTTTGAAGAAAAAAAGGAAAGTGTCTAGTAAAGAAAAAGGTTAAAAGTGTGGAAGGTGCCAGTGATAATAAGAGCACTAAAAAGGGTCATAAATGGGGGATTAAAAAGAAGAATGTTGAGGAATTGATAGATTATGAGAATTCTACCAAGGAGGACAATAAGATTGAAAGGGGAGACCTTAGCTTGAACCGGGAAGGCCACTCTTGTAGTAAGGGCATGTTTGCTAGTAAGGACCAAGTGGAGGAGATCAAAGATAGAAAAATTGAATCAAATGTTGGGTCTGAAGCTTTAAATGATGATGAGGGGAAAGATTAGGTTCTTTCATCTTCTCCTAATACTAATTCCAACAAGGAGAAAATAGACATTGACATAGAAAAAATAAATGAGGTTAATGTCCTTGTTATGAAAGAGCAAAGCCCAGGTAAGGAGAAGGAAGAGGAATTTAAGGAGAAGCAAGATGCTAACATTGACATCTAGGTCAATAACACTACCATTGACACTGTGATTAGAACTAAAGAAGATACCAGGGATGAGACCCACCATGCGAAACTCTCCTTTCTTCATACTACCAAACTTAAAGTGGGAGCCTCTCTACAAGTGAATTTGTGGCTATATAATGAAATCATGGTGCTCAAGAAAAAGGTTGGAGTCATTCAGAAAGAGCTAGACCATGAACGTGTTATGAGAGCCCACTCAGAGAAACTTGTTGGCAACATACCTAATAAACTTAACAATTACAAGCTAGAACTCTGTCAACTTATTAATGAAAGTAGTGTAAGGAAACTTGGCAAGAAAGAATATAACCACCGTTTCCACATAACCCATAATAAATCTGAAATAAATACGAAATTAAAATCCACATGCAAGAGAATAGAAAACATACCCACAAAATTGTGACACAAGATATACCCTGGGAAACCCTCATTGAGGGAAAAAACCCAGCCTCCAAAAGCATCCATCATCATGTATTATTCAGCAAAAAATACCATTGCCATACAACCATGGAAGCCTTCATGGCCATAGCCATAACCGAGCAAACTATGTGAACAAGCATGAATCCACACATCCCATGCCATGCTTTCAACCTTCACAAATGCTCCCTTGGCTAACCTGTCAAGCCTTGTCCCGCTCGACTCTTGCCTTTTGTCTTCTCCTTGTCACTCTCTCTTTTTTTTTTTTTTTTTTTCTCTACAACAACTACCCTTGTGGCTGCTTATATAGTAGCAAGTCCCACAAAACCACCAAGTGGTATTACATAAACCATGTGCTAAAACCATGTGCTACCTAACCCATTGACCCCACATTTAATATTGGGCATTTAATTCTTTTCCCCAATATTAAATAATTACATGAAATATTATCACAATGTTATAATACAACTCATCAAGAATATTCTATAGGAATCTTTACATGTTGCACGTCCATCTAAGCACAACATTACATAACAAAAATAAAATAATAAAATAACAATATTATGCAATGTGTGCAACACCCATTATCTCAACAATCTCCCACTTGTTGTATACATTGCATAGGGTCAATCCGTAGCCACATAAATGAACAAGGGAACAATCCCTTCCAGCACATCCACCATCATGGATCAAAATATACCAAGTGCTCCATCCTAGTACCCGCAACAAAATCAAAGTATCCAACATCTCGAACATGAATGATCTCACCTCCTATTATGCCATTCCCACTGGACATACATAGAAGCCATCCAAAGAGAAAGCCACCCAACCTGTCACATTAGAAGATCATAAAATCTTGTACCAACTAAAATTCCAAGCACAAAAAACCTGATCCAAAGGTAATCACATGTATCCGTAGTTGTCAAAATATCCATAGCTGAAATAGCACCCACAGCAAAGTGCCAAACCCATCCAACTATCCATACCTCAAAGGTATAACAAGTGAATCTCATATCACTGACATATCCAATCTACAACCTGCAATCACAAGCCTCAAGAGCAATACCTGCCACATATATATCAAGAAGCTCCCACTGCAAAAGATAATGTCAAATCTATAACCAATCCACTCAACACATCTCAAAGTGAATCCATGTAGTATCAAGGACATCCACAATACATAATCCAATATCCTGCAAGAATAACTCTCATAACAAGTCTCCAATGCTCTCCCAAGTTCACCACAACCAATAGAGGAAAGAGATAAAGTAATAACCATGTCATCTCTCACATGACATACATGAGCACAAACCAATGATCACAATCTCTAACCAATCTCAAATCCAATGTAGGCAAAACTAAACATTCAGGAAGATAACCAAGACCAGAGAAACAATGCAAATCATAACATGTATCATGTCCTTCTACACACACACCTCTAGATGTAAACTGTACAAGTATGATCTCCTCCATAAAACCCCAACAAGAAGCCTCAAAAAACACCCAAACCATACCATATAACTAATCATGGATGTAAGCCTCTCACAAGAAGATCAAACTCATAAACCATTCCTAAACCAAGGAATAACCATTCCTAATCCAAGGAAAATGCCCAATATAAAACCATCTCCCAAACTCAACCAACATAACAACATATGCACATGGAGATAACCAATGCTGAACCATCTCTCAAATGAACTGTCTAGAACTAGCTCATGTGCTGTAGTTCAAGATCCATATCCATGAAAGATAAGCATAAATATAATGCAACTGAGAGAAAATAATGGGCTATACCTCTCAAGTAGCAAACCGCCAAGTAGACCAAGAGTGGGGAATGAGAATGCTCATCAAGATACCCAAGTCTCCAACCAAGACTCATCTAAGAACAATCTCCTCTCAAGTCTATATCAGGTGACTGCCCCTCGGACTTCCTGCTGAAACCATCAACCATCCCAACAAATACTTCTCTAATCTAAGAGAAATCAGCATCACCACCGTCTCTAAGTATCCATGAGCACCTGTAACCAATCAACCCATGCCAACTCCAAATGCAACATAGCAATATCATGAAGTATCCAGCTTATGATCAGTGTACTCAATACCAAGAAACTAAACCAAGATCAATGTCCAAGTTCCAACCATGGCCTTAGGAACATAAACATGACAACATGATCTTACCATCTCAACTAAAGAGATAACATGCTCCACATGAACACACCATAACATGTCACAACTCTAAATGCGTATCAAGAGTATACCATGACATAATAATGAAACCATCCTCACACCAAGGATAACATGCCAAATAAAAGCATAAACCACACCTTTGCCAAGAATCCTGTGAGTCCTCAAGATGCAACCATCTCCATACACCATGAAGAAAACCATCTCCACACACCATGAAGAAAACCATCTCCATACACCATAAAGATAACCAAGAACTCCATGAGTCCTCAAGATCTAACCATCTTCAAACACCATGAAGATAACAAGTGCACCATGCAAATGTCAAAGACACTTCTGCAGCAACAGGATCTAAGACAAACCTCCAACATCTGCAAACACTCAATAAATATATCAATGCCAACAACTCCCACTCAACCGTGGTACCAAGTCACCTATGGCATCATAAAATCCATCCTCTCCAAACCAAGAAGATATAAACCAAACCAGGAACTAATCCTACACTGTCACCCCATCACTGTCACAAGCTCCCACTAAACCGTGTATCCAAGCTATCCATGACATCATGATGAAAACCCATCCTCTAACCATGAGAATCAACCAATGCATCAAACCATCAAAGAACTCAAAGTGCACATTATGAGCTCCTCAAAAGAAACCAAATAACCATGATCCTCAACCAAGAAGATATACCACCATAACTGAATCAGAAATCCAAGCTAATGAACATCAAGGATGTACCTGTATAACCAATCATGTCATGCCAAAATCAATGGCACCATGATCACATCCATGAACCGAGCATCTGGCTCTCAAAGTGTCCAACCTGTCAGCATAAAATAGTCAACCACAATCCTCCACCATGACTATCCCCGGTAACAACATCTCATCCCTTCTACATGAAGAAAATAGTAAATCATGTGACTTAGGGCATAGACAACCAAAATCTAAGCCACCAATCTGAATATGCATCAATAATGAAAGATCAATGGGCAAAGACAACCCATAACCAAGCTATAAATGCAACCTGTAAGTATAGACCGCTTACAACACTGCACAACTTGTAGACCCAACATGTCATCATGCATATCCAAACCAAACACTGATAACCATATCATCATGAGACAAATATGAACTGAGTATACAATGACATCAAAACTTAAATCTCCAATGCCATACACTCACAATGTTACCATAGTCAAAATATACCTATAAACTATTCAGATAAATATATCACCAAATAAATCATGCCAAACCTGCACCAAATTTGAACCAATTTGTAGAGCTCTCCAAGAGCTTTCCGTTGACTACTTGAAGTCCAAAATCTGACTCCGTATGCCCAAGTTATGCCCCAATCCGTGCTCAAAATAAATAACATCTGACTTTAGGGCTCTTAAAACCTGACAAAATCTCAAAATTATAGAACCAAACCTACACCATCTTGTAGTGCTTTGAATTAGCTTTCCAACGCCTGTAAGAACTCTGAAATCTGATATTCTGAGAGAAAGTTATGGCCATTTTACTAAGACAGTCTTTTTACCATTTTCAGTACGATTTTTCATTTTTTATTTTATCAGTGACGAAAATTCCGATGGGATTAAATTTGACGGCCATCATGGGCTGAAACCAAAAAACTCTTTCATTTTCTCTGAACATGGCCAAACTAGGGCATATTATATATCAAAATTTATGGAAATGTCAACCCGGATCCAATGGTGAGGTCTGTTTTTACCCAGGAGGTCATTTCTGCATGCTACCCCCCAAAAACCCTCATTTAAATGAAACATCCGAAAAAGCTTTTTGTCCAAAAATTTCACATGCCCAAATCTTTTAACATCCCATCATAACAGCAAACCCAAAACCCTCAGATCTGCAATAATTATTCATATATCTTGCCCTTTCTTTTATCCTCTCATGCATTCCCATGGATTCAATCTAGGGTTACAAATAATAAAACCATAGCTCTGATACCACTTGTAAGGAAACTTGGCAAGAAAGAATATAACCACCGTTTCCACATAACCCATAATAAATCTGAAATAAATACGAAATTAAAATCCACATGCAAGGGAATAGAAAACATACCCACAAAATTGTGACACAAGATATACCCTGAGAAACCCTCATTGAGGGAAAAAACCCAGCCTCCAAAAGCATCCATCATCATGTATTATTCAGCAAAAAATACCATTGCCATACAACCATGGAAGCCTTCATGGCCATAGCCATAACCGAGCAAACTATGTGAACAAGCATGAATCCACACATCCCATGCCATGCTTTCAACCTTCACAAATGCTCCCTTGGCTAACCTGTCAAGCCTTGTCCCGCTCGACTCTTGCCTTTTGTCTTCTCCTTGTCACTCTCTCTTTTTTTTTTTTTTTTTTCTCTCTACAACAACTACCCTTGTGGCTGCTTATATAGTAGCAAGTCCCACAAAACCACCAAGTGGTATTACATAAACCATGTGCTAAAACCATGTGCTACCTAACCCATTGACCCCACATTTAATATTGGGCATTTAATTCTTTTCCCCAATATTAAATAATTACATGAAATATTATCACAATGTTACAATACAACTCATCAAGAATATTCTATGGGAATCTTTACATGTTGCACGTCCATCTAAGCACAACATTACATAACAAAAATAAAATAATAAAATAACAATATTATGCAATGTGTGCAACACCCATTATCTCAACAAGTAGACAGAGAATGGAGTAGGTCACTTCCATTTTGTGCACTACAGCAGCCAGTCTGTGCAAGAAAAGAAATGAGGAGATCATGTCTCCAAGCACTGCTATGGTGAGGAGTCTAGGAGGGCCTAGCAAGAGAACAAGGCAAAGTATGAGAAAAAAGATTGCTGATGCTCCCAAGTTTCCTATTTCTACCACAATTGATATTACCTAGGCTAATGTTGAAGCTGGTAAGGAGGTGGAGAAGAGCATGAAGGAATTGGTGTAGGTTTTGGTTGTTGATCCGAGTGTTGTTGCTGGTTCTATTTTAAAATTTTTTTCGAGCTTTCTATTTTAAAATTTTAGGTTCCAAGTACTTGTAAAGCTTGGGGGTGTTTGGTTAAAACTTGCAGTTTCAGGTCCTTGTAAAACTTAGTTCTTTGTGTTTTTGCTTTATTCTAATTTTCAAGTCCTTGTAAAATTTGGTTGGTTTTTAATGCTCATCTTTTGCTTTTGTTAAAGGGTTTCAGGTCCCTTCAAAACTTTTTTTTTTACATTAATCTAAAATAAGTTTTTGAAATCCTATATGGTAGCATCCAATAGTGATGTTTTGTAAGCCCTTTAGAGTAGACCACTCTTTAGAAATGTCAAGGAGTAATAAGGTCTAGATGATATTTGGTGAAAGCCCTCTAACAAATTCACACTAAAAAAGAGCATGTAACCTTTAACAACATTGGATTCTAAAAAATCTCACTTTGAAAGAGTGAAATTATTTGGGTGTCCAATTCCAAGGTGGTTCTTCCCTTTATAGGGTTACCATGTTAAATATCTATACATCAAATGTGTGAATGCTATTGTGTTGCAAGTTTATTTTCACGATAATTGTTTGATTTTGAAACTTGGTATATGCTATGTGATTATTCTAATATTTAATATAGTAAGGAATAGTAACATAACAATTTGGTGAAAAAAGTTTGTAAGTTTGATTAAAGAAGTTTGATGTTGTTACCAATTTATTGATTTGAAAGTCTATGAAGTGTGAATTGGTACTAAAGTGTTTTAAGGCATGTAGGATAACTAAATATAATCTACTCACCCTCCTCTGAGTTATCTAACAATTGGTATCAGAGCTTAGTTCTTGAAGGAATAATTTTGAAAGAACTTAAGAAAAAAAACATGAAGATGTATAAGAGAGAGGTAGCTAAGCTGAACAAGGAGAATTTCTCCTCATGGAAAAATAGGATAAGGCTACATTTATCTAGATTTGGAGACAATACTACACATTGGATAGACCATTAGTATGTTGCTCCTATCCCTCCTATGTCTTTAGAAGAGATGAGTTAGAAGAGAGAACATAACAATCTGATGGTAGAGATTGTAGCTTTCCTGAATGACACTGAGATTCATGATCTCAAGAATTGTACTACTTCTAAAGAAATGTGGGACAAGTTGGCACCTATGCACAATGGATACAAGAATGCATCATTGACCCTAAAGGATATTTTTTATTAGTGTAAAACACTTAGTCATTTACTAGGAAGAGTTGGTCGGTCACCACTGTGACCGAGCCACCATATAGGTGAAGCTACAAAGTAAGTAGATAAGTTCAGTATGTTTCGATGAAGATATAGTGGATGAGTACACATAAGCATCACTGAGTAATCTGATTGTTGCTGAGAATTTTAGAGAGAAACACATAATATGAGTTATCCAAAAGGAAAGAGTAGTGAATGTCAATTGCTACAGTAGCCAAGAACAGTAGGAATACATAGTATACATTAAGAGAAGTTCATGTCAAGGGACAACATGAAGGATCAAGCATAACCGAGCATCAAGAGCCATATGTTTCGAGTTATATAGTTTTTTTGAGTTTGAAGTGGCACAATCTCATATGTAAACTATTTTTGCTAAGATGGAAATGTGTTTCTATGTTCAAAGAGAGAATCAAGGAAGTAATTATGCCTATGATTACACTTTATCAATCCCTATGTAGTGTGATGAACCAATCAAAAAAATGGAAAGGTTAAGAGGCAAAAAGGATGAATCCTAATTGTTGATCAAGATCTATAAGTTTCTTAAGATGGCTATAAAAGAAGGGTTTAAGATATAATTTTGTGTCATTTAAGTTGTTAGCAAGAGGATTGTGCAGTTGAAGGTGAATCAAAGGTTGAAGGACTAAGGCGACCAAGCAGTGCAAAGAGGAGATATTACAGATCAATCATATTGAGGTGATTACAGTTTGGAAAGAGAAGACATGTCATCAACAATCAAGTGCAAATTGAAGGATCATGGAACTAACTACATTCTAACCAGTGCATCAGGTCAATCTCTAAATAGAGTGGTCCTATTAGGTCTATTATAAATATCCTAACAGAGTGCTCACTTTATTGTGAATCAAGGTAGACTTAAGAACCTTGTAAGATTTTAATAGAGTAGATCCCTTGCAGGGTAGATCATCATAAGTGATCAAAATTATAGCCCTAATAGGCACACTTTATTATTGCAATAGTGAAGATTTTATGGGTGTCATCACCACCACAATTTTACCTTCTCATTGAAGGGTTTATGCATTATCAAATATGGTGTTATGTGTTGATCAATAGTTTATGTGTGTTATTCATGTTATTAGAGTTAGAGGCTTGCCGAATTTGCATAAACCTAAGAATGCCATTTGCAAATAATTTCAACTCGGTAAGATGACCAAGTCAATATTTTCAAGTAAGATATGTACTTCTAATGACATTTTGGAATTAGTGCATACAAATTAATGTGGGCCAATGAGAGTCAAAATTTATTATGGTGACATATATTTCATACTATTTGTTGATGATTATTGTAGTATGATGACTATCATGTTTATGAAGTTAAAGTCACATGCTTTTGATATGTTCAAATTGTATAAATCTAGAGTTGAAAAAGAAACTAGTAAACTTTTAAAATTCACAAGATCTGATAGAGGTGGTGTGTTATGTCTATTTAAATCACTAAATTTTATGATGAGTATGGAATTAAGAGACACTTATCAGAACCCACTTATTAGAACCAAGGAATCCATAATAAAATGGGATTGCTGAGAGAAGGAACATGTCAATTGTAGTGCCTACCACTACTTGACTTTACTAATTGTATTGTCAGATTCTTTTAGGCTAGTTTTCTGATTGTTTTTTATGATTGTCAGTACTTAGTCACTTTATTTGATTATATGTCATTTCATACTTAGTTGATTATATATTAAGTTACCTAGTTATTTCATGTATGCATGATTGTTTGATGATGATATATATGTTCATGTAGTGACTTTCGGTTATTTAATGATGTTAGTTAGATGAATGATTTTTATGTGGTTTCTATGGATACTTACCCCATACTTGCATGTGTATGGTGTGGGTGTATGTTTTCTTTATGTTTGACATTTTTGATGTGGTTAAGGAAGGGAGTCGTAGTCACCTGCTAGTTAGGATCTACATGATGCACCACTTCATGCCATTGCCTATTTAGTTTAGAATATTGTGTTTGTACATTCATAGAGTTTATTTAGATTGTAGGTACTAGGTATCGACTTCCTTGAATTGCCAGGATGAGCATACCCTATCGCAATATTTCAATGGTATAAGTGGGGAGATAACTCTTGAGTCCAAATCCTAACCTAAGCCAATTGTCTTAGAAAATAGGACAAGTATCTAAGTTAGTTTCACCTTTCCGAATTCATCAAATGACATGAATTCATGATTTTGACCCTGGAGTTTGATTTTTGTCTCGTGTCTTCAGTTGAGTTGTCATATTTGGTTTTGTGAGTCTATTGTGATTTCCTGTTATAATTAAATCAAATTAAAAGATAATTTTAATAAATTAATTTAATGAAAATTTTATAAAGAAATTTGATATTTAATTATATTTAACTAATTGAAAAATTAATTAAATAAAAGAATTAAATTAAATTTTTTATTAAAGTTCTATTTTGATATATTTATATTAATTTAATTTAATGATAATTATTTAGGAGTTTTATTTCAATAATAAACTCTAAATAATGTTATTAATTAAGTTAATAAATATATTATTAAAAATGTCTTGTGAATTACTTAAATAAATGAATAAAATTTAAAGATAAAGTTATAGTTCTAATTTTGGAATATCTATAATTATTTAATTTACTAATAATTTATTAAGGAGTTTTATTTTAATTAATAAACTCTAAATAATATTATTAGTTAAATTAATAAATGTGATATTAAAAACGTCTCATAATTAATTAAAGTGAGAAAGAAAATTAATTTAATAAAGATATTTTAATTTAAATTGTTTAAAGTTGTTGCATGAAAATTTTATATTGAAAATATTATATTTAATTATATTCAATTAATTGAAAAATTAATTAAATAAAAGAATTAAATTTAAAATATTAAATTAAAGTTCCAATTTTAGCATATTTATATTTATTTAATTTAATAATTATTATTTAAGAGTTTTATTTTAATAATAAACTCTAAATAATATTATTAGTTGAGTAATAAATATTATTTGATTAAAAATAAAATATTATAATATGTGAATATTTGATTAATAAAAAACTAATTAAATTTATGCTTTTAATAAAAAGTCTAAATTAGAGGTCCAAATTTAGAAAATTGGTTAAAGAAAGATTAAAATATGATGTTTAATTAAATATGTACTTTAGTTTAAAATATTTATTTTAAAAGTCTAATTTAAGAAGTTGGATAAAAATAGAATTAATCTAATATTAAAAGATTAAAGATTTAATATTGTTTTATTATGATGATTTAATTAATAGTTATTAAAGTAGAGTTGCATTTAAATAACAAGCTTTAATTATTCTTATTAATTTAAATAATAAACTATGCTTTAAATAGTGCTTACACTAATTAATAAATAGAGAAAAAGAAAATATAAAAGAATATTTTAAATAAAAAGTTCTTTAAATGTGCATGAAAGAATTAAATTTAAAAGATTTGATTAAAGTTCTAATTTAGGCGTATTTATATTTATTTAATTTAATAACAATTTATTTAGGAGATTTATTTTTCATAAACTCTAAATAATATTATTAGTTAAATTAATAAATATTATATTAAAAATGTCGCATGATTTAATAAGGGAGAGAAAGCTTTAATTTAATAAAGTTTATTTTAATTAAATTGCATAAAGTGTGTGCATGAAAATTAAAATATAGTAATTACAAACAAAGGGTTTTTGCATGATTGCATGATCAAAGCCTTGATTTGAGGGGAAAACTCTTTATTAAGAAAATTAGAGCTCGTTTTTAAATACACCGGTTCTGAGAAGCCAATTTTTGAAAAGAGGGTTTTCAAAGGAAAAGGAAGATTCTTGCATGTTTGTGCGTTCATTGTTTTAGCATTAGATCTAGGTAGGATCTTGTGGGTTTGTGTGGTAGTTGCTCATTCTTTGAATTCCTATCTCCTTCATGTATGTTGTGTTTTTGGTTTCAGAAGTTCTCTAGGTTGAAACTCTTGTTTGAGGAAATTGATCTCCATTATAGAATTGTCTGTGATTTAATATGAAAACTTTTAGTAAATATTGAACTTTAAGATTTTCAAAACCTAATGAATTATCAAATTCACTTTTGTATGCACTTTATGCAATGTGTGATTTATAGTTGTTGGGCTTTTTGGGGTTTGACTTAACTTTGGCCAATCAGGATGTTTACCAGAGGCTCGAGAGTTCTATTTTGTGATGTCATGATAATGTTTTGATCTCGATCTTTTATACTCAATCATAGTAATGTATTTGGTATGCTCTATGAGATGTTTTGATGCATTGATTGTTATTGCTTTCCAGTGTTCTTGTGTGAAACTAAGGTGAATGGTGTGACCTATCTAATATAACCTTTGAGTCTTCGATTAGTTGCATTTGGATTTCTTTTCAGTCGCTTGTATAGGACTGATGTGTTTGTATGATTTATTCTTGGTGATGTCATGTTATGATGTGGATTGGTTTATGTGTACTTGATTTTCAATCAGTCCTGTTACGATGATTGGAGTGATGGAATCTATGATTATGATCAATGATTTTTCAATGATTGTTAGTTGCTTATTTAAGAATTGATGTATGGTATGTGGTCTTTTGTGATCTTTTGATTTTATCGAGCTTAGGGTAGGTTATCTATATGTCATGTTGGGAAGTGGCTTGCAATGGAGGCCGGAGCCCAAAGTGGTTGCTAGGGTAACCCATTGTAAGTTGTTTAATAAGTGAAAACATTACACTAAATGGGAATAAAATTAACCTCATAAGAGTCTTTTTATGTTCTTGCCCATGCCTCGAGTGCTAGTACAAACTAGGATGGGAGTAGAGAGAACACTTGGTTGTGACCATGCATCGTTAGTATGCCTTGTCAGTACGAAAGGATACTAGTGCTACATAGAGGCATTGAGGGGCCAGGGTCAAGTTAGACTACTAGGGTAACTCTAGCATTGATTCATATGATGACACTTGCCCACTTGCATAGTAGATTTTCTATGTGTCTATGCTTCCTCTGGGATTAGTTGATACTTGTGTCTTGGTACCTTTTGAGTTAGATTGCTTTCAGGTGATTCCTTGAACCTAGATGTTGGATTTTATTATTGAGTTTGTTATCCTATTTGGGACTTGAGACTATCTCCTCATCATGGTGGGAGTGGGCCATTTAGGTTCCATGAGGTCAGGTGGTAGTGCTTTTTCTTATACCATTGAGATTGAACCGTTAGATACCGCTACTGGATATGTTTGTACAAATGTTTTTTTTTATCTGTTCTTATATTTCTATGATGGATGGTTGTACTATTGTATTGAATTTGATTTCATAAGATCTTACTAGATGATGTAATTTATTTCATGATGTATATTATTTCAGCATTTCATACCTTGTAACCTGTACAGTGGATGATTGTGCATTCTGGTCATTGCCAAGTGGCATTTGGGATAATTGTATATTGTTTAAATAGAATTTGTATTTGTAGTTATTCTTTAATATGGATGTGTTATATATTGGTGTTAGTGTTAATTAGACTTAATTGTGATTCGATGTCATGGGACCCTTAAGAGTTGTAACCTATTTATGTGTTGTTGATGTATGCGTGTATATTGATTGCTTCTACTATTCTATTACTATTGTTGTATCTTTATCTTTAAAAAAAATGTTTGTCAAACTTAGTGAAACTTTAGGTTAATTTATTTTGGATCCCTTGTTGGGGTGTTACATCAATGGTGGATTATTCAAGGACACTGCTAATTGAAAAGGGAATTGCTCAAATAATTGGAGAGAATCCATTAGCACTGTATACCAAAAATTAGTACACTTCTCTAAGACATTCTATCCAAGGGATCCAATGGATTAGGAGCCTTGAATGGTGACTTAGAGCTCTTTAACTATGACATGCAAGAGCTATGAGAGTGGCTCTCAAATGAACCTAGCATGAAATCCTTGCAAGGTGCACCATATAATGAGAGATTCAAAGACAAGAGCAAGTACACTAATATCCAAGAATCAAAGATGAGATGAAATGAAAGGTGCAAGCTAAATGAGAAATGAAAATTGTAGACACCTAAAAATTTTTAGAAAATAAAGTATTTTTATTTTCTGAAAAATACCTGATGACATCACCATTAATTAATTAATTAATTAATTAATTTTTATGCCATTAAATCCCTTTATCTTAATTAAAAATATTTAATTAAGGAATCCCTCCCAAAAATGTTTAAATCTTATTTAAACATTATTTCCTTATTTATTAATTATTTAATTAATAAATTGACCAAAAATCCCAAAATAAATAATTAATTTATTTTTTTCCCAAAAGTTGACCAATTTCCTTAAGACCAATAACCTCTTCCAAAATCTTCTAATCCTTCTTTAATTTCGATTAAAGGCTAATCCCATCATTTCCTACCCCTAATCCCAACTCAAAATATTTAATTAAGATTAAATATTAATCCTCATGTTTATTAAAAAAGTTTTAATAAATATCTCCTCAACCCAAACCCTTGAAATAAATAAAACTTTATTTATTTTCTAAAAATCTAATTTATCCTCATCATAAGAAGTTCTAGACTCTTCTAGAAAGTCTTCATCCTCATCCTAAGAAATTCTAGACTCTTCTAGAAAGTCTTCATCCTTATCCAAAGCCTAGACTCTTCTAGAAGATGTCTTTAACCCTAATCCTAATCCCCTCCTAACCTTGTCACATTCCCTAAACATGGGTTAAGACTTACTAACCCAAGCCAAAAGTTAACAAATATCTCCTCCTTCACCCACCCTCATTAAATGCCATCCACTTGCCTATCCCTAAGCTAATCCTAAACCATCCTAATCCATCCTCTAATCATTTGCACAAGCCTAAACAAGCTTAAAACCTTCTTAATCAAGTCCAAGTCGAAATTGCTCTTATCACCCTCAAAATATCTCAACCATAAAACTTTATGAAGTCCACTAGGTCATAAATGA
Organism: Cupressus sempervirens; assembly: GCA_028749045.1. Taxonomy (NCBI): domain Eukaryota; kingdom Viridiplantae; phylum Streptophyta; class Pinopsida; order Cupressales; family Cupressaceae; genus Cupressus; species Cupressus sempervirens. The sequence continues at coordinate 790,068,680 of CM053793.1, forward strand.
CTCTTACAAGCCCTTTTATTGCTCTTACAAGTCATTATGAGGGTCTTTATGAAGATTTTATCCCTTGAGCCTCTTTTGTTGACTCATCCTTCCCCTTTCCTCCATCCTCTCACCATGTGACATGTGTCACTCTTTGATTGGCTATAAGGAAGCACAATCCATGTGCTCTCCTCTCATGCAATCTAAGCCCTTCATGAGCTTTTTCCCATCCTTGCATCTTAGCCCTCAATCCCTCAAGCCTCTTGCCTATAAATTGGATCCTTTCCCTTTGAAAAATAACACAATCCATGAAGTAAAGTTATAATGCTATTTTGAGAGCCAAATCCATACTAAAGCCATCTATCCACACCAAAAATCCACAATCATCCATTGAAGCCTTTGGAAGCATATTGAGCATACATCCTATCCATTTAGATAAAGCTACTCAACAAGAGAGCTTCTTATTGAGAGAGTCCATTAATGGCTCATATTCTCAATTGAGAGCTCATCTTAGTCTATCTTGAAGTTTATGAATTTTGTTTAGTTTGTAGAAGCTTTATTTAAATTTGGTTTCTATTAGCATACTAACATTGCTTATATACATTTTGGCACGCCCGGTGGGACCCCACATGGGTCATCTTCATTAGCTTTTTTAGTCAAGTTTTGTATGTCATTTGCTGATTTTGGCTAATTTTGCTTGTTTTTGTGATTGGTAGGATTGTATAAATTGGTTTTGTAGGTCCACATGAGCATGAAGAAGAGAAAGGAACTCATAGTCTATCTCATAGTATTTGCAGATTTTTCAAGCTTATAGGTGGACAAAGCACTTGAAATTCTTCTTCCTCTTCTTGTCTATATTCTTCTTATTCCATCTACTTCTTCTTCTTCTTCTTGTGGGAGATCTTGGCCATTTTTTTTTTAAGGAAGCAAAATCATACACACTTCTTTTTAGTGCTTAAAATGAACCCCCAAATCATACTTAAATCCATTAAAAAATTAAAAATTTGCAAAAAAGAAAAAATCTTTTAACAAGTGAAATTAAACCAATCTAATCATTTGCATCCTTGCAACATCAAGGTTTTAGATGCATTCATGCAAAGTTAGGAACACTTCATTTTTGGGAATTTAAAAAGAACTTCAAGTTTCCATTTCAAAAGGTTCAAAATCAACACTAAGTGCACACTAAAATCTAAATCAAACTCAAAGCATCAATCAAGGATAAAATGAACCTCATTTGCAAATATGTTAAAGTTCTTTTAAAAATCTCATGAAAACTACGAGTCCTAAATGGTTGCCAAAATTTTCCTAAAAAGCTTTTTTATTTGTTCCAAACAAATGTCTTGTTGCAAAATCTTGAATGTTTCTTAGGTTTTTTATGCATCAAAATAATCTAGGAATATCATTTTTGGGCTTAAAACATGCAAACTAGAACACAAAATCTTGAATGAAAACCAAAGTCCAAAGAGTCATTTTCACTTTTGAGTCCAAAAACAATCTTGAATGATCTAAGGTTAAAACAAAGCACTTCAAAGTTCTTAAAACAACACACAAAATCTCAATCTTGAATGCTCAAAGGAAAAAACTTGAATGTTTAATCACTTGTCTTTGAATGCATGTTGCTAAAATCACTCTTGAGTGCCATGGATTAAAATCGAAGTTTGTTTTTTTATGAATGCATGATTAAAACAAAAAATCCAATCTTGAATGCCATAGATCAAATAATCATCTTTTGGAGCATAAAAAGAATCTACATTTTTGTAATCTTTTAAGTTATAAAAACAAATAAAAATGCTTTGAGTGAGTTTGTCGTTGGACTCACCCTCTTTAATCACCCATCAATTTAACCATTGGTTGCAATCTCAGTGCCATCTATGGGGATGGGTCCACCTAAGAGGGTGTTAAGTGCTCCACGCAAATCAAACTCCACTCACTTGGGTTTTTAGTAGTTTTTCTAAATTAGAAAATTCCTTGAATGTGCATTAATCTCGCTCACACTTCATTTGGGCATAAAAATTGGACAAATCTTGACATGGAGGGCCTCCGGGCGCACTTGAAATCGAATCTCACACACCTTTGTTTTGGGCTTAAAATAAAGTCACACTCAATCTTGAATGCCTTAAAGAAAAATCAATCAATACTTGACGTGGAGGGCCTCCGGGCGCACGGGTTTACCTTCTTGTTGACCCTAACTCTTCTTCTTGTTTGCATTCTTCGATCAATTTTATTTTTGTTGACATTTCAAAGTTGGAATAAACATTGTATCTTAAACATGAGTGCTTGCAAAGTCTAGATCAGAAAACTTAAGCGTCAGTTGGTAAAAGAACAAGCGTGTTTTTTAGCCCAAGATCATCCAAGTCTTCTCTCCCCTTGTCGTCTTTCGAGGCCATCTTGGGTGCATAAGATTAGGATCCAAAATCTTGTCTTAGCTTTTTAGGAGGCCTGCTTGGGGATTTCATCACCCCTTGGGACGACCTCAACTCCAGCATTCCGGCAGAGTATAAAGATCGGGAGGTGAATCCAAAGACACCTCTCTTGGGATCAAAATTTTGTCACTCGGGCTAAGCCTCAAGGAACTTTATACGCTTGAGAAGTGAAAGAGGAGAAGTGGGTTACCGCTCCTCTCGGCTGTGTGACATCTTTTTGGTTTCATCTACAAATTTGGGCCTCACGTACCTTGTGTATATCGAGGACTCCCTAGCTAAACCAAATTTCATCCTTGTAGAAAGCTTCCTAAGATGTTGGTGTGTTTGATGTGCTTGCTCAAAACTTTTGTCTGCTTGTTTGTTCATAGCTTTTGAATGAATCTTTGCCAATTTTGGTCGAAATCATAGAAAAGCAGAAATCTCCCAACTCAAGGCATACTTAGCGTAGTCACTGCCTTATCAAAAAATCATCCAAGCTCCCGCGATGCAACCGAATCTATCTAGTTCTTTGCCTTAGAAAAATCCCAAATCCAAAGTCCATCCAAATCATCCCCCCAGCCAGCTAGCAACCCAATCCAAAATCACCCAAGCCTTTAAAGAGTTGTTGTCACTTTGCTAGATTTTGCTATCCAATCAATCCTACCAATCAACCAATCTCACCAAGGTTATCCCTTTGACAGAGCATTGTCTAGGGTAATCCAGCTTTGTCACTTGTATCCCTCATCACCTTGAGCTAAAGGTTGGGATCCACAAGTGATCAATCTCGTGTCATGCCATAGGATCACTAGTCTATCCTTAAGTTGACACAATCACCACGAATCCTGCACATAGGAAAGCAAAACTCTCACTTTTTGACAGCATGCCCTTGAAGTCTTCCATCCACAGGAAAGCCAAAAATCTCTAGCCAATCCTCCTTAGGTCTGTCATGCAACTTTGACTCTCCCTAGGAAATATTTCATCAGCCAATCCAAAATCTGTGCTGAATCGAAATCCAACCATGAGCTTCCGTGTTCATCCATATGCAAGACCCCATCCCCATCGAACTCATCATCAAAGCATGAAGTACCAATCCTATCATGATGTGTTTGGTCGCACTGTCCTTGCTCCTGCCACCTCCTATTCCAATGATGATGAAAATCTTGTTGACTATGACGGGTATATTGAAAGCCTTAGAAACATTCCCCCAAGCATCCCCCAAAATCCAAGAGTTATTCCAAACTATCTAGTCATGTCATCTGATATTCCAGCTTCCCCTCCATCACCCCATCAACAAAGCTTCCAATCTTCCACCTCCACCTTCGACACACGAGTCTCCAAGGAATCTCCTAGAGGAAATACAAGAAAAGTTGCCTCCAACAGTTGATAAGCCATGTCATCTAATCCAACCATGTGAAGTAGTCAGTGATGAAGCTTCCCCATCTATAATATCACCTCCATCTCCCATAGCTATCATCCCCATACCATCCATCAAATTACTTAAAATCCTTCCACTTCCCGCAAGCATCAAAATCCCACCACCTATCAAATCCCTCCAAATCCTATCCACATCGCCTCCAAGCATTTCCAAAATCTCTCGTAATGACCCTTATGCATCCATCTTCTACTCACCCATCTCCACTACTGAATATCCCATATATCCATCTGCTTCCTTTGAAGAATCCATCCCTTCACCTCCTATCGCACCATCCACTCAAAACCAATCCTATCAAGATCCTACCGAAAAGCATGTTGACATCCCCCAAAGCATAAATGAAGATATCATCATATCATGTCTTCCATCCATAGTGCAGTCACCATCTCCTCCATCTCCAAAACCTCAAACCATATCTCCTCCACTAAAAGATATCTTGTCATCCCACCAGCTACATCAAGATCCTATCCTTCCATCTCCCCTGCTCCATGCTTCCATCTTACCACCTATCCAAGCTATTCCACCATCTATAATCTACCCTCTTGGTTCACTTACATTCATCCATGGTGGCCCTCTCTCAGCAGAAGAATTAAGAATAGTATCTCCCCATTGCAATACACCTAATAAATCACTTCTACCATTTTCTGCAAGCAAAAAGTTTCCTCAGCTTGTTCAAATTCTCAATCGATGGCATTATCAAGGTCAAGGTTTAGGACCACAAGAGCAAGGAATCAGAGAGCCTATTATTGCATAAAAGAATCTAGGATTTCATGGTCTTGGATATGTATCCAAAGGCTCACCATCTAAAGGTGTTGGTACACCACACCCCCAAACCAAGCCTATCTCCAAGCCCACCATGCCAGCCTCCCATCACTCCTTCAAGAAATCTTATGTCATCCCCCCTCCACCATCTTTGCAACCCAAAACAACCTACCATATCCCCCCTTCATCCGCTAAATCCATTTTGGGTCCCTATGTCCCAAAATCTACCATCCTCCATCCTCCTATTAGCCATCATAAAAATCCTATTCCATCCATTCCTATGCAAGATCAACAAAGGCACATATCAGGGCACATCATCCATCATCATCCCCCTACATGCTCTTTCATATCCTCTCCATCTCACAAAGCTTCTCTTAACCATCTTCCCAAAGCTTACCACAACAATGTAAATGCCGACTTCGAAATGCATAAAGCTAAAAATCCACATCCTAGGCAATCATATGTCTATTCTAAAAGACATACTCCAAAGAGGAAAAATCCAATCAAAGAATGCAAAACAATGCAAAAGCTTATGAAAAGAAAATCCAAAACCATGTGGTTCCCCAAGAAAAAAGTTGAAACCCAATGCATAATGGCATCCGCCATTGCTAATCCCCCATCTAGTGACTAATGTCCCCCATCTCCTAACTCCATCTTGGGTGCCTATATCCCCAAGCACGCTTCCACAAATCCTCCATCACGCTCGCATCTACCATCTATCCCCCATATGCTCTTTTCACACCTGTCCCAACATGTGCCAATGTTGCTATTGCAAGCATCCCCATATCATGCTCCTTTCCAACCTTTTCATCCCTCCATCTCCTACCATCAATCCCATCTAATCCAATCTATTGCATAAATCACACATCCAGTGTACCAACAACTAGCAACAAAATTGAACATTCCAAAAGCCAGTGAAAAATCCCAAAAAAGCCAAAATAGCTGAAGAAAGCCAAAATCATTCCAGCTAAGTCCAAAGTCAAAAAGTCAAAAAAAGAAAAAGAAAAATAAAGCGTCCACTAGTGAAAACTTGGCAATTCAAGCGCCTTGGACAAGTACCATGATGAAAACTTGGCAAGCAAGCGTCATGCGTAATCCCGCCATCCCCAGCTTAGCCTATCACCCTCATGCTTTTGGTCATCTCTTGACATCCAACTCCATCTTCCAATCTATCCACCTATCCTCCATCCTCCAGCTTCCATCTCACACCATCCACTAATCTTATGCAGCTTTAGCCAATCATCTCAGCTATCATCCATCTCCCTAGCCCCTTCAGCTTTTTCCATCCTAGCTTCAATCCTATCACATCCATCATAAGACCTCCTTCCGCATGTTATCTTCTAATTGGGGGCACTATATTCCTTGGAGATCTTGTCTTGTCCATCCTCCCTTGTCATTGGTATCTAGCTCTAGGCTATCCTCATGCAAACCCAATGTCATCTCTTTATATCCATCATAATCCTGGCTATCTACCATCCTATCCAGCCATCTCATCCTACTCCTCTAGCTATCCTTGGTCACAAAATCTCTCATCATCATTGGATGCATCCTGCCAAATCCATATCTTTTGCTATCACCCCACCCTTAGCTTTTGCATCTTGCACAACATCGAACCATCCCGCTATCCTATCATCCTGAGCTTTTGCCTGCTTGTAACTATCATGGTCCGTTAGCTTGTACCATATCTTGATTAGCTCACTTGTAAATATCTTGGTCTGTCAGCTTGTACATCCTCTTTAGCTTAGTACCATTGCATCTATCCAGCGTTCGTGTCAGTTCGTCCTTGATCAGCATCTTGCACCCATCGCACATCTTGGTTAGCTATTCCAACGCATCTTTTAGCTAGATTTCCTATCACCAAAGTGTTATCTTTCTTAGTTCAGCTTGCTAGACGCATCACTCATCCAAATCCACCAGCTTAGGTGCTCTCCAATAGGTCCTTGCAGGATATAGCTTTCCTCATGTCTGATCTTGGTCCGTTAGTACCTCGTCCTACCCATCTCGTTGGCAAACGATTCTCTTTTGGATTTTCGCTTTCTTTTGAGTTGGACTCTTCCCTATTGGATCTTGAAATATCTTTTCCAAGCAATCTCCTTGTTCCCTCCTCAAGGTTGCCATGATCTTCCATATCATGGTATACTGTGAATGGGGCAATCAGAGCGTAAGGTCTTGATCATGTCTTTTGCTTGTTTTCTTTTTTGCTTGTGGGTTACCCAGTGTCGTTTCCACACTGCTTCCTCTGGGATTCATGTGTGATACTAGGACAATCCTTGCGTGTTTGTTTTGAGTCAATTCATTAGTCCTCTGGACAGTTGGTGAAAAGGCCTTGATGTTCTTGGTAACCTTGGCAATTAACCAATAGTCCTATAGCAAATCTAGTGCTCAACTACATGGTGGTACTTATCTTTGAAGTATCCCCCCGCTCAAAAAGCTTCAATGGTTTTCCTTCATCTCCATTATCCCCCATCCATATCCAGCATCTGTCTCTCCTACCCTAGCTAATGCATCAGTATCTCTTTGAATCACTCATCACTCTTAGCTTTAGGGATCCACAATCCTAGTCTTAGGGATCCACCAATCCAAATCAATCCACCAAGCCTCATCTTTCGAGATCCACAATCCTAGTCCTAGAGATCTCCGAAACCCATCTTCTACCAATCTAACTCTTTGAAATCCTGTTGCATCAGCTTTATAATCGCCTCATCCATCTCCCTATCCTAGATTCTTTTTTATAGCGCTCCGCTCCTTCATCCTTTGCAATCCCTGAGATCTTAAGCTTGCTTCCTCTTGTGCCTCTGATTCTCCCTTTATCATTCTCCCATAGTAAGAGTTTGAGCTAACTAAACCTCTTTTCTTAATCCAATCTGAGTCTCCTTGCTCATCCTAGATTCTTGTATTTTTCAAGAAGCCACCGAGCCTCGCTTTCTCTCCACGCTGCCTTCTTGAGGGGGCATCTCACAGTCCATTCTCTCCTCTTCTGCTCTAGCCTTGGGCATCTTATTTTCTTATCTTTGATGCCATGCCACTTGTGGCATCACATCAAAGAGGGGCAAAATGTAGACACCTAAAAATCTTTAGAAAATAAAGTATTTTTATTTTTTGAAAAATACCTGATGACATCATCATTAATTAATTAATTTTTATGCCATTAAATCCCTTTATCTTAATTAAAAATATTTAATTAAGGAATCCCTCCCAAAAATGTTTAAATCTTATTTAAACATTATTTCCTTATTTATTAATTATTTAATTAATAAATTGACCAAAAATCCCAAAATAAATAATTAATTAATTTTTTTCCCAAAAGTTGGCCAATTTCCTTAAGACCAATAACCTCTTCCAAAATCTTCTAATCCTTCTTTAATTTTGATTAAAGGCTAATCCCATCATTTCCTACCCCTAATCCCAACTCAAAATATTTAATTAAGATTAAATATTAATCCTCATGTTTATTAAAAAAGTTTTAATAAATATCTCCTCAACCCAAACCCTTGAAATAAATAAAACTTTATTTATTTCCTAAAAATCTAATTTATCCTCATCCTAAGAAGTTCTAGACTCTTCTAGAAAGTCTTCATCCTCATCCTAGGAAATTCTAGACTCTTCTAGAAAGTCTTCATCCTCATCCAAAGCCTAGACTCTTCTAGAAGATGTCTTTAACCCTAATCCTAATCCCCTCCTAACCTTGTCACATTCTCTAAACATGGGTTAAAACTTACTAACCCAAGCCAAAAGTTAACAAATATCTCCTCCTTCACCCACCCTCATTAAATGCCATCCACTTGCCTATCCCTTAGCTAATCCTAAACCATCCTAATCCATCCTCTAATCATTTGCACAAGCCTAAACAAGCTTAAAACCTTTCTAATCAAGTCCAAGTCAAAATTGCTCTCATCACCCTCAAAATATCTCAACCATAAAACTTTATGAAGTCCACTAAGTCATAAATGACTCTTACAAGCCCTTTTATTGCTCTTACAAGTCATTATGAGGGTCTTTATGAAGATTTTATCCCTTGAGCCTCTTTTGTTGACTCATCCTTCCCCTTTCCTCCATCCTCTCACCATGTGACATGTGTCACTCTTTGATTGGCTATAAGGAAGCACAATCCATGTGCTCTCCTCTCATGCAATCTAAGCCCTCCATGAGCTTTTTCCCATCCTTGCATCTTAGCCCTCAATCCCTCAAGCCTCTTGCCTATAAATTGGATCCTTTCCTTTTGAAAAATAACACAATCCATGAAGTAAAGTTATAATGCTATTTTGAGAGCCAAATCCATACTAAAGCCATCTATCCACACCAAAAATCCACAATCATCCATTGAAGCCTTTGGAAGCATATTGAGCATACATCCTATCCATTTAGATAAAGCTACTCAACAAGAGAGCTTCTTATTGAGAGAGTCCATTAATGGCTCATATTCTCAATTGAGAGCTCATCTTAGTCTATCTTGAAGTTTATGAATTTTGTTTAGTTTGTAGAAGCTTTATTTAAATTTGGTTTCTATTAGCATACTAACATTGCTCATATACAAAAACTAGTCTATAATATGAGATGAAATGCAAGGAATGCAAAGTCTAATCTACTTACAAGTAAATAAAGATCTAAGCTAACAATGCAAGAGCTACGATGGGATGAAGACTATGCTATGATGAGATACAAGATGTTCTAATAATGCAAGAATATAAAGAGTATGATGAGTGCTCCAAGTGCTCCAAAGGCTATAAGAAAACTTACAACATAACATTAGCATAAATGAACAAGAGACAAGATAGTGAGGAGAGAGAGCCTCCTTTGAAAGAAAAATGGATGATACAGGTGCACAAGGATCACTCAAGACTCTCACCTACGAAAGATCAATGGTGGTGTTTAAGACACAAAAGATATGTGGAGGAGAACCTTGGAAACTATACCCCTTATGTACAAAAATATATTTTCTTTTATTTTTAAAATAAGAATAATGGTTTTCATGTGCACACTTAGGATAAATGGGTCTATGAGAATTTTATTTAATTAAAAGGAAGCAAGTTCTTTCAATTAAATAAAAAACTTAGGATAAAGTGGTTAAACCATTGGTTATAATAAAATAAATAGGAAAATGATGATTTGATCAAATACAAGAAATGGAAAAACTATACAAGATTGCTATAGTCTACACTCTTAGTCAAGTTCAACTGAAGAAAGGAACAAAAAAATACCTTATGAACTATGGTATGATCATACACCTAAAGCGAGTTATTTCAAGATACTTGGGAGTAGATGATACATTCATAAAGATGCAAAGAATGGAAATTTTGATTCTAAGGGTGATGAAGGTATGTTCCTTTTCTATTCCACTAAGAGTAAGGATTACAAACTTTTGAAGAAAGTAATTGACAAAATGATTGAAAGTGCAAATTTAAGAATTGATAAGTTCACAGATAAGAACAAAGAGGAGATAAAAAAGGAACCCGATGATTACAAATTTTTTTATCTATGCATATGAAGATGCTCCTAGAGTATTACTCGAGAAATAGTAGAGAGCTAGCAAGAAACAACCTGCATTACCCAAGCCACAAAAAAAACAAATCGAGAAAGATGTTGAGCCCCAACAGAGTGAATATAATGCTAGAATTGTGACATTGCTATCAGGATTTAACTGTGTAGTTTTTTGAGTCAAACTCATTCAACTCATGTTTCATGAGTAGGGGTCTATATAACCCATCTTTCATCAAAATGAATGGAACACTTATTACACATTGGATATGGGTAATGCTGATGGAGGTGAAGCACTGGGACTTCCTAGGAGGTCACCCATCCTAGTACTACTCCAACTTGAACGTGATTAACTATGGAGTTTCCTCCATGGTTAAATCCACTATGCTTGCAACCCCATTTATAAAACCTTTACAAAGTATTTTTCCTTATGAACCATTCACTAGAAATCCCCTAAAGCTCATCAATTGATAAGTAGGACATATTTTCCACATGAAGTCAAATTGTTGTATTACTATCATGATTTATATGTGTAGTCTTTTTAGTCAAATTCATTCACCCCATGTTTCAAAAGTAGTGGTCCACATAACCCATCTTTGATGTAGGTGTGTCCTTGGTTGGCTAGCAATTCTGCATGTTGGTGTGGTTTGACCTTGGAGTTGGAGGGCTCAGTCAAGGAATGAAGTGTGACTTAGCCAATACTAAGTTGGTTTGGTTGCTATGTTAATTGAGTAAGCTAGTTAATGAAGATGTTTGACAATGCTTGGGGCACTCAACTAATAATAGGAGCTCAATTTGCATTGGGAGCTTGGCAGTAGTGTTGCCTGAGCAACTTAGTCAATGAAGGGGCTCAGTTTCTTTTGAGGGACTTATCACATAAAAGTGCTTGATTAGTGAAGGAACTTAGTTATGTCTGGTGGAATGATGACACTTGACATGGTATTCTTTGACACTTGATTTGGTCTTGGTTCCTATGGTGCCTGAGTTGTCAGTGAGCCAATTTTTGGCATATAATTTGTGTATGGGTATTTAATTTGTGTTGTAGCTGACTTGTGGCTTATGAAAATATTTAATGTAAGGGTTTATTTTAATTTATAATGGGATAGGTTGATTTGTGGCTTAGTCAGATATCAGTAAAGGGGTTTGTGGAGTCTTTAATCATAATTAGATCATCCGGCTTGGAGAAGAGGATGAAGTGTAGGATAAAACTTTGAAGGCCTAGTAGTTGAGGCTTGATAAACTAGGATATTGCTTGGTGGGCTTGCAAGCACAAGTTGAGATTTCCTTGGGGTTTCTGACCAGAGTGTGGATCTGGACTAGCTAGGATTAGTGTGGAGTTGGATCTTAAGGGATTTTCTATAACTATTTTTGCAATATCTTTTATATTTTTCCCTAACTCAGAAGGCTTTACAGTTGAGCATATTGCATGTAAACAGTTGTTTTTTGAATCAAGTATTGTGATTTGATATTAGATATTGCATTTGTGTTGTGTTTTTGCTATGTGGTTGGTTACAAGGATCTGGATTAGCTCCAGTAGGGTTACCCTTAGATTCTTGCTCATGAGGTGGTATCAGAGAACACTTTTCCTGAGTGTGTAGATTGAGTGCCAAAGTTGAGGTAGTCTGCACTAGGACTTGGATGAAGGTTGGAAGTGAAGGTTGATCTTGGGGAGTTGATTGATCTTTTGGATTTGAAGATTTATTGCTTTGACTTTGCAAAGAATCTTGGAAGATGCCTCCAAGAAGATTGGACCCTAGGGAAATGGATGATCTTAGTGATGCTGTGGAAAAAAGGATCCTAGAGAAAATTAAAACAGAATATCGATTTGAGATGACACTAATGAAGAGTGATATGATTGTTGAGATCATAAGTGCTATAGGTGGTATACCTTGGCATGTGGGTACTGAAGATGGTTATGAGGAAGTTGTTGAAGAATTTGAAGTTGATGGATTGAGTGGTGAGGATAGAATTGACCTTATGGAGAGACCTATGGGAAATAGGGCATGTCAATTTGCTAGGTCTAGATCTCAGTTGAAGTTGAAGCATAAGATGAAGGTTTCTAATTTCTCAGGTACTTTGAATCCTGAAGACTTGATTGATTGGATTGGTGAATTGAAAGACTACTTTGAGTTAGAGGATATTGAGGATCTACTCAGAGTAAGGTTGTCACAAACTAAGTTGAAAGGACATTTTTCTCTTCAGTGGAAAGAACTATAAAGAGATAGAGAGGAGGAAGGTGAAATAAAGATCACTAGATGGAGGTTGATGGTAACTAAGTTGAAGGCTAAGTTCATTCCTATTGATTACGAACTTGAATTGTTCAAGAGGTTGTATAATTTGAAGGAGATAGATATGACTATGAAAGATTATACCAAGGAGTTCTACAAGTTGAATATTCAGTTTGGGCATAGAGAATTGTCAAAGGAGAAGGTAGCTTGGTACATTAATAGTTTGAGATTCAATATACAAGATGAGGTTGGCATGTTGAAGATTGATTCAGTTAAGGATGCTTATCAGTATGCCTTGAAGACAAAAGATAAGTTGAAGAGGAAAAGTCAAGGTAATTCTAGAGGGAAGGAGAAGCAACATAGCTTGGTGAAGGCTAAATCGAGTGATGGAGATGAACCAAAACTTGTTGATCAAAAGATAAGGATAGGTAGAGGTGATTTTAAGGGTACTTGCTACAAATGTAGAGAAGTGGGACATAGATTTTATGAATGTGCTAAGGCTGGTGACAAAAGAGCTACTATTATGAATGAGGTTGAAAACCCTACCAGTGAACTTGAAAAAGGAAATAGTTTACTAGCTCAGTGAGTACTGATTTGTTAGAGGACTAATTTGTTTAGGACTTTTTGTAAGTTTGGTGGTAAAGTCTACAATTTGATTTTCAATGGTGGTAGTACTGACAACCTTGTTGCTTAGGAGATGGTTCAAAAACTTGGTTTGAGAAGAGTAAGACATCCTTATCCTTATAGAATTGGTTGGTTGTAAGGTGAGCATGCTTTGGAAGTAAGGAAGCAGTGCCTTGTTGATTTCTAGATTGGGCAGTATAAGGATAAAGTGTTGTGTGATATTGTGGACATGAATAGTTGTAATGTGTTTCTTAGTAAACCTTGGTAGTATGATTGTAGGGCTGCGCATGATTGTGTCAAGAATGTGTTTTCAATTGTGATAGGTGGAAGGAAGAATTCCCTAATTCCTTTTTGGAATAAAGAGTTTAGTGGGAGGAACTAGAGTATTGGTAGTATAGTTGAGTTGAAGGATTATGAGAGGGCTAGAGATTAGCATGAAAGGTAGACTTGTAGTAGACCGAGGATGGATGTGAAGAAGCAGAAGAAGAGAAAAGGAAAGGGTGTACAAATTGAGGATTTGGAGAATATGTATGTGAAGAACCAATTTGGGATTTATGCCATGAATCCCAAAAGATATTCTTCCAGCTATTAAGATCATCTTTTTGAACCTAGGGTATCTAATGTAGGAGCATCCTTGGTTGGCTAGCAATCCTTGAGGTTGGTGTGGTTTGACCTTAGAGTTGGAGGACTTATTCAAAGAATGAAGGGTGGTTCAGTTGATACTAAGTTGGTTTGGTGTCTATGTTAATTGAGTGACTCGATTAATTAAGATGTTTGGCGATACTTGGGGCACTCGACAGATACTAGGAGCTCGATTTGCACCGACAGCTCAATAGTAGCATTTCTCGAGTAGCTCAGTCAATAAAGGGGCTCAGTTTCTTTTGAAGGACTCGACACATACTGGTGCTCAGTTAGGGAAGAAACTCGATTACATCTGGTAGAATGTTGATACTTGGCATGGTTTTCTCTAACACTCGGTTTGGTCTTGGTTCCTATGGTGCCTGAGTTATCAATGAGCCAACTTTTGGCATTTAATTTGTGTATGGGTATTTAATTTGTGTTGCAGCTAACTTGTGGCTTATGAAAATATTTAATGTAAGGGTTTATTTTAATTTATAATGGGCTAGGCCAACTTGTGTCTTAGTTGGGTATAAGTAAAGGGGTTTTGTGGAGTCTTAAATCATCATTAGATCACCTAGCTTGGAGAAGAGGATGAAGTGTAGGAGAAAAATTTGAAGGGCTAGTAGTTGAGGCTTGGTAAACTAGGAGATTACTTGGGGAGCTTGCGAGCACAAGTTGATATTTTCTTAGGGTTTCCATGATTAGTGTGGAGTTGGATCTTGAGGGATTTAGTAGAAATGTTTTTGTATTTGGATCTAACCTGGAAGGCCTTACAACTCGGCATATTGCATGTAAATAGTTGTTTTATGAATCAAGTATTGTGATGTGATATCAAATCTTGCATTTGTGTTGTGTTTTCGTTGGGTGGTTGTTTGCAAGGATCCAAATTACCTCTAGTAGGGGTACTCTCAGATTCTCACTAAATCAATCTCTCATTACAATGAATGAAAAAAATAACATGTATTAGATCTAGGTGATGCTCATAGAGGTGAAGCAGTGAGACTTCCTAGGAGGTCACCCATCCAAATACTACTCCATATTGAGTGCACTTAACTATGAAGTTTCCTCTATGGTTAAACCCACTCTTCTTGTAACCCCAATTAAAAAACCTTCATCAAGTGTTGTGCCTTATGAACCATTAATCTTATCAATTGATAAGTAGGAGATATTTTCTATGGCAAGTGAAATTGTGATATTGTTAGTAGGATTTAACTGTGTAGTTTTTTGAGTCAAACTCACTCACCCCCTATTTCATGAGTACTGGTCCATATAACCCATCTCTCATGAAAATGAACATATCCCTTAACATGGATTAGATCTAGGTAATGCTCATAAAGGTAAAGCACAAGGACTTCTTGGGATGTCAACCATCCCAGTACTACTTGATCAATATTAACCATGAAGTTTCCTCCATGGTTAAAACCACTCTTTTTGCAACCCCATTTGCAAAACCTTCATCAAATATTGTTCCTTATGAACCATACATTAGACATTCCCTTAAGCTCATCAATTGATAAGTAGGATATATTTTCCACAATAAATCAAATTGTTATATTGCTATAAGGAATTAATTGTGTTGTTTTTTTATTCAAACTCATTCACCCCATGTTTCACAAGTAGTGGTCCACATAATCCATATCTCGTGAAAATTAATAGAATACTTAACACACATTTTATCTAAGTGATTCTCACAAAGGTGAAGCACTGGGACTTCTCAGGAGGTCACCCATCCCAATACTACTCCAACTTGAGTGCACTTAACTATGAAGTTTCCTCCATGGTTAAACCCACTTTTCTTGAAATCCCATTTGATAAACCTTCATCAAGTGTTTTTCCTTATGAACCATTCATTAGAAATCCCCTTAAGCTTATTAACTAATAAGTATGATATATTTTCCACAACAAGTTGAATTGTGATATTGCTATCAAGATTTAACTATGTAATATTTTGAGTCAAACTCATTCACCCCATTTTTCATGTGTAGTGGTCCAAAAAACCTGTCTCTCAAGATAATTAATGGACCATTTAACATAAATTGGATCCAGGTGATGCTCACAAAGGTGAAGCATTGGGACTTCCTAGGAGGTCACCCATCCCAATAGTAGTCTATCTTGAGTGTGCTTAAGTATGAAGTTTCCTCCATGGTTAAACCCACTTTTCTCACAATCCCATTTGCAAGACCTTCACCAGGTGTTGTGCCTTATGAAACTTTCATTAGAAATCTCCTTAAGCTCATCAATGGATAAGTATAAGATATCTTCTATAGTGAGTCAAATTGTGATATTACTATTAGGATATAAGTGTGTAGGTTTTTTAGTCAAGCTCATTCACCCCATATTTCATAAGTAGTGATCCACATAACCCATCTATCATGACAAAGAATGGAACACTTAACACACATTGGATCTAGGTGATGCTCATAGACATGAAGCATTGGGACTTCTCAGGAGGTCACCCATCCTTCTACTACTCTAGCTTGAGCGTGTTTAACTACAGAGTTTTCTCCATGGTTAAACCCACTTTTCTTGTAACCCCATTTGAAAAACCTTTACCAAGTGTTGTGCCTTATGAACCATTCATTAGAAGCCCCATTAAGCTCATCAACTATTAACTAGGAGATATTTTCCACAACAATTTAATTTGTGATATTGCTATCAAGATTTAACTGTGTAGTTTTTTGAGTCAAACTCATTCACCCCATGTTTCATGAATAGTGGTCTACAAAATCCATCTCTCATGAAAATGAATGGAACACTTAACACATACTAGATCTAGGTGATGCTTATAGAGGTGAAGCATCGAGACTTCCCAGGAAGTCACCCATCCTAGTACTACTCCAACTTGAGTGTGTATAACTACAAAGTTTCTTCCATGGTTAAGCCCACTCTTCTTGTAACCCCATTTGTAAGACCTTGACCAAGTGTTGTACCTTATGAAGCATTCATTAGAAAGCCCCTTAAGCTCATTAATTGATAAATAGGAGAAATTTTTTATAGAAAGTCAAATTGTGATATTGCTATCAAGATTCAACTATGTAGTTTTTTGAGCCAAACTCATTCACCCCATGTTTCATGAGTAGTTGTCCATAGAACCCATCTATCATGATAATGATTGGAACACTTAACACACATTTGATGTAGGTGATTCTCATAGAGGTGAAGCACTAGGAATTCTAAGGAGGTCACCCATCCCAGTACTACTCCAGCTTGAGCGCACTTAACTATGAAGTTTCCTCCATGGTTAAACTCACTCTTCTTGCAATCCAATTTGCATAACCTTCAGAAAGTGTTGTTCCTTATGAACTATTCATTAGAAATTCTAGAAGTCAAAGAACATAACTTGTCCTAGAAAAGTATGCAAGAAGGATTCATTGACCTAAAAAAGTCATAAGAGATAAAAGTGTTGGAGTCATGACAAGAAGAAATTTGAAGGAAAATAATTATTTAATTTCTAAGTTTGAACCAAGAACTGTGAAAGTTGTACTTGACAATGAAGATTGGATAAATTCTATGAATGAAGAGATTGATCAGATCGAGAGAAAAAAACACATGGACATTGGTGTTGAGACCTACTAACAAGAATTTTATTGGAACAAATTGGATTTTGAGAAACAAACTAAATGAGAATGGTGACGTTGTAAGGAAAAAAGCTTAACTTATTTGTAAGGGTTATGCCCAAGAAGTAGGAATTGATTATGTCGAGACCCTTGAACCTATAGCAAGATTGGGAGAAACTAGAACTCTATTGGCATATGCAACTTATAAGAAATTCAAGGTACATCAAATAGATGTTAAGTTTGCATTTATGAATGGAATGCTTGAAGAAGAAATTTACATTGAACAACCAAAAGGATTTGTTGAACCAAATTAGAAGCACTTTTTTTTTCAAGTTGAAAAAGATATTTTATGGACTGAAACAAGCACTAAGAGCATGGTATGAAAGGTTGCATTCATACTTGATTAAGATTGGAATTTTTAGAAAAAGTGAAAACAATAATCTACATTTGAAGAGTGAAACTAAAAACATGGTATTGATTGTTAAAATATTTGTGGATGATATCATATTTTCTAGGAATGATTTTTTGTGAAAATCATTTGCTAATCAAATGAGACAGGAGTTTGAAATATCTATGTGTGACTTAATCTAGGTACATTAAAGATATCTTGAAGACATTTGGTATGGATGAGTCAAGGCTAGTCGATATACCTATGGTGATTGGATGAAGACTATCTAAGGAGGAAAGTGAATAAGACATAATATAGTTCAATAATTGGAAAGTCACAACATATTGTACATATTAGAGTTGATATTTTACATTCAGTTGGTATTGTTGCAAGGTTTTTGTCTAGTAATAAGGAAACACACATGACTATTGTTAAAAGGATATCCAAATATCTGAAAGGAACAAAAGACTTTAGATTGTGTACAAGAAAGAAGGTGATTTTGAACTTGAACTCTACGCTAATGTTGATTGGGCTAGAAATTTTGATGATAGAAAAAGTACAAGTGGTGGTGCTTTCTTTTTAGGAGAAAGATTGATCACATGGTTTAGAAAAAAATGGAGTTTCATATCACACAATCTACTATAGAAGTTGAGTATGTTGCTGTTGAAATTAATTGTTCAAATATTGTTTGGATCAAGCAATTGTTGGAAGGAATGCAAGAAGTTAACAAGCCTATCACTATATATTGTGATAATTCTAGTGCAATAAACATATCTAAGATTCATGTGAACATGCAAAAACTAAGAATATATCTATCAAATATCACTACTTGAGGGAGAAATTATAAGAAAACCAAGCAAGGTTGGAATAAGTGAAATCTAAGGATAAAATTGTAGACATATCATTAAGCCATTGCCTAAGGATGATTTTGAGTATCTAAGAGATAAGATAGGGGCCCTTCCCCTATCTAATATTAACTAAGACAAACTACATGTTGCATCAATTAATGGATAATCAAATATATCTTTCTAGAGTTGATGCAAGAGTTCACTCTATAGTTCTCGAAGTTATGAAAGTAATTGTGATGAAACTAATATAAAAAATGCATGCAAGGTACAAGGTATTACTACAAGGTTTTATAAGTTTTACATTGGAACTTAAATTTACCTTTGACATTGTTTTCAAAGGGTGAGAGAATCAATATAGGGGAGAAGTAATAAGGGGAGAAGATTTAAAGATGTTATTGAATAGAGAAGTACACCCAAAGGGGGAGAGTTTGTCAAGATGATTCTTCAACAATGAGTTGTATTGTTGTCAACTCATACATTTTATTATCTTATGTTGTAATGTTTTGTAATGTAAGATATTATGTTTATGTGTTGTCATCAATGCCAGAGGGGGATATTGTTAGCCCCAACTGATAATGATGTTAATGTATATGATAGAGTCATATTAGTTATTATATTGTCATTGATGTCAAGCCTTAACTGGTAAGACATTATGCTAATTTAGTAGAGTTCCATATCATTTGAGTGATGAAGAGGATCTGAAGAAAGTGTGATAAGTTAGAGTGATGATAAGTATGGTATTCAATGAGCACTTGAATGAGTTAGATCCTGAAAGTGTAATGTTGGTTTGATTATTTTACAATCATGTAATGTTGAAGATATTATATGTTCAAGTTACACTGACTAAAATGCACGGTGAATGAAGGAACATAATATTAACTGAGCTACTACAATTGTTATCGAGTGCTTGGGTAAGAAGTGTTAAATTTTAGTGTTAACCAAGTGATGTATTTCCTAAGTAAAGCTGTAATGTTCACTAAGTCTAAACAAGAAGAACAAGTTAAGAAAATATTTAATCTAAGGCCGACATTTGGTGAAAATCAAGAATGTTTGAGAGGTAAAAGAGATAAGGACAAATTTTTTTATGAGATCAATAACTAGAATAATTCAAAAGAGATATAATGGAGAATATTTAAGAATATGAAATTGAGCACAAAGTTTAAGAAGGAATTCTATTTTCTGAGTGAGTGAGTGCAATGAATCTAAGATCTATGATCGTGGTTAAGTGACAAACTCTAGAAAATTTTGGAAAGGAAAAAGTTAGTTATTTAAGGGGATGAACAAGATTTTTTTGTTGTGATTGTGTGCCAATTGTTGGAGAATCATTGTTCATGCAGATTGTGAAAGATAAAAGATGAAACAAGCACAACAAAATTGAGAAGATCAAGCAAAAGGAAGCTGTAAGTGAGAGAGAAAGTGTTTGAATCAGCTAGTAAGATATTAGAAGGAAGAGAGAAAACAAAGTAGAGATATGGATAAGAAAGATGCTAAAGCCTAACAGATCATTTCAGTGTTACTTTCTTCCCATTTTAGCAAATAAAATCTCTTAACTGAGTGGACCTTACAAGTCTTTGAAATCCTATATAGTAGCATCCAATAGTGATGTTTTTTAAGTCTTTTAGAGTAGACCAATTTTTAGAAATATCAAGGAGTGATAAGGTCTAGATGATCTCTGGTTAAAAGCCTCTAATAAGGTCACACTAAACATGTGTATGTAACATTTAACAAGGTTGGCTCCTAATAGATCTCACTTTAGAAGAGGGAAATTATTTGGGTTGTTGGTTTGTTGTAAGAAATGTGAATCAAGGCTATAAGACCCAAGCTCATCACATAACACACCCTATATGTGTAAGTAAGGGGTAGATAAGGAAGAGAAACTTTTCAATCCCAATTCTAGGGGAATAGGTCTAGAGAAGTCAATGTTAACCAAGTGAACAAGAAGCACTAATGCAAACTAGGTCTAGAAGAATAGGGAAAAGATGCCCAAATATTTAAAGACCCTTAATGTGTGTATATGCTAGATATAGATATGCTAAATTGACAAAGGAGGGAAAAGAAATTTGCCTTTGAAGTCTATTTTCTACTTGTTGTAGTGATAAAAAAGAGGAAACTTTTGGATCTAGGCCTAAAACTGCATGACAAACAAAACCCACAAACATTTTTGACAAATTTTCAATGGCGAACTAGTGCATCAAGGGAAAATTGGTCTATCAAGGTTGTAGTATAAACTTTATTAATTGTGTCTGATGTTTATTCTATTTTTCAATTTCAAAGAAAGCCAAAAAAGGGTACTCCTATCTACAATCTGTTTATCGATTTGATATCCATAACCTACAATAAAAGGGGATTTTTTTGTTAATGGGGGGTTATCCTTGGTCAAGCCCAGGTTTAAGAATTAGACTTGAATTGAAATGGCATGAATGTAAAGTAAATGTATGAATTCACCTTACAAAGATGAATCTCTTGAATCAAATGCAATGTGCTTAACTTCACCAGGAGATTTGGACCAAGAAGATGCAGATAAACTAATGTAGAAGATGTATCAACCTATCTTGAATAGATTGAAGATAAAATTCTTCAATTGCTTGAGTGCTTGAATCCTTAATCTTCAATGGTGGGATACTTGAATGGATGCTTGAAGGTGTGAAACTTAAATGTTTGAATGCTGGAGCTTGTGAATTCTTGAATATTTGAGAGCAAGATGTTATGATATGAAAAATGGAGAAAATGGAGGGGTTTATATAGAGTTTTGAATTGACTAACTCCCACAGGCTAGCTATCATAGAAGTTAACACCTGATTATCTAAAATATGAGACCTAAAGAAAAAGGCCTAAAATAGGGCCTCGTCAGGGGTGTAGTGCATGCATGACGTATCAGGGCTATAATGTGCCTCTAATTTATAGATGCACAAATCTCATGGATAATACAAGGACCCTAAAATATGTCTCAAAATCCATAAATCATATCCAGATTCCAAGGATTTCCTATTTTAGTGTCATGAGTAGATTCAAAGTGGAAAGGTAGATGGAAAGGAAATAAAGGACATAGGGGAAATGGTCCTACCTTGAGCTTATCATCATGAAAATAAGATCTTTAAAGAGGATCAATTAGGTTTTACCCCAAGTCCACCTACGAGAAAGGACAAAAAAGGGAAAAGGAGATTATAGAGACATGGAAAATGATGATTTTACATTAAATAGGTGTTAAACCTTCATTAAATTGGAGTTCTTCCAATTTAAGATGATACATTTAGTCCCCACTTTAGCAAGAGGTTAGAATCAATCCAAACACTTGGTAAAGTAAAGAACATAGCTTAAGATACTCATATTAAGATCTAGGAGAGAAATAACCAAGCCCCTAAGGGTTTGAGACTTTTCTAAGTCCCAAATTATAATGAGTGAGAGAGATTGCTGAATAAAAAGAAAGGGGGTTATTATCTCTCCCAGTAGAGTGCCTACCTGATTTTGAATAACTAAAAGGGTTGTTGCAAAAGATAGCATTAAAATAGACTAACGGGGTGGTAACCCACTAGTCAACCGATCAGAGGATCCACCCATAGAACAACGTTCTTCGTATCACCATCGTAAGGTTTAGAAAGGATGTGTTACCCATATATGGGACTTTAGAAATTTTAATGTGTAGCCCACACATGATATTTAACATATGTTCATGTAAAAGAAAGAGAGACCCAAATGTCAAGGATTCTCACTTCTTGCATTGAATATGTGTATATAGAATCCATTCTTTAGGATTGTGCATAATATGTAAAGAGATTAATGAAATATGTGCATTAAAAGAGAAGGATGAAGTAGTAATGCATAGATTTGATGCTGATTTAGGAAGAATACTAAGCAACTAAGGCTAAAGTACCCCAAGCTAGACTCACAATTCGTATTCACTACCTCATGATTGGAAAGCAAGGATGAGAAGAGCGTATGAACCCATGTTAAAGTCATTTCTAACACTTTAACTTGAGCAATGACTTTAACATAGTATATGTATAATAATCGAAAGATTTTTTCACTATGAGATGCCCCCAGTAGTGGACAAGTCAAGGGAATTAAAAACATAACATGTAAGAGCACATAAGAAATCTACTAACTCTAGGGTCAATATGATCATATGATAATATGTAAGTATTATATCATGTATGACATGCAATTATCCTATTGGAAATACAAGAGGAGTAACTGAGAGGGGAGGGGTGAATCAATTACTAAAAAATTAATCCTAGATCCCTTAGATGTCAATACAAATCAAAACCAAACTCTGCTAAAATTGCAAATACTGTTGTAACTCGGTTAGCACTCAATCACTCGACAAACACTAAGAATTACTATAACTCGATAAGCATTGAAATATTACTTCATTAGATGTTTAATGTGATTAACCATAATTAACTTAGTTGCAAAATAGAAAGAAAATAACATGAACACATATGACATTAGGATTTATGTGGAAACCCAATTTGGGTAAAAGCACCAATTGCAACTAGTTAAGTTATTTTTCACTCTTCTAAAATGAGCCATGTTAGGAGCCAACCATGTTAAGGGTTACAAAAAAAACTGTTAGGTGTGATCCTATTAAATGATCTAATGACCCTGGTAGGAGTGGCCTTGTTAGAGGTCTTTAGCCACTTCAATCTAGTACTACCACCTTGTTAGAGGATTTAGCAAATAGCTGTTAACTTTGTTAAGAGATTTGAGACACTACTACAATTATTAGATAATAAAAATGATATGATCTAATTGCTGAAGCAAGTGTATTGCTGATTTCAAATCTATATTCCAGCTTGAATACTTGATCCTCCTTGATTAGATAAAACTTTGCTGCCTAGTCAACTCAAGATACTCTGCTATCCTTCTAATTCACTTCCTTTGTTTATCTTTTCAATCCCATGCTTCTCATCTTCAATCCCACAACTTGACCTCATACTTATATCTTTTGCATAGTCAAGTTGGCTTGAATACACTTACAAATATTCAATATTCATCCCTTAAGTTGGCTAGATTTAACAAGTAAATTCATCAAACTAAATATGTTGATTCAAGAAAATCCTTTGTTAGCCGACCTAGCTCAGTCAACACTAAGCCAGAAAAGACTTTCTTTAGG
Organism: Cupressus sempervirens; assembly: GCA_028749045.1. Classification (NCBI taxonomy): domain Eukaryota; kingdom Viridiplantae; phylum Streptophyta; class Pinopsida; order Cupressales; family Cupressaceae; genus Cupressus; species Cupressus sempervirens. Next base: position 790,092,109 of record CM053793.1, read on the forward strand.
CTTCCTTTGTTAGCCATGTGAACTCAGTTAACACTACATCTTGAATTTAATTCCTTTGGTAATAGGGTGGGCTCAGTTAACACTAGTTCCATGCCAACTTCTCTTTGGTGCCTAAGTGAACTCGGTAGACACTGTCTTCCTAAAAAATTGCTTTGGTGCCTGAGTGGAGCTCGGGGTATACTATCTCTTAACTTGGTTTACTCTGGAATGATCAACAGACATTGGAAACTACCTTTATCGTTGAGTGAGCTTGGTAGACACTGACTGGTTAAGAATTGACATTTTTTGTAGCATCAAAGACAATATACAATTGAAAAACTATTTTCAAGAATCTCCCCCTTTGGCATTGATGGAAACACAACATGTCATAATATAATGAAAGTTTAAGGAAAAATAAAAGTAAGGTTGATATCCTTAGTTTCATTCTAATTCTCATTCATGAGAACTCCCTCTATTAGTGTGTAATTCGTTTGACATTAGTCTTTGATTGTTGTGACTGCAATATCAAACTCCCCTTCATTGATATCAACTCAAGTTCATTCTCCCTCTTTGAAATATATATAATTTATCTTTAATATATTATAGTAAACTCTTCCTCTATCAAACATAAAATTTCTTTGATGTATGACAAAAATGTCCCTCTTTGACATCTCATGCCAAAGATAACATTTAGTGAACTTCCATGTACCTGATGTACTAATTCATATGCAATCTGCCCTTTACAATACTGCATCAACTTGATTGATCTTCAACATTCTTGGTTGATGCATCACTAAAATTTGATTAGTGAGCTTTAGATAGGGGAATGACCTCTAGCTTATCTCTTAGATATAAGAATGTATCCTTAGGTAATGGCTTGGTGAATATGTCTGCAATCTATTCTTTTGTATTCACATATTCTAATCTTACCTCCTTATCTTGCACCAATTCTATTAAGAAATGATACTTTATTGCAATGTGTTTAGTTTTGGTATGCATCATAGGATTCTTGGAAATGTTAATTGCACTGGTGTTTTCATAGAAAACAATAATTGGATCCTTGATCTCTTCCTTCATACTTGTCAACAATTGTTTGAACCAAACAATATTTGAATAATTGATTTCTGTAGCAACATATTCTACTTCTTCTATTGACTAAAAGATACAATTTTGGTTCCTGCTTGTCCAAGATACTAGCCTCTTTCCAAGACAGAATGCTCCAACACTAGTGCTCTTCCTATCATCAATGCTTTCTACCTAATCAATATCAATGAATTCTTTCAATTCAAAGTTGCCACCTTTCTTACACTACAAACCATAATATTTAGTATCCTTTAGACACCTCATGACTCTTTTTATTGACATCATATGGTTTTATTTTGGATTAGCAGAGAATATTTCCACCATTGCAATTGCTAATGCTATATCAGGTCTTTTATGCACCACATACTAAAGTATTCCAATCACTAATCTATATGTAGTTTGATCCACTTCTTTTAAATCATCATCTTGGAAATCTTATGTCCAGTTGACATAGGTGTTCCAACTGGTCGAGAATCTTGCATTCCAAAAAATTTTAATATCTCCTTGATGTATTTTGATTGAGTAATATAGATACCATCCTTCTTCTGTTGAATCTACAAGCCAACAAAGAATTTGATCTCTCCAAACATTGACATCTCAAATTCATTACTCATTTTCTTAGGAAAATATTTACACAAATCATCATTTCTAGTAAATAATGTATCATCCACAAATTTTTGCCAACACAATCTTCTTATCATGGTTTGTCTTTGATGTATAGGTTGTTGTTGTAATTATTTCTTTGAAAACTAATCTTTATGTGATACTTGTGAAATATCTCATACCATGCTTTGGGGGCTTGTTTGAGACCATACAAATCTTTGTATAGTCTGCAAACCATGGCCCTTTTTCTAGGGTCAATGAAACCTTCAGGTTTCTCTATGTAGACTTCCTCTTCTAACATTCCATTTAGAAATGTTGATTTCACATCCATCTAATACACTTTGAATCCTTTATGTGTTGCATATGCAAGGAGTGTTCTAACACATTCAATTCTAGGAATAGGAGAAAAAGTTTCTCCATAGTCAATACCTTCCTCTTGAGCATAGCCCTTGCAAACTAGCCTTCATTTGTTTCTTGAAACTTGTCCATTCTCATTCAACTTATTTCTAAATACCCAATATATACCAATTATATTCTTATCCTTGGGTTTAGAAACAAGATTCCAAGTCTTATTCCTTTCAATCTAATCAATTTCTTCATTCATAGCTTCAATCTAACATTCATTCTTTAATGCATCTTTTACAGATATAGGTTCAAATTCAGTAAGCAAACATGTACCTTTTAATTTATTCCTTGTCATTATACCAACTAACTAATCTCTAATGATTTTCTTAGGTGCATGATGCCTTCTGACATATCCAACAATTCTAGGCTCCTTCTTTCTAAAATTACTTGGTTCACTATGATCTTTTGAATCATGCTTAGGTCCCACTATTTGTGACTCGGGCCCATTAGACTATGACTTGATTTCCTCTTGCTGAAACTCAGGTCCTTTTGATGATTTAGGTTGGACTTGCTGCAACTCAAGTTAAACTGGAGATTTTGGGGACTCAGGTGGTGAAGGCTGTTGATTCCCACTTGCTTAAATATTAGTAATTGTATCAGGCTCATAGTAAAAAAAGTTTATATAGTCTTCAGGTTTCTTACTACTTTTTTCTTCGTTCTTTTCTACAAAATCATCAATCTTCACATGTGCACTTTCTATAACTTTATGAGTAGATAGATTTAGACATTTATATGCTTTTCTCTTATTGGAATATCAGAAAAATATTCCTTCATCTCTTATGACATCAAATTTTCCTTTTCTAGACTTCTTCAGAATATAACATTTGCTACCAAATAATTTGAAGTAACATACATTGGGTTTATAGCCAGAAAATAATTTAAAAAATGTTTGATTCGAATCCTTCATCAACTGAACTCGGTTCAAGGTATGAACTATAGTGTTGATTGCTTCCTTCCAATATTTGATAGCAACATTCTTTTCTATCATAATGGTCCTTGCACAATCCATGATTTATCTATTCCTTCTTTCAACAATGTCATTCTACTAAGGTGTGCTAGGTGTAGACACTTGTCTTTTGATTAATCTCTCATTGAATAAATCACTGAATTCATTAGAAATAAATTTTCCTCTTGTGTCTGATCTCAAACATTTCAGTTTCTTTCCTGTTTCTTTCTCCACTCTAGCCAAATACCATTTGAACTATTCAAGAATGATAACTATTATGTATCTTAGAGAAAAATCAGAAGCATTTGAGAAATTCAAATGGTATCTAGAAAGAATAGAGAAGGAAATAGAGAAAAGATTGAAATGCTTAAGATCAGATAGAGGTGACTTCATCTCCAATGAATTCAATAACTTTTGCATTGAAAGAGGAATTAAAAGACTAGTATTAGCCCCTAGAACACTCGAGAAGAATGGAATAGATGAAATAAGAAATAGATCTACCATGAATTGTGCAAGGACTATAATGATTGAAAAGAATGTTGCTATCAAATACTGGAAGGAAGCCATCAACACTGCAGTTCATACTTTGAATTGAGTACAGTTGAGGAAAGACTCATATAAAACTCCCTATGAATAATGGTATGGCTATAAACCCAATGGAAGTTACCTAAAAGTATTTGGAAATAAATGTTATATCTTGAAAGAGTCTAGAAAAGGAAAGTTTGATGTGAAGGGTGATGAAAGTATATTCTTAGGATATTCTTGTAGAAGTAAGGCATATAGATGTTTGAATTTGTCTACTCATAAAATCATAGAAAGTGCAAATGTGAGAATTGATGAGTTTGCAGAAAGGACTAAAGAATAAAGTAAAAAGGAACCAAAAGATTATCTTAGGATTAGACCATGGATAGAAAATAACAATTACATGCAAATATAACCAATAATAGATCACATAGAAAAGAACACAAGGCACTAATATTTTACGTGGTTCACCCAATCCCTAAGCTACGTCCACCAAATAGCAAGTTTGATATTATTACAATCCAATGATTACAACCTAATTACAATCTCTAATCCCTTAAAACTCAATACCACTGCAAGAAGCAATTTCACATGATCACATTGAAACAATCCCTAACCTTAAGCCCTTTTATACAAGTATTTTTATGCCATTTTAGGGTTACAACATGTCGGCCCTATGTACAGTACTTTCCTAAAGTATGTACAGTAATTTCTTGATCAGTCACCACAAACTAACAATCTCCCACTTGGGGACTAATCAGACTCACAACTAAACAAAAATCTCCCACTTGAAGATAGATCCTATAGCAATATTGCTACCACATGGGGCTCCCACTGGATCAAACCACCGTAGAATCTGTTATTCTTTTATTCATGTTCAGTCCAGAGGACCAACTAAAGCTGAAGAGGAGTTCAAATTCTTCCTTGTTAATACCTTTGTAAACATATCTAATGGATTGTCATTTGTATGTATCTTGTCCAACTTTAACTGTCCATCCTCCAAAACTGACCGAATGAAATGGTACCACAACTATATGTGTTTGGTCTTTGAATGCATAGCTGAATTCTTTACAAGATGAATAGCACTCTAACTATTTGTAAAAAAATTATTATCCCTCTGAGGGTGTGCCAATTCTTCCAAGAAGAACTGAAGCCATATCATCTCCTTCGCTACCTCTGTAAGAGAAACATACTCTGCCTCTATAGTGGATAAAGCATTAACCTTCTATAACCTAGAAACCTAGCTCAGGGATGCCCTACCAATAGTAAAGATATAACCTATAGAACTTCGCCTGGTATCAATATCTCCTACCAAATATGAGTCAACATAGCCTTGTAAATTAGTAGTAGAGCCCCCAAGGTGTAAACTCTTATTGGATGTTCCTCTCAAAAATTTGAGAATCCATTTGACTACATGCCAATGGTCAATTCCTGGATGACTCATATACCTACTAACAACTCTCACTGCATGTGCAATATCTGGCCTAGTACATACCATAACATACATCGAGCTTCCTATAGCTGAAGCATAGGGTACTTTGGATATCTTATCCTCCTCTTCTTGTGTCTTGGGACACATCTCCTTAGTCAACTTCAAATGACTAGGTAAAGGTGTGCTGACAGCTTTAGCATTCTCCATAGAGAAATGTTGCAACACCTTCTCAACATAATCAACTTGAGATAGTGTCAATTTTCTGTTCTTCCTATCTCTGCAAATTTTCATACCAAGAATTTTTTTTTCTACCCCCAAATCCTTCATAAAAAATGCATAAGCTAACTGGCATTTCAACCCCTTAATATGATCCATGTCAGACCTAGCTACAAGCATATCATCAACATATAAACATAAAATAATGTAGCTGTCATCATTCAACCTCTTAAAATAAACACAATAATCTAAATGACACCTATTGTATCCATGCTCATGGATAAAACTATCAAATTTCATATGTCATTGCCTAGGTGCTTGCTTCAAGCCATATAAACTTTTCTTCAATTTGCACACTAAGTTCTCCTTTCTTTTGACCTCAAATCCCCATGTCTGAGCTATACATATCTCTTCATCCAAATCACCATGAAGGAAGGCTATTTTGACATCAAGATACTCTAAATACAAATTTTTAGTAGCCACAAAACTTAAAATAGTACAGATAGAAGTCATCTTAACAATAGGACAAAAAATCTCATCAAAATCAATGCCCTTTTTTTGTGCAAATCCTTTTACAACCAACATGGCTTTAAATATTTTCTTACATCCTTCCTCTTCTTTAAACCTATAAACCCACTTATTATGTAAAGCTCTTATACCTCTAGGAAAATTGCATAAATCCCATGTCTTATTCTTCAACAAAGAGTCCATTTCATCTTTCATTGTAGACTCCCATTGAATCTTAGTATCCACCTATAAAACTTCATGATAAAATTCAGGTTCACTAGCATCTATTAATAAAATAGAATACAAAGAGGGAGAAAATATTTTTGGATGTCTAATTTTCCTTGTTGACCATCTGACATGCACTGGTGTGTGTGGCATTTGATGTTGTGGTTCTTGCACATCATGAGGAATGGCTGGAACATCATCCTATGGAGTATCATCTAGCACTATATAATCATCTTCTTTCTTCTCATGTTGCTACAATAGATCTTTGTACAACACTTTCTCATTGAATATGACATCCCTACTTCTTACAATTTTCTAATTTTTAAAATCCCAAATCCTATAACCAAATTCATTAATGCCATATTCAAAAAAATAAATTTCTTTGACTTAGCTTCTAGTTTTGTTTTATTTTTAGAATCTATGTGAGAAAATGCTTCACAACCAAAGGTTTTGAGAAAATAATGACTCACCTTCTCACCAATTCATGCTTCCTCTGGAATAGAAAAACTCAAAGGAGTAGAGGGACCTCTATTAATAAAATATACAATAGTATTGATAGCCTCCACCCACATGTGTAAGGAAAACCCAACATGCAAACTCATGCTCCTTGCACATTCCATTATAGTTTTGTTCATGTGTTAGGCAAATCCATTTTCTTGTGGAGTCCTTGGAACAGTTTTCTGTCTACAAATACCATTAACAGAGAATTAATCTTCAAATTCATGGCTGCAATACTCACCACCATTATCAGATCTGAGACATTTTGATTTTTTACCAGTCTCATTTTCAACCAAGCATTTCCATTTCTTAAATGTTTGAAATACATTAGATTTCTGTGTAAGAAAATAAACCCATACTTTTCTAATTGCATCATCAATAAATGTAACATAATAATGAGAGCCACCAAGGGAAGATACTTGAGCTGGTCCCCATACATTGGTATGCACAAGCTCTAATTTCTCCTTTTTATTTTCCTTCCTAGTCTTCACAAAACTCACTCTCTTTTGTTTTCCATACACAACTTTCACAGAAATCCATATTAAGACATTTTAGACTTGGTAGAACTTTCTTTGAATGAAGTACTTTCATACCTTTCTCACTCATGTGCCCAAGTCTATTGTGCCACAATCCTGTCTCAGAATTTACAAAAACTATTTGTTCTCCCCGCTCAACTGCAACAACTATTCCTGAACATTCATTTTTTTCTAAAATAATTAAAGTAGAAGGAACAATATGACCTATACGAAGATATAAGGTGCCTACTTTCACACCTTTTGCTACTACAAGGGAACCTTTTGTAACCTTCCATTTTTTATCATTAAAAGTAACTACACAACTCTCATCACTGAGCTACCCTACTGAAATTAAATTCCTACTCAGCCTTGAAACATGTCTTACCTCATGTAGTATCCAATGATTCCTATTTTGCAACTTAATCTTAATTTTTCCATTTCCAAAAATCTGACAGGGTTCTTTACCCCCTAAATAAACAAGTCCAAAATCCCCTTGGACATAATCAATGAAATGACCTCTATGAGGTGTAGCATGAAATGAAGCACCAAAATCTAAAACCCATCTATCATCAACACTTTCTAAAGATATAAGCAAAGCATCCTCCTCAGATTTGTCACTTACCACATTTACCTCCTTGTCTCCATCCGGTTTATCTCCTTCATTTTTCTTTTGATTCCAACAATCTTTCTTTTTATGCCCTGGTTTCCCATAGTAACAACATTCATTTAGTCCTCTTGATTGAGACCTCCTCCTCTTTGACTTTCCTTTCTATTTCCTATGATTTCCAGAGTTACATCTTCTCTCAGTCATTCTACCCCTGCTTTGTGCATTCAAAGCACTTCCTGATGTACATCCACCTAATGTTTTCCTATAAGTTTCTTCACTCAAAATAACACTAATCACATCATCATATTTTAGGGTACTAGATCCAGGAACATAATTACTCACAACCATTACCATGCCATTCCAACTTTTAGGCAAAGAACACAAAATCAAGAGAGCCCTAATTTCTTCATCAAAATTGATACCCACAGAAGATAAATGACTAGTAACAGTATTAAAATCATTTAAATGATCTACAACGAATCCACCTTCTGCCATTTTCATATTAAATAAATGCTTCATGAGAAATACCTTGTTTGAAGTAGAGGGCTTTACATATAGTTTCGGTAGGGTTTGCATCAATTCTTCTGTCATCTTCACTTTTGTAATATTAAATGCCACTGATGGTGCCAAGCATAACCAAATTCTTCCAAGTGCCTTTCTATCTAAAAGATCTCATTCATCATTTGACATAGATCCCTGATTCTTTATTTTTCCTTCCAACGACTTCCATAAATCCTTCTGATAAAGATAGTCTTCCATTTGCATCTTCCATAATTGGAAGTTTTTCTAGTTAAACCTATCAATCCTTAGCTTACCCTTGTCTGCCATCGTTCCCACTCAACCGTGAGACTCCCACTTAACTATGAGACTTTCCTACAGAGGATAACTAAAAAACAACCTTGCTCTGATACCATTTGTTAGGATTAAACCATAGTTAGAAAATAACAGTTACATGCAAATATAACCAATAACAAAAAATAATAGATCACATAGAAAAGAACACAAGGCACCTAGATTTAACGTGGTTCACCCAATCCCTCGGCTACGCCTACCAAACAATAAATATGATATTATTATAATCCAGTGGTTATAACTTGATTACAATCTCTAATCCCTTATAGCTCAATACTGCCGCAAGAAGCAATTTTGCATCATCACACTAAAATAATCCCTAACCCTAAGCCCTTTTATACAAGTATTTTTATGCTATTTTATACAGTACTTTCTTGATTAGTCACCAAAAACTAACACTAGACACATCTATCAATAAGGAGATTTCAACTTCCTCAGTTGTTGAGTCACAAGGACCCAAGTCACATTTTGAAGCTACTGAGCCAATGCCTATTGAGTTTGAGCAACCAAATCTAGAAGTTGAAATTCAAAATGAAGACAGTGCAATTCATTTAAAAGGAAAAGAACCTATATTGGCTAAATATGTCAGAAGGCATCATACACCGTAGCAGATTATTAGAGATAAATCAGAAGGTACTATGACAAGAAGTAAGGTAAAAGGTACATGTTTACTTGCTAGTTTTGAACCTAGAAATGTTAAAGATGCATTGAAAAATAAAAGTTGGATTGAGGCTATGAATGAAGAAATAGAGAAAATAGAGAAGAACAAAACTTGGACCCTTGTTCCTAGGCCCAAAGATAAAAATGTGATTGGAACAAAAAGGGTATTAAAAAATAAATGAAATGAAGATGGACAAGTATCAAGAAACAAAGCAAGACTAGTGTGCAAAGGATATTATCAAGAAGAAGGAATTGATTATGGTGAGACTTTTGCTCTTGTTGCAAGATTAGAAGGTGTCAGGACTCTACTTGCATATGTTTCTTACAGAGGATTCAAAGTATATTAGATGAATGATAAATCTACATTTCTCAATGGTATTCTTGATGAAGAAGTCTACATTGAGCAACCGTAAGATTTTGTTGATCTAGACAAAAGGGACATGGTCTACAAATTACACAAAGTATTATATGGCCTAAAATAAGCTCCTAGAGCATGGTATGAGAGGTTGCACAACTACTTTATATAGATTGGTTTTTAGAGAACTAATGATAAAAGTAGTTTGTACATCAAGGAAGGACCAGATAACAAGATTGTATTGGTAGAGATATTTGTGGATGACACTCTATTTATAGGGAATAAGGATCTATGCAAAGAATTTTTAGAACAAATGAACAAAGAGTTTGAAATGTCCATGTTTGGTGAAATAAAATTCTTTGTTGGAATTTAGATACAACAAAGCAAGAATGGTATCTACATTACTCAATCTAAGTATATCAAAGAGATACTCAAGAAATTTGGAATGGAATATTCTAAACCAGTTGGAATTCCCATGTGCATTGGACTAAAGCTTACCAAAGATGATGATTCAAAAGAGGTAGATCAGACCTTATATAGATCAATGATTTTAAAATTAGAGTATGTAGTTCATACAAGGTCTGATATTGCTTTAGCAGTTGGGATAGTGGCAAGATTCTCATCTAAACCTAGAGAAAATCATATGATGGCAATCAAAAGAATTTTGAGATATCTGAAAGGTACTTGAGACTATGGCTTATGGTACAAAATTGGAGCAAACTTAGACCTAAAGGTATTCACTGATGCTGATTGGGGAGGAAATCTTGATGATAGAAAGAGTACAAGTGGTGGAGCATTCTTTCTTGGTAAAAGGTTGGTATCTTGGACAAGCAAAAAGAAAAATTGCACATCCCAATCTACAATAGAAGCATAATATGTTGCAGCAATAGTGAACTATTCTAATATTGTTTGGTTTAAATAGTTGTTGGAAGGCATGAAAGTTGAGATCAAAGAACCAGTTTTCATGTATTGTGATAATACCAGCGCAATTAACATATCAAAGAACCCAGTGATGCATTCCAAAACTAAGCACATTGCTATAAAATATCATTTTGTTAGAGAATTGGTGTAGGAAAAAGAAATCAGATTGGAATATGTTCATACAAAAGAACAAATTGCAGACATATTCACAAAGCCGTTACCTAAGGATGCATTCCTATATCTAAGAGGTAAGTTAGGGGTCATTCCCCTATCTGAAGCTCACTAAATGAAGTTTTAGTGATGCATCAATAGGAGCCAAGTTGAAAATATTTTAGTTGATGCATTATAGTCAAGATAATATTGCATATGAATTATTACTCAAGGTACATTGATACTAATTTGGTATGTGTTGTCTTTGGCATGTGTTGTCAAAGAGGGAGAAGAGGGAAAAGTGAAAATGTAGAATTGACATTTGCTCAAAATAGGACTTTATGAAATGGCTCAGAATGACAATTTAACTTCATGGAACACTTAGATAGGTTGAATGGAAGGTGCTAGAAGCATTGAACATCTCTTAGGCCTCAAACTGACGACAGGGTACACGTGCATTTATGGGTTTAAAGGGCTCAATTTTCTCAACGATGCTCAAAATCAGGGCTACAATTTTGAGTGCCAGCAGTGGCTCAATCTGGGGATACATGTCGCTTGTGGGCATGGCAAGGATTCAGATCTCGAGAAGAAGCAAACCATTCCCAAAGACTTCAAAACTTCTCTCAAACAACTTTATTGAAAGCAAAAACAACTACAACTACTATGTACACATGATGACCCCAGGCCACCAAACTTCAACAAAATTGTTTACCTCTGTCATATACTTGATTCTCATATGAACATGCATGAGGTAAACTAAAAATACTTCTCCTATCAGTTTCACCAATTAGATCAGCATCTTGAAACTCAACACTTGGTAAAACCGAATCTCCATTCTTACTTCCATAATGCATATAAAATCTTGCTTCATTCTCTACAACTTGTTCATTATGAAAGTACTGATTAGCACGCTCAAATATATCATACTAAAACTAAAAATCCTCTTCATTTAATGACTCATGCATGCTATCAACTTTGAATATGAAGGCTTCATACTCAACTCGTGGAAATGAATCACACATACCTTGAAAATGTGTATCCTCATGCATAACTAGAGGATATTCAAATGAATAGTCTAACTGGTACTCACATATGTCATCCATATAAGAATCTGAAACTAATTTGAAGTCCTTCAATGATTCTTCACAATTAGTAAATGGATTAGTCATATTAAAACATTCATCATAAAAATCCTTGCAAGGTGCAGGTAGATTTTCAATAACCATCTCATCAAACACCTTGTTATCATAATCAGATGTAACATCATGATCATACTCACTATCATATTCAGAAGAAGAACAATCTAATTTCTCACAGTAGTAAGACAAGGTATCATCATCAAACTCATTCTCAACTTAATTTGAATTGTCCATGTGCTCTTCAAACAACGGGTTAACAACTCCATGTAGTGATCCTTGTTGAACATCTTGAAAAAAAATAGGCTGATCATCATCACAACCTTCATCATATAAGGCATTAGTATATACTTTAAACTCACTATCTATTTCATCTTCATGGAGACTTTCAGCATGTGAAGAAAAATTAGAACTACATGTAGACTCACTTTCTACTTCATCAACGAGGCATGCGGAATACAAATCAAAGTTACTTTCATTGTCTTCATGTAGGTGATTCAAATGTCTTGTAAGCAAATCGTCATTTATCTTACCAATAGGTGCTGATGTATTAACCTTAGAATCATTTGTATGCTGATTATCACTATACTCATTCTCAAGACATTCATCTACACAATTAGGTAATCCATCTTTATGGATAATCTCTTTGTCTTCATATTGTGTAGACAAATCTTCTTCACAACTTTCAACATCTAGCTGACTTGTATAACTCTAAAATGAAACTTCACTTTGAGATTTAGAAATAGAACTCATACCTTTATTGACATAAGAATACTCACTCCCGTTATTAGTTTCTTCTTCCCAATTTGCATCTGATTCACATAAGGATGAACATGTACTAGCACTGTCCTCTTCTTGACTTGAACAATCACTCCTGTCATTGTCTTCACATGATGCCTCTTCATAATACAATGGATCAGCAACTTCATTATCACTTGAAAGATGACTTTCAACTTCATCATACTCACATTGATATGACTGTCTTTCAAATTAAGATTTAATAACGTTTTCAACATGATGCAATCTATGAAGAAGATAAATCATTTCTTGCCTACCTGACTGATCAAGTGAATCCATATTACCATTTATTGCTGAAACATTACAAACATGTCAACCTTGTTCTTCTGACTGTGACTGAGATAAGTGTAATTCATATTCTCCATCTTGTACTATCTCTCCATGACATATCACATCAGCAACATCAAGTTTGTCATCAAAGAGATAACTTCCAGCATTCTCACTTACATAAGATTGAGATTTAGGTGCAACATCCTCAAAATTTGAAGCATTAGTTACATCATCATAGATATAATTATCATGAGAAGAACTTATTGGTGTAACTAAACCGTGATTCATAAAATCACCACAATGCTGATCCTTATCAATGTCTAAAATATTTTTTATTGCTGTAACATCATGAACACGTGTGTCATCATTTATAACCAAACTAACCTTACTTATACACATATTCTAATCTAAATTTTCCACTTGATTGAAACCTATAGCAGGGGTATTGATATGCTTATTTGAAACTGAAGCATCAACACCATGTTCAAATTTTCTTTCATGACCATTATACCGGCAATCATTCATAGAAAAATGACCTCTAATCAATCCATACTTCATATTATTCTCAATATCCCTAGCAGTCATAAAAGCCTGATATAATGTCTATGATTCTTTATCTCTTAGTTGATAATTCATTTTCTTGTGAAATGCATCAAAATATACAGCTAAACACATTTGATCATCAGGTCTAACTCTTAGGGATTTCATTCAAAACTCTTGCAAATATGATGTTAAATTGAGGGACAAGTTCATCACTCTCAATGTGAATCTTCAAGAACTTATCATAAGAATTTGATATGCTTACCCATTCTCCAAATTGCTCCATGAAGGCTGAATGCAACTTACCCCATGATGAAATAGAACGTACTACTAAGAAAAAAAACCAGTCTCTAGCATCACCTTCTAAGGTCTGAAAAAATAACTTCATATGCACATCCTCATGAGCAATCTCATTGTCACCCATCAAATCACTGAACAACTCAATGTGATGACTAGCTGCAACAAGATGGTTCCCACTAAACTTAGGCAATTTATTTCTAACATCATTAGGAATGACATTCAGGAAACCATGAATACCATCAAAATTTAATGGCATATACCACTTGGTAGAAATGGATTTAGGAATTTCCCTAACTGACTGCATATTAGGTGAAATGAATCTTGACATCTTTTAAAAAATTTGAACATCATTCACCCATATTCTGATTTGTAATTTGCAACAAATCTACAACCTTCTACCAATGAATCACTTCAAACTATACACTTCACAAACTTAAAAATAACCAGTTGAAACTCGATCTAATGAAGTATATGAAACCTTAAAACTATTCTCCTCTTCTTATAATACCTCAAGTGTTGCTGCATGAAACCACTGATCCGCTGATTGGCCTGATGTTGATCTCAATTCCTCACACCACTGATCATATCCTTTGTAGAGTCACCATCTCCTTGAGGAGAACTAAATGAAATCACAACTATGGTTCATTTTGTATCATTTCAAAACTTATAATAGAAAATCAAACAACACTTTGAGACTTATTGGTCAAAAACTTATATAGATCTCTCTTCTTGCTTAAAACTTAACACAACTTTTAGATTTGCCTAATTCAACTGAAAACTCTTGAAAACAATTATAGGTAACCGATCTAGACTAGTTTAGAGATCCTTTAGAGAGTCACCACTCATAATTGTGAGAAAGATTGTAAACACAAGATTTGTAACATGAAAAATTTGAACTAGATTTTCACTTTGAAAAACTTTGAAAATCTTTGAACACTTAAAAGACATAAACCATTTTTCAACAATTCTGACTTTGAATTGACAACAGTACTTTGAAAATCAAACTGATTGAATTGAGTGAACATACAACTTAGGAGCAACACAATCTGTACTCAATCCTTCAAATATATTGCTATTTTGAACAAAGCAATACTGGGGTGCATGACATTTGAGTAAGAAAACTAGAAAACACATCAATTAACTTACTCTTGTAACTTTTCCATGCACATATTCCTCCTATATTGAATCCCTCCTTAAATTCTCAAGGTTTATTTACTATTCAGATTCAATACAGATTCACTAGCAGAGTTGCCATTTTGTTGGCTCTTGATTTAACAGTTTTGAAATGACCAAGAAACTAGACAAATGCATCTAAGGCTGGTGACTTCCTATGACAGATACACTAGACTGCAGTCTTCGGCCAACTTTAAGGCATAACTCCTTCTTCACTTCAGGCTCTACAAGACCTAGGCGGGTTAACCTTGAGGTTCTGATGAATGGTACCAGTGCATTTAAAACATAAATCTGAACCTATTAACAGGAGATGAAAACTCCTTATATCTCCTAATAACTCATGAAATGACATAGATCTACAGTAGGAAATTACAATTCTATGATATTCACAAGCTAAGTGAGGGTTAATTTTTTAAGTCCTTCAACATGAAAGGGAAAGAATGTTTGATTAATAATGTTGAATTCAACAAAACCTCAGATATGCAGCAGTAAGACTTAATGATCCCCTAACTGACCAGTTCCTAATCCATTGGGAAAATCCATGAATCAAATGCATACATATGGATATCTGATACTTATTTATACATTCAGATATCTAATCTATCTATTTACCTTGCAAATAGACATCTGTGCTCAATCTAAACCTCATTCTTACATGATATCCTTCTCAATAAACCTATAACCCTGTTGATTCACTGAAGCATTTACATAACTTGTAGAGTTATAAGCAAAAATAAGACAACATACAGCCTTAAGGGACTACAACTACAATCTAGGCTCACTGAGATAGGAGACAAGATTCAAGATGAAACTCAACTTGTTGTTCTTTGTATTAATTTCTTTGAAACAATACAACCATATGCATGAAATGAAAACATGAAAACACCTAACAGATCTAAACTATCTATATTTATCTTTCTACTGCTGTTCATACCAGAAGAATTGGTTGAAGAACATGGTTTTCACAGTAAAACACGGGAACCCTGCTATTATTACCCAGAGAAAACTGCCAACCCCCACAAATGAAAGAGAGAAAGAATGATATAGGAAGAAGATGAATTCTCAGATCTGATCTATGCTTGACATGTGTCCACTTGGAATTTCATCTTGTTTAGTTGCAAAACCTCTTTCCTTTCTCTACTGATTTGATCTAATTTGTTTTCATCATTACACTCTAACTAATTTGCAAATATCTTTGATGAAATGATGAAAGCTCTTGAGTTAAAAAATATCTGAAAGCTTCATGAAGATGCTAGTGAAATTGAGATTTACTGAGTGAATCTGATTAGAATTTTAGCCAAACTTCATTTTCACTGCCTTTTGCCCATATTCAGGTCATTATCTTACCAGAAATCAGTTTTAAACTTTGATACTTGAATTCGATTGCAAGATAGGAAAATAGAAGAAAACCTCCTCTAGCTTGAACTAGTGGCATTCTATACATAAACTAACCTCAAAATTGGAAAATTCATTCTCTCCTGATTCTGACGATATATAATATCGCTATATTTGCATCTCAGAAACCTCCAGAAAGTTAGTTTGAAAAAATGTTCCCCCTTGCTATAAGAACCTAGTCTGCAACATCTTTTGAATTTAAAATTTGAAAATTTAAATTAAACTAAAGTTCAAACTTTAGTTTAAATTTCATTTGAAATAAAAGAGATCTGTCACCCACTTGAAATGGTATTTAAAATAATAATAAAATTATATGACTGAAAAAAATTTCCCTTTCCTTCAAATTCGTAGTCAACCCTCTTTTGACCAAGCACCACATGGCACTTCCTGACTAGCTACCCGATCTGCATCATCTGCCACATCACCATCTACCTAGACCTGGTGCCACATGTCACCTTCCTGCAATCCCACACTTTTTAACCACCTTGCATCTTCTAGAAGCGCGCATGCACTAGCCGTCGAATTGGACATGTGGCACCATCTTAAGCATCCATCGTTTGATCTTCTATTTGGCACCACATCATCTTTGAGTGAGACCTGCTACCACGTGGCAGCAACCTGCTTACCCGCATTACCTATCTGGTGTGCATGTTGATTTTTTTAGGTATGCCCCTATCGTTCGATCAAACATGTGTTACAATCTCGTTTAGTGTCTTTGAATTTGCCATGTTAGCTCGTGTGCATGTTCTGTCAAAATTGTGTTTGGTTTGCATGCTAGCTGAACGTCCAAGTAGGTATGCCCCTATCGTTCGATCAAACATGTGTTACGATCTCGTTTAGTGTCTTTGAATTTGCCATGTTAGCTCGTGTGCATGTCCAAGTAGGTATGCCCCTATCGTTCGATCAAACATGTGTTACGATCTCGTTTAGTGTCTTTGAATTTGCCATGTTAGCTCGTGTGCATGTTCTGTCAAAATTGTGTTTGGTTTGCATGCTAGCTGAACGTCCAAGTAGGTATGCCCCTATCGTTCGATCAAACATGTGTTACGATCTCGTTTAGTGTCTTTGAGTTTGCCATGTTAGCTCGTGTGCATGTTCTGTCAAAATTGTGTTTGGTTTGCATGCTAGCTAGACGTCCAAGTCAGGTTGGGCACACTCACCACATGATCTTGGCTTTCAAAAAGCCGCTGTATTTTAGATACTAACTTTGTGTGTGCAATTGTATTTATACAATTGTAATATCTCATCCACAAGCAATGTGGGATAAAGGGTCTAAATTATTTTCCTCTTTTCATTCCTTGCGTAACTCGAGTCTGGCTTCTTTTCATGCGTGGATGGTGCTCTGTAAAACATAGCAACTCCTCCAATGTATGGGTGGCTTGAGAGCTGTGGTGAGCTTTCTTTGTGCTACAGGCAGGAACTCCAGTCTTATCAATGGGATGCTTATATCCTTTGCTGTGAATGCACTGGGTTCTCTTTCTCAAACGCATGCTCTTTTATCGGGAAAGTTCCTATTCTTCATCTTGCAGGTCTTGGATGTGGAGTTGCTACTATTTTTTAGCATGTGTGGACCTCCACTATTTTGTTTTGCATGCTTGCATGGTATTTCTCTGGACGCTGAGCCTCTATCTTAGGCGTGGATTCTTTTCTACAATGCTTTGACTGTTATTGATAGCATAGACCTCCACTTATATTAGCAGCTTCCATTCTTTAGATGGTTTATTTTATGACTGCGGATTCTTCCATTTTCTAGCTACTGGGCATGTGAAATTTCTTTATAAAAGACCTTTTCTGTCATATTTTGGGCCTCCTTTACATATTGCTTCTGCTTTGGACATAGACCTGGGCATTCCTTGTTTCTTCCATGGGCTTCTCCCTCTTTTCATGGTGTCCATTCCTTGTTTGCGTGGGTGTGATCTTCCTAATTGGATGCGTTCCCTGCAATCCTGAAAAAACAACATTGTTGATAGCTGTCTCGAGGTCAATGCACAAAATTGGCTACTTCTTGACAAAGATCATTCCTCCTCGAGGGCCTCTTAAAGACTTATGTGTTTTTGTTGTCACAATATTACAATAATCAAATGGATTGGACATAACATAAGCAGCTACTAGTCCACTTATGTGTGCCATGTCCATAATTAAGAATGCCCCAACTGAATCTGCAATCTGCCGAAATCAAAGATAGTCAATGTCTCAAGGATATGCACTAGCACTAGCAATAATGAGCTTTGGCCTAAAAAGGGTAGCTGTCTTCTCAAGCATTTCATAATCAATGAGTCTTGTGGATTCATCCACACGGTATGGCATGGATTCAAAATAAATAGATGTAGCAGATACTCCTCTCTTTGCAGTCATGAACCCATGCGATAGATGCCCTCCATGTGGTAGGTCCAAGCCCATTATCCGATCATGTGGATGATAGCAAAGTCAGCTGGGGAACTAGATAATGGCTGAACATTAACACCCCATTTACTGTTGTCAAGACAAAATGCTGTCAAGGCCCTATCCTGGAAAAGTCTCTCACTTTGATCAATAAATTCATTGCCGCCATAGTATCTCTTTCTAGGAAGGCCTTCTAAATACTTGTTTGTTAGGCATGATCCCATAGCTTCCATCACTACTCGAGATGTAAAATTCTTAGAAGCAATAAGCTCCAAGCCTTTAAACTAGCGCTGCTTTTCATGCTCAATAATTGCATGCATTTCAGGATCAAGTTCACTCAAACTAGGATCCACAAAGTTGTGCTTGGTCTTAGAAGTCTTGGATGATTGTACTGAGCCAAAAGATGGAACTCTTCCAGTAACCAAATTTTCTCTTACGCAAAAAGATCGACAAAATGGATAGGCCCTGCCATCTTCTCCTTTTCTACATTTGCTTTGGCAGGAAACTCCATGTGATTGTCGTGTTTGCGGCATCACACTTGAGTTTCTATTCCAAATAGAATTACCCAAAATACCCATTCCCACCACTTCAGTACCCATGATAATCTGAACTGTATATTTGGAGCAGTTCAACATATTTCTTCAATGCCCACTTCAAAATGTATAATATTGACAAATATTGCCTTGAAAAGTTTGCATTTGTTTATAGTATTTGATGACGATGCTTTTGAACTTGCTGTCATCTTTTAAAATATTGTTCTTCATAATTACTTGACCTTTCACTTCTTCTCCAGCCTCTTGTCCATTATCAGCATTACGTCTTATTAGCTTTATTTTACAGGTATTATTTTGCAAGTGGATTAGTCAGGCCCTAAAGTGGGTTTGGCTAATTTTTTTTTTCGTTTCCAAACAACCGAACTGAAAAAATGATCTATTCACTACATCGAAGTGATTAGAATCAAGTTCAATCACTGAATCATCAAATAAACTTGCTTTACCACTTATTTGCAAACTGTGGATTTGGTGCTAGGAGGTCCTTTGAATGGCCTTAAAAATTGATCCAAACACCTGACCGAGCTCTGCAATTTGGCACACTGAATCTCTGTTTCATATTCTTGCATCCTATCAGATTTCGTCTCATGACGAATTTGAGGTCAAAAGATATTCACTATCAAAGTTGACCTTTCAGAACTGCCTACAAGAAAACATGTCAAAAAACAATAAATTGGGTTCAGATTTAGCTTTTAAAAATGGACAGACTAACACTTGGGAGAATGAAAACTGGGGTACTGGTTCTCTGTCATGAGGACATTATAGATCTATGATTTGGGCTCATGAAAAATAACTGGGCACAAATGGAAATTAGTCAAAGTGGGTTACTTGGATTTTTGCAAACTAGAACAATGATTGAAAAACGATATTTGCAAATGGAATGGACTCGAAAAAGTGTGCAAATGGATTCGTCAAAACTTGAAAATTGGCACACTTGAAGTATTTTTAGAGGACAACACAGTGGTACAATCCATTCATTCTTACCAATCACATATTAGGAGTTATAACATCACTAATAGGGGTTCCAACAAATTTGCAAATGCCGACACCAGTAAAAAGATAGAAAATGCATTTGGAATCACGTTCGAAAATTGATCAAACGGATTCGTAATGAGCTAAAACTTGAAACATAATAAGTTTCTAATGTCTACAATGCAACGCAAAAGGAATTTCAATATTTTAGTCAACCGAGTCAAAGTTATAACTTGTCAAACAGGGCCTTCCTAGAAATGTGTGCAATTTGCAAATGTGTGAAAATAGTAAATTACCAACTTAAAGGGATTCAAAACCTAGTCAAACAAACTTGAAATGGCTTGAAATCTGAAACATAGGTTCTTAGGTATGGATACTAGACACTCCCAAAGCAGAGAGTCCTGAAACATTTCTGGGTGCAAGTTATTCGATTGCAAACATAGCCTCCTGTCACTATTGGACAATTAAGTGAAAATGTAGAATTGACATTTTCTTAAAACAAGACTTTACAAAATGGCTTAGAACGGCAACTTAACTTTACAGAACACTTAGACAGGCTAAATGGAAGGTGCTAGAAGCATTGAGCACCTCTTAGGCCTCAAACTGAAAGCTGAGTACACTTGCATTTATGGGCATTTAAAGAGCTCAATTTTCTCAACAGTGCTCAAAATTAGGGCTACAATTTTGAGTGCCAACAGATTGAATTGAGAAAGAAAGCGTAAGAGAGAACTTGAAGGATAAGTAGGTATCCTTGTGAAGCAAAAAAGTGTTATTCGATCAAGAAGGATCAAGTATGAAGTAGAATAGAGATCTGTAATCAGCAATTGAATTGCATCACAATCAAGTCATTTCATTTTTTCTTTCTTACTATTGTAGCATTGATCTAAAATCTCTTAATAAAGTTGGTTTAACAACCATTTGTAAATCCTCTAACAAGGTGACAGTTCCATTGAATTATTTTAAGACCTCTTGCAAGGGCACTCCTTATAGGGTGATTAAATCCTCTAACAAGGTCACACCTAATAGTGTGTTTTGTAACCTTTAACTAGGTTGGCTCCTAACAGGGTTCACTTCAGAAGAGTGAAAATAGTAACTAGTTACATTGGTAGTTTTTCCCATATTGGGTTTCCACGTTAAATCTTGGTGTCTCATGTGTTCATGTTATTTCTTTTATGCTTGCAAATTAATCATTGTTAATGTTTTAAGATCAGTTAAAATTAAATCACGCTCTGAATTTACCGAGTTACAACAGTTTCTATGTGTTTATCAAATAATAGTAGCAATAAGTTTTATTTTTAACATCCAAGGGATCTGAGATTTATTTTAGTGGTAACTAATTCACCCCCCCTCTTAGTTACTCCTTCTATATTTCCAACATAACCGCTATCAATAATCCATGTATCATTCTTACTAATATGTGAGATAAGTGCCATTTTATTATTCTTGTCATATGATTCATCCTTAACAACAATGTAGACCATTTCATCTTCTTCTTCACTACTTTCATAATCTTCAGCAATGTAACAAGATTTCTTACCTTTGTCTTGTATTCTTTGTAGCATTTGAAGTCCTTCTTTCCCTTGTACTTTTCATTCTTCTTTTCTTCTTTGCCTTTTTTTCTTGGAAACCTTGCAACAATGTGACCAACCTCTTCACAAGAAAAGAAGATCAAATGAATTTTTCCTTTGTACTTCCCTTTGCCGTTGGGAAATTTTCTTGTAAGTAATGCTTCAATGACTTCAAGATCTTCATCAGAACCATATTCATCCTTACTATTAGATTGTCTTTTATATTTTGAAGCTTTCTTCTTGAGTGATAGCTTGGCTTGAAATGCACATTCAAGGTTGCTAGAGTTAGGAACATAGTTATCATAATTATCTAACTCAAATGATGTCAACCTTCCCACTAGTACATCAAATGATATATCATTCTTAAGATAACATCTCATTTCTTGAATTGATGAAACTCTAACTACATATATAGGAAGAAGTGTTATGAGAACCTTGCTTACCATTGTTTCATCATCTATCTTTCCTCCAGAGGCTTTGATTTTACACACACTGGCTTTTATTCTTTTACCATACTTTACAATATTCTTATCTTTTCTCATCCTCATTTGATCAAATTGACCTCTAAGACTTTTTGCCTTGGATCTTCTTACATTATTGTCTCCTCCATAGATGGCTTTTAGCTTGATCCACATCTCATAAGAAGTATCACAGTCTTTTACTTCATCAAATCCAACATAGCTAAGAGTTGAAGCAATATCAATCATCATAACGTTATGATTCTTCTTTTCTGTAATTTCTTCTACAGTCATAGTTCTAGTAGGTTCCACATACTTGGTATTTAGGTACTTTAGTCCTAAGTCTCCAATGGTTTCTAGATACAATCTCATGAGTTCTTGCCATATCTTAAAGTTATCTCTGTTCAGCTTAGGGATTTCCCTTTTGTAAGACATCCTGATCTTTAGCTTAAGTCCTTGAAACCTTCTCTGCAAGCACCAAAGCTTCGATACCAATTGTTGGAAATATAATAAGAGCAACTATGAGGGGAGGGGTGAATCAGTCACCAAAAAAAAATCCTATATCCCTTAGATGTCAATAAAAATAGAAACCAAACTCTTCTGAAACTAAAAATATTGTTGTAACTTGGTTAGCACTGAATCACTCGGCAAATATTAAGAATTACTATAACTTGGTAACCATTGAAATATTACTTTTTTAGATGTTTAATGTGATTAACCAAACATAACTTACTTGTAGAATAGAAAGTAAATAGCATGAACACATATGACACTAGGATGTAATGTGGAAACCCAATTTGGGAAAACCACCAATTGCAACTAGTTACTATTTTTCACTCTTTTGAAGTGAGCCTTGTTAGGAGCCAACCCTATTAAATGGTACAAAATACAATGTTAGGTGTGACTCTATTAAAGAATTTAATCACCTCATTAGGAGTGTCCTTGTTAGAGGTCTTTAGACACTTCAATCTAGAACTACGACCTTGTTAGACAATTTAAAAAATAGCTATTAAGCTAACTCTGTTAAGAGATTTGATACACTACTACAATTAGTAAAGAATAACAATGATATGAACTAATTGTTGATGCAATTATTTCTAATTTTGGATCTCTGTTCTTGCTTGAATACTTGATCCTCCTTGATCAGATAAAACTTTTTAGCTTGATCAACTCAAAATACTCTGCTATCCTTCCAATTTGCTTCTGTGGTTTATCTTTTGAATCCCATGCTTCTCATCTTCAATCTCACAACTTAACCTTATACTTATATCTTTTGCATAGTATATTCAATATTAATCACTTAAGTCAGCTAGACTTAAAAAATGAATTCATTAAACTAAATATGTTGATTTAAGAAAATCTTTCGTTAGCCGTGTTGGCTCCTGATTTAATAGTTTTGAAAATAATCAAGAAACCAAACCAATACATCTAAGGTTAGAAAATTCTTATAATGGATGCACTTGACTATAGTCTTGGGCCAACTATAAGGATAATTCCTTCTTCTTCTTCAAGCTTTGTTAGACCTAGGTGGGTGGACCTCAGATTCTTTATATGGTACCAGTGTAAAGGCATACAACTGAATCTATATAATAGATACAATCCCTTAATCTTCTAAGTTTATGCAAGCATTCATGGGTGAAATAGCTAATAAAAGAGCACATGAACCTAATAAAACAAGTGAGGGAAAACCTTTTAGGTCCTTAAACATAAATGGAAAGATATTCAATTGATAATTTGGATCTCAGTGTAACCCTGGTATGCAACAATAGAGGACATGCAATTTTTAAGTTGACCAGTCCCTTATCCATTGGGCATCAATTAAACCTTAACACATAGATGGATATCCTAATATAATCATATATTTAGACATCTAAACTATCTATTTGACTTGCAAATAGATATCAATCTTCATAAAAATATCATACTTATTGTAATATCCTTCTGGTGTAACCTGCAACCCTGTCAGTGTAAACAAGCACTTGGATCTTTTTTCCAACAACAAACTTATCTAGACATACAACTTGAAAGGATTGCAATTGAGTTTAAGCTCTTAGTTCTTAAACACAAAACATTGTAGATAATAGAAGGAGACGAGAATCAAAATGAAACTAAAAGAAATGAAGCTCTTGCATTAATTTCCTTGAAACCAATACATCATCTGTATGTCAAAACTTAGGAAATACACAAAGAATTACTATGTAATAAAATGCTTGAAAAGAAATACAATACTACTGTTCATAATAGAGGAATACTGGGAAAATGGTATCACAACTCTCAGGAAATTCTCCAACTCTAGAACCTATGTGGTCTCACAATCCTCATAAAATCTTCAAAAAATTGGAACCCTTACAAAGAGCAGAGAGGAAGAATATATAGAAGAGAAGATATTTCTGGCATTAGAAGCTAAATTTGACATGTGTCCCACTAAAAATGCCTTCAATCTAAAGTTGTTGAAACTGATCTTCTTCATCTTCTTATAACCAAAAACCATAAATGATCCAAATATATATGATATATTTCACTTTAAAGAAATTAGCCAAATATCTTGTGGAGAACATATCAGGTACAAATCAAATCTAAGCTGGAGGCTCAAAATTTGATTTAGCTGGTCACATTTTCCTTTGTCGTAAGATCAACGTGTTTTGTTGGAAAAAACACAATTTGCAACCAACTACATTTAAAACCATCAAATTTCCATTAAAGTTGCCGATGAGATCAAAACTGATATAATCTGATCAAAATCTGATATCAAATCAAATTGGAAACATAATTATGCCACTGAGATCCCCCTGGGAAAACCAAATTGCCTATAGCTGCTTCTAGTAGACACCTGCACAAAATATGACTACAAAAATGGATAGTTCATTCCTTGCGAATTCCAACAATATGCTACACTGCATATTTTGGATAGAAATCATGCCCCTGATACCAATTTGAAATTTTAACTCCCAGACTGTGAACAGAGCATAAGATTGAAAAATTTAAAAGTTTATATAGTAAAACTATATAAAACCATTACTAAATCATTTAAATCTTTCCACTTGATATTTCATGCGTTGATGCATCCTTTGATATTTCCATTTCTAATTACTTTTTATTTATCAAACTTATCTTAGTGCCAAGTGTCCACCTCTGATTCACTTATTGTACCCAGGTAGGCCCCATCATACTGTGCATTTGAAATATTTTTAAATTCTTTCCCATTATAGCATCTCAACGCTCAAACTTCCCTTCCCTGACCTTACGAAAAAGTCATGACATCACCACATCAAAATTTGACCCCTCCGATCCTACGACAATTTTGTATGATCGGGCCTCTTCAAAATAAGTCTTTTGATCTTACGACAACCTCACTAGATTAAGCCATCTTAGGTCTCCATTCATTCTTCTATGATCATATGAACCTCATAAGATTGGAGGCTCTTCTCTTCCCTTCTCCCGATCTCACGATGACAACCATTATTTGTTATTCATAACATCCTTGAACTCATTCATTTGGCTTGTCAACTTTACGATCTCTCATGTGATCGTGGCCTTGAACTCTGCCTCTTCTGATTCTACGCTAGTGTCATGAGATTATAGACCTCATAGCATTGTGAGTTTTTGATTTTGGCACCTCGATCTCTCGACAACCTCATTATCATCATAGCATCATAAACATTTGAAAATCCATCCATGATCTCCCAACTGATTGTAATACCAGACACCTCCAAAATTTATGCCTCGATCCTACGACAATCATAGCATTGAGGCCCTTTATTTTTCCATTTACGATTCTACAAAATTGTCGAACCATCGCAAAACTTCAAGGCTGCCCTCCTCAATCACATGATCGGTTAAAACCTTGTTGACCCCACAATAGGCTATGGGCGGGCCCCTGTACATGTGCCTTCATGTCCACCGGCAGACTACTCAAGTTATTTAACTCTTGAGTACCCCATCTTTTAAAAACCAAAAAAACTACCCCCTCATGCATATGGGATAAAAGATCCAATTGCTACCATGAGCTCCCATGCTATAGCTTTTTTGGTGCTGCTTTCTTCATGCACGAGCTACTTGCAAACTGTGGGCTCCTCCTTGTATGTCATTTGACACTTAGGCAGAAAATGCAGAATGACACTAGCTCAAAATGGGACTTTGCAGAATCGTTTGGAATGTCATTTTATCATTACAAAAAACATGGACAGGCTAGATCCAAGGTGTTATAAATATAAAACACCACTGTAGTCAAACAAGAAAATGCATTTATAAGGCTCAAAATGACTCAAAATATGGAATGGACACTCAAAAAGGGAATGCAATTTTGAGCACTAACAAGAAGACCCAACTCATTCAACGCTAACTTAGAAAATACTTTCTTCAGACTTCCTTTGTTAACTATGCAAACTCAGTTAACACTACATCATGAACTGAGTTCCTTTGGCAATCGAGTGAGCTTAGTTAATACTAGTTCCATGCCAAGTTATCTTTGGTGCCTAATTGAACTTGGTTGATACTGTGTTCCTGCAAAAAATTTTTGGTGCCCAAGTGAAGCTTGACACATATTGTCTCTAAACTTGGTTTACTCTGGAATGCTCGACAGATATTAGAAACTGCTTCATCACCCAAGTGAGCTCGATAGACACTGACTGGTAAAGACTTGACATTTTGTGTAACATCAAAGACAATATACAATTATTTTAACACATCCCCCAAAGGAAGTAGAAGTACAACACAGTGGAAGAAATAGATGTAAGAATTAAAAAGAAGAGTCTTTTTGGACCACTATCACATAGACCAAACATAATTGGTGCTTGCATATTGCAATTCCAAGAAGACAACACAAGGACACAAGTAAAAATAATAGAACATGTAAAACATAACATAGAACAACAAATATAAGTAAGATATACATAGGATAATGTCACAATGCAAAAATTTGTTTATCATCTTATGCCAATAGAGAAACAAGGGTTGTTTAAAGAAATATGAGCATACATTTTGGAAACAAAATACAAGGGAACATATAACAACAAGCAAATACACAAAAATCTACTATACTAAATCACTCACTTCAAGCATGGTTTCCTCCTCCTCTATCTCAATTAGTAGTTGTTGGAAACTACAATTGGAATAGTTGTTGTGTTGTCATTGATATCAAATCTATTGGTGAGATAGTTTACTATATGATCTAAGTGTCATGACTATTTGACTGGTGAAGAGGATTTGAGAAGTTGTTCATAACAAAAGCATATAGAGGAAAGGTTGAGTTATGAAAGGGAAACTACAAATAGACATTTGATTAGTTAGACTTTGACAAGAAAAAGTAATTGTTTGAGAGTAGAAGATATTAATGTTCAAGCCTTGGTAGTGTGAGCAAAGATTGATCACTCGTGTAGGCTTGACTGAGTAATAGAGTAAAAGACTAAGGAATTTTGTTGAACATGTTGAGTGATGCTAGTGTCAACTAAGCCATAGCAAGTGTTGAGTAAGTTTAGTGTTGACCAAGCATTAGTATCAATTGAGTGACTGTGTTGATGCCAAGAAAAGAAGTTTTATAGCGATCAATCAACTCAATGATGATCAAGTGTTAGAACTTAGTGTTGGACAAGCAAAACATTAATTATTTATTTGTGAGGTATTGTAATTTCCATCGGACTAAGTTGATTTCTTGGGATATAGAAAGCATGTTGAAGATAGGGATCAATGAGTTGGATCATTTAATTCTAGGAGAGGATTAGGTAAATGATCTAAGAGATGAATTCAAGGAGAAGATTCTAGAAAAGAAGAGTTAAACAATATGGCGATTAGATACATTGTATATGATGGATCAAATCATGAACCCTAAGATCTATGGTGTTGATTACATAGAAAAAGATCAGAATTTCCTATTTAAGGGGGTACAAAGGTGAACTTTAAGTGTGTGTGTGTGTGAGGAGAGTGTAGAGTGCAGAGTAGTTGTGTGTGTGTGAAGGAATTCTGAAGAGTTGGAGTTGTTACTAATGTTATTGACTTGAAAGTCTAAGTATAAGAAGGCTTAATTGAGTTGAGAAGAAGTGAATAATGATTGCTTGAAGGGTTTCCAAGAGAATATGAGATTGAGATGACAATGGAGGCCAGATAGTGAATTAGTATTAGGAGCTAAACAAAGATCTAAACATGCAAAGTGAGTTGTACTTAACAGATCAACCCTGTGGTTATTTTCTAATCATTATGAATAATATTTGAAATTCTTTAATCAAGGTTGACCTGACAGTCATAAGGACTTAATAGTCTATGTAAATCTTTCAACCATGTGACATTCTAATGGAATGATCTAAAGTCCTCTAACAAGGCCACTCCTAATAGGGTGATTAAATCATTTAACAAGGTCACATTTAATAGTGTGTATTATTGTTAGAAATTTGTTTAGTGCTCCCCTCTATATTCATGACAAGGGATTAAGCACCTCCTATGTACTATAATTTGAGTGGTTGTAATGGGCATTGATAGATCGATCTTTTGGTGTAATGGAAACCTCACTCCAACAAGTGGTATCAAAGCTTGGTCATAGGTTCAAATCCTCAAACCCTTGGGTAACTCTGAGGGGGAGGTTTTTAGAAATTTGTTTAGAGCTCCCCTCAGGATTCATGAAAAGGGATTAACCACCTCTTGTGTACTATAAGTTGAGTGGTTGTATCAGGCATTGATAGATTGGTATTTTGGTGCAAATTGGTGACATGTTGTTGGTGGTTTTTCCCAAATTGGGTTTCCATGTTAAATCCTAGTGTCAAACTTGTGTGGATGTTATTATGATGCTTTATTGAGTTAAGTTTACATTTTGCAAGTTTGTTATTTTAAGAATAGTGGACAACTAGCTAATGTTGCAAATAGTTTATAATAGAGACTGAGCAATGGAATGATAAGATCTAAGGTTGTTTAAGTTTTTTTTTTATTCAATTAGTACATTAGGACCTTAGGTAACTGATTCATCCCCTCAGTTATTCTAAATAGTCTAACAATTTTTATTAGAGCATTGGTGCTTGTATAGAGAAGTTTAAAGGTACTCAAAGATAAATATCATGACACACAAAATAGAGGTACCAAATTTGAACAAAGAAAATTTTCTTGCGTGGTAGAATTTGATGAGGCTCCATTTAGCTAGTATTGGTGATGTTGCATAGGATTTTCTTGATAATGTATATGTGGACATAACAATAGTCCCCCTGACTTCTCAACAACTGAAAGAAAAGAAAGAACATAATTAGTTAATGTTGGAGATTGCTTCAAACCTAATCTATGTTGAGTTTGATGACCTAAAATATTGCAAGAATTCAAAGTAAATATGGGATAAACTGAAGATGATCTATGGAGGAGATGATAATGTCTTAAGAGCCAAATCAGAAAGTTTGAGAGGTAAGTTTGATGAAATGAGAATGATAGAAGGTGAGAACATAGTACAATATTGCACAAGAATCAAAGAAGTTTTCAATTCTATTAAAGGAAAAAATGGAAAGATTAAAGATGAAACACTAATCAACAAGGTATTGATAACTCTACTTCCTATTTATGCTATTAGCATTTCAGTACTACAAGAGCTAAGATGTACACAAGGTAATAGCCTCACTCTAGAAGTTGTAATTGGTAGGCTTACTACTTTTGAGATGTCTAATTTTGATAATTACACTCCTACTACTATTGAATTTAATTTTAAATTACAATTGGTCGTTAGCAAGAAAGGAAAAGGAAAACATGTGAAAAATGACAATGATAATTCTGATGATGAAGTTGATGAACTTTAGCCACTCATAGGTAGGAGATTTGGAACAGGCAAAGGAAAATACAAAGGTAAACTTACCATAATCTATTTTTCATGCAACAAGGTTGGTCATATTGCCACAAGGTTTCTTGACAAGGAGGAGAAGGATGAAAGAAAGGAGAGTAAGTACAAAGGAAGAAGAGATGATCGAGACTTCAAGAAGAACAAGGACTGCAAGGACAAGGGTAAGAAATCTTGTTATATTTTTGAAGAAGAAAATGATATTGAATCTGAAAGTAATGATGAAGAGGTAGTCTATGTTGCTATGAAAGAATATTTTGATGAAGATGAGAAAACTGCTTTAATTTCTTATGTGAACAAAATTGATAGATTGATAGTGGTTTCTTTAATCACATGATTGGTGATAGAAGTAAATTTTAGGACATTGGACCATACAAAGGTGGCTATGTAAAATTTGGAAATGATGTTCCATGTCTTGTGAAGGTTAAAGGGACAATTCAACTAATTGATAAGATTGAATGTGACAATATCTTCTAGGTTGAAGGACTTAATTATATTCTACTAAGTGTTTTATAGTTAAACAAATCAAGTTATAGAGTTAAATTCCATCATAAAAAGGCTAAAATATTTGATGTTGATTGTAAATTGATTGGAAGTGGTTGTCAAAATAGAGGTAACTTTTTCTATCTAGATTTATCTAATGAGACATGTTTTTTTTGCATAATATGAAGATATTTGTTTATGCCACAAGAGGTTATGTCATGTAAAATTGACAATTTGGTTAACATTAGTAAAATGGAAAGGGTAAGAGGATTTTGAAAACTCAAGAAACTCGACAATGCTATGTGTAAAAAATGTCAATTGGGAAAAATGATAAATTCTAGTTTCAAGAGAAAAACACACTCATCTAATGACATTTTGGAATCGATTCATATTGAATTATGTGGATGTATTGGAGTTCAAAGCTATCATGGAGACAAATATTTCATTCTATTTGTTGATGACAACTCTAGAATGATGATTGTGATATTTCTTAAAGAAAAATATGATGCTTTTCAATTGTTTAAGTGGTATTTGGCTAGAGTTTAAAAGAAAACATGGAATAGTGTAAAGTGTTCGAGATCTAATAGAGGTGGTGAATTCATTTCCAATGAGTTCAATATGTTCTACAATGACAAAGGAATCAAAAGATAGATGTTTAGACCTAGGACCTCTCCTTAGAATGGGATAGCTAAAAGAAGAAATAGATCAATTATGAATTGTGATAGAACACTGATGATGGAGAAGAATGTGTCTCAGAAATATTGGAGGGAAGTTATAATTATAGTTTTTTATACTGTGAATAGAGTGCAAGTCAAGAGAGGTACAAATGCTACACCTTTTGAATAATGATATGGATATGCACCTAATGTGAAATATTTTAAAGTTTTTGGAAGAAACTGTTACATACTTAAAGACAATAGGAATGGAAAACTTGATGCCAAAAGTGGTGAACATATATTCCTAGGATATTCCACTAAGAGAAAAGCTTATAAGTGTTTGAACTCTAACACTAAAAAAGTTATGGAAAGTACAAATGTGAAAGTTGATGAATTTGTAGAGAAAAGTGAAGCTGAATGTAAGACAGAACCTGAAGATTACATTTCATTCATATATGTGAATGATAGTGCTCTAGGAACTCCACCTAAACAAGAAATCAAAGGTGCATATCCTCAGTAGACTGGGAATGTTGAGTTACAATAGCTAGTTTCCAAGGAGTACGGTATAGATGTGAAGCAACATATAAATCATGTTGAGTCATAGACAAAGATAACTAAATAACAAGAAGGTAATGCTAAGCATGCAAAACCTTAACTAGATCCTAAACAAGTGAGAGACAATGAGCTTGAAATTATTTTTCAAGATGAACATATTGAAGAACAAAGAATAAAAGAGATTGTGCTAGTAAAATACGTTAAAAGACATCATGCACCTAAAAAAATCATTGGAGATAAAAAGTCTAGTGTTATGACAATGAAAATACTCAGAAGTGATACATGCTTACTTTGTGAGTTTGAGGCCAAATCTTTAAAAGATGCCTTGGAGAATGAATATTGGATACACAATATGAATGAATGAATTTAATAGATTAAAAAGAACAAAGCATGGTCTCTAATACCCAGACCTAAAGACAAAAATGTTATTGGAACAAAGTGGGTATTTAGGAACAAGCTAAATGAGAAAGGTGAAGTCACAAGGATTAAAGTTAGGTTGGTATGCAAAGGATATGCACAAGATAAAGGTGTTAACTGTGGGGAAATATTTTCCCTTGTAGAAAGATTACAAGGATTAGAACACTGCAATCATATTCTTCTTATAGAGGATTCAAGGTATATCAAATGAATGTCAAATCTAGATTTTTGAATGGGATACTTGAGGAAGAAGTACACATAGATCCACATGAAGGATTTATGGACCCTGACAAGAAGAATATGGTATGAATTTTTCACAGAGCTTTATATGGATTGTAACAATCCACAAGAGCATGATATGAAATACTACATAACTATTTGGTGAAGATTGGTTTTGCAAGGGCAAATGATAACAACAATCTATATTTGAAGACTAGAAAGAACAATAAGGTATGTTTATCTAAAACTGGTGTTGATGATATCATATTTGGACGAAAGGAAGCACTATACATATCATTTGTTGATGAAATGAAGAATGAATTTAAAATGTCAATGTTTGGTGAGATCAAATTCTTTGTTGGTTTACAAGTATATCAATTGAAGCAAGGTATATTCGTTACTTGGTCCAAATATATCAAAGAGATACTAAATTTTTTTGGGATGGAAGATTCTAATTGAGTGGGTTCACCTATGGTTACTAGACACACACTATTTAAGAATGATGATTCTACTAATGTGAACCAAACAGTATACAAATCAATGATTGATAAACTACAATATGTTGGTCATATCAGGCCATATATTGCATTAGCTATTGGGATAGTTGGTATATGTTCAGAAAGTCCTAAGGATAATCATATTATGACATTAAAGAGAATACTAACATATTTGAGAGGAACAAAAGACTACATGTGGATTGTATTAAAAGAAGAATTATAAATTTGAACTAAATGTATTCACTGACTCTAATTGGGAAGGAAATATTGACAATAGGAAGAGCACAAGTGGTAGTACTTTCTTTCTAGGAAAGAGACTAATTTCATGGACAAGCTAGAAGCAAAACTACATTTCCCAATCAATAGTTGAAGCCAAGTATGTGGCAACAACAATAAATTGTTCAAATATCATTTGGATCAAACAATTGTTGAAAGGAATGAAGGAAGGGATTACTAATCTAGTGGTTATCTATTTTGATAACACAAGTGTTATTTACATATTAAGGAACAAGGAGAAAGATAAGGACAGGAGGACTAAAAGATAGGAGCTGAAATGGCTGCTCCCTCTAGAGGGATGGCATAAAGAAAAATTTGATGGTGCGGCCAAAGGAAACCCTAGAACTTCAAGTTGTGGAGGTATCATTAGAAATAGGTATGGTGGAGGGGAGGCAACTTTTTCCCATCCTTTGGGATATCAGACAACCATTATGCAGAAGCTAGTGCTACATGCCACACAGTGAAATTAGCTTTGGACATGGGAGTTAAAAAATTATGGTTAGAGGAGGATTCATATAACATCATAAGGTTTATTAAAGGGGTCACTCAACCATCATGGTCAATAACTAATATTATTGAAAAGGCCCGCTCCCTTCTTGACAATTTTGAGAGTGTCCACACCACTAATGAATACAGGGAGGAAAATTTCATGGCGTACTAGTTTGCCAATGAAGTAGTTAGGCAAGAAAAAGGGATGATTTGGAATTCTAGCAGAAATATCCCAGAAGAGGCAAAAATCCTAATTGAGCTGGACAAAATCTAGGGAAGTATAGTGGATATCTAACTATTATAATAGTATTTAATGAGAGTTGGGGTTTAAGTAATTATGATAATGGAATTTACGAAAAACACAGTTAGATCAGGTTATCAATGTCACATCAACACATTTCTTGGGTTGAATTTTTTCTCTTTCTTTACCATTTTGGGGGTAAAGAAAGACATATTGGCAATTATTAGAGAGGTGGCCATCAAGGTTTTTAGAGGTTGGAGAAGGGTTATCAAAAGTTGGGGTTTATGAGAATAGTGAGCATTAAAAATTTAGAAATGGTAGGGGAAAGAATTAGGAAGGAACCTTTTGGTGAAGTAGAAAAATGGAAGCAAATGATGAAAGTTTGGGAAAAGCTAGAGAAGGGTGGTATAGCCAACTACATTACTAAACTTCATGGCTTTGAACCTATGATCAGTAATAGTATGGTGGATTTATGGAAAAATGTAAGGGTTAAAGCGGACGAGGTTTTGTTTTAGGTCACCGAGGAAATCATTTCTTTGGTAACTAAAATTCTAACAGAGGGGTTAAAGTTTTATAGGGATAAGAAGATGTCAGCAAACGCTGTGAAGGAATTTACAAAGAATATGGAGGAGAGAAATGAATTGGTAAAGTGTGAAACTTACTACGAAATGGATTCTATCAAGAAGTGATGGAGGTATTTTTTATGAGCCATTATAGAGTATATTTCTTTGGACACTAGATTTGATATAGTAAGAACACATCACTTTGTTTTACTCAATCACTTTCGCTATGCTGTCAAGATTTTGTTCCCTTTCTATTTATATACTTCAATGTGTGAGAGTATTTCTAGGCATAAGAAGAAACCCTCAATGAATCTGACCCTACACAAGGGGTTATTGCTTCTAATTTATGAGCATTTCAAGGCTCATACCATAAGCAAAACCCCCCTGTAGGGTGCAAATGCTTCTATGGATACAAGAAGCTCTAGTTTCTTGTCTGATTCAGAGGATGTCCAAAGTATTAGTTTAGAGGGTGAAGAGAAATTAAACCTATGAAGAGGGCCAAGGATTTAGACAAGAAATCACCTTCATCAATAAAAACCTCAAGCAGGAAGAGCCCTAGAGGACATGGGTTTAAATCATTAGGCTAGGTAGATGAAGAGTATAATAAGGAAGGGGATGATGTGAAAACTGATGAAGAGGTTGAAGAGGAGCCAGAAACTAAGCTAGCAGAGCTGGTGGCTAAAAAATAAAGGAAGTCAAAAGAGAAGGATGTAGAGGGGATTTTGGATTCTGGGCCAGAGCTCTCTACCATTCCTCTTTTTCCTATTCATCCTCAAGAATAGGACAAGGAGAAGAAAAATGGTGAGGAAGGAGAGGTTGTTATTAAGTATAGGCACATGGCCTGGACAAAATTTAATGAAAGAATTTCCAAAATGGGTATGGTAAGAGAAGCAATGAACCCACAAATTTTAGAAGAAAAATAGGGTCAGCTCTAGTTGGAGGATCTCATTGATCCAACAATGGTGGCCATAACAGATAATGCAAGGGAAACTGGCATGAATTTTCTTAATAATGCTAGGAAGAGCATGATTGACATTTTTAGGTCAATCAAATGGCTTTACCATGAGTCAGAGGAGTTTAGAGAAAAAAATAGGCTAGCTAGAACACAAAAGGAAGATGCTAGATTGTGGTAATTTCAATGAATAGAGGGATCAACTTACTTTGGCTAAGAAGAGAATCCAAAATTTGAAAAATTGCAATCATAATCTTGCAAATCATATGATTACCGTTCTGACTTCTATCAATGATAATATCTGATCCCTTACTAGAATGCTGAAAACAAGGGGTCTTTTAGATGAAAATGAGGAAAAGGATAGAGAAAGAGCCAGGATGGAAGAGGAAGTGATGACTGACATTACCTTCAATATCATGGAGTGAGATAGTCAGAACAAGTAGGAACAAATGGACAAGGAGATTAAAAAAGCCTATGAAGTAGCAGAAACGATGCAGGAGCTGGAGAGAAAGACAAAGGAATAACATTGGTTTTTCTTTTCTTGTCTTTTGGATTGTTAGATTGCTGTGGTTTTTTGTCTAGTTGGTTTGTTAGTTTGTAGTATTGGCCTCTAGGTTGGCCTTCATGTTATGGCTCGACTTTATCTACTTATTATCAGCCTTTGGCTTTTTGTCTGTCTGTTGAACTAACCCTTTGGTTGGCCTTATTTATTTGGCTGGGCTTTAGCTGCTTATTATTAGCTTTATGATATGTTTTAACTCTTGGGTTTCAGGATCCCTGTAAAACCTATTTTTCTTATCAAAAACATATCAAAGAACCTTGTTATGCACACAAAGACAAAGCACATTTCTATCAAGTATCATTACTTAAGAGAGTTAGTTCAAGACAAGAAGTGAAATTGGAATATGTGAACACAAAAGATAAACTTGTTGATATATTCACCCAAGCTTTACCTAAGGATGCCAATGAATATCTTAGAGGTAAATTGGGGGTGATTCCCTAGACAAAGCTACTTAAGCTATAGAGAGGAATTTTATCAAATGTGTTGAACATACTATCATACACATTGGTGTAGGCAATTCTACTTTAGGAGTTTCCTAAGGTAGTAGTGAAGAAGAAGAACAATATAATATATCAATCATATGAAGATGACAGAGGAAGAATTCAAACATGACATGCAATTATCTACATACTCAAGATGTATGAGCAAGAGATAGCGTCTTTGGCATTGTTGTCAAAGAGGGAGATATTGCATAAAATATTAGAGGGAGAGATTGCCAATGAGATTGCAATATCAAAGATATTAAAGAGGGAGAGACATGCTAAGTAAGAGTGAGTAATTATTTAGAGGGAGTTCATAAAATTTTAAAAGGTGTTACCAAATTAGATACATCCATCAGAATGAAACTAAGGATATTAATAAAAGACCTAATACATTGAGAGTGTTACTCAAAGATTGTACAAATCTTGGATTGTATAGTAACCTGAAATATTCTTGCAATATTTATAGAGGTGTTTCCATCAATGTCAAAGAGGGAGATTTTTGGAAACTACAATTGGAACAATTCTTGTGTTGTTATTGATGTCAAATATATTTTTGAGATAGTTTTCTATCTAATCTAAATGGCATATCTATTTGATTGATGAAGAGAATTTGAGAAGTTGTTCAAAAAAGCATCTAGAGGAAATGTTCATTTATGAAAAGGAAACTACAAATGGACATTTGATTAGTTAGACTTTGACAAGAGAAAGTGATTGTTTAAATCATGTTTCAAGAGGAGAAGATGGTAATGTTCAAGTCTTGGTATTGTGAGAAAAGATAGATCACTTGTGTAGGCTTTGACCGAGTAACAGAGTAAAAGATGTTAGAGTAATTAGATATTTCATAATTAACTCTACTTTGTTTAAGGTAAACTTCAGGCATCCAATAAATAATTCTTTTATCAATTTTTATAATGCAACCTAAGTAAAACCTTTTTAGCGTTTCAATTTTTTTTATAAGGACGATCTCTCTTTGTAATAAAAAATTAATTCCATGTCGATAATAATAATTTATCTTTTTTCTCATCAAGAAGGTGTCATCTATGGATCTAGCAATTCTAGCCTCCATAGCTTTGTGCTTTTCTATTCTGTGATAGGTGTTTGCATGTAGATGATTCTTGGGAGCTATGGGGTTGATATTTTAGCAATTCAATATGGTATCAGAGCTCCAGATCTTCATGCCCCTATTTTGGTTTTGAGAGATTTAACATTGGTTTTTAGATCTATGGCTTTTAGAGGATTTTGTATTAGATTTAGGGAAGACCTATTTTTTGGAGCACTTTGAGCCCAAGCAGACATCACCATTGAGATTAGAATGCTCGAAAACACTAATTTTCATATAAAATACATCCAATTTAGATGCTATTGAAATTTGAGGCAATCTTTTGTTGTTGTAGAATCTCTTGTTTGAAGGTAGGGTGCACGAGATTTAAAGCGTTGGGCATTTAAAAAAAAAATCAACTTGTATTACAAAGTTTATGATAAAAACTCAGGGTAGTACACATGTATGTTGGGTACATGAGAAGTTTTTGTTGCTGCGACACCCAATCTCTTCTATCATCAATTCTCCACTATTGAGGCCCATGCTCTATGATCCATGTCCCCTTACTATGACTATACATGGTGGAATTGCGTATTCATGAGACCTTAATGTAGAGTGTTATCAAAGTAATAGTGACCTTTTCTAAACCCAAGAAATCACTGTTAAACAAGAAATCCATGAACATCCCATGTTTCCCTAGCTACAACTGTTAAGATTGCTCTAAACTAGCATCTCAATGACAACACTAGAATGGGATTATGCTATGAATGCAGATCTATCAGAGTATATGATAGATCTATATGAAAATCTAGATTATGTGAAGATAATGACACTAGAATGCTAGAAACATGTGTATGTGCAAGCCTAAATGATGTTAAATGACATGAAATGAACACTAAAATGAAATCAAAATGACATGAATTCACTATAATAACAATGCTAAAAGAGATGATAGCTCTAAATTTGCCTATAGTGCAGATGCCTAAAACTTGGGTCCTTTTGGTCTTAAATTTCCCTCCTATTTATAGGATTTCAGATGGATTTGGGGTAAGAATCAAGATTTTACTTTTGACTGGAGGGTAATTATGAAACTGTAAATATTTCATAAGGCACTAAGAGGAAGAGTTAAAGAAACTTAGTTTGTGAGGATAAATGGGGATTTTTCAATTATTTTAAATGTAAGGAGGATTTTTACTTTTGTGAGGATAAATGGCTTTTATTGATTTATTAAATGTTCCATTTATATTCAACTTTTTTCTTTTCCTTTTTCCTTTTTTTATTTCATTTTATTTATGGATTTTATGAATTTCTTTTCCTCTTTTTAAATTAATTTAGGTCTTTTTTGATTTGATTGATTAATGACTTGATGTAATGATTGATTTGAAAGTTTGTTGTTTTGCTCTCATTTTATCCTTAATTTGTGACATTTGATAGAAATTTGCATTATTTTAGGTCTTTACCAATTTTTAGGTGTCTACAAATGTCCCTCTTTGAGCTAATATGCAAAGCATATTAGTTCAAAGACTATCTTGATTTTTTGATTTTAGGTTAGATTTTGATGACTATATATCTGATTAATGATGTTTTATTGACTCGAGATTGATATAATGCCTAATTTCCTATAATTTGATGTCTAAGTATTGGTGATTAAAGATCCTTTATTTAAGATGATTTGTTTGGATGCCTTCGTTTGATTTCATGTTGAAATTTTGGCCAGGGTAGAACCTTTTTGATATCTAGAAAGTTTTTGATGCCTCGGTATGATATGAGTATACTACCCCCTTAAAAATGAAATTAGAAAATTCTATGTTGAAAAATTTGGAGAGTCCAATTTTATTTTTGAAATACTTGATAGGAAATTTAAGTGGATGTAGCTCACATAGGCAATGTTTGAAGAAGACCTAGTACATAAAAATGGGTTGAAAGGTCTTAAAAAGGGCTTATAATGTTTGAAAATATCATAAAATGCCCTAAAGGAGGGTTAAATAGGTCAAAATAACTTTTTCACATTTATTTGTACACTCCCCTTTTACTTTTATTGATTTGGAGCTCTAAGCTAGTGAGGACGGTGGTCCTATTGCGAGAGCATAGGTTTGAGAAGGGTCACAAATATGAACATTTGATAGACTACGATGCCCCGGTGAGTCATCTAGATCCGTCGTCATTTAAGATTTGTGAATTTTGGAATGTATTTTCAATTTTTGCATGGATTTTCTTCATGAATGTGTAGATTATACGAGTTTAGCTCTTTTGATATTTGTTTTAGCACATGTAAAATATTGTAGCCCATCCGCAAGGTAGAATAATGCTTTTAAAACCCTAGTAGAGTACTAAATCAATGCATGCACAGAAAATATGGTGCAACCTTAGCTATCCATAGCACCTTTGAATGTTCAAATGCATACAACATATTTTCTAGTGCATACAAAGCATAAAATATCACATTTATCATTTAAGGTTTATGGGGTCAAAGCGATGAGAAATATCATGTTGTATAGATGAGTTATTGCGCATATGCTAGTCTAGGTAGCACTTTTTTTGTGCATAGCATATTTGTAGGTTTTAGTAGCACATATAATAGATAAAATAACACTTACGCTAGATGTAGTGCATGTGACATGTTAAGTAGTGCATATACTAAGTGTAATAGTGCATATGACAATTGTAGCGCATCCATGTTGTAGAGAGGTGCATTTGAGTTATGGAGTAGTGCAATTGGGTTATAGAGTGCTTTTGACCAAGTAAATAATGCTTATGATGTATGAAATAGTGCAAAACACTATTATAGCACTTATGAAGTGCATAAGGTGAGGTTATGGATCATCTGATCACTTTCGATGGCTTTGAGTGCGCATAATTATTGATCAAAGTTTGGGATAGGATCCTAATGTGAAATTGATGAGTCTGGAATCGACCTAGACACATGTTTTGTAGAATAAAAAAATAGAGAATGGTGTTCACAAAGTGAGGTGTAAAATCAATTTCTTGATGTTGGATAGGTAGAAACTTGTACCGCCCAGGATATAAAGTAAGGAAAGCAAAAACATCCATCTCAAAATACAAAGTAGGACAAGTGATTGGTCCAATATAGAACCATTAGCTGGATAGCTTGATGTTTGATATTGATTAAAGTAGGGAAATTTCTTGTGATGAAAGACTGATGTTGTTTCTTGATTGTTTAATGAAATAGGTACATAGGTGAAAGCTCATTGTGCGCAGGTTGTACCCATGGCCTTTAGAGTTGATAGGAAGATTTTTTATGGTAGAGTGTCAGGTGATCAACAAATGTGGATTTAATTATCTACTACAAATGCCCTAGCTCTGAGTGAACATAGGTTTATTGATAGCTGTGGTCGAATAGTGGAACTCAAACCATAGCACCTTCCACATTCCCCTAGGGGAGATGACTATTACTGTTGACTATTACTATTACTATTATTGTGGGAGATCTTGTGTACTATGATCAAACTATAGATGGGACAACTTTTAGAGGTGTATTTGGTGATGACAACATCAGAGATGATAGTGTATCCTAGTTTTAGATGCTACAATATGAGCCATTGCCTACAGGGTTGGCAAGACTGATAAGAGGGTTTTTGTTACTAGACAAATGAACATGGGGATGTCCAATTGGATGGGGCCACCTTGTACATGATATGATTGACTAGCTGTAGAGGTTTGCATGGGGCAGCTACATATTGGCCCATTTATATCATGATTTTCACCAGGTTGTGTATTTTGATTCCTCATTATTATCAGCAGGAGTGGTCTTATTATAGATATGGACATGGGAGCATCTTCCCATTACTCATTCGATATGTGTGTGATAGTGGCCCTAGGAGATGTCATATATATACCTATTTAGGTGTGATCATTCAGCCCCATCTAGGTGAGACCAAGTATTAGCAATGGATGTTGGATGACATTGATGAGGTGGTATGGAGGCCATACAAGTTTAGTGAGGCATGGGTCGAGGATGATGATGAGTTTGTCTATTTCTTTTTTTCATGATTTTTTCTCAGCTGGATTCCCTTAGTAATCAAGAGATTTTTCTTTAGGAGGGTAGTGAGGTAGTTTAATTAGCTATAGGGCATGCCATAGGATCGACATATTATGCACAAGTTCAGTCAAAGAGGCCAATATGGGAGCTGACCTTAGAGTACTAGACATGTCATGAGGCATCTCTATAGATGATCGAGACACCATAGGTATGGGCATTGAGAGAGGGGGAGGTGAATGTGGAGATGGAGGGAGATTATGCATGATGGTTCTATGAGCATCCATTGCTGATATATATAGATCTAGAAACCCTGATACCTAAGATTGAGGAGAAGTTAAGCAAAGGGGAGGATGGGGATGATAAGGGGGAATGAGGGAGAGGTAAGGGTCAGCAACGAGCTAGAGGCAGAGCTAGAGATGGAGCTAGAGTACAAGGGATATATTGAGGGTGACGGAAAGCAATAATATTACCAAAATGACAGATTTTTGTATGGGGCCTAGTGCAAAGATCAAGAGAGGTTATAGTAGAGAGACCTAGAGATGTTTGTGGCCGAGATGGGGTGACTATGATAGGGGGTACAAGAAGTGGTGTAGGGTCTAGTTGACGAGTAGATGATATGGGTCAGAGAAGGATAGAGTAGGTCAAGGCCAGATCACCAGATGATTTACAATTTATTTGATGGTAGAAGCCTCAAATATAGGTCCCAATCCTAGGTACACAAGGATTATAGCCACATGGATAGTAGTAGATATGACCACATGGGCAACTACTGCTAGAGAGACTAGTTGGGTCATTAGACATAGAGGCTTAGATTAGTTCTATGGAGGTACGGATGAGCAAGTTGACAAGTATGATACAAGCTTTTATAGCTGCGATGACACTAAGGTCTTCAACACCACCATCACTGAGGGCAGATGGGGCTACCATGAGGAAAATGGTGACCCCTATTCCTATGAAATTATCAATAGATGCAGTAGAGTAGGCACCGTGAGATGAGAGGAGTAGCCCCAGTGAGAAGGGACCTACTAATCAGACACATACAAATGATGTAGGTGGTGAGACACAAGGTTGATCTATGTATCATGTTGTGTTGCACTATTATTTGCATGTCATATGTATCTTTAACTATGATGACCTTTGGATGTTGATGTTAATGAATTTTTGATGTCAATGTTGATGATTCGATCTTTTGATATATGACTATTCAAGGTTTTTGATGTCTGGACTTTTGCACTTGTTATATCATGGACTTTATATATCTGATGTTATGCATGTATGTAAATTTGTGATTGAATTTATATGATAGTTTTAGATGTTGATGTAACATGAATGACTTTGGTGGACAGAAAATGACTTGTTGAGCGACTCATTCTCCAAATGCAGGGCGAGTTTATTAAATACTATTATTTATGTAAGATATCAAAATATAGATGAAGGGAATCAGGGGCTCTTTTGATTATAGAAAAATATTTAGTAATGCGTTCAATGAATATAGATGCTTGATGTAATAACATGATATGTGGATAGTGAATGTAGAAATGAAATAGATAAATGAAATGAAATGAAGTGTATAAAGGAAGTAATGAAATGAAATGTGATGTAATGAAATGAAGTGTAATGTAATGAGTGAATAAAATGTAATGTAATTAGTGAATGAAATGTAATGTAATGAAATGAACTATATAAATGAAACATAATGAAATGAAATAAAGTTTATGAATGGGATGAAATTGAAGTGTATCAATGAAATGTAATGTAATGAAATAATGTATGAATAAAATGTAATAAATGAAATGAAGTGTATAAGTGAAATGTAATGCAAATGTGATATAATGAACTAATATGAACAATAGAATAATGAAATTGATGATAATGAAAATGGTTCAAATGATGTCATGAAAATAAACTAATAATGATAAAATATGTTTAATATATGAGTAAGTGAGGAAGAATGAAATGAAAATGAATATGAAAATGAAAATGGTTAAAATGTAATGAAAATATGGATTAATAAGAGAAAAATGATATGGTGATAATAATGGAGTGGGATAAAAATCAAAGATAAAATAAATAGAAGATTGAAAATGGTTGAGTCAGATGAAGGTGAAGAATGGAAGGAAATGATAAGAAAAGAGACCAAATATTTAATGTTTGATATACGATGAAAAATGAAATGTGATGAAAGAAGAAAATGAAAATAAAAAATAAAAAATAAACTAATGAAGTGGATATGAAATGATAAAGAAATAAAGATGAAAATGAATAAGAATGAATATGAAATGCAAATGAGGAATTGTAATGGATGAAATGAGGATATAATGAGAAATGTCATAGGAATAATAATGCTAGGGGTGAAATGATGTGAAGAGATGTAACTCCACTTTTGAGATTCAAAAGCAACAAAGGAACCTTGAGATCCCAATGAGGATGATAAGATAGTGGATACATACAATGTGAGGAATAATGGGAGAAAAGGAAGTGCAGTAGTGACTGAAATTGTTTTATATTTGAAGGCCATGAAATGCAATGGATGATATGGGGGATGTGGCATAATGAGGAATGAAATGTGATAAGAGGAAATAGTGATCAGAATTTTTTGAGACTCAAATGTTATGCAATGCAATAGGTGGAATGAATATTATGGGATAATGAAGTGCAATGCATGTGGTGGTATCGTGATGAGGCAAAGTCCAT
The DNA here is from genome assembly GCA_028749045.1 of Cupressus sempervirens. Lineage (NCBI taxonomy): Eukaryota > Viridiplantae > Streptophyta > Pinopsida > Cupressales > Cupressaceae > Cupressus > Cupressus sempervirens. The sequence goes on from CM053793.1 coordinate 790,136,051, forward strand.
AATAGTTGAGTGTTAAAAGCCTTCCTTGATATTGATACTATTGTCTACCATTTGATAACTGGTCCTAATTTGTGTTGCTGATTTGTTGAATGATGTTGTGTAGGCTTTCTTGTGTAATCTTGATTTATGTGCCAACTATTTTTTTTTAAGGTACCCAAGATAAAATGCAAACTAGATGAATGCAGCTAACTCTCACATTTTTGTAAAGAGATGCAAATTAAATGTCATCATTGAGTACCTAAATAAAAGTGACATGGTACAACCACCACTAGCTCAGTTATGGTGCTTTGAATAATGTATCACACAAAGAATTATGAAAAAAAATAATGTACATGAAAGATAAGAAAACCATTAAGAACAAAAACTATAGCCACAATAAATGAAAACAAACACAGAAATAGACACATGTTAGATAAAGAACCTCACCTAAGATATCATGCAAAACTGGTCAAGGTACACATGGCCTTATAGATGAGAGAAGGCACTTAGAAGTGGACATCGAGAATATATAAAATCAAAGGATCACTCAAGAAAAATAGTGAAAAACTAAAGGCAAAATAAAAGATCGTGGCTTCATCTCGATATCTCTAGTTAAATACATCCTCAAGGTACTAGAAGCTCATAATATTAGAAAAACCATTATTTGTGGACTAGTAGTGCTAACAGTTGTGTGCAATAGTGTCAAGTTTGTTCAATTCCTAGTGGATACAACTATTGTAGGAGTCTAGTAACAAAGTGCAAGATGTCTTTGTGGTCATTCAACACTATGATTTGGTGATTGCAGTGGAAGATATGTGTTGGTGGGGATCAATATGCCTAAGTGTTAGAGCTAAGTGGTAGGTGTAAGTAGTACTAGGGCAATGGGATGCATAGAGTGGAAGCATGGTATGGCTAGAGAAGTGTAAGGCATGGTGGGTGATGGCCATAAATAGATATGGAATATACCCACGAAAGGAAGCACAGTGAAGGAGATAGTGCAACTGTTCAATTTTTTTGAAAGGTCAAGTAAGCATGTGTTTGAAAGTATGCTAGGCTTATCAAATTAGTCACAAAAAGATGGTGATGTTAGCTAGGGAGGATGTGTGAGGCAAGGATGGAGGGAAAAATGCATTTGATGGACATTTGGAGAGCTGGTCTATCAGTCTCAACTTCAAATTTTAGAATGGGGTGAATCAAGTCATGTGGGATTGACACAAGCACAACGTAAAGGTTCGGGGTCAGGGTGGAAGAAACACCATTTTCATCATTGATGATGTTTTCAGGGAGTGTCATGTAGTAGGCTTTGCAAGTGGTATTGGGTGATGATCTAATGATGTAGGTAGAGAATAATCTTCCTGAGGTGGAGGTGGAAGAGATGGACTCTCTGGAGAAGATTGTGGGAAAATATTCCAAAGTGGTAGAGGCATGTTAGGAGCAGTGATGGAAGTGGGAGAGATGGACTCTCTGGAGAAGATTGTGGGAAAATATTAGAGATTGGTAGAGGACATCAATGTGGCTAAGGTGATAAGTATAGTAAGTTAGTTGATTAGCATTGGGATTTTGGGGTAAAAGTAAACAAAAGAGGAAGGGGTGGATTGAGTGCGATGGAGTCACTACCAAAGGTAGATGGCAGAGTAGAAGTGACAAGTCAGGTGGAGGATTTATAGAAAATTCTAGCCATAAAGAGAGTCTAGGTAGATAATGCAAAGTAGGAAGTTGCATTTTTTTGGGATTGATAGAGAAAGCTCGTGAGGATAGAATGCAAAAAGAAGCAAGGTGGCTCCAAGTGATGGTGAATTCAAAATAGGCTCGAGTGCGGTCATTGGAAGTGGAACTAAAAATGGAATAGTCATGAGCAAAGAGAAATGATGCAAGCCTATGGGTAGAGTGAGCATGAGTACAAAGATTGCAAGAGTCACTAAGAATGTTACAAGTGGGTCTAAAAAGTGCACAGAATGAACTAGTGTTATTATAAGCACATTTCAAATTTTTTAGGGAGTCATTTGCAAAATTGAACACCCTTTCATTGTAGTTACAAGAGTGGTTAGTGTTAAGAAAGTCAAAGGTGAGGTAGGTATAGAGGTAATTAAATATGCAAAAGCAGATGTGGAGTGATGGAGAATGGTGAGTGATTAGATGCAATAAAAGTGGGATGTGGCCTAATAAAAATAAATTGGTGGAGAATGTGTTTGTGGATATGTAATGGATTGCAAAAGTGCACCAAGAAGCTACCCATTATATGGGGCTTTATCATTAGTCAATCCCCAATGAGAAGTGATAAGAGACTCAGTTTGTGGATAGGAAATTTACACAACTATTGAATACTCAATTGCATGATGGGAGATTTTCAATTCCCATTGATGTTGTGTGGGTGCAAGGAGATTGATACTAGGGGCCTCATCCTCTGGATTGGGTCTACAGAAATGTCACTAATCGGACATCCTATCTTGCCACCTCCCTAAGGGAGGTTGGGATAAATGATCTACCTGATGCTATTTTGAATGTAATATGGCCAATGCTATCGTAATAAAATAAAAAGTGTGTTGTTTTTCTGGCAAGGAAAAGGGTGACTTGTGCTCGTATTGATGAATGATGCGATTGAAAAAATTGGATAAACATTGTAATTTCTATTTTAAAGATTTTGTTGATATGTTTTGGATGTTTTTGGCATTTTTGGGAATATTTGGATTTTTTTTTTTGGAAAATTTTGGATGATTTTGAAATTTTTGGGAATATTTGGATGTTTTTGAAATTTTTGGGAATGTTCGGAAGGTTTTCAATATCCATAAATGTAGGAATAATGGGATATTTAGAGGAATATTGACCTTCTCTTATGTGTGGGAACCGAGTGTCGATGTGGGCTCTCAATAAAAGATGAGTACAAACATGCATAACAATTGGAGAGTCATGGTGTGCAAGGTGGAAAAAGTTGAAAGTGCTAAACCACGAATGGCAAGACATCATTATATATACTAATAGCCTTTACAAACAAGCTTGGGGCCAAACTTAGGATTTTTCTCTAGGTGTATATTGAGACGAATACTCATAGTGCCTGTCAAAAGGCGTTTGGGCCTATGGGAGGCTTTGATGACTGAAAAAGGCACTAGAGGGGCCTTGAAAAAGGCTTTTGAGCCTAAAAAGGAAAAAAAGGGCCTTGAAAAATGTGTGTGGGCCTAAAAATTGCTAACAAGGCCTTAAAAAAGGTATTTGAGTCTAAAAGGTGCTAACAAGGCCTTGAAAATGATGTTTGGGCCTAAAACTTGTGGGAGACCATTGTAGTCTCTCAAATATATACTTAGTTATTTCATGCCACTATTTGAGTAGTGATGAAAGAGTATGACAAATATCTACGGCAATCGAATGGTGTTGAGATGACCAATGTGTCTTGAAGTTGTAAAGATGAATGATGAAATCATAAGGACCTTTTAGGATAGTATTGTATATTTGTTGAAGGGTGCTGGATCAATCGTGGTCTTTGCAGCATAAATAAGACTAGAAATCCATTGGGAGTTGTTGTTATTGATAGGGGGGAAGAAAAGGGAATCTGATGGACCCTTTTCAGCTATTCGCATTGAGCTAGATTTTCCAAAGCCCAGAGAGATCTTCCAAGGCATAACTATGCTAGTTCTTAATTAAAGGATGCTCTTGGTTATTATTTTTTCTGAATATAATAAGGCAATAAAATATTGAAATACTTTTCAATGTAGTGGGCCTCACCATTGGTTTCATATAAAACTAGTTGAGGTATGCAAACTTATCTTGAAGGAGCAACAATTATAGACAAACACCAGATCGACATGAAATCGATGGACCATTAGATTGAAAAATACAAAAATAATTCATTCAAAAAATTGCCTATTTGGGATGAGGTTGTTATTGTTTGGCCTTAATGTAGGGTTGTTTTTGATTATTTTGGGATGTTTTGACTTTTTTTAATGATTTTTTATATCTTTTGAATATTTTTAACAATTTTTTGATAAATTTTGAATTTTTTGACTATTTTTGATAATTTTTGAATTTTTTTAATAATTTTTGAAAGTTTTTTGATGATTTTTGATCTGGTGGTAGGAAAGGAGGATGTGAGTGAGATTTGTTGGAATATGGAGATAATTGAGGCCTTTTGGAACATATAAAGAGCTAGGGAGACCAAAAGTGGGTTGTGAAGGCTAAAAGTGGACTTAGAGAGCTTTATTTGAGACAACAGAGACAAAAAGGATTTTTGTGACTTCAAATGGATTGTATGAAGGCTACAATGGATGTTGGGAACTATTGGGTGTGACATATTTGTGAGATGTGCACCGATTTTCCTATAATTCATGCCTGTGATATCTTAGAACATAATCAAACACCATGTTTCCTCTGAGTTTCCTATCTTCCCTTGGTTGTTTTTTTGCTATCTATCTCCACTAATATGAACTATTTTTGATGCCAAGAAACCACTAAACTATAACCCACAAGTGTTTCTCAATTGGGTATGTGTGAAATTAATTCAACTATGCTAGGTAGCAAAGTGAGATGGGGTGAAAAGGCCAAAAACAAGAAAAAGTTGTCTCAGAGAGGGTTATTTGGGCCATGTCTTGTTGAAGTTCCACATTAAAAGACTTTTTTTGTTTAGGGAAGTCCAAAGGTGTTATCTCTCACTCTTTTTAAACCAAAGGTGGTGTTTCTCAATCCTTTTGTACCAAATTTTTTATTTTTTATTTAGTATGTTTTCTATTTTTTTTGGATTCTTGGTTATTTTATGTGTTTAGTTTTTTCATTAATGAGGCACTTCCTCAAAGCTCTAGAAATAGAACCACTTGAGATGGATGTTGTTGATGGGTTTTGCTAGTTCTTCTCCATGACAATCTAAAAGTTTGTAAGTACTAGTCCCAAAGGATTCTGTGATAATGTAAGGACCAATCCAATTGGCCTCCCATTTTCCTTTCTATTCCTTAGCTTCCTGATTCTTAGGGTTTTCTCGGAGGACTAAGTCTCCAATTTGAAAGACACAAGGTTTGACCGTTTTGTTGTAGTATCTAGACAACTTATTTTAATACACTTTAACCTACTCATGCATTGTACGCTCATGTTCTTCTAAGAGTTATAGTTTCTCTAAATGGGCCACTCTATAGGCTTCATCCAATAGGATATCATAGAGGGTAAATCTCAAAGATGGGGATCTCAACCTCTAACAAAAGAATGGCATCATGGTCATAGACCAAGGAGAAAGAAGTGGCGTTTATAGGCATTCAAACACTTGTCCTAGAGGCCCATAAGGCAGGATTTAACTGTAAGTGCCAATCTCGACCAATATCATTAACAGTTTGCTTGAGAATATTAATGATGTTCTTGTTGGTGGCCTCTTCTTGGCTATTGCCTTGGTGATAAAAGATTGATGATGAATAGTGTATAATGTGAAACTTCTCACATAATTTGTCAACTATTTGATTTTTAAAATACAAGATGTTATCTATTAGGATGGCATGAGGTATGAAAAATTGACAAATGGTATGGTTCAATATGAATGAAGAGATTTTTTTTCTAGTAGAGTTTTCAAGTGGCACCGCTTCAACCCATTTGGTGAAATATCCAGTTGTGGTGATGATCCATTTATGTCCACTAGAGGAAGGTGGGTGGATTGCACCAATTAAATCAAAACCCCACTAATAGAAAGGCCATGGTGTGGCCAAAGGGTTGAGTTCTTGTGTTGGTACATGAATAATATTTCCATGGATTTGACATTTTTTACAAGTTCTTACATAGGAAATAGAATCATTTTCCATGGTTGGCCAGAAATAGCTCATTTTGAGAATTATCTTTGCTAATATGAATCCATTGGAATGTGATCCAAAAATACCTACATGAACCTCTCACAAAGTGATGCTATACTCATCCTTTTTAAGACACCTAAATAAGGTACCATCGAGATATTTCCTATACAACCTATCAACCACCAAAGTGTAATGCAAGGTCTATTAGATGAAGTTGCATTTTTGGTTTTGTGAGAGGTCAAAATGGATAATGTTATCATGGACATAGGTGGTAATGGAGTCATACCAAGGGGAAAGTGCTCAAGTGGTAGAGGAGAAGTAGGCGCTTCCAATGGTCTAGTGATTTAATAAAGGTCGATGGTGATACTATAGTCTAGAAATGAGATATAGTGATTGGAAACCACCCCTACCTTCAAGCTACCTCTGCATATCGATGTGATTCAACTAATCTTGGGACTAGGGACTCCACACTTGGACTAGAGAAATATAGATGTAAAGTAGCCCTACTAGAGTTTAGGGTGTTTAAATGGAAAATAATGTGGGATTCAGGTTGAATAATTGTGGGTTAAAGAACCTCTTCCAATAAGAACTCATATTGCTCATGCTGATTTGGTAGCTAAAGTAAGGAGGCCAGACTGGCATGGCATCTGCCACCCTATTCTTGTCTCTAGGAATTTGATCAAAAGTGATATGAATAAAAATTCCTTAAGTGTATCAATCATATGCTTGTAAGGTAACACTCTCTCATCTTTGGTTTGATACATGTCTATAACTTGATTGATGACCAATTGAGAATCCCCATAGACTTCAAGTGCCATTAACGTCCATTCTAAAGCTAGCTTGAGACCCAAAACTAATACTTCATACTGTACCATATTATTTGTGCATGGGAAGTGCAATTTGTAAGACTTGGGGATGGTGATGCCTAGAGGCATGATGAATAATATACCGAAACTTGAAATATGGTGTGTGTAGGAACCATCAAAGTAAAACTTCCATGTAACTAGTTCTATTTGGAGAATGTGTGTGTCTAGAAAGTCTACTAGGATAGGGTTTGATCTTTCTATGGTTGCATCTACCAATTGATCAAAAATGACTTGTCCTTTTATATATTTCCTATCAATGTACTCAATGTCAAACTCACTCAAGGTCATTACCCATTTGGTTGATCTTCCTGTTAATGTTGTCTTGCTGAGAAGATATTTGAGAGGGTCAATTTTGGATCTGAGCTTAACTTTGTGTGTCATAAGATAGTGACATAGCTTTTGTGAAGAAAAACCTATGGCCAAGCAAGCTTTTTCAATCGAACTGTAATTTAGCTCATAATTAACTAGGGTGTGACTAATAAAATAAATAGCTCTTTCTTTCCCTTGACAATTTTCTTTCACCAAGAGGTCTCCTATTGATTTGTCTGTCAGAGAGATATAGAGAAATAAAGGTTTGTGCAGCATCATAAGTACTAACACAGGTGGATTCATGAATTAACTTTTAAGAAGATCAAAGACCATCCAACATTGACCATCCCCTTTGAAAATTATATCCTTTTGGAGGATATGGGTGAAAGGAACATACTTTTCTACTAGCTAGGATATGAAGCAATGAACTGACTGAAGTCTCCCCTAGAGGGAGCGTAGCTGGCTCAAGTCCTTAGGAGGTGGCATATTGATAATGGCTTGTACCTTTTTGGGATCAACCTCAATTCCTTTGGTAAAGATATTGTACCCTAAGAGCTTTCTAAATTTCATGCCAAAGGCACATTTCTTAGTGTTAATCCCAATATTGAAGGTTTCTAAATGGGTGAATATCTTATCTAAGATAGGAAGATTATCCTCTTAAGCCCAAAAGGCATGACATGCCAACAAAACGTGCCCCATGCACAAAAAAAAGGTGTCTTTTCTTGGTCCTCTAGTGCTATAATGATTTGGGTGTATCTTAAAAATCCATCCATAAGGGAGAACATGAAATGTCCTGTTGTTAAGTCTACATTTGTGTCAATATTTGGAAGGGGAAAATCATCTTTAGGACACACTTTATTGACATCATGAAAGTCAGTAGAGATCCATATGCTACCATATTTCTTTGAGATAGGCACAATATTTGATATCCATGATGTATAGGCCAATGGTCTGATGCAGTTGGTACTAAGTAATTTCTCCAATTCTATTTTGACCAATTATTCTATGTGAGGATGCATTTTCCTGAGGTTTTCCTTAATGGGCTTGGCATCTAGAGAAATGTTGAGATGGTGAAGGATTAGATTTGGATCTAACCTTAGTATGTCAGTGTAGGACCATGCAAAATTTATTTACCTTTCTTTGAAGAAGTGAATGAATTCACTTCTTTCTTCTGTAGTTAGGGACCATACTAAATGAATTATCTTGGGTTCTTGTTATCTTCCAATGTTATCTTTATCTATAGGTTCAATCAAAATAGATGACCTCTCCTCTAAATGTTCAGGTAAGGTATCAATCATCTCATCTATGGATGCCATAGTTGGGTTTTCATGATTGGATGTATCATTTCTATTTGTCTCTTTTTTTTTCTCAAGACTAGTCACTAGCTGGGTCAGGTCAATGATTCTTTGATGTGTTTGGCCCTTTCTTGTATGACTGAGATGATTGATATCATACCCATCCATATGTGTTTCTCCTATTCTTTGTGCATGAGATGGTTCAACCATATTAAGGTATACAAAAATATCTTTTTTAGTGTTAAAATTTGGGATGTTGTGAGGTTTGGTTGTGTCCCAATTGATAAGCTCAGGACGGATTAAGGATAGTAACTCATAGTATGGATGGGGTTCAATGGGGTTCAAAGACATGACCACATTTGATGACTCATATGTCACATTAGTTAGATCTATAATGTGTGCTTCTTCTAAAATGTTTGGTAAAGTAGAGCTTATGAGTTGTTCATAATACTCATCTTCGACCTCTACTAGAAATCAGTCTAGAAATAAGGTTTGAAACTGGAACCCATCATTAGTTTCACCATCCTCATGTGATGTGATGTCATGTGTTTATTTTGTGTTATCTTCTAAACCTCTCTAATGTGTAGTGACTCTTGATGGTGAAGTAAGGCCTAAATGAGAAGTGAATCTTTGTGCTATAGAACTGTTGTGTGCCAGAATGTGATCAAAATCACACTCTTTATCATGAATCAATTCCTCAAATAATGAGTCAAATTCCCACTTGGTGGAATTGTCATCATCATTTTTATTAGTGACGTCCATGGATGGTTCTCTTGCATGATGTAAATCTGGGAAGGATAAATTCACATTCTTAGTATTGACTACTTTTTGGTTGTTGACATCCTTTTCTTTGGGTACCCACACCAAGGTGGAGGAGGAGGAGTTTTCATGTTTGGAACAATATCTAGAAATGGATTTTCATTTTCTTGTTCTATATATGCTACCCCTATATTTGATTTGTTGGATCTAAACTGTGCTACTAGGGGTTCAACAATACCTTTTCCTTTCCCTAAAGGACCATCAGCTGAATAACCTATCTTCTTCATCAGATTAAAACCTTTTCCAAAGATGTGAGGGGAGATGTCAATATTCTGTATCCTTTTACTTGATTCCTCTATGGAACTTTAAGATACACCACTTTCTTTGAAAAATGTTCATGATAAGGTCTAGTGGTTGAAGATGGTTTTCCATGAGATCTTGGAGATAGTGGGGTATCAAATAATGAAACTTAATACTCACCTACCCCTCTTTGTTGTAACTTACACTTACAGTCATATTCTTTCAACAAGTGATCTATTTTCTCATAATGTGACTATTTAGAGTTTTTTGATGATGATGGTGAAGGAGAGGAAGAACTGGAACAACCTACTTTCTCTTTACCCTTAGTTGATGTGGATAAGTGGTTATTATCTTGATTTGTGGATGTTGAGGTGTCTATTAATGTGGGTTGCCTAATGACACTTATTAGAATTTTGATCTCTTCCCTATTGTGAGGGACGAGGGAGTTACAGTATAGTATGTAGTTTTGGTCCCCTAGTATAGTCACCTCTTGGCCAGTGTAAGGAAATTTTAGACATTAATGGAAGGTAGAGGGGATAGCCTACATGTCATGGATCCATGGCCTGCCTAACAAGATGTTGTATGTCAACTTCAAATCTAGGACTTGACAAACAATTTATTTTACTACAGGGCCAACCCTTATTTGTAGAATGACCATGTCTTCAAAGGATCTCTCCTCATCATCATACGCTTTAATCATGATTTTCTTTATGGGATCAACAACATCTTCTTTGAACCCAAGGGATTTTACTAAACTCAGAATAAAAATGTTTAGGTTTTCTCTATTGTCAACCAAATCTCTTTTGATTTTGTTTTTATGAATGAAGACCTCAATGTGTAACGAAGAGTTTTATGGATGTATGACAAACACATCATCTTAGGCTAAGAAGGATACACAATGGGGGTTGACAAGGTTACTTACCATATTTTAAAACCTATTAACATCAAGGTTGTCTGGCACTAAAGATTTGGTAAGGATCTCTTTATGTTCTAGTGATATTTGAAGCGATTCAAAGATGGAAATGTGGGTGGGAGTCTTCAATAACTGGTTGACTAAAATATATTTGGGTAGAGTGGAACTTGTGGTTGCATGATCTGAACTAGTTCTTTGTTGTGGTAGAATGACTTTGGAGGATTGACCTCAAATAACAACATTTAATGACTACTTCTTGTGTTTATCCTTAATTATGATGACATTAATGACATTGTCAAACCTTGAGATCATATTTATCATATTATCATAATTATGGGCATAATTGATGTTATCATTCAAGGATGTGTTCTGATTGGTTCTAGAGGATTCACCCTTCTCATGGTTCATGAAAGGGTTTTTGAAGGCCTTGTGGTATTCATTATTACAAAGATTATTTACTTTGATAGTTTTTGTATTAATCAATTTTTGTATGGCCCCTTTAAGGGCATAACAATTGTTGGTCAAATGCCCCCTGTTTCGGTGGTAGGCACAAAAGTGTTTGCAACTCCACCGCTTAGGTTTAACCTATGGTTCATATGCCTTGGCTTCTAGTAGTATGATAAGTTCATTTGTTAAGAGAGTTTGCGATGTGCCTTCATAGGAAATCCTGATGGGTGTATATTCTTTGGGTATGTTAGAAACCTGGTATCCTCTCAGGGGAGGAGCTTGATTGTAGGCTACTTTCTGATTGGAAATTGAAGAAGTAGTTTTGTTTTGTTGGTAGAACAAATGAACATTGTCTTTTTTGGGTAGGTTTTATCGAGTATTTGTATTGGTATTATTGATGGTTGGATATTGTTGGTTTGTATAAGGATGAGGTTGTGATTATATATGATTTACCTCGACTGCCCCATCATTAACTATGTTTTTATTATTGCTTCTCCACTATAATTTTTGTTTGTTAGCTGATTGATCAAATGAGTTATGTGTTTGTGAGCAGTTATTCAAGAATTTTTTTCCATCTTTTGATAGCTTAATGATGTCATTATTTATTAGGGTTTCTTCTACTTTAGCAACATTTTCTAAAGTAGTCTTGAAGTCTTTGGGCTCTTGAAGTTGGAGCCAGTAGTTCATAGGTTTCAAGAGGTTGTTGATGAATATGTTTGAATTCTCCTTGTATGGGATGTCTCAATAGTATTTAACGAAAGTGTGTCTCTGCCTTTGCAAGAAAACTTTAAAGGACTCTTTGGGGAGTTGTTTTGTGTTGCATAAGTTGATCATAGTAACTTCTCTTTCAATATTGCATGAATATTGTGCAATAAAAATTGAGGGTGGTTGATCAAATGACTTAATGTTGGAGGGTAGCTTGGAGAACCACTCCATGGCTTGCCCTCCTAGGCTTCTAGGGAACAACTACATTAGGTAGGTCGTGTCATCAAAAAATTCCATACTTAAAGTATAGAACTATTTGAGATGATCTTGAGGATTTGATGTGCCAAAATACTTATCATATTTTGGTAGTTGCACATTCTATGGAAAGGGTGTGAAGGTAACACTTTTTTCAAATGGGAGGGGACATACATTCTCAAGGCTGAATTCAGTGGGTTGGATCTTGCCTCTTTTCATTCTTTTCATTTCCATTTGTAAATCTTGAATTTTTGTGTGATTACGACTAAGGGTGGTTCTTCTTCATCTCGCTTAAGGTTTTTTATGTTGAAGTTAGATGGTGATTTGGAACATTATTGTACCAATGATATTAGGTATTGTTCTTTATGGTGTTCAAGTATTTTGTCCAATATATTGACAAGCTCAGGATTTTGTTGGAAATCCTCAATTTTAATTTCAAGACTCCTTTTATCCCATACATTAGATGAACCCATCTTTTTAAAGGGCTCTGCGTTTGGTTTGGAAAAATTTGATTCATTGGTAGTGGAATTTGAGGAGCAATCAATGGGTGTAACGGGCTTGATGTTGTTCGTAGACTTGATCCTTGTTTTTTCTATCCTAGCGCTTATCTGTATGGGTGATCTTTTAGGCTCTTTCTATTTTCTAGTTACACTAATTTTACGTCATCACATGAGATGTGGATGGGACTCCCTTAACTTTTCTACATTTCAATAGTATAAGGATTTCTTTTAGATCAGAGTTTGTGGGAATAGCAAACTATGTTTCAACAAGAAAGTGTTTGGTAATGTTGATGTTTTAATTTTGCGAACTCAGGTAGGGGACGAATGTGCGTGCCCATTCATTTCTGACTTGATATGTGAAGTTAGAGTAATAATAACTATTGGATAAAAGATCTAATATTAGGTTGGAACATGGCTTGCAACAAAGGCTGTGGACAATTGAAAAGATCCTTAGTTTCATAGAATGTTGGAAAAAAAGAAAAAAAAGGTATATGAATCTATTGTTTGTTTATGAAAATTATGGGCATAGATAGCCCATGTTTTAATGTTTTTCTCAAATGCACTGTAGAAAGCTTTAAGTACACTATTTCAATGCTTGTATACATTATTTTATGGCATGCTAGGTGTTGTTCTATAGGAGATATGCATTTTTTGAAGTCTTTAATTGCATTGTAGTTTAGTGAAATGCACTATTATAGAAGACAAATGCATCAAAAAAAGAGTCAAAGGCACTGTTTCAAGTATTGAATGCATTATTTCAATGAAAACAACATTTCTATTTAGTTTCACATTGGTTTGCAGTTGCATTTTCTTAGAAGGATTGTGATCTATAGTCTTTTTAATATGTATGAAAGTAGACACATCTAGACACAATAATAGCATAAATGACAATGAATAAACTACACACACCTAGAAAATGAAAGAAATGGCTTCCTAACAATGGCTAGTTGAAGCTAGTGACTATAGGATTTTAGTGTTTGACCAATAGTGTTCAAATTTACCTCTCTCATGACATAGAGGTTCCCACCAATTCTAAGGAGGTATGGAGAAATCTCTTGCAAGACTACTAGAGGAAGGCTATATTTCAAACACGATTGGCTTGCATTTGATTGGGAATGCAAGATGGAAGGTGATCCCTCTCACCAGCCCTACTAAGGAAAATCTTAGGAGGTAGCCATTCTACGGCTAAGTAATCTAGATAGTAATAAGAAGGAAAAATAGAAATCAGAGGCAGGTTTGCGTGTTTGATCACTATAAAAGAGTGGGATTATATCCCTACTATTTCGATCACCCCAAACATGACATACAAATATTATTTAATTATGAGCCTTTATCTACAAAAAATAGGAGGCTCCTACTATGTGTTTATTTGTTCCCCACTTGATTGCTATTGACCCTCACAGAAGGTTTGGCATTTTGATCAACTTGACGAGTTGAGAGTATAGGCATACTTTTGGATAGATCAACAAAACCAAAATTTCTACTTAAACTAGGTTATAAGCATATGCCTACTTCTAGAGTTGAGAGCATAGGCCTACTTCTGAGTCTCTTCATTCCCTTCTTGCAAATTTTCGTGATATGTGAATTCATGTTAGTGTAGAAGAGATCTGTAAACAACCCACAATCAAATCTGTAAGTTAGATATGGTAATTTACAACTTTGATCAGATGTGTAACAAAAAATGGCATATGAATTATAGAAATATGTAAATTCACTATTTAAATAGTCAAATGTGCTACTTTAAACATGCAAATGCTCTACAAAATATATCAGATGTGCTATAAATAAAGCATATGTGTTACGTAACACTTGAAATGCATTACAAAACACTTAAATGCATTAAAAGAGTATGAAAACATGTAAAAATAGTGTTCAGAAGTGTCGAAGCACTAGAGGAGTCTTAAATCTAGTGTTTGTGAGCTCGAGAATGTCTTCAAAAGTTTGATGTCTTTGTTATGGGTCTTCCGAAATGTTGTAGAACCTGCAATAAGTCAGATCTGCACAAGAAACCAAATAAAAAGTAGATCTAGAAGAAAAATAGAATATTAATAAGAAAATATGAAGAATAGAGAGGCTTTAGATGAAGCCCCATGGTGGGCACCAATTTGTACATTGTGGAATCGTGTATTCATAAGACCTTAATGCAGATTGCTATCAAAGTAACAATGACCTATTCTAAACCCAAGAAATCACTATTAAACAAGAACTCCATAAATATCCCATGTTTCCCTAACTAAAACCGCTTAGATTTCTCTCAGACCAACATCTCAGTGATAGTTCTAGAATTGGAGTATGCTAGATCTATATAAAAATGCAGATTATGTGAAGATAATAACACTAGAATTCTAGAAACATGTGTATATGCAAGCATAAATGACATTAAATGAACACTAAAATGGTATCAAAATGACATGAATTCACTATAATAACAAGGCTAAAAGAGATGATAACTCTAAATGTGCCTATAGTGCAGATGCCTAAAACTTGGGTCCTTTTTCTCCTAAATTTCCCTCCTATTTATAGGACTTTAGAAGTGATTGGGGTAAGGATTAGGTTTTCACTTTTGATTGGATGGTAATGGTGAAACTATAAATATCTCATAAAGCACCAAGAGGAATGTTCCAACAGACTTAGTTTGTGAGGATAAATGAGGATTTTTTAATTCTTTTAAATGTAAAAAAGAGGACTTTCACTTTTGTGAGGATAAATAGCTTTTATCGATTTATTAAATATTCCATTTATTTTCAACTTTTGCCTTTTCCTTTTTCCTTTTTTATTTCATTTTGTTGGTGTAAATAATTATTCACTATTTACAGTTACTTAAGTTTACTTAGGCTAATGTATCTTTTTATTATTTATTTAATAGTCACCTAGGAGTATGCGTACTCTTGTGAGTTGTCATGTTGACAACACATGAGTTCACACACCTTTTATGCACATGGTGTCTACAAAATCTCCACTTGAGATACACCTCATCATTCTTATCCTATCATCTATAATGATGGATAAGACTTGTGCTTAGATGTCATGCTTATCCTATCTCTTGGTTCTTTCTAGAAACATTCTAGGTGCTTCCCGAGAGGCCTTTATATATAGGCACTCCTAGTGTGTACATTCATCATATACAACAAAGAGCAATGTATGAGGACATACTCAGATATATTGATCATACTCCTTTTTGGTCTACAGTTGTGCTTGTGTTCAAGTTCTATAATCTTGGGTGAATTTTTCCCTAAGGAAAATTCTTACATGGCATCAGAGCTCTTGGAGAAATTCTCTTCACATAGTCATTTGATACTATCTTCTTGCTTCAGTACCTTGACTCGAATCTAGAGTATCACAGTCATTGGGAGTTTCTAGAGCCAAAGTAGACCTCATCATTGTGTCTGGAATGTCAATTTAGTAAAATTTGACTATAAATTTGCTTATCCAGCAATAGTCAAAATTGAGGAATTTTTTTTCAAATCGACACTCGAAGGACCAATTTGCAAAATTGGTATGATAATTTCAGATCTGTACATTTAATTTTCACATCTACATTTTTATTCATCTACATCTCTTTAATATTTTTGGATCTGCATTATTTTCTGAAATTTTTTTGGCCATCGAGCCATAGGAGAGATTTTTTGCAGGTGAAGATATTGGTGCTTGCTGGTGCAAATCGAATATTCGCATCACATTCAGAAGGTCAAAAACCCCCCAAATTAGATTTTGTTTCATCCAAATCGGACATCTGAGGCAAAATCTAGAGCCATTTGATTTTTGGAGGTGCAATGGCAACGATTCAGAAAAAATAATAGTAGAAGTGATTTTCAAACAACAATATCTCCCTCATACAGACTCCTTTTTGGGAGTTTTTTTTTTTGTTTTTGGGTAGAATTTCATGATTGACACATTGGTGTAGGTGGTTTGAGATCTCTATTCTTGAAATTTTTTGCAACTCACAAATCCCAATTTTTGTCACTAAAATGCTTAGTACGGGCTCATTTGGACTCCAAATCAGGTTCCATTTTTTTTTAAAGTGCATATTTTTTTTTTCTACTTTCTAGATTTGTAATCATATTATAGGTTTTATGGATAGAAATATCACTTTCAAAAATAGGCCCTAAATTGGCAACTGGCTACCAAGTTCCTAAATCATACATTAAGGGGGGTTCTTTGATTTATTTTGCATCTTTGGGGGTTACATTCATTAGTACATCTTGGAAGAGGAAGATTTGATTATCTTGACACTACAAAACTATCAAGAATGGAGTCAATTGTTTATCCCATATCTTAGTCAGCATAATGCCCTAGCATATGCAAGAGGACTTTTATACAATGAGGACACATGTTCCATAATTTTTCATGCACTCTTTCTCTATATGGATATGGAGGTTATGGATTCACTTGATGACTTGAAGTCAAAATATTTATATGATATTTGGATCTATCTTTGGGATCTTTATGGAGATCCACAAATTCCTCCATTCCTAATAGATCTTTTACCTCCAATTGTAGCTACATCATCTCCAGATTAGATCACACCTCCAGATGCTCCTATTGCTCCTACTAATCTTGTTCTAGCCATAGATGCTTCGGATTCAATGCATTAGGACCCTCTATGTCTTCCTACTTTATCTTCATGTGACAACATCCTACCAGACATTGCACAACTATTCATGGAGTCTCACATTGAAGATGTGGGAGACATCCTAGATGATATTTGTCTTCTCTTTGAGGAAAATTCTTCATCTCTTTCCATAGTGATCGATTCATGTACTTCAGTACAGTAGGGCACACTTTGTCTTCCAATTCCAGGCTCAAGTGATGACTTCTTGGCAGACATTTTAGGTTTTTTTGTGGAGTCACACATCGTAGACTTGAGAGACTTATTTGATGATATACAACTTCTCTTTGATGAGGACAATCCGTCTACAGTTGCTGCCAAGGCTCACTCTGACCCTCATGTCTTTTCTCTACATGATCAATCTTTATAGGCTGATGTGATTGTGGGTCCTTATGTACAACAGTTGCAGGAGGTCTCTCTATCATTTGAGGAGACTATTGGTTCTTTGAAATAGGTTCTACAATAATCTTTGCTAGATCTATACTTCTTCTCAACAATTTTGGAAGGAGCCACCATTAGTATCGACACAAGGACACTTGAACAGGTTTCAAAGATACCTTACATCATCGAGATTCTTTCTCCATACAGAGGACACATCTCCTTTGTACCCTTGCATTTGTTTCTTCCAAAGGGGAGGAACATCATTCAACGGTCATGGATCAACTTCTACAATGGAACATTTCTCATTGGTCAGCACCTTACATTTATTTGGGGACTACCTTGTCTCCTTCTTGTCTTTTATGGGGGGGGGACTTTTTCCTCTTAATGGGTTTTGTCCTTCTCTTATTTCTTTCTTGTATATACTCAATGTATGTCATAATGGGGAGTCTTGATTACTCCATCCATCCATGCATCTTATTTTTTCATCTCTCTTTTTGGGGGAGGGTTTTTCCCATGTGATTTTCCCTCTTTCTTTGCTTTATGAGAGATTCTATATCATTATGTATGGCGTAGTAGCTGGGACCCATTATGCATTTCATCCTAGTTCTTGTGAGCTTAAGTGCATTCCCTTGAGTTTTACTTAAGGGGGGGTGTTGGTGTAAATAATTATTCACTATTTACACTTAAGTTTACTTAGGTTAATGCATCTTTTTATTTATTATTTATTAGTCATCTAGGATTATGTGTACTCTTGTGAGTTGTCATGTTGACAACATAGGAGTTTGCACCTCTTTTATGCACATGGTGTCTACAACATCTCCACTTGAGATACACCTCATCATTCTTATCCTATCATCTAGAATGATGGATAAGACATCTTCTTAGTTGTCATGCTTATCTTATCTCTTGGTTCTTTCTAAAACATTCTAGGTGCTTCCTAAGAGGCCTTTATATATAAGCACTCCTAGTGTGTACATTCATCATATAGAATAGAGAGCAATGTATGAGGACATACTCTGATATATTGATCATACTCCTTTTTGGTCTATAGTTGTGCTTGTGTTCGAGTTCTACGATCTTGGGTGAATTTTTCCCTAAGGCAAATTCATACACATTTTATGATTTTATGAATTTCTTTTCCTCTTTTTGAAGTGATTTGGTATTTTTTGATTTGATAGGTGATTTGATAGACTAATTACAAGATGTAATGATTGATTTGAAAGTCTATTTTTTTCCTCTAATTTTATCCTTAATTTGCATTGTTTGATTGAAATTTGTGTTGTTTTAGGTCTTTGCCAATTTTTAGGTGTCTATAGTGACCTTTGAGTGGACTATGTGTAAGCCCTCTTTGGGACTCTTGCGTCTTTGCTCATAGCATGCGTACCCCCCATGCGTTGAATGTGATTCAATTAGTGGACCCTATGTATCCACTGATAGAGCCACATATGCCTTGGACCTCAGGATGCTCCCACACATAGGCATTATTTTCCAAAGTGCTTCCTACAATCCATGGTCTCTTCCTTCTACGCGACATGTGGGTAGATTTTTGGCAAAATTTTGGAGTTGACTCTGACTCATTTATGGTGCAAATCCATCAAAGTGTTAAGGACAAGCCCTTGACCCCTGTGCTTCCCAAATTTTTTGTTTCGTGACTTGTACAATGAACTCCTCATTTTTTTCACATATTTGGGAGCTTGTCTTTGGGTTTAGGTTACAGCTTGGTCTTCAGAAAAGCTTTGCTAGCACCAATGATTCCTTTTGTGTCTATTTGAGCTAACAAGATTTTTTGTCATCAATGAAGTATCTCTATGTTAGGTGTGATTGTGTGGATATTTTCTTGTCCAGTGTGTGATTTAGGAGAAGTTGGGCACATATTTTAAATAGATTTGGATGGTTTCATTTTATTCTATGAAGGTTTTGACTAGTGCCATGGTTTCTTCAACTCCTGTATGGGCTATTTGCATGACCTCAAGATATCTACAACTATTTTTAGCATGCTCCAATGGCCAATGTGGTTTTGATAGGGCACATTTTTTTGGTGTGTTTACCCATGTGCAAGGCTGGACTCTTTTAGTTTTCCCATGTGCTACTATTTTTTCCTTCAATGTGCATTTGATTTCCATGCAAATCATTGCATGAGTTGTGGGGTAAATGACAATTTCTTATTGCCACCTAAGTACTCCATTTACACCTATGCTATGCATGTTTTAATTAACTCTCAAAGAGAGGTTCCACATCTAGCCAACACTTTTTGGTGGGTTTATTTTTTCCATGTTGACTAGGAAATTTTGTTTTTGCGGTTTGATTTTATGGTAGGTCCATGATTTTCAAACAAGCAGTTTTCTAGAGTTTGAAGTGCCTTTGAAGGAGTGTTTCTTTTTCTCTATGCCCACACATGGCACCACCTCAACAAATTACTAACTTTCTTGGACCTGGAGTCATTAGTGCTTAATGCACATGTAATGTAGGAGGAGTTTTCTATTGGGCAAGCACAATTTTTTTATTGGTGTGGCAAGCTTTGACCTCCATCTAACATTAACTATGCATACCTTGACCCTCTATTATGTCTTGGATTGCAGGTGGGTATAGTGGTTTGGTCTATGATTTTTTGAAGCCGAATACACTTTGATCCAATGGTTTCATGTCCAGCTTGGGCAACATTTTCCAAGGCACTGCTCATTGTGTTTTGTAGGCCTCCATGGTACTTTGGGCACATTTTTTCTATTTGGAGTTTGGCATTTTTCTCTAGGAATTCTATGGTGTCAAAGATATTTTAAATAAATTTTTTTTTTTGGTACAAGCTTCTTTATCACCATTAGATTAGTTTCTTTTGCATTGACTCTTTTATCAGCAACACTATTTTTTTTGTCTTGTTTCTGATCACCAGATTTTTTTTTGGTAGGAATATTTTTTTGAGGCATTTTTTGCTTTGATGATCGTTTGATCATCAAATTTATGCTCATTACTTGCTGACGTCTACATTGCATCAACACTTCTATCACCTCTTTAGGCTCTGTTTGGATCTACCTTCACATTTTTCCTCATAGCTCAGGCATACACACTCTATTTTTTGAAAATGAGATATCACTAAAACGCTTGTTCCAAGATTGTCACGGTGGCACAATTAGTTTTCAATTTTGATTCTTTTTTATGGCATTTTCTGCTATCAAAGTTAAGGGGAAAATTTTGCACTCTGGGACACATATCTTGAGCATCCAATCTCTGATTTGGGAATTTTTATATTGTTGGAAAGGTCTTTCATACCTCTTTCTAGTGATGTTGGTTGTTTTTCTAGATTCTCCTCTAGGAACATTCTATTCAGTCTTTTGCTTTTTTGCATTTTGGTCGATATCTTGGTTATTTTAGGTTGAGGGATCAATTTCATTGCTTTAGATGATTCATCATAATTTGTACTTTCTATTGTACTAGTCTTATGTCTCTTCTGGTCTACTTAGACATCATTTGTATGAATTCTTGCAAACACATAAAGTACCATATTGCATTTGTATTTTTGTTTCAATAGTATTGCCTTGTTTTGCCTTTTGATTCAAGTAGTGTCATCTAAGGACACTCATGAAAATTATTGTATTCTTGGGACTCACCATATCTTGTGCTTATTGTACATGCACTACTCATATTTAAAGTGCAATGGGGGGTTGATGTATTTCCTTTATTTTCCATCTTCCTTTGTCTAGTGAGTTTCCCTTCTATGACATTAGCCTTATGTTATGTCTAAGATTGATCACCTGAATACACCCATATGTACTCTTTTTGTGCATCTTGATCGTAGTTCCTTGACATGTAGTTCTTTTGGCCCACTTTTCTAGTTTTTGGTCACCTCACCCTTGTTTGCATTAGGGAGTCCTTCTGTTGGTTCTCATGCTTCCTTGGTTCGATGGAGTGAGCTATGTATTTAGTTTTTTTTCCTGCGTTCTAGGAAGATGTAGTGGCTGGGTAACTATGCATTTCAGTGAGATGGATCATTTACAATATAGACACTATTCTTTTTATTCGTACTTTGGTTGTAGCCTTCCATGTTTGATTGATCAACTCTTCAGGATTTGGTGGTTTGTGCAATCTATATCTTTGAGTTTAGTTGTTTTCCTTTGTGTGCCTCCTAATTTGATGCAGATTACAATCTTCTCTACTTGGTTAGGTTATATTTCAGTGAAATTTCTTCAGATCAACAGTTACTTTTGACAAATCTTTGTAGCTTCTACATGTTTTAGTGGTGTACTTCATGATCATCTTTTGTTCCTATCTTCTAGGACATTTCATATTTTAGAGGCTTCTTCAGTCCATCACTAGTTTCTTTTACCATGTTTTCCATCTGTTTTTGGAGTAGAGTTTTTCCCATGTGGTTTTCTCTATTTCTCCTCTTTTTAGAGATTTGGTTGTGCTTGAGTACCTCATCAAGCCTTATTTTCCAAAACCAAAATCTACTTTTTGTAGTAGTTTCAAGGTTTAGCTACTCCCTAAGTTTATCTTAAGGGAGGGTGTTAGAGTAATTAGATATTTTCTAATTAACTCTAGTTTTCTTAAGCTAAATTTTAGGCATATAATAATTAATTCTTTTATTAATTATTATAGTGCAACCTAGGTTATACCTTTTTAGGGTTTTGATCTTCTTTATAACGAAGATCTTTCTTTCTAATTAAAAATTAATTCATTCTTTATAATAGCAATTTATCTTTTTTCTCATCAAGAATATCTCATCTATGGATCTAGAAATTCAAGCCTCCATAGCTTTTTGCTTCTCTCTTCTGTGATAGGTGTTTGCATGCAGGTGATTCTTGAGAGACATGGGGTTGATGTTTCATCAACTTCAAAAAAAGACTAAGCAATTTTGTTGAACATGTCAAGTGGTGCTAGTATCAGTCAAGCCATAGTAAGTGTTGAGTAAGTTTAGTCTTGACCAAGCGAGCATTATTATTGGTTGAGTGATAATGTGGATGTTGAGAAAAGAAGTTTTATAGTGATCAAGTAACTCAATGATGATTGAGTGTCAGAACTTCATGTTGGACAAGGAAAGACATATTAATTATTTGTGAGGAATCGTAATTTCTAGCTGACTAAGTTAATTTGATGGGATATGGAAAGTGTATTAAAGATAGGGATCGATGAGTTGGATCATTTAATTCTAGGAGAAGATTGGGTAGATGATCTAAGAGATGAATTCACGGAGAATTTTTTAGAAAAGAAGAGTTAAACAATATGGCAATTAGATACATTGTATCTAATGGATCAAATTGTGAACCCTAAGATCTATGGTGTTGATTAAGTGAAAAAAATTAGAACTACCTATTTAAGGAGGTACAAAGGTGAACTTTTGGTAAGTGTACATGTGAAAAGAGTGTAGAGTGCAAAGCAGTTGTGCACATGTGAATGAATTCTAGAGAGTTGGAGTTGTTACTAATGTTATTGACTTGAAAATCTAATCAAAAGACTTAATTGAGTTGAGAAGAATTGAAGGATGATTTCGTGAAGGGTTGCCAAGGGAATCAAATATTGAGATGATAATGGAGGCTAGACAATGAATCGGTATTAGAAGCTGAATAGAGATCTGAACATGCAAAGTGACTTGTACTTAATAGATCAAGCATAGTGTTACTTTCTTAGCATTATGAGAAGTATTTGAAATCCTTTAATCAAGGATGACCTAACAGTCATAAGGACTTAGTAGTCTATGTAAATCCATTAACTAGGTGACATTCTAATGGAATGTTATAAAGTCCTCTAACAAGGCCACTCCTAATAGGGTAATTAAATCCTTTAACAAGGTCACATTTAATAGTGTGTATTGTAACCTTTAACAGGGTTGGATCTTAACAAGGCTCACTTTAGAAGAGTGAAAATTGGTGACATGTTGTTGGTGGTTTTTCCAAAATTGGGTTTCCACATTAAATCCTAGTGTCAAACTTGTGTGGATATTATTATGATGCTTTATTGGTTTAAATTTACGTTCTACAAGTCTATTATTAAAATAGTTTATAGTAGAGATTGAGCAATGGAATGATAAGATCTGTTGGAAATATTCAAGACTAAGCTAAGTTACTGAGAGGGGAGGGGTGAATTAGAAACTTCTAAAACTTTAAGTATTTCAACTCTTAATCCAACCATTCAATTTGCATATAATTCATCACATGTAAACTGATCTAATTGCATTTATAAGAAACTAAAAATATGAGAGCATTCATAACACTGTGACACAAAGATTTGGTGACCCAAAAACCTTCCAAATAGAAAGTAAAACTAGGGTAGGGATGATACCCACAACTTTAGTATTGCCATATAAAGATAGCCTATTAAAGCTTACATTGATCACTTCTGATTGTTGGAGTTGAGGAAAGCCAACTCTGAAGACGCCAAGATCACCTGCATGCGAACCTGTCAAAGAGAAGCCATAGAAGGGGAGGAGCATGGAGCAAACAATGCAAGAGGAAATATTTCACAATAGGAAAATGGCTTAATGCTTAATATTACAATGAGAGAGAGCCCGAATATAAAGAGCTCCAGGAAGCTTGTAGAACAAGCTGGAAGGAGGTAGAGGACAAAAATGACAACTCAGCACATATCCACAAAAAATGGAATATGCTAAAAAAGGAGAAAACTCCCGAGTTGTCAACAACTAACCACTACATGCATTAAATATGAAATTTTAAATAAATGCATGACCTAAGTAAGCTTAAGCAATAGAATAAATAATTAAATATTAATTATTTACTCTAACACCCCCCCTTAAGTGCAACTTAGGGAAATGCCTTAAGCTCACAAAACTAAGATGAAATGCATAATGGGTCCCGGCAACGAGGCCATTTTAGGTACCCAAGTACAATGCAAGAAGATGAAACCTCTGTAAGCAGGGAAAGAGAGAAAACCACATGGGAAAAACCCTCCCCTAAAAAGAGGTAAGAACCCAGTGAAGAGCTGAAGAAGTCTCCAACTAGGGAAAATGTCCCCTAAAACAGGAACAATGAGTGATCATGAAGAAGCAGCATCACTGAAGCATGAAGAGCCGCAAATCTGTCAAACTGCTGATCTGAAGAAACCTCCATGGAATAAGAAGGCACGAGTCGAGCATGTCTATATGGTAGATGATCCATCTCATCGAAATGCATAGGTAGCCAGCCACTGCAATCGCCTTGTATGTAGGATCAACCACTGAATACATAGTTCACACTATCGAACCATCGAACCACGGATGCATTAGAACATAGCATAATCCCCTCTTAATGCAGACGGGGTGTGATGACAGGCAATTGAGAAGGTGAGCCAAATTTTCTGCAAACGAACCAAGAACGAGGAGAGAGGAAAAGAAGTACAGACACCGATAAAGACACGGTCTAACTGACTCTGCATGGGGCTAATGTCGTGGAAGGGACACTCACTTGACAAAGGAAGAATGCCTAAAACAGCAAACAAATAATCCCCCCCATGGTGCTTTATGAAATAGTGCATGTACACCTGACTCAAAACAACGTTCATGACTCCCAGAATGCAAAAGTGACAATTTATCTCAGTGCGAAAATGAAAAATGCTTCAAAAAGATAGCTACAATGATCAAAACTGAAAAAGATCTGAACCAAAAGAAAGTACAGCCGAAAAGAAAGCAAACCATGCCAGGAAAACGATCCTTGGGCCTAAAACACTCAAAATATCCACCATAGAGCAAAAATGCCAAAACTATGATAGAAAGAGAAGAGGCCAAAAGTGAGGAAAAAAGATGATAGTTCTGAAAAGTACACAGAACCAGCTTTCCAGAAATATAAAGTTTTCCAAAAACAGACATGGGACGCAAAAGATATGCATGCCGGAGTCAAAAATAGGACTTTGGACTTCAACAGAAAAAATGAGCAATAAAAAAGCATCAAAACCTAAAAATACCTACACCAAAATCTCCGTCTCGGAACTAGCTTTCCGGTGCTTCTTTCGGATCGGAAAAATACCTCCGTATGCAAGAGTTATGGCCAAAAAACCACAAGTAGGTCCAAAAACAATCGGGAGAGGTGCATGCAAAGGCTGATGCAGTGCTGACGTCAGCAAATCAGCCGATTAAATTTGACGGCTTGGTGGCCGTCGCAGCAAAAAAGAGTGCCACGTGGCAACTGATGTGGCAGGGGTGATGTGGCGGGTCCACGTGGCAATGTGCCACGTGGCGCCCATGCCACGTGTCACCCCCGCAGTGGCCTACTCGGTTGACGTTGCTGCAGAGTTGGCGCTGACTGGAGGCGGAGCTGTCGGGCGGCGGAATCGGCGGAGGTGGCCGCAGGGGCGGCGGAGGCAGAGGAGCCGCCGACGGAGGGCGGCGGCCAGGAGGAGGCCGGGGAGCGAGCGGTGCTGCCTGCTGCGGCCGCTGCGGGCGGCGCGGCGGCAGCCCCGCGGTGGCGCAGCGGCGGTGCTGCCGAAAACACCTTTTTAAAAAAAAATTTACGCTCTGCGTCCGTACGATCCGTACGGAAGCGACCTGGAAGCCTCAAAAATTCGCCAAAATTGCCCTGTGTCCGAAATCGAAAAGTTTTATATGAATCCTGACTGCAAACGGCCTTCCGGATCCAATGGTGATGTCCGTTTGGGCTGAAAGTGCTCCAAAAATTTCTGATCCCCTGATTTGAAGAAAAATTGCACAAACAAACTAGGGTTTGTGACTTCAAATCACGGCTTCAAAATTTCTTCAACGAAGCAGCAGCAGGAAGGCTCTGATACCATGTTGGAGTTGAGAAAAGCCAACTCCGAAGACGCCAAAATCACCTGCATGCGAACCTGTCAAAGAGAAGCCATTTCTTATTGTAAATACATTTCTTATTGTGTTTGCATTTTTGGCTCTCATGTCCGTTTAGGGTTTTTGCCCGTGCTCCATGCTCTCCCCTTCTATGGCTTCTCTTTGACAGGTTCGCATGCAGGTGATTTTGGCGTCTTCGGAGTTGGCTTTTCTCAACTCCAACACTGATGATCTACCCTATTAGGAGCAATAATGACTACTAGGTCCACCTTGTGAAAGGATTTACAAACATATAATAAAGTATGCACTCGATAAAGAGATTTAGGAAAAACTGTTCGATCTACCTTGTGAAAAGATTTGACTGATCCACTTGTTAGGATGAAATAGTAGAAGATCTTTGATCTACAACTTGGTTTGTTGAATGAGATTCCTTTAATTATTGATCACCTTGCTATGATAGATATAACTTTGCTGCTTCTTATACTAATGTACCCTTTGTAATTCACTCTTTCTTTTCTCTAATTTTGTTTGCATTTACATCTTCACATTCTTATACACATATACTTTGGATATGATACAATGCATTACATATATATCAATCCAATTATACAAATTACAAAGTTGGCCACAATACAAGTTACCACAAATATTACAATGTTGGCCCACATGAAGACACTCAGGTTTTGAAGATTGACTCAGTGAGGTTCTAATACTCAACATCCACTATCAATGCTCGACATCATCATGCACTTCGTAGACGTAGAAGCTCGGTCCATATTAATTACTTCCATGTAGTCTTGAACTCAGTCTACACTAGTAACTTGGTAGATATTGTGAAACTTGTCATGTAAATTGAGTCTCTTGATTTACATTGTATGACTTGGTAGACACTATCACTTGAAGCTCCATATGAACTAAGTCTCTTGGTTAAAATTGAGTAGCTTGGTTAATAGTAGACTCACATGAAATACACTACAAACTTGGTGAACACTGCATAGCTCAATTTGTACTAGTAAACTTGAGCTACACTAAGATGCACAATTTACACTACTGATGTTTACTATAGCTATGACTGCTCGGTAACAACTAGGATTTTTCCAAAGGACTCGGTAGCAATTGTAGAACTTGGTGACAACTAAAATACCTGACAAACATTATGAACTGTATAATGAGCTTGGTAGCTATATACAATCTCAATAAGTGTGTGTCACTAGTAACAAAATTTAGTTAAATGTCAACAATCTCCCACTTTGGGATTAGTGACAAAAACACTTATTAGCCAAAACTAAATTCAAAAAGTTTCCTGAATACCATCACCTTATAATACTAGCTTAGTAGAGTATACTTTTTTTGAGATTTTTCAAAATTGATTTTGTAAGGGATATATTTGTATGTGGTAAGGCTCCTTCATATAGTATACTATACATCTTCTTGCTATATACAATATATCTCTCTATACATAACATACTCCCCTTTGATTTTTCAACTTATTGCATAATCTCCCCCATAACATATGACTTTCTCCAATACATATATCTTCTCTCCCTATTTTTGACATTAATTCCAAGGATTTATTCTATTTATTTACATAGTAATCCCAAAATGAGATAGAAAATTTGAATCTATCTTGAGAATAATCGCTAAGGTGTTATCCCAATTGTCTTGTAGGATCTTGCATGAGTGAATTGCAATTTGGACTTCTGCTGATAGTTCTTGTTGCCATATTTTTGCTCCCCCTACCAAAGTTTCAAATATGTATGCCTAGCCTATCCAATAGCTAGTTCCCAGCTTTTATATTATTTAATGGCTTGGAAATATTAAAATTGAATGATAAAACCTTATGTTTTATTTCCGCTAGCATGCAGCTTCCCTCGCTATTAGATCTTCCATGATCTATAGTTCCCTGCTTCCTCGCATTATCAAGATGCGTGACCCTTAAATAATGCAGAAAGCCCCTTTTGGCCATGTGTCATGGTGGGTCCTCCTTTTTCTTTTGTTTCTCTGGTGTTGAACTTTGATAAATCCACGGTGGGTGCTATGGCGCTATCGAGAAATTAGTTCTTCTTGTCATTAATGAAATAGTGCCCGATCGGTAAACGAATAGATGGTGGGTCCATTTCCTTCAGTGGACCGCAGGTTGGATAGGGTGGCTGGCTAAGCTGGAAATTCTATTGGTGCCTACTTTCTCACATTCTGAGCTTTGTCAGACCTTTTGACAATGCAAGAAAGTGAGTTGTTGACACATGTCTAGATGATGTCATGATAGATGGTTGCAAAGATCTAGAAAGTATGAGTTACGAGCACCATCAGATCTCCCCAGATCAAGGGCTGGCACTTCCTCGCATTATCAAGATGCGAGGAAATAAAAAAATGTGGGGAAGCAGTTTGGCGACACCTATCTCACTGACATCATGGGCCCACTTTCTTAGAAGGTATCGACAGGTGGCTTGTCTTCCGTGGCAGCTGGTAGATAGGTCAGAGTATGAAGGTGGATGTTATTGGCCCATCTAATCAACTAGGTATACAGTTCTGCACAGATTTTGATCATCGTCAGATCTTCGAGGATCGAGGGCTGATGCTTTCTCACATTATCAAGATGCAAGGAGATTAAATATTGTGGGAAAGCGGGTGGTGGGCATGTGCCCCAGATGATGTCATTTGCCCGCCCTCCTCATAGGAAGATACTAGATAAGTCTTCACTGTCTGATGTGATCTGATCCATGACTGAGGCTTTCCCACAAAATATGGGTGCATGCAAGATAAATATTACGGGGAAGCAGTTTGGAAACATGTGTCCCAGGTGATGTCATGGTGGATGCTCTCAAAGGTTTAGAAAGCACAAGTTATGTTCACCATCCAATGTAGGCAGATCAAGGGCTGGCGCTTCCTCGCATTATCAAGATGCGAGGAAATTTAAAAATGCGAGAAAGCGGGTAGCCGCCATGTGTTTCTGCGGGACTAGTTTCTTTGTGGGTTGCTAGTTGGATGCCAGTGTTGTCTAGTGTGGTACAATTTTTGAGACAGATGTCAAGTGGTCTGTGGGCCCAGAGGTTCTAAGGAGATAGCATAGTATACGACAAGTCTTCACGATCATCAAATCTAAGGGAAATACTATCTTGCTATGGGAAAGTGGTCAGAGAATATCTATAGCAGCATAGCGCCTAGGTGACACGTGTCTTTATGGGACCAGCCAGGGTTGATAGTTAAGGGTTGGCAGTTATGTTGTAGGTCATTGTGGTCAAGGTTTAAGAGGTTGTCACAGTTAGTAGGGAAAGGCATGGTCAACCGCGTGAAGACCTACGAGGTGGAAAAATGAGGTGAATTGATTGGTCCATGTGGCTCATCCCGGTACCAAGGTTATGTTGATTTGCTAGTCATGCTGATTTACGAGCTAGGAATAGGGGAAATCCAAGATTTTACGCAAATCTGATCTTCATGATCGATTCCAACCACTAGGAAATGAATGCTAAATGCAAGAGAACACTCTACCACCCCGATCCAATCTATCTACTTGGCCAGAATGGCTTAATGGCACTATTTTTGTCTTCTCAAGGCACTTTTTTGCAACAAAGATCATATTTTCTTTAGATCCCCATGATTGTTCCCTGTAGGACTTAATGGCGTGATTGCAGGATAGTTTTGGAGGGAAAATCTTAGTTATGCCTGCATTTTAAAGGAAAATTTTGTAGATTTTGTTAAGGTCGATCCTTCTCTGACTTTTCTCTATTGTTGTTCTGCAATTTCAGTGTAAATAATTTCCTTTGCCTCTGAACTGAATGATATTCTACCTCATCTCCTTCAGCCATTGGTGTGAAAGTACAAGAACTCTTGGCCTCTTACTGATGTTTTGTAGAGATCTGTAATCTGCATGACTCTATCTCCTTATATCTATGAATGATAATATAAGTGAATCTGTCTTCCTTGTGTCATTCATCTTGGTCTTCTAATCTGTATGTGATTTTAAGATTAAAGCAAGTCTGAATGTGTATATCTTTAGTTTCATTCTGGTTCAATAGTGCATATATGGTCAGAGATTGGTTTGAACACTCTATTTTGGTGCATCACCTCTTTAGATTAGATTAGGTAGATTTTCTTTCATGCTCTCCTTCTTCCTTTTCCTCTCCAATAGTAGTTAGGTGCATCCTGATAGTAAGAAAAAGTTGGCCTTCTTTGAAGACTCAACCTCATAGTTCAAGTCCCACAACTTGGAGGTTGTTTTCATGTTTCACTAGGTTGTCCTCATGCATAGGCTTTGGGAAAGGGTGCAAACCTAAGTGACAACAATTTTTGGCACACTTGGTGGGATAATTTTTTAGAAAATTCCAAGCCTATTGGTGTTAGAAGAGAAGATTTCAAGATCAAGACCAAGGAGATAGTACTAGCTTCAGTGTTTAAGCCTTCAAGAGGTTCATTCTTCAAAGTACTTGGTGACTCTGAGCTTCAAATACATATTTGGTTCTAGACCAAAGTTGCAGTGATTCATGCCCAGAACTGAAACAAGGGCATCTTCTAGAGGCAAGTTTCAGTATCAAGAACTTTCATTTTCAAACCCTAGAAGAAGGAGGACTAGAATATCTTTATCACCAGTTAGGAGTGCAATAGTAACTAATCTACCTACACGATCTATCTCTACTCCTCTTGCTATTAGATCTCAGCCTAGACTAGCATCAATACATATCAATAGATCACTTGTCTATATGGCGTTGCCTAGAGCTCATACTTTTGCCACCTTTAATGGTGGGAGCCCTCTCTTATAAGCCCAAAGACATGATACACCAGTAGCTTCCTTCAAAATTCTACTAGAGTTTATTGGTGAAACTTCTATCTCTCCCTCAGAACACATTCAAGAGGTTGCAAATGTCTGCAATATCCATGGTATTATAGATGATGATGTTGCAGTTAGGCTCCTAGCCTCATCTTTGAAAGGAAAAGCACTACAATGGTATAGAGGTTTAGCTCATGGTTCTATAACAGATTGGGATGGATTAGGAGTAGGATTGTGCAAACATTTTGAGGATAAAAATGACTATTTTTCACTTTTAGAGAAGTTGACTACTATAAAAAGAGCCCCCCATCAATGTATGACTGATTTTAATTATTGATTTCAAAAGACATGGGACAGAATACATACTTCAGTGAAGCCTACCCATGGTAATGCCTTCTTTCATTACCTTAGAGCTTTTAATAGGATATCGCCACTACAATCCAAACTATGGGAGGAGATACCTTGCCTAATGCTTATGACATAGTAATAAAATTAGAGAACATCCTAATACAAGGAGGTAAGTTAGCTCCAAGGCCTCCTATGCCTTTCTTCCCTGATGTTCCAAATTTTCAACCAGCAATGGCTCCGCTTCCCATAACTTCTACATCTCAATCCCTTACCCCAGTCCCTCAAGCTTCCACATCTTCAAATGGGATGGATGAAATCAAGGAGATGATGCAATCTCTAATGCAGAACATGGACAAAAGAGAGAAGAGCCTAGAGAAAAGATTGCAAGATTATGGGAAGAAGCTGGAGGATAACTCCTCTATGATGCAGAAAGTGAGCAACAAGGTGATGAATTTAGAAAGATAGCAAGCTCAAGGTAGTAAGCCTCATTAATTGAAATATCAAGCTCCAAATGGTGGTAGGCATCCAAATCCTAATCATTGGAACAATTTTTTTGATTAGAGTAGGCAGGGTGGCAATGCTTCAACCTCAAATGTAAACCAATGTAGAGCCATAGTCCCTCAAAACAACATGGCCCAAGATCAAGATTTTTTTCCATCCTACAATTACTCCTATGCATATTGTATGTGTCAAAAGGCTAAATATTTTATGGCCTTGACAATCCAAGAACCTGCAAAAAAAAATCATACAAGGAGGACCAATGTAAGGATGCCCTAGATATGCAAAGACAGGGTGATTGCTCTTTTATGAATCATCAAATGTAGGAGCATTGTAATGTAAACCAAGATTCCATTGCTTATAACAATAGAAGAAAAAGAAGAGCCATGGAAGATGCTATCCCTCCTCCCAATTAGGCCTCAACTTCAAATGCAATATCTCATGAGAAAGCAGGAGATAATCAATCAAATACCTTTCAGCAACAAAGGCAGAACCATGGCAGAAAAGATACAAGTGACCCTCAGGTTGTTCCATCCCAACCTCATACAATCACAGCTCTCAAAGTTTCTACCAAAACACCTGCTATGTCGTTCAGTGTGGTAGAGAAAATAAAGAAGACAAATGTGAATATCTCCATGTGGGATGCTATTGCTACTATACCTATGCAAAAGAGGTTGCTGCAGCAAGAATTGGAAAGAATTGAACCAAAGGATCAGACAGTGAGCATGGAAAGTACCACAAGCCTAGTACAACCATCAAGGGAGGTAGAAACAAGTAAAAAGGTTAGACCTCCTCCATTCTATGTTTCTCTAATTATATGGGACAAGCTAGTCCATAATTGCATCATTAATTTAGGGGCTAGCAGTTCAATGATGCCTAGGTGTGTTGCTAATGTTTTGGGAATGAAATATGAGCCCATTTTTAGGGATGTATTACAGTTGGATGGTAGTACTGTCAAGACTGTAGGGATCCTTAGGAATGTGGAGATGGCAATACATGCATGCCCTAGTTGTATTGTAACCCAAGATATTTTTGTTGCTGAGGTCAAGCCATATTTTCCCATCTATCTGTCAAGATACTTTATTGCCCAAATAGGTGGTTTCATATCTTCTGATTGGTCATACATGTCTTTTAAGATGAGGTATGGAGCCAATGCTTCAATTAGAGTAGAGCCTCAAGCCCTCCATCATACTGAACCCTACACCCCTAACTCCATCAACATGAATTGCCCTATACTAGAGATGGATGAGAATGACATAGTGAATGAGCCCGCCACTCCCCTAGCAGAGATACCTAATTTTTTCTTAGATGAATGGGCTGATGCATATCAATTTGATTCTACATCAAAAATCCTTGAGATAGGTCTCATTACATATTGTATATTGGAAAAAAATGCTCTAGTCCCCAATCTTGTGGGTACTAAAGAAGATATGAGTGGGATATGGAGTATGTACTTTGATGGATCAAGGAATAAGGTTGGGTCAGGGGCTGGTGTGATGTTGATTTCTCCTACACAAGTAAGGTACTACTTCTCCTTTAGGCTCCAATTCAGTTGCACTAATAATGTAGTAGAGTATGAATCCTTGTTTCAAGGTATCCTACTTGCTCAAAAAAGAGGGATTCAAGCCTTAAGGGTGTATGGAGACAGTGAGTTGGTGGTTAATCAAGTGAGAAATCAGAATACCACCAAGAATGGTTTGCTCAAGTCTTATAAACATGGGATTTGGTTGAAGGTTTTAATGCATTTAATATTCAAAGCATCCCTAGAAAAGAAAACATACATGCTAATAGACATTCAACAATAGGTGCATCTTATGATGTGCCAGGGAATCTTGAGGAGGAGAAGAAGCAAAAAATTAGAGTGGTAGTAAGGCCTGCCATCCCTGATAACAACATCCATTGGCAAGTGTTTGAGTCTGATGAGAAAATTGTGAGCTTCTTGTAGAATGAGGCAGAGTTTTTAGAGAGAAATTAGTCAAGACTGCAGGATCAGTATGGTGATCAAATCATTCATCTCAGTTCTAACAAATTGCCTAAAGGTCTCATTACTTTAGAAAGTGTTTTCAATCTTGATGACTAAGCAAGAGGCATGGCCATGAACCTAGCTACTAATGAAAGTGACTACACTCCAGTCATGATTGCTGATGGAAAGTCCTTAAACATGGATAAGGTATGTTCTGAAATTGAACAAGAAAATTTTGTTTATCTATGTCAAGAATTTAATGATGTATTTTCTTGGACATATGATGATTTAAGGGTTTTGACCCAAGGTTATTTCAGCATACTATAGATTTAATTGATGATGTAAAACCAATGAGGCAAAAGCAGAGGCCAGTGAATCCCAAGATTGAACCCTTAATGAGAAAAGAGCTATCCAAATTGATTGAGGCCAATATAATTTTTCCCATCAAA
The DNA here is from genome assembly GCA_028749045.1 of Cupressus sempervirens. Taxonomy (NCBI): domain Eukaryota; kingdom Viridiplantae; phylum Streptophyta; class Pinopsida; order Cupressales; family Cupressaceae; genus Cupressus; species Cupressus sempervirens. The sequence goes on from CM053793.1 coordinate 790,169,864, forward strand.
CACCCATCATGGGTAGCAAACCTTGTCCCTGTTAGGAAGAAGAATGGATAAATTAGATTGTGTGTGGAATTTAGGGACCTTAACCAAGCTTCCCTTAAAGATCACCATCCTCTCCCTTCTATGGGGCAGATTTTGTCCAAGGTCATTGGTTCAAAGAGGTTTTCATTTCTTGATGGATTCTCTAGCTACAATCAAGTGCTGGTTAAGGAGTCTGATAGATATAAGACTGCATTTACCACCAAGTGGGATACCTATGCTTATTGTAAGATGCCATTTGGACTAACCAATGTAGGTGCTACATTTCAAAAGGCAATGGAGATGGCTTTCAAGAATATGATTGAAAGGTTTGTATTAGTCTACCTTGATGATATCACTGTGTATTCAAAGGATGTAGATGATCATTTTGATCATCTCAAACAATTATTCTTAAGGTGTAGAGAGTTTGGGGTTTCCCTTAACCCAAGAAAGTGTGTCTTTGCTACTAATCAAGGAAAATTATTAGGACACATTGTATCTAAGGATGGTTTAACCATTGATCCAGAGAGAACAAAAGAAATACTTGCCCACCCTCTTCCTAAACACAAGAAAGAGATGAAAAGTTTCTTAGGTAGGATAAATTTTGTGAGAAGATTTATTCCAAACCTTTCTACTAGGGTGAAACCTCTTACAACTATGCTCAAGAGATGTATGGTCTTTGCATGGACCAAGGAAGGGAAGGAAAGTTTTGAAGAGATCAAGACAGCCATAGCCTCAGCCCCTACTCTCATGAATCCAAATTTTGAGAAGGATTTCATTCTTTATACCTTAGGTGGCGAGTCAAGTATCTCTGCTATGTTGACTCAAACAAATGACAAGAATGAAGAGTAGCCCATAGCTTTGTTTAGTGAAGGGCTCAAGGAGTATGAAGATAGGTGCAGTTATGTAGAGAAGCAAGTCCTTGCAGTCATTAGGGATTTAAAGAAATTTAGACACCTCCTGTCTCATAATAAGATTCATTTGTTAGTACCCCATGCCACTGTGAAGGATTTCCTTTTGAAAAAAGATGTTAGTGAGAAAAGAGCTGGTTGGATTACAAAGGTAATGGAATATGATGTTGACATTCAAATTACTGAGCTGGTAAGAGGGAGGGGTTGTGTAAACAGATGTTATCATCTTAGGAGCATAATGAGGAAGTTGCTATGATACTAATAGCACAAAAAGAGGTAAGAAATGGTGACCCAAGGAGTTGGATGGATGATATGAAGAATTTCTTATTAGGAAATGGATACCCCCGAGGATTAGATAGAACTAAAAGGAGACAGTATAGATTACAGTCAATTCCTTATGTCATAATTGATGGTATCCTTTTCAAAAAAGATTTTAATGGAGCCCTATTAAGATGCCTTGATATAGACCAGGCTGAAATAATGATCAAAGAACTTCATGATGGTCCTGATGGTGGCCACTTCTCAGCTAGAACAACTGCAATGAAGATCATGAGGGCTAGTTATTACTGGCCATCTCTGTTTCATGACTTTCATAAGTATGTAAGGAAGTGTGAAAAATGTGCCTTCTTCTCTGGCAAGAAAAGGATTTCAACTCTTACCCTTCATCCTATTCAAGTGGACCAGCCTTTTGCTCAATGGGGATTGGATTTCATAGGCCCTGTCAATCCTTCTTCCAGTTCTAGTCACAAGTGGATTTTAGCTGCTACAGATTACTTCACTAGATGGACAGAAGCAGTTGCATTGAAGGATGCCATTGAATTTTCAATTGTTGAGTTCCTTGATTGAATTGTGACCAGGTTTGGTGCCCCTTCAAATATTATTTTAGATAATGCAAAATCTTTTGTTGGAGCTAAGATTTGTGCATGGCTAGTGGATCATAATATCTATTTGAGCACATCCTCAAATTACTATCCTCAGGGTAATGGCCTAGTTGAGTCCTCTAACAAGAACCTGATCAGAATTATTAAAAGGACAATAGAGGATAACCAGAGGTGTTGGCATAAAAAACTGAGGACAACTCTATGGGCTGATAGAATAACACCTAAGAGATCATTAGGGAATTCACTATTTGTGATAGTCTATGACAGAGAAGCAAGGCTTCCAATTTCATTGCAGTTTGTAGCCCTAGAGTTAGCTCATCAGTTGGAACTAATTGAAGATGATGCCATGACAGTAAGAATGGCAGAGCTGATGGATCTAGAAGAGAAGAGAAATAAAGCTATGCAAACCCTAGAGACACACCGGCAGTAGGTAAAGAAGAGCTTTGACAGGAAAGCTAGGGTCAGAATCTTTAGGGAAGGTGATTTGGTTCTAAAATGGGATGTAGATAGGGAAAAACTAGGAAGACACTCAAAGTTTGATGCATTATGGAGTGGCCCCTATCTAATTATCAGTTGCAAACAGGCCAATGCTTTCTAGTTAAGCAAACTTGATGGTGAGATTCTGCCCATCCCAGTCAATGTGATTTATCTTAAGCCATGTTTCTGACAGGGTTTGAGATTCCATGTACATAATTAGTGTAGTTATATTCTTTGCTTGTTTCCTATTTTCCAAGAAGTGCATAAGCAAAGGTTGTCTCTTTGTTAGATAGCCAGTCCTCAAAATTTTGAAAGACATAGAGGAAGGAGGTTTTGGTCTCTAGTTCCAGTCGCAAAGATAGAGGTTTTAGGGTTTCCCTCTCAGAGGTAGGGTTAGGGTTTCATAGTGCTCAGAATCTACATATTTTATGACCCTATAGCCCAATGGATGCTTTAGGCCACTGGTCATATGCGTAGCAGGCTCGCATCCCCTATGAGTCGCTAGAAATGTTGCCATATTTTTACCCCCCCCGCCAAAGTTTCAAATTTGTATGCCCAGCCTATCCAACGGCTAGTTCCTAGCTTTTATATTATTTAATGGCCCAAAAATATTAAAATTGAATGATAAAATGTTATGTTTTGTTTTCACTAGCATGCAGCTTTCCTCGCCATTAGATCTTCCATGATCTACGGTTCCCTGCTTCCCCGCATTATCAAGATGCGACAAAATTAAAAAATGCGGGAAAGCGGGTAGCTGCCACGTGTTTGTGTTGGACAAGTTTCTCTGTGGGTCGCCAGTTGGATGCCAGGTGTTGTCTAGTGTGGTACCGTTGTTGAGATGGATGCCATGTGGTCTGTGGGCCCAGAGGTACTAAGGAGATAGCGCAATATATGGCGAGTCTTCACGATCGTCATATCTAAGGGAAATCATTGCTAGGCACTATCTCACTATGAGAAAGTGCTCAGAGGATATCTATAGTGATATAGCACCTAGGTGACATGTGTCTTTGTGGGCCCAGCTAGGGTTGACAGTTAAGGGCTGGCGGTTATGTTGTAGGCCGTCGCGGTCAAGGTTTAAGAGGTTGGCATAGTTAGTAGGGAAAGGCATGGTCAACCGCATGAAGACCTACAAGGTGGAAAAATGAGGTGAATTGATTGGTCCATGTGGCTCATCCCAGTACTAGGGTTATGTTGACCTGCTGATCATGCTGATTCATGAGCTAAGAATAGGGGAAAGCCATGATTTTCTGCAAATTTGATCTTCATGATCGATTGCAACCACCACGAAATGAATGCTAAACATAGGAGAATAGTCTACCACCCTGATCCAATCAATCTACCTGGTCAGAATGGCTTACTGGCATCATTTTTTTCTTCTCAAGGCACTTATTTGCAATAAAGATAAGATTTTCTTCAAATCCCCATGATTGTTCCCTATAGGACTTAATGAAGGTGCTTGCAGGATAGTTTTGGAGGGAAAATCTTAGTTATGCTTGCACTTTAAAGGAAAATTTTGTAGATTTTGTTAAGGTTGATCCTTCTCTGAATTTTCTCTGTTGTTGCTCTAAAATTTTAGTGTAAAAAATTCCCTTTTCCTCTAAACTGAATGATATTCTACCTCATCTCCTTCATCCATTGGTGTGAAAGTGCAAGAACTCTTTGCCTCTCACTGATGTTTTGTAGAGATCTGTAATCTGCATGACTGTATCTGCTTGGATCTATGAATGATAATATAAGTGAATCTCTCTTCCTTGTGTCATTCATCTTGGTCTTCTGATTTGCATCTAGTTTTTAGATTAAAGAAAGTCTGAATGTGTATATCTTTAGTTTCATTCTGGTTCAATAGTGCATATATGGGCAGAGATTGGTCTGAACACTCTATTTTGGTGCATCACCTCTTTAGATTAGATTAGGTAGATTTTCTTTCTGCTCTCCTTCTCCCTTTTCCTCTCCAAGAGTAGTTAGGTGCTTCCTGATAGTAAGAGGAAGCTGGCCTTCTCCAGAGACTCAACCTCATAGTTCAAGTCCCACAGCTTGGAGGTTGCTTCCATGTTTCACTAGGTTGTCCTCATGCATAGGCTTTGGGAAAGGGTGCAAACCTAAGTGACAATAGTTCTAGCATATGATCTGTAATGGAGAAATTATTATCATGGATGAGAGCTTTTGAATGTACAATTTGTTTCTACAAATCATTCATGATGGGAAGAATCATATTTTGAATATCAATCAATGTGGATCTTATTCTTGCTTTTTCTCTAAGCAGTTCTACTTGCATATTTGTCAAAAATTTTATTCTTTGAAAATGTGCAGAGCTTGAACTTGGGTCAAGTTGCAACTGTTGAGCACTAGCTTTCAAATCTTCATCTATTTTGGATAATTTGTCTTTTATTTCTTTTGTGAATCCAGAAACATCACAAAGCTTTTGTGATGAGACATTTGTACAAGATGCCTCTAAACTGCTCAAAATTTTAGAAAGTTCTACTTGATGAATGGCTATCTTTTGAGCAATGTGCTCCAACACTTTTTATCAAATTTATTCTCTTCTTTTTGTACTAACTTTTCTTGTCCCTCAGTATTTTCATTGAATTTTTGTATTGTCTCTGCTAACTAATACAAAATTGGCTAAGAAGAGTTAACCTCAATATCTATGGCCTTTGCCAAAATATTCTTTGCATCTTCAATTATCTTAAATTCCTTATCTCTCTCCTCTCCTAGTTTCTATTGTTTGGCCTTTTTCTAGAGGAGTTCACCAAATAATTGCATTTGGTTTGAGGTAAGCTTGGAAATGTCCGAATTAGGGATAACAATTTCCTTATCTAAATCAATCTCTTCCTCTAGCTCTTTTCCTTTACTCAATTTTTTTTTGTTTGATTGGACCTTGGGCTCAATTGCCCTTACACTTATTGCTTTTATACCTAGAATAGAAATAATTGTAGATATGCTAGGACTAGCTGTGAAAACTGATACTATACTTACTGAAGGAATATTTACAGAAATACCTGAAGAGTCCAAAATTGGTATGCTCAAAACTGAAGTGCTCAAAATTGAAGTACTCAACTTGGTAGATGAAGGAGGAATTTTTAGCTTAGTAGATGAAGTGGAGGTCACTTTTGTTAGTGATATACTAAGTTGAGTAGGAGCAAAGTGTGATTGGATGATTGGATTGTCTCGGTGTTTGATGTGGTTATTGGTTTTCTTGGAGAGTGAGCGAGTGAGGCAATGACTAATATAGCTATCTTGACTAGATCAGTCTCCTCATCATCTAGCTTTTCTTCCTTAGTAGCCTCTTGTCCTTGATCCTCTCATCTTATTCATTGTCAAAATGAGTTACTTCTTCAACATTCTTTTATTCATCTTTCTCCTTATCCTCTTCATCATCATCATCTTTGACATTGACTAGAAAATCACTTGCCTTATGTAACAAATAAATATTCTTCCAAGTGTTTTTTGCATTCCTAATAACATGCTCAATATCCTTGATCAAAACTAGACAAGTATTAAACTTTAGAGTCAAATTTTCTTCATTTTTCGTTTACCTCAGCATCTGATATGCTTAGTAATAGATGTAATACCCCAAAATTGGCTCATTGCCATGATACCAATTCTGGTCTATTTCTAATCAATCCTAAGTCCTATTTTACTAAGTAAATTCTTATTCTACTACTCGCTACTTGACTTAAATGTTAGATGCAGAAAACCCTAATCTACATTCATCATGCTTATTATTTAATTCCTATAGTATTTACTCATATTAGTCACATTAAACCTATTGATTAATATTTAATTTAATTAATAAGTATTTATACTTTAATTAAATTAAATTATATCCTAAGGCTAATGTACTATGGAATTAAATTTATTTAATTTAATAAATATACCTATTTTAATTAATTAAATGAAATTATTTAATTAAATGGAGAGCTTACTTCTAATTAATTAAACAAAGTTATTTAATTAAATGGGAAGTCATTCCTAATTAATTAAATGAAGTTATTTAATTAAATAAGAAAAGTGCTTCTAATTAATTAAATAGCATTATTTAATTAAATGAAAAAGGTAATTATGAGAACATATCTCATTTTATTAAATTAAATATCTCACCAAAATCTCTCTTCAATTCAAAAAAGAGAAATTCCTAGTTCACTGTTGATAAAAAAGGAATTAAATCAGTTAGCTCCTTATTCTACTCAAATCAAATTAGTTAACTCCCTTTACTTTTGGAATCTTCCTTTATGACTGAACTTCACCTTTAATCCTGATCGTTGATTGAAATCGATCTCAACCGTTCATGGATTCCAGGAAAGTCTATTTAAGACACCCTTATCTCTTCATTTTGGGAGAGGATAAATTTGGAATTTGCATCAAATTGCTGCTGGAATTCATACTCACATTTGCTCACATTTGCTAATATTTTACATACATTTGCATCCTTAGCTTAATTTCATTTAGCATAATATGCATATGATTAATCTAGTTTTCTTTACTTGTTCTTAGATTAGAATACATTTCTCATTCTAGATTAGTCTACATAATCATACAGATTAATTTCATTTCTTAAATCCTTCATTCTTAGAGGGTCTGGTTGCTTAACACCTCAAATCTGAGGATATCTAACAAAAAATTCCCTTTAGATAGAAGGCAACAGGTCGCCTTGCCAGCTAATTTTCAGATGAACAATCCAATGTTCATTCTGGGATGAATCCACAAATACGGACCATGTTGAAGTGTGTGTATTAGCATTGTCCACATTTTCACATATACAATAGATGCCTCAGGGTTTTCCCATATATGTCTTTGACAGTTTGCATTGTAAAATCCCATCTTGGCTTTATCGTTTCTAATAACTCATTAGAAATTTGAGAGGCAAGCTGATCTGGTGAGTATTTCCACTTACCCCTTTTATTCAACACCAAGTCCTCAATCTACTTCTGTTCGTCTACTGTCATGATCTCATATTTTAATGATTTAAAATTTATTATTCCTACCCTTGCTTCATGATCTTTTAGTCTGTCTTGGAAGGTGGGTGGAGGTTTTTTAAATACAATGTCTCCTCCTTCCTTCTTAGACTTCTTCCTTGAAGATCTCCTTATGAAAATTGTAGTGGATGGCATGGCTAGCTTGGTAATAATTACCTTTCATTTCTTCTTTAGTGGCTCTTCTTTTTCAAAATTTGCCTCCTCTGCTTCCACATCCTATTCTTCCTCATCTTCTCCTTTACCCCTAGTTAACAAAAGGGTTGAACTAGATTTTAGTTTTGTAATTCTTTTCTTCCCTTTGTTTGCCGCTTGAGGAAGTTTTATCTCGAGTTCAATCCTAGCTTTTGCTTCATCATATCTTCCAAAATATGCAGCCTTAGGATCAACTGGCTCGTTGACAAGGGCTTCGATAATATCTTTGGTTTCATCAATATTGACCTCATAACCAAGAGGTTTTACCCACACAATTCTAGGCTTAACTGCTTGAATGTATACTTTGTCACAATCTGCCATAAACATATATCATCCTTATAATCTTCTACCTATTTCTTTGGGATTGTAAACCTATTGTTCATTCTTTCTTTGAATACATCAAAATAATTTTCCATGATACTATTATAATTTTCACCCATTTCTGCAATATACTCATTTATCTAATAAAGTACATGTACATCTTTTCTCCATACTACAATGCCTTTTGAAGGGAAAAATTTTTGAACATAAAATAACATACAAGATAATAAGGAACCAAACTTACATGGGTTATTCTTGGAAGTTCTTATGCTTTCCATGTTTTTGTTGAACTGTTTCAACAATAGCTCAGTAAGGTCGAATGGCAGGTTGTTCTTTACCACCTTGTACGCCAAGTCCACAGCTTTACATGACACACTATTTAACCTACTAGAGCTATAAATCTTATGTGCAATGACATGAATACCAAAATTTAGTTCAATATAAAAAACATGGCTGATTTTTATTCCTCTGCCATCCCATTTTGCTAGGGTTTTCTTTTCCAACTCTGACTGACCTAGGGTTTTTGTCATTTTGGCCTTGGCTAGCGTTGGGAGGCCAGTGATTTTGTGAATCATCTTCTTTGTTATCAACACTACTTGCTCCAAGCACAACTACCATTATACACCTAGCTAAGGATAAACCTAATCCATTTGAATTAAAATTTGTATAGCATGTGACGGGTATGAGTTAATTCTTTGGTTTATAGTTGTTGGTGCTCAGGTTTCAAAACTCCATTAACACACAATTGACCTAGGGCATCATCCATTTCGAATGTACCAATTTCTTGAATAACACATTTGAAATGAGTGTGAATATCATTAACCAAAAGTAGCTTTAGAGGGATTTGAGGTTGAACTCCACTCAGATCTAGGTTTTTGGTGATCACAGGAGTGAGCTTGAAATGAGGTGCTTTCCACTCCACTCCACAAACCAACATGTTAGATCCTTGCTTGACCTTGCTGTTGTTGGATGTCATCTTCACTCAATAGGGTTTGAAACTTTCATTGGAAATTTTCTCAAATCACTTGGAAGATCTGAAGATCGCACTTTCGCAATAGCACTCAAAATTTTATGGTAAGAAATGACTTTGATTTCATGCTTTTCATTAAAATTTCACCATAAATTCTTAGTATGAAGGTAGATCAACTAACATCACATTTATAGACTGTCATCCACTACGCTTGTGTTGAACACTCAACAAAGTCTTTGTGACTCAGTAACCATAAACATCTTTATCACTCCTGACTTTTCGCGATAGAGTCTTGTGACAAAACCTCACTCGGTATAGAAGATAACTTGGTGGACACTTGAACTCGATGATTCCTTTGTATTAGGATACTAATTTGGATCATTTTTCTCTTTCAATCTAGAACTATTTTGGATGACTTCTTTGATAGCATAGTTCCAGTTTCTCTTATGTGAACTTAAGCCGAAATAATAGAGTCACCCAATCCTTGAGTGACTTGATCATTGCTATGACTTGTATCATTGGTAGACTTAGGAACCCATTGCTATCTCATTTGCTTTGAGATGTTATCAGGCTTTTCTTTTTTCTCATCTTCAATTCTATCAATAGTCATGCAGTTCTTGGCAAGATGACCAAGTTATGTACAAATGAAACATCTTTTAATAGTGTCTCTTTTCCTCAAATGATGTTTTACACAATTTATTCCAATGCATCCAAATTCTCCACAATAATGAAATATGCACTAGTGCTATAGTCCCATCCAAATATTGCTTTCACAATTTTCTCTACTAGATTCAATACCTTGGTTTTGCATTCTGATGACTTGTATTCATATTTCTTACATTTGTGACATTTGCCTTCAAATCTTGGTTTCTCTTTGCATTCATTAGCCTTATGACCATGCTGATTGCAACTGTAGCACTTTCTATTGAATTGTACTTTTCCATTGCTCTAGTATTTGTTTGATGGATGGCCTATCTTACCACAATGATTTCAAGTAGGTATTTGGTTGTTTTGAGCTCCTTGCTTGGATGGTTCTCCTTCTTCTATATATCTAATTCTTTCTTTTCCTTTTTTCTTATAGAGGTTTTGGTCATTCAATTGATTCATGTTTGCTTGGGATTTCATCATTCTTTCATTGACTTACTTCTTAGATTTTAGATCATTTTGTAATCTTTCATTGATTTTTATTTTAGATTTAAGATAACTTTTCATTCTTTCATTGATTTTCCTTTCAGGATCTAGATCATTCCTCATTATTTCATTTTCAAATCTTAGGCTCATGATTTCCTTATTTGTATTGGAGAGCTGATCAATAAAATCTGCTTGTTGAATGGATTGGTTCTGAATTTCGTTGTTCCTTCCATCTATCTCTTCTTTTATCTTTTTTTTCTATTCCATGATTTCACATAACCTTACTGACTAAATTTCTTATTCTCTTCTTAGTTTTCTTATTTCTTCTTGCAGGGAACCATTCTTCTCTAGGAGTTCTTTGATGGCTTGATTGGCTTCATCTGAATTGCTTGAATGAAGGTCTTCGATTCTTTCCTCAATGTAGAGATGATCATTCATTTGAATTGCAAGTTCTTTTCTTCTATTCAATGATTGAGAGAGTTGCTCCTTTGCTTTCTTGAGTTGGGAAATGGCCATTTCTAAATTTAGTTTCTCATTATAGCTTTGTCAAGTCTAAATATCTCCATAGCCTTGATCTTTGCTCAAGCTATTAGGCTTTCTCCTAAGAACCACAAAGCTCTGATATCAATTTTTGAAAATATTCAAGACTAAGCTAAGTTACTGAGGGGGGATGGGTGAATTAGTAACTTCTAGAACTTCAACAATTTCAACTCTTAATCAAACCATTCAATTTGCATATAATTCATCACATGTAAACTAATCTAATTGCATGCATAAGAAACTGAAAACATGAGAGCATTCATAACACTGTGACACAAGGATTTGGTGACCCAGAAACCTTCCAAATAGAAAGTAAAATTGGGGTGGAGATGATACCCACAACTTTAGTACTACAATACAAAGATAGCATGTTAAAGCTTACATTGATCACTTATGATGATCTTACCTATTAGAAGCAATAAGGACTACTAGGTCCACCTTGTGAAAGGATTTACAAACATACAATTAAGTATGCACTCGGTAAAGAGATTTAAAAAAGACTACTAGGTCTACCTTGTGAAAGGATTTAACTAATCCATCTATTAGGATGAAATAGTAGAAGATCTCTAATCTACAACTTGGTTTGCTAAATGAGATTCCTTTAAGTACTGATCACCTTTCTGTGATAGATATGATTTTGTTGCTCCTTCAACTATTGTAGCCTTTGTAATTCACTCCTAATTTTTTCTAATTTTTTTCACATTTACATCTTCACATTCTTATATAAATATGATTCGGATATGATATAATGCATTACATATATATCAATCCAATTATGCAAATTACAAAGTTAGCCACAATACAAGTTACCATGTATATTACAAAGTCAGGCCACATGAAGACACTCAGGTTCTGAAGAATGACTTGGTGAGGTTTTGATACTCGACATCCATTGTCAATGCTTGGCATAGTCATGCACTTGGTAGATGTAGAAGCTCATTCCATACTGATCACTTCCAAGTAGTCTTGAACTCAGTCTATACTAGTGACTTGGTAGATACTATGAAACTCATCGTATAAATTGAGTCTCTTGATTTACATTATATGACTCAATAGACACTATCACTTTGAGCTTGATATAAATTGAGTCTCTAGGTTAACACTAAGTAACACTGGACTGACATGACATAGACTAAAAACTTGGTGAACACTGCATAGCTTGAATTGCACTAGTAAACTCAGCATACACTAAGATGCATGGTTTACACTACTGATCTTTACTGTAATGGTGATTGCTCGATAACCTTTGAGATTAGTCCAAAGCACTTGGTAGCAACTGTAGAAATCGGTGACAACTGAAATACTTGGAAAACACTATGAACTGTATAATGAGCTCGGTAGCTATATACAATCTGAATAAGTGTGTGTCACTAATAATAAAATTTAGTGATATGTCAACAAAGATCTAGGGTTGTTTAAGTGTTTGTTTTTTCAATTGGTACATCAAGACCTTGGATAACTGATTCACTCCCCTCTAAGTTATTCTAAATATTGTAATAGTAGTAATAAGAGAAGGTGGATAACCTACAAGAGGAGTTGTGTCCAACATAGTAGGAACAATAGCTAAATCTAAAGAAGGACTCTTAGGAGAGTCACTATGCTTAGGTGTAGATGTAAGTGCAAGTTGTGTAGAAAGCATGTCAGGTAAATCAACATCAATATCAATAATCTCATGCTCACCATCTAAATTATACTCCTTATCTAAATAAATCATAACAAAATCCAAAATAAGAATATCCATATCATTAACCTCTTCAATAGACATGGATTGATGAGAAGCATTCATAGGAGCATTAGCATGAACTTGGTAGTTCTTGCAACCTTCCTGAGAATGTCAATTACACTTGCTTTTATTAGAATATTTTTGAGAAGATTGAGGAGGATAAACAACCATAGGTTCCTTACCTTTTTATGGCACAATATGTGGAACAATAGAAGGTTGAGATATAGAATAAGGAACCAAACTAGGAGGAACCAGACTACGAGGAGGGTCCACGATAGTAGGATGACCCATGCTAGGAGGGACAAGAGATGGTTGACCATTATAAGTAGAAGAATCTAAAGAGATGGGTTGAATTTGTTGGAAAAATACCATGAGGATTACTTAACTCAACAATATTTCAAAATTTATATTCTTGATACAAATGGAACATAAAGTTCAAACAAGTAAGATTAGTAGTAGGAAGAGAAGGCCAAAAGAAGCCAAGAGTAGCACAATGTTCTGGTCTAGAAGGATGATAAAGACTATGATTGGTCTTCTTAATCTCACCATCATAAGGAAATTTAATGCATTGATGAAGATGGGAAGCAATAGCTTGCATGGTTTTCAACCAAGGTAATCTAAGCTTCACTTGAAATTGATCAAAAGTAGGAGTGGAAAAAGGTACTATTCATCACTTTACCATAGAGCTCAATAGGAAAAAGATGGAACCCTATGGAGGATACAAGAAATCATTACAAGTCTAAATCCAAGTTTCTGTTGAGTCATAAAAGTCACATTTTTTCCCTTTATTATAAAAATGTTTTTCAGTGACGATGTTAACCATAGAAGTAGGATCAACAGGAAACACATAAGAAGGATATTTATATCTCTGAGTAGCAATATAAAGAGGACCATTTAGAGCCTTAAACTTATCCATATTGAAGTGAATTAGATAGTAAGGGCTTTATTATATGTACATTTTGGTTTAGGTTGATCATTAGATGTAGAAGGAATGTCTTCCTTAGGTGGAGGTAGAGGTTGAACTACATGCTCCATAACATTAATTGTGTAATCATTTTCTTGTTGTAAAGTATTATAAGAAAAATTTACTTCAAGAGGAACATAAGAAGAAGAATGTTGAACAAAAATGTTTATAGTGTGATGAGGTAAAGGATTAGTGTAGATTTGAAGATTTTGATTAGGAGGTGCTAAAAAAATTTCCCCATTATCTTGACCTTTAACAGATAAAGCATTAGCATCAATCAAATTCTAAATCTCATGTTTCAAAGAATAACAAGCTTTAGTATCATGTCGAGGTTGGCAATGAAATTGATAAAAAGCCTGAGGATTAAAATGTGGACTTGATGTAGTAGAAGGAAAACGTGGTTTGATTGGAGGAAGTGTAATGATATTAGTACTAATCAACCTAGTCATAATAGAATGCAGAGACTTAGAGAGATGAGTAAAATTATTGTTCATCCAAAAAATAGAGGAAGTTTTAGCACTCTGAGAGGCAAAAGCTACTTCATCATCTACTATATTCATGATTTTTTTGATCTTGACATAGTTGTTAGGTTTTTTGAATTTTTTAGGATTAGATGAAACATTACTCTTATCAACAGGTACATAAACCATTGGAGTAGTGCTCTCAAATTGACTCACTTGTGATTGATAATGATGAAGCACTATGTAAAGTTGTTAAAAAGAGGTCAACTCAGTAAGAAGAATCTTATCTCTAATATCGTTTTGTAGTTTTTTAATAAACATATGTTGTATATCAATATCAGGTACATGATAAGAAATATGAGCATAAGAATTCTTATATCTACTAGTAAAATCACATACTTTCTCCTTAGGACCTTGTTTACAATGCATCAAATTAGTCAAAGAAATACAAGGACCAATATTATTCTTAAATTATTTTATGAAAGCATTATAAATTTTATGAAATGAGTCAATATAATAGGGTGGAAAAGATTAATACCATTGAAAAACTTTTCCATAGAAAGTAGGAGCAAACAACTTAGTTAAAATCCTATTGTCATGAGCATAGTCACTACATAGAACTTGGAACATCATAAGATGTGTCATGAGATCACCTTTACCATTGTAAGTATCAAGGCAAGGCATATCATCTTTTAAAGGAACAATAGTATGGATAAAGTCAAAATAAAAAGGACTACCCATATCATATGTAGGAAAACTAAAATTAATTTGAGTGAAGTAAGTAAGTTGTATAGTGGAATCAACAGAAGGGGTAGATGGAATAGACAATTAAAAACACTAGGAAAAGTCTATAAATTATCTAGAATGGAAGAGACTATAGGCAGAATACTTGGAATCACAGTAGAAGGATTAGGATAAATGAAAGGAACACTATTATATAAAGGTTGTAAAGTTGGCAATGAAATAGGAGGAACATTGGTAGGAAAGGAAAGAATAGGAAGAACACTAAGAGGATTAGATGTATGAATAAAAGTATTCATAATAGGAGGAACATAAGTGGAAATGCTAGAGATAGGCATTGACACAAGAAAAATAGACTGAAGAGCAGAAACATGAGGAGATAACACTGGTTCACAAGTGACTTGATTCAAAGGTTTGACATGAGTATGGACTGAGTGAGCAACACCATGCAAAATATTAACACCATGTTTATCATTATGAATCACTTTTTTAAGAGCATTGAAAGCAAAATAGTTTCAATATTGTGATTTTCTTGTAAGAGCCCAATCATGCATTTTATCAATCTCAGTAGCAAGCTTATCAACTTATTCAGAGGGAAATCTGAAAGCCTTATTCTCATCATGAGATGAGTGAGAAGAACCATGCTCAATAGAAGGTGTGAGGTCTAACCCCGACCTGTCATAGCATGGATATTTTATTTTCATTTTGACATTCAAGACCTTGATATTTTGACAGTTATTTGAGACTTAGATCGATAGTGGATTTTCTTTATCTATTGATTTTAATACTTCAGTAATGTTTTACATTTTTATATGCACTAGGAAACTATTATTGTGTAAGAAATGTTCGAACATATATGGATGCAACTTTATGATATAATATTATCATATTTTGATGCAATGTAGAATGTTAATTTGATTCTGATGAATTCTGATCTATAGATAAATGTTAAATTAATTATGATGCTTTATGACATGCAAATAAATGGTTAGGATATATAGATAGATGTTAATTTGATAATGATGGCTTATGCCAATGCATATTTTGATATCTTAACATTTCGAATGGAATAACTGAAAAGATTAGTAAAGGAAAATCTAATTCAAATTATGCTAATATAGATATTATTGTTATTAGATACACTTATGTTGTAGATGTTTATTTGACTCCTTGGACTATTGATGCTGAATTTTGATGTGTACGAAGAGGAACCATGGAAATTTAATGGGGAAACAAGGTATAGACACATGTTTAAATGACTCTGCCAAGGTGAATCTTTGTAAGATTCTTAAACCTCATTGTGATGTGTTTACTTTGTAAATGTGAGATGTATGTGTTTAGTATGTATTCCATGTGAAGATTCTAAATGTGTCACATGTGATGTATAGTGTACTTTGTGTGTGTCACTTGAAACTCATGCTCATTATGTGAGATGACATGTTCTTTGATGATGGATCATGCGGCCACCTTATTCTAAGTTAAATGACTTAATTGTGAAATTTGATTATTGCCCTAAGATTAGAAAAGAGAACAAGGTTATCACCATGGAAAAATTTGAAAATTGATTTACTTGGCATTGGGAGGGCCATAAAGTAACTCTAGGGTGAATTTGTGCCAAAAATAAACCCTACCCATGTTAATGCTATAAGTTAGGAGGCTAATAATGACCTCTAGGGTGTCTAGTAGACCTAGGATACCCCAAGAAAATGGTATTCTTTATTGAATCCGAAAATGACAAGGATATATAGAGGCATGGCTAAATTGGAAACTCACTTGGCCACTCTCTATCTTTAGAGAAAACTAGGGTTTGAAGGAAGAAGAAGGGCTCTACTACAACTTTTCATTGACTTTTCTTGGAGTGAAGTTGGTACCTTTGATCCATGGTGTTCTTCATTTTGCATGTTGAATAGGTGTGGTATTCTTCATTTCATGATGCATTTTTGGTGTATTGCAGTTGTGTTTGTGGAACAAGATCTTGATTGAGGGTTGCATGTGAGAAGTTATGTGTGAATCTTTCCTTGAATCTTTCCTGTTTTCTTTTTATGTGTCTTGTGTAATGGGTGTGAAGAATCACTCACCCTTGGGAGGGAAGAGATGCTTGGTTGAAGGGTTTAGTTGGGATTACACATGTAGTTGAGGAACACTCCCATGTGAGAGCCCACCTTCACCCTATACTTGATTCATTTTCTTGAATCATTGTGCAAAGCCTTCTAATGGGATGTGTTGTATTTGTATTGTGTTAAATCTTGTCACATTGTTGTGAATATGCATAGTATGTGAATGTGTAGTATGAAACTATTTATGCCTTGTTTCCCCAAGCTCAGTGGGTGGCCTCCTTGAGGCCTAGGTTGGGAGGTGAGCCTCCATGGTTCCCCATTTTGTCTCCCTTGTGTAGGTATTCATTTGAAGAGCTTGAAAGCTTGGTGTTATGTAGATTATTCCTTGCATAGGAGAAGGCTCATTATTTTGTGTTGGAAATGGACAGATAAACTCCACTTGTTATGTGAAGAAATTTGTATTATAAGGGTGTAGTAATTGTTTCCAATTCAAATGTCTATAGAAAGAGAGAGATTTGAATAACGTATGTTTCAGATGGTCCTTCCATTGTATATAACTTGATATGGTCATTCCACCACCCTTGTTTATGCTTGATATTGTGTTGAAAGTAAATTTGAAAGGAACATGTAGGAGAGATTTGATGTGTTGATGTTGTCTTATCTATACTTAAATATTGGAGTGTGTTGAAGGAAAGAATTTGAGTCATGATATGTCATTAAGAATGAATTTGAACAATTATCTTCTACATATCTTTATCTCCTCTATTAAATGAGAATAATTTAGATGCTTGATGTTTAGTATTGAGATTGAATTAGTTGTAAGATATGCAATTGGTAGTAATGGATTTGTGGATAGCATAATTTATGGACTTGGGTGACATTAAAGTATTTGAATATTTGATGCAATTAAATTTTAGTTCAAATTTCTTGAGTTCCATTCTGAAATTTATTTTTTATTAGCAATATGCTAGTTTGCTTCATGTTAAATTGTATATTAGAACAGAGAATGTTAATGCATAGTGTAATAATAGACCATCTCCAATTCAATCTTAACAACCATAGAGAATGCATGGAAGGAGCTAGACAAATTAGCTAAGTTTAAATGAGACCTGTAGATGCATATTTGCATTCTAGAAAATGTATGGGCAAAGTAAAAAAAAGTCTCATTCTATTACAGTCAAATAAAATAATAGACCCTATATAAAATATTAATATCTTGGGTTGACAAGTCAGGAATAAATCCTTTCAAAAAAAAATCCTCCAATTAAATAAATGTTAGAGTTAGCCTTGTTCATGATATGACCCTATGGAAAGGATATATACATTTAATAATTAAGAAAAGAAAAATATATGTTCTATAATTTCTAACTGACCTAAAATAATAAATGAAATAAGTGTTTTATCTTAACTATTTCCTCTTACCCAAGCTTGGAGTTATTGTAAAAATTAAAATTTCAAACATGGGAAGCACTTGGACAAGTTTTTCACCTACCTAGCCGACCACCCCAAGTACCTACCACCAAGCAAGTAATAATTTAAACAAGTATAATATAATAGATCAAATATCCCCACCCCACCTAGGTGATATATGCTTTGAAAAAATTTAGGCAATCTTTGCAAGTCCTTGACAAGGAATTTGACAAGTGTCAAGAAACCCCCAACTTTCCCTAGATGCTTGATGTCCTTGAGATTAAATATGGCATTATATATACTTTTTCTGCCCATGCAATTATGCCTGGAGAAGTGCCCTTGCTTACAGCAATCATGGAACTTGGTGCAAATCAACTTCCTCCTTTCTAGGTGACCAAGAAGGTAGTTGACTTGGGGGGAAACAAAATCAATCAATTAACATAGGCTCAGACACGTTAGAATTCTCCTTTCATATACCTAGATTGGGGAATGGTTGTAAAGGAAAACAATTCACTAAGAAGCTTGCCTGCTCACCTACCCACGTATGAATAAGAAGGGAAGTGGATAAAGGGGAAACTACTTTAAAAGAAGACTTAAAAGGATTAATTTTTAAAAAGAAAATCAAATGCATCAATTACAGCCTCCTTAGAAATGGTGGTACCCCACGCCCACTTGCACAACAAATCCTTAGGCGATGGGACTTAGAGCCTTTCATTTTTTTGTGGTGGGTGTGAATAGAACCTAGGCTAATCTAATAGGAAAGACACAAGGAAATTAGATGGTATCATGTATTAGTAAGTGGGATTTATTATAATTTGATTTAGAAATCAATAAGTCATGATTTAAGTGGTTATTTCTAGTTGGTTATAGCTATAGATAAGTCAAGGGTAGTACAATTATACCATTTCTTTTGAGATATTAGATCATAGTAAAAATTGATTTGTTTATTACTTGCATAAAAATTTCATATGTAGTAGTTTTAATTTTAGTAGTAAAGAATGATATTGTTAGCAGTTAGGATAGACAATGTGTATTAAATATCGGTGTTTAAATATAATATTTATAATAATGATCAAATTATACTTATAATTAAATAATTAAATAATAATAATAATATCAATATAATGATAAACTTAGCATTTGTGGATGCAAATTATTAAATGATAAAACATATTCTCGATTCATACCTTAGGTCTCCTACTATTACAATGTCACAAAATAAGTTTCACTTGAACATTAGAATGTTTGTATTGAGTACGAAAGATTAAGAGCTCACAACCATTTCACCTACATAGTTTGGCATTAGTATCTATCAAATCAGATAACCACCTCAGGAGGAACCTAGAATCCTGATCTGAGTAAGAAAATGTCATACCCCTAACATTTTCCATTCCCTCTTGGTTCAAGGATTGATTGTGTTCTTACCATCACTCTCTTCTTTCAAAAAAAAAAATAGTTGTGTTTTTGCCTTGTAGAATTGTGGCGTGACAGAAGGATTAGGATCATGATAAACCATAGGGTCACTAAGGTTTTGAAGTAGAGGAGAAGAAAAAATTGGATAAAAAAGAGCCACAAATATACAAATTCTCCTAATGGGAATGCTATCAGTGGGACTAAAAGTAGTAAAGATCATACATCAAACAAGGAAATAAAATAATTAAGAGATCTAACCTTATGATATGAACTCCAAACCAATAGATTATAAGGAATGAAAAGATAGATGCTGAAGAAAAGATTTAACACCGAATCTAAAGTGGAAATGTCAATAGTCATGCTCACCAATAATTGTGTGCTAGGATATGTGAATCAAGGATATAAGACCTAATCTCATCACATAGCCTACCCTATATTTGTGAGTTTTTTCTATAGAAAGGGGTAGATAAGGAAGAGAATTATCCCAATTCTAGGGGACTAGGTCTAGAGAGATCAATGCTAACCAAGTGAACAAGGAGCATTATTGCTATGTAGATCTAGAAGAATAGGGGAACACTGTCCAAATATTTAAACACCCTTAATTTGTGTGTATATGATAGATATAGATATGCTAAATTGATAAAGGAGGGAAAATTAACTTGCCTTTGAAGTCTATTTTCTACTTGATGTAGTGATAAAAAAGAGAGGAAACCTTCAAATCCAAGCATGAAACTGTGTGACAAAAAAAACCCACAAATCATTTGACCATCTATCAAGGGAAAATTGGTGCATTAGAGGTATAGTGAAACCCTGATTGACTATATCTGATGTTGATTATGTTTTTGTAGTTTTGAAGAAAGCCAAAAAGGGTACTCTGATTTGTAACCTATTCGTTAATTTGATATGCACAACCTACAATAAAAAGGGGTTTTTGTTGTTGATGGGGGTTTTCCTTGACCAAACCTTAGCTTAGGAATGAATATTGAATTGAAATATTTGAAATAGCATGAATGTAAAGTAAATGTATGTATTCACCTTTCAAAGTTGAATCACTTGAATTGAATGCAATTTTTCTTAACTTCAGCAATGGATTTGGACCAAGAAGATAAAGGTGAATTGATGTAGAAGATGCACCAAAGGACCTTGAATAGATAGAAAAAGATCTTGAAGATCAACCCCTTGAATTTCTTTAGTGCTTGAATCATTGATCTTCAATGGAGGGATGCTTGAAGGATTGAAACTTGAATCTTGAAACACTAGAGCTTGTGAATTCTTCAATATTTGAGAGCAAGATGTTGTGATATGAAAATAGGAGCAAATGGAGGGGTTTCTATAGATCTCAGAATTAACTAAATCCCACAAGCTGACTATCATAGAAGTTAACGCTTGATTATCTGAAACATGGGACCCACAAAAATATTGCTAAAATAGGGCCTCATTAGGGGCATAGTGTTCCCCATATTATCCCATCAAGGGTGCAATGTACTCTTGATTTATAGGTCCACAAACCTCGAGGACAATCTAGGGACCCCAGAACAGGTCTCACAATTTAAAAATCATGTCTGGTTTTTTAGGAACCTTATTTCAGTGCTAAAAGTAGATTCCAAGTGTAAAGGTGGATAAAAAAGAAGTACCTAGGGGAAATAGATCCTACCTCGATCTTATCACAATGAAAATAGGAGCTTTAAAGAGGATCTATTAGGTTTTACCCCAATTCCACCTAGGAGAAAGGATGAAAAAGGGAAAAGGAGATGACAGAGAGAGGGGAAATGATGATCTTGCATTAAATAGGTGTTAAACCTTCATCAAAGTGGAGTGCTTCCAATTTAAGATGGTACAACTAATTCCCAGGTGTTTTTTCCCTTTACAATGTGTCCATGTTAAATATCTATGACAAATGTGTGAATGCTATTGTGTTGCAAGTTTACTTTCATTATAATTGTTTAATATTAAAACTTGATATATAATAAGTGATTATTCTTATATTCATTATAGTAAGGAACAATAAGATAATAGTTTGGTAAAAAGGGTTGCAATTTTGATTAGAGAAGTTTATGTGGTTACTGAGGTATTGATACTAAATTATTTTGAGGCCTATAGGATAAATGAATATAACTGATTCACCTCCCCCCCTCCTAGTTATCTAACATTATCTACATCATCTTTCTCCTTATTTTGCTTTTCTTCTTCAAGTGTAGCATCTAGTGCTAAATGGACTCCACTAATATAAAAATATGGTTGTTTTACTATGTTTACAAATTGTTTTCTCATCACCTTATTTTGTCTTAATAGTAGGTTCATAAAAATATACACCAACTAGTCTCTTCTTTGGTTGCATCTTCAAACTAGGATCATTGAACACTTCCAAAAGCAGTGTTTTAGTCTCAACTTCAACTTCATCATACTTTCCATCCATTAATTTAATCTATCTCATTTTTTTCCTAATTTTAGGCTTTACTTGGTCAAGAACATTACTCATCTCATCAAAAGTGATTAATGTACAAAGGTATCCTACTTTGTCTTCTCTCATATTATTATCATCTTCAATTGCCCTTAACATTTTATTATATAATTTTCTATATAGATGATTAGGGGTGCTTCCCTCTAGTTCTATCAAACTCTTTCTAAAATTTAAAAAATCATTAATTATAGATTTTTCAATCATACCTTATCTGGGCTCATCATACCTTAGATAATACTTTTGAACTTCACCAAGTTTGTCATTATGTTCAATTCTTGTAGTGGTAGCTTTAATGTCTAGTTTTCATTTCTTTCTTCCTGCCACAAGGTCAATGTAAGATTCCTCTTGTATCTCTACAACCTTTGGTCCTATCTATTGTTCTATAACTTTCTTTAGTTTCTTGCCTTTTCCAATTTTCTTTCTATTTTAATCCTTCAATCTCTTAGGGATAGAGCCTTTGACCTTTTCCTTCAGCCTTGGTACTCTCTTTCATTCAGTTTTTGTTGTTCCTCTATCTTTATTGATGGATAATATCTTTTAGATCTTATTGGTATGAAGGTATTCCTTGGCTCAACTACTTCCATAAAGGTATAATTAGTCTCAACCATAAAGCAAACAATGTCTGCATATTTCTCTAACACTGCCCTTTGAAATGTTATACATCTATTTCATTTTCATCTAACATCCTTTAATCATGCCAAAGATATTAGTTGTGATTATTTCCTTGTCTTGCATGCTATAATAATCTAAGACAAGGTCCATAGTGCAAATTTGTCATTTGTCCATGCTCTAAGGTGCATGTTTAGAAATTGGTGCATGATATGAAATAATATATACATTATCAATGACCCAAATATGAAAGGTCAATATTTTTAATGTTTGATCCTTTTTAAACTCTCAATTTATTTTTTCCTTATGATCTTAGACAAATCAAAATTCTCTCTATCAATTATCACTTTATAAGCAATATGAATGACTCCTGCTACAACTGAATTGTGTCGTGTACTTAATACATTTTGCATATAAGTAACTTGGCTATGAACCTCACATTAGTTTTCCTAATATTAGAAAATTCCATGGCTCTTTTATCCTATTTTTAATTCTTTTTTTTTTTCAACTATTGGAAACTACAATTGGAACAATTGTTGTGCTCTCATTGATGTCAAATCTATTGGTGGAACAATTTTCTATCTAATCTAAATGTCATATCTATTTGATTGATGAAGAGGATTTGAGAAGTTGTTCATAAAAAAGGTATCTATAGGAAAGGTTGAGGCATGAATAGGAAAATTCAAATGCACTTTTGATTAGTTAGAGTTTGACAACACAAAGTGATTGTTTAAATCATGTTGATAGAGGAGAAGACAATAATGTTCAAGTCTAAAAAGTTTGAGAAAAGATAGATCACTTGTGTAGGCTTGATCTAGT
This sequence comes from Cupressus sempervirens, assembly GCA_028749045.1. Classification (NCBI taxonomy): domain Eukaryota; kingdom Viridiplantae; phylum Streptophyta; class Pinopsida; order Cupressales; family Cupressaceae; genus Cupressus; species Cupressus sempervirens. The sequence goes on from CM053793.1 coordinate 790,192,936, forward strand.
AATAGAGTAAAAAGCTAAGGAATTTTTATGAACATACCAAGTGATGCTAGTGTCAATCGAGCCATAGTAAGAGTCGAGAAAATTTAGTGTTGACTGAGCATGAGTATCAACTGAGTGACAGTGTTGATGCCAAGCATCATAATTTCCAGTTGACTAAGTTGATTTCTTGGGATATGGAAAATGTGTTGAAGATTAGGATCAATGAGTTGGATCATTTAATTTTAGGAGAGGATTAGGTAAATGATCTAAGTGATGAATTCAAGGAGAAGTATCTAGAAAAGAAGAGATAAATAGAAAGGCAATTAGATACATTGTATATGATGGATCAAATCATGAACCCTAAGATCTATGATGTTGATTAAGTGGCAAAAGATCATAACTATCTATTTAAGTAGGTACATAGGTGAACTTTCTTAGTAGGAGTGTGTAGAGTGCAAAGAAGTTGTGTGCATGTGAAGGATTTCCAGAGAGTTGGAGATGGTACTAATGTTGTTGACTGGTGAATCTAAGAAGAAGGCTTAATTGAGTTGAGAAGAAGTGAAGGGTGATTACTTGAAGGGTTTCTAAGAAAATATGAGATTGAGATGAAAATGGAGGCTAAAAAATCAATAAGTATTAGGAGTTGAACATAGATATGAGCATGCAAATTGAGTTTTACTTAGAAGATCAAGCTTGTTGTTACTTTCTAACCATTATGAATAGTATTTGAAATCCTTTAATCAAGGTTGACCTACTAGTCATAAGGACTTAATAGTCTATGTAAATCCTTTAATTGAGTGATATTCTAACAAAATTTTCTAAATTCCTCTAGCAAGACCACTCCTAATAGGGTGATTAAATCCTTTAACAAGGTCACATTTAACAGTGTTTATTGTAACCTTTAATAGTGTTGTCTCTTAATAGAGCTCACTTTAGAAGAGTGAAAATTAATAACATGTTGCTAATGGTTTTTCTCAAATTGGGTTTCCACATTAAATCCTAATGTCAAACTTGTGTGGATATTATTATGATGCTTTATTGGTTTAATTTTACATTATTGAAGTTTGTTATTTAAGAAGAGTGGACAATTAGGTAATGTTGCAAATAGTTTACAGTAGAGACCAAAAAATGGAATGATAAGATCTAAAATTATTCTAGGGTTTGATTGTTCAATTGTTTATATTCAAAATATAACCCCTCCCCCTCTCTTAGTTATTCAAAATATTCTAATAATTGGTATAAGAGCATTGGTGATTGTAGAGAGAAGTTTGAAGGTACTGCAAGCTAAAGATCATGGCATACAAGAGAGAGGTACCAAAGTTGAACAAAGAAAATTTTCCTGGATGGAAAAAGTTGATGAGGCTACATATAGCTAGTATTGGTGGTGTTATATTGGATTTTTTATAATGTGCTTATGTTGACATAAAAAAACCACTTTGACTAGTCAACAACTAAAAGAAAAGCAAGAACATGATTAGTCAATGTTGGAGATTTCTTTTTCCCTAATCTATGTTGAGTTTGATGATGTAAAGGAATGCAAGAATTCAAAGAAAATGTGGGATAAAGTAAAGGTCATCTATGGAGGAGATGATAATGTCTTGAGAGCCAAATTAGAAAGTCTAAGAGGTAAGTTTGACAAAATGAGAATGACAAAAGGGGAGAACATAGTACAATATTGCACAAGAATCAAAGAAGTTGGAAATACTATTAGAGGAGCTAAAGGAAATATTGAATATGAAACAATAGTAAAAAAGGCATTAATAACTCTACTTCATATTTATGTTATTAGGATTTCTACAATACAAGAACTAAGGTGTACTCCAGGTAATGACCTAACTCTGGAAGGTGTGATTGGTAGGCTTATTGATTTTGAGTTGTCAAATTTTGATAATTACACTCATGCTACTATTAAATTTTATTTTAAATCACAACTGGTTCTTAACAAGAAAGGAAAGAGAAAACATGTGAAAAATAGCACTAATACTTTTGATGATGAAATTGATGAACTTTAGGCACTGATAGCTGGGATATTTGGAAGAGGCAAAGGAAAATACAAAGGTAAACTTCCCATAATATGTTTTTCATAAAAAAGTTGGTCATATTGCTGCAAGGTTTCCTAACAAAGAGGAGAAGGATAAATGAAAAGAGAGAAAGTACAAAGGAAGAAGAGATGACTAAGACTTCAAGAAGAACAAGGACTACACAAACAAAGGTAAGAAATTTTGTGATATTGTTCAAGAAGAACTGATACTAAATCTAAAATTAATGATGAAGAGGTAGTCTATCTTGCAATGAAATAATATTCTGATGAAGATGAGAAAAGTGATTTAATCTCCTGTGTAAAAAAAAGTAATAGATGGATAATTGATAGTGGTTTCTCTAATCACATGAATCATGATAGAATTAAATTTTAGGACATTATAGACTATACAAGGGTGGTTGTCTTAAGTTTGGTAATGATATTCCATGTCTTGTGAAAGGTAAAGGTAAAAATCAACTAACTAATAAAATTAAATGTGACAATGTTTATTGGGTTGAAGGACTTAACTATAATATGTTGAGTATTTCATAGTTCAACAAATTAGGTTACAGAGTTGAATTCAACCAGAAAATGGCCATAATATTTGATGTTGATGACAAACTAATTGGAAATGGTGATCAGATAAGAGGTAACTTGTTCTACCTAGATTTATCTAATAAATGATGTCGAGTCACAAATAGAGGAATCTAAACATCAGGAAGGGAATGTTGAGCATGCAAAACCTGAACCAGAACTTGAATAAGAAAGAGAAAACAAGATTGAAATTGTTTTCTAAGATGAACTTATCAAAGAACAAAGAAGGAAAGAGCCTGCATTAGCAAAATATGTGAGAAGATATCATGCACCTAAATAAATCATTGGAGATAAAGAGTCAGGTGTTTTGACAAGAAAAATACTAAGAAGTGATACATGCTTATTTTGTGATATTGAGCCCAAATAAGTGAAAGATACGTTGGAAAATGAAGATTGGATATAATATATGAATGAATAAATTGAATGATTAAAAAGAACAAAACAAGGTCTCTAGTACCCATACCTAAAGACCAAAATATTATTGGAACAAAGTGGGTATTCAAGAACAAGTTGAATGGGAAAGGTGAAGTCACAAGAAATAAAGATAGATTGGTATGCAAAGGATATGCACTAGAGGAAGGTGTTGACTACGGGAAACATTTTTTGATCTAGCAAGATTAGGTGTAAGAAAATTGCTCACAAATTCTCCTTATAAAGAATTCTAGGCATATCAAATGGATGTCAAATCTGCATTTCTAAATGAGATATTGGACAAAGAAGTATATGTAGATCATCCTAAAGGATTTGTGGACTCTAACAAGAAGAATATAGTATGCAAGTTGTACAAATCTTTAAATGGTTTGGAACAAGCCCCTAGAGTATGGTATGAAAGACTGTATAATTATTTGGTAAATATTGGTTTCACAAGGACAAATGATAATAACAATCTATATTTGAAGACTAGAAATAACAATGAGGTATAGATATATGAGATTTTTTTTTATGATATCACATTTGGAGGAAAAGAAGCATTATGAAAATATTTTGCTATGAAATGAAGAAGGAATTTGAAATGTCAATGTTTTGTGAGATCAAATTATTTGTTGGTTTACAAGTATATCAAATGAAGCAAGGTATCCTCATTACTTAGTCCAAATATATCAAGGAGATACTAAATTTTTTTGGGAGGGAATATTCCAAACCAATAGGTACACATATGGTCACTAGACACAAACTATCTAAGAATGATAATTCTACTGATGTGAACCAAACAAAATAAAAATCAATGATTAGGAAACTGCAATATGTTGTTCATAGCAAATTAGATATTGCATTAGCTATTGGGATAGCTGCTAGATTTTCAAAAAGTCCTAAGGACAATCATATGATGGCAATAAAGACAATATTGAGATATCTAAAAGGAACATAAGACTGTGGATTGTATTACAAGAGGAATGATAAGTTTGAACTAAAGGTAATTCACTAATTTTGATTGGGTAGGAAATGCTTATGATAGGAAAAGCACAAGTGGTGGTGCATTTTTTCTAGAAAGAGACTAATTTCATGGACAATCAAGAAGCAAAACTACATTTCCCTATCAACAATTGAGGCTGAGTATGTGGCAACATCAGTAAATTATTTGAATATTGTTTGGATCAAATATTTATTGAAAGGTATGAAGGAAGAGATTACTAGTACAATGGTTATCTATTATGATAACACAAGTTATATTAATAAATCAAAGAACCCTATTATGCACACAAAGACAAAGCACATCGCTATCAAGTATAATTACTTAATAGAACTAGTTCAAGACAAAGAAATGAAATTGGAATATGTGAACATAAAAGAGAAAATTGCTAACATATTCACTAAATCTTTACTTAAGGATGCTCATGAATATCTTAGAGGTAAATTGGTGGTGATTCCTCTAGACAAATCTACTTAAGCTACAAAGAAACATTGCATCCATTGTGTTGATCAAGCTATCTTATGCATTGATGCAGATAGTTCTACTTTAGGAGTTTCCTAAGACAGTAGGGAAGAAGAAGAACAATATAATAGACCGGCCATATAAAGATGAAAAATGAAGAATTCACACCTGTAATGAAATTATATACATAATTAAGATGTTTAAGCCAGAGATAGTATCTTTGGCATTATTGTCAAACAGGGAGAGATTGCATAAAATATTACATATATTAAACAGGGAGAAATTATCTTCAAAGTGGGGAATATTATTCATGAGAGCTAATAGAACTATGAATCAAGTGAGAGAGAATATCCTAGAGGAAGAAATTGGATGCTAGTAGAAACATGCTAAGTAAGATTGAGTGATTACTTAGAGGGAGTTCTTAAAATTTTAAGAGGTGTTACTAGATTAGAGATATGCATCATAATGAAACTAAGGATATTAGTAAAATATTTGATACATTGAACATGTTACTTGTGTTGAAAATAGATTGATACAAGTATGATAAATGCGTTTTAATCATTGTTTTGTCATTGATGTCAAACCTACTGCTTGTTGATAAGACAATTGCTTATATGATTTAAGTACTAACATTTGTTGATTGATGAATAGTATTTGATCAAATAGGGTAACAATAACACCTAGAGGAAAGGTTGAGTTATGATATGCAAAAAGAGTACAAGGATTAGTTAAGATATTGATATTATAGTGCATTGCTAATCTACTTAAGGTTGTAAAGGTTGGTTACATTGATTAAGTTTAGAAGAACAAGTTAAACAAAGTTTTTATGCCAAGCTTAAACATTTTGTACAATAGGTGCAGAGCAAAGTTAGTGCAAGCCAAGCATAAAATTAGTTAGAGCCGAGCAATGTCAATTTTAGTGTAAGTCAAGTGAAACAGAGTAAGTCAAGTAAAATTTAGCTGATGTTGAGCACTAGTAAACTTTAGCTTGTGCTGAGTGATTTGATAGAGGATGTTGAGCAACGTAGTATGTGTTGAGCATCAGAAGCCAATTAATGTTGAGTTTCAACGTTATGAGAAAGATTGAGAATTTGATGAATTTGAGCTAACAAGTTTGATTTATTGAATTGTGTGAATCATGTGGAAGATAAATATTGATGAGTTGGTGGCATAGAACTCATGGTGAACCATTTTTGAGGCAAATTTAAGGTGAATTGAAGAAGAAATTTCTAGAAGGGAATGAAATGAAATGATGGGTAGATTCATTGAATCCTACCTAATCTAACCTAACCCTAAAATGGATGATGGAGGATGAATGAAAAAAGATCTTAATTCTCTATTTATAGAGATGGCTGGTCAAAAACAAAGGTTGTCATGTGCGAGAACCAAAGGAAGACAAGGAGCTTAGGGTATTGCTTCATTCAGTGACCTAAGAGAAGAGACTACATTGGCAAGTAAAGAAATAAAGGCTTAAGGGTATGGATTCTTGAAGGGTGAACAGGCTATCAAAGCTGAAGTATGTGAAAGCCAAGAATAATGAAGGACTAAAACAAAGATCTATAGTCTACAAGTGTGTTGTAAGTTGTTATCAAATCAAGCCTTACTTTTAATTTCTAATCATTGTATCAATCTAGGGTAAATCCTTTGGATTAAGGTTGACCTAATAGTCATTTGTAAATCCTTTAATCAACTGACATTCCAAGTGAATGATCTAAAGTCCTCTAACAAGGCTTGCTCCTAATAGAGGGATTGAAATCCTTTAACCATGTTACATTGAATAGTGTGCATTGTAACCTTTAATAGGGTTGGTCTTTCATAGGGCATCACTTCAAAAGAGTGAGAATGAGCAGCATGTTACTCGTAGTTTTTTCCAAAATGGGTTACCACATTAAATAATTGTGACAAATGTGTTATTATATCTATTATGTTTCATGTTTACATTTTTGCAAAGTTGATTTGACAGTAACCTACAAGTTTAAGTGATTGCATAATCTAATGGATACCTACATGATGAAAATGTTTTATGGATATGGTTTCACTAAGCTATGAAAAGTTTTAACCGTACATCTAGATCTTGGATAACTAATTCACCCACCCCACCCCCCGCCTACCCCTTGAGTTATTCTAAGGAATTCCAACAATTGGTATAAGAGCCATCTACTTTAGAGGACTAGTTTGATGGGACTAGAAGCAATAAGATCAAGATGTGAAAAAGAGAGGTACCCAAGATAACTTTCCTACATGAAAATTCTGATGAAGCTACACCTAGGAGGTCTCGTAGATCATGCAGAATCTACCATTACTATTGAGCATGTTGATCCTACTAGAGTCTTAACTACTAAATATTTGAAAAAAGAAGAAAAAATGCAACCAGGCAATGTTGGAGATTACCTCTGCCCTAAGCTATGTCAAGTTTGATGATGTTAAAGGTTGCATCAATGCAAAGAAAATGTGGGATGCTCAACACACTATCTATGGAGGTTAAAAAAATGGTCTAAGAGCCAAAGTTGAAAGTCTTAGAGGTAAGTTCGATGATAAGGTGAGAATATTGCTCAATATTTCTCTAGGATAAAAGGTGTTGTTAATATAGTAAGAGGAGCTACTGGTATAATAGATGATGATATTGTACTAAGAAAATTTTTGAGAACACTTCTGTCCATCTATGCTATTAGAGTTTCTACAATACAAGAACTAAGATGTATGCCAGGGAATGATCTAAATCTTGAAGGTCTAGAAGGTAGGCTCACTACTTTTGAGCTATCTAATTTTGATAATTACAAACCTATCAATGTTGAATCTGCTTTCAAAGCTAAGCTGTCATTGAAGGAACCTAATGATAGATGGATCATTGATAGTGGGTGTTCACATCACATGACTGGAGATAAAAGTAAGTTCATTACCTTGAATTATTATGATGTAAATAATGTAATGTTTGGTAATGATGGACCCTATTTGATAAAAGGAATAGGTTCTATCAAACTCATAGAAAAGATTTTATGTGACAGTGATTACTATTTTGAAGGACTTAACTATAATTTGTTGAGTGTGTCACAATTGAATAATTCAAGTTGTAAGGTTGAGTTTGAAAAAAAGATTGCTAAGATATATGATTCTAATGGAAAACTAATTGAAAAAGGTGATAAAACTAGAGGTAATATATTATACCTTGATATAGAGGATGCTACTTGTTTAATTGTAGAAGTTGATGATGTGTGACTATGCACAAGAATTTTGATAACTTGGTTAGTATTAGTAACATGAAAAGTGTCAGAGGTTTGCTTAAGTTGAAGAAGCCTATAAATATAATTTGTAAACAATGTTAGTTAGGAAAAATGAAAAAGTCAAGTTCTAAGAGTAAGACTCATACCTCTAAAGGAATATTAGAGATTGTTCATACTGACTTGTGTTGACCAATTGAAGTGCAAAGCTACAAAGGAGATAAGTACATTATGCTAATTGTTGATGATTATTCTAGAATGATGACTGTTATGTTTCTAAAATAGAAATTTGATACTTTCCAAATATTTAAGTGGTACTTAGCAAGAGTTGAGAAAGAAATGGGTAAAGGTTTGAAATGTTTGAGATTTGATAGAGGAGGAGAATTTACATCAGATGAGTTTGAGATGTTTTGCAATGACAGAAGAATCATAAGATGAACATCTTCTTCTAGGACCCCTCCACAAAATGGAATTACTAAAAGGATGAGCATATTTGTAAATGATTGTGCTAGGACACTCATGACAGAGAAAAATGTTGCATTGAAATACTGAGTAAGTATAGCTGTCTATACCTTGAACTATGTGCATGTCAAGAAAGGTACTCATTCTATACCTTTTGAGCTATGGTATAGATACTCATCCAATGTAAAATATTTTAATGTATTTGGAAGCAAGTGTTATATCCTCAAAGATTTGAGGAATGGTAAACTAGATGCAAAAAGTGAAGAAGGTATATTCTTTGGTTATTCCACAAGAAGTAAAGCTTATAAGTGTTTAAATACTAACAGTAACAAAGTTGTGAAAAGTGCGAATGTCAAATTTGATGAATATAAAGAAGTATATGAGGCTGAACCTATGAAGGAACCAAAAGAATAAAAATATTTTGCAAGGTATGCCTGCTGATGAAGATGATGTAAATCAAGTTGCAAACCAACATCAAGTTTCAGTGACTACCGAGTCACATACTGTGAATGTTGAATTGTATTTAGGAACCAAGCTACATTCAAGTGCCAAGTCACAAAATGAAGTTGAAGCACATTTGGATCCTAAGATTAGTGTACATGAAAGAGATGCTGAACTACCTAAAAAAGATGTACATAGTGATTCAGAAGTTGAGAGACCAAATGAAAAAACTAGAGTTGACCCAAGATTGTCCAAGTAAATCAAGAGACATCACCCTACTACAAAAATCATTGGAGATAAAGATGCTAGACCAATGACAAGGAACAAGTTGAGAAATGATACATGTTTATTAAGCATGTAAAAACCCAAAACACTAAAAGATGCCTTAGAGGATGTAGACTAGAGTATAGCCATGGACTAAAAGATTGAACAAGATGAGAAAAATAACACATGGACTCTATTTCCTAAGAAGGAAAAAATGTGATTGGTATCAAGTTGGCATACAGAAACAAGTTAGATGAAAATAGTGAAGTCACAAGGAACAAGGAAAGATTAGTTTGTAAAGGATATGCACAAAAAGAATGGATTGACAATGGAGAAACATTTGCCCCTATTGCAAGACCAGAAGGAGTAAGCACTTTGCTTGCTTACTTTGCATACAAAGGTTTCAAAGTTTATCAAATTGATGTTAAGTCTACATTTCTGAATGGTATATTAGAGGAAGAGGTTTATGTAGAACAACCAAAAGGATTTGTTGATGCTAACAACAAAAACATGGTATGTAGACTACACAAAGCTTTATATGGTTTGAAGCAAGCACCAAGAGTTTGGTATGAAAGGATTCATACTTATCTTGTGAAGATTGGATTTGAAAGGATTGATGATAACATCAATCTGTACTTGAAGACAGAGAAAGAAAAAGGCATTTTTTAATCTGAATTTTTTGTTGATGATATCATATTTGGAGGTCATGATACTTTATGTAAGGCTTTTGCAAATGAAATGAAGAAAGAAGTTGTGATGTCAATTTTTGGAGAGATCAAGTTCTTTGTGGGTTTGCAAGTACATCAGATGAAATATGGTATATACACCACTCATTCAAAGTATGTTAAGGAGATATTGAAAACTTTTGGATCGGAGGATTGTAAGCTAGTAAGTACACCTATAGTGACAATACATAAATTGTCACAGAATGATGATTCAGTTGACGTGAATCAAACATTATACAAGTCTATGATTGGAAAATTACAATATGTAGTACATAGCAAACCTGATATTACATTATCAATAGGGATAGTTACAAGATTCTCTATTAATCCCAGGAATAATCATTTGATATCCATAAAGAGAATAATGAGATATCTAAAAGGAACATAGGACTATGGTCTATACTACAAGAAAAATGAGAGATTTAAATTTGAGAGCCTACACTAATTTTGATTGGGCTAGAAATATTGATGATAGAAAAAGCACCAATGGAGAAGCATTTTTCTTAGGCAAAAGGTTGGTTACATGGACTATCAAGAAACAAAACTATATTTCTCAATCTACTGTTGAAGCTGAATATGTTTTTGTTGTAGTAACTTGTACAAACATTGTATGAATCAAAAAACTACTTAAAGGTATGAAGGAGCAAATTACTAAACTTGTGATACTTTATTTTGATAATACACATGCTATAAATATATCAAAGAATCTTCTGATGCATACAAAGACTAATAATTGTGATCAAGTATCATTACTTGAGAGACTTAGTTCAAGATAAAGAGGTGAAGATGGAATATGTTAACACAAAAGAGAAAATAGTTGATATCTTCACAAAAGCATTACCTAAGGATGCTCATGAGTATCTAAGAGGTAAAATAACGGTGATACCCCTATCAAAGGCTATCTAAGAAGCATGAGGAGTGCCCCACATCAAACAAGTTGATTGGTATATGTTACACATTGATGCAATGGATCTTACTTTAGGAGCTGCCTAAAGTAATCAAAAAGCAAAAATTAAAAATCAGTCACAAGAAAGGTGACAAAAAGAGAAACTAAAAATGTTCATAGCTGCATATGAAGATGACAAGTCTTTGGCATTTTGTCAAAGAGGGAGATTAGCTAGAAATCTTGATCTGCCTAACCCTACTAAGGGAGAAATCCTAACTGCTAAGGGAGATAGAGTATCGAGGGAAGAGTACCAAGTGAGCAAGATATAAAGAGGGAGAAATCCAGATGGAAGATATAGATAAAAGAAACATGGAATATCTACTCAAAAGGACAAAGTGTACCTACTGATTACATCTGCCTAGTAAGAGGGAGATAATGTTGAGGGAGATATAAGAAGTGATCAAGAGGGAGTCATAAGGATGAGTGGATTGATTGACTGTTGATCATAATAGAATTTCATAACCTATTTAGAAGATGAAAGTTGCTGATAGAGCAAGAAATTTCAATACAAGGAATTATTTTCTTTTTGGTATTCTTTTGGTCATACTAATTAAGTCTAGCCAGTTTGGTTTGCCATCAATGCCAAAGAGGGAGATTGTTGAAAATTGATTGATACAAGTATGATAAATGTGCTTCAATAATTGTTTTATCATTGATGTCAAACCTGCTACTTATTGGTAAGACAATTACTTATCTTATTTAAGTACTATCATTTGTTTAATTGATGAAGAGGATTCAATAACATGAGGTAACAATAGCACCTAGAGGAAAGGTTGAGTACGAGGATCAGTTAATATAGTGATATTATAGTGCATTGATAATCTACTTAAGGTTGCAAAGGTTGGTTACATTGATTAAGTTCAGAAGAGAAATTTAAACAAAGTTTATTTTCCAATCTTAAACATTTTGCATAGTAGGTGTTGAGCAAAGTTAGTGCAAGCCAAGCAGAAAATTAGTTGGAGCCAAGCAAAGTCAATTTCAATGTAAGACGAGTAAAATAGTGTAAGTTGAGTAAAGTTTAGTTGATTCCAAGCACTAGTAAACTTTAGCTCATGCCAAGTGATTTGATAGAGGATGCTTAGAAATGTAGTATGTGCCGAGCATCAGAAGCTAGTTAATTTTGAATGTCAACATTATGAGAAAAATTGAGAATTTGATGAATTTGAGCTAACAAGTTTGATTTCTTGAATTGTGTGAACTATGTAGAAGATAAAATTGATGAGCTGGTGGCACAAAATTCATGGCTAACCATTTTAAAGAAAAATTCAAAGAGAATTGAAGGAGAAGTTTCTAGAAGGGAATGAAATTAAGTGATGGGTAGATTCATTGAATCCTACCTAATCTAACCTAACCTTGAAATGGATGATGGAGGATGAATGACAAAATATCTTTATTCTCTATTTACAGAGATAGCTAGTCAGAAGCAAAGGTTATCATGTGTGAGAACCTAAGGAAGACAAGGAGTCTAGGGTATTGTTTCATTCAGTGAACTAAGAGAAGAGACTACATTGGCAAGCAAAGAAAAGAAGGCTTAAGGGTATGGATGCTTGAAGGGTGAACAAGCTACCAAAGTTGAAGTGTGTGAAAGCCAAGTAGAATGTAGGACTAAAACATAGATCACTAATTTATAAGTGTGTTGTAAGTTATCAAATCAAGCCTTACTGTTACTTTCTAATAATTGTATCAATCTAGGGTAAATCCTTTGGATTAAGGTTGACCTAACAGTCATTTGTAAATCCTTTAACCAGGTTACATTCCAAGTGAATGATCTAAAGTCTTCTAACAAGGTTCACTCCTAATAAGATAATTAAAATCCTTTAACCATGTCACACTTAACATTGTGCATTGTAACCTTTAATAGGGTTGGCCTTTCATAGGGCATCACTTTAGAAGAGTGAGAATGAGTAACATGTTACTAGTGGTTTTTCCCAAATTGGGTTTCTATGTTAAATCATTATGTCAAATGTGTTATTGAATCTGTTATGTTTCATGTTTACATTTCTGCAAAGTTGATTTGATAGTAACCTACAAGTTTAAGTTATTGCATAATCTAATGGATGCATGCATGATGAAAATGTTTTATGGATATGGGTTCACTAAGCTGTGAAAAGTTTTAATTGTACATCTGGACCTTGGATAATTGATTCACACCCCTTATAAGTTGTTCTATATAATTCCAACAACTTCAAGTCTATACAAATTTTGGATTGTATGGTAGCCTAAAGTATTCTACAACTTTTTTGTTGAGGTGTTTCCATCAATAGGAAAGAGGAAGATCATTGAGAACTACAATTGGAATAATTGTTGTGTTGTCATTGATGTCAAATCTATTGGTGAGATAGTTTTTTGTTTGATATAAATGTCATATCTATTTGATTGATGAAGAGGATTTGAGAAGTTTTTTGTAACCAAAGCATCTAGAGGAAATGTTGAGTTATGAAGAGGAGACTACAAATGGAAATTTGATAAGTTATAGTTTGACAAGACAAAGTGATTATTTAAATCATGTTGATAGAGGAGAAGCCAACAATGTTCAAGTCTTGAAAGTGTGAGAAAATGTAGATCACTTGTTTGGCTTAACTGAGCAATAGACTAAAGACTAAGGAATTTTGATGAACATGCCGAGTGATTCTACTATTAACTAAGCCATAGTAAGTGACAGAAAAATTCAGTGTTGACTGTGCATCAGTATCAACCAAGTGATAGTGTTGATGATGAGAATGAATGTTTAGAGAAACTGAGCAACTCAGTGATGATTGATTGTTAGAACTTAGTGTTGGTTGAGGAACAACATTTCAACTATTTGCAAGGAATCATAATTTCCAGCTGACTAAGTTGATTTCTTGGGAAATGGATAACGTGTTGAAGATTAGGATCAATGAGTTGGATCATTTAATTTTAGGAGAGGATTATATACATGATCTAAGTTATAAATTCAAGAAGAAGTTTCTAGAAAATAAGAGATAAACATAATGATAGTTAGATACATTGTATCTAATGGATTGAATCATAAACCCTAAGATCTACATTGTTGATAAGTGCTAAAAGATCAGAACTACCTATTTAAGGAGGTATAGAGGTGAACTTTCTGAGTAGGAGAGTGTAGAGCACAGAGAAGTTGTGCATGTGAGGAGTTCCAGAGAGTTGGAGCTATTACTGATGTTGTTGATTGTTGAATCCAAGTAGAAGAATTTATTTAGTTGAGAAGAAGTGTAGAGTGAATTGTTGAAGGATTGCCAATCAAATGAAAGATTGAGATGACAATGGAGGCCAAACTGTGAATCAATATTAAGAGCTTAACAAAGATCTGAACATGCAAACTGAGTTGTACTTAACATATCAAAATTATTGTTACTTTCTAACCATTATGAGCACTATTTGAATTTTTTTAATCAAGGCTGACCTAACAAGCATGAGAACTTAACAGTCTATGTAAATCCTTTAACCAGGTGAAATTCTAATGGAATGTTCTAAATTCCTCTAGTAAGGCCACTCCTAAGAAGGTGATTAAATCTTCAAAAAGGTCACATTTAACCGTATGTATTGTCACCTTCAACAGGGTTGGCTCTTAATAGGGCTCACTTCAAAAGAGTGAAAATTGGTGACATGTTGCTGGTGGTTTTTCCCAAATAGGGTTTCTATGTTAAATCCTAGTGTCAAACTTGTGTGAATTCTATTATGATTCTTTATTGATTTAAGTTTATATTATGCAAGTCTATTATTTTAAGAATGGTGGTCAACTAGCTAATCTTGCAAATAGTTTACAATAGAGAGCGAGCAATGCAATGATAAATTCTAAAATTGTTTTAGTGTTTGATTGTTCAATTGGTACATCTAGACCTTGGATAACTGATTTATCCCCCACCTCCCCTTAGTTATTCTAAATGTTCTAACAAACTTCCTTCTTTATAAGATTAGTTTCCACTAGAATTGTACCACCATTGTTCAATATGTTCAGTAGGCATATTAATTCCATAGTTATCAAAGTAGGTTATTCACCAATCCAAAAGATATAATCTTGAATCCTACTTAGAATAATTCTTATCCACTATTTCTCATCAAAATCTTTATGATCAATATATTTTAGACTTTTTGTGTTTTCTAAGTGGGTAAACATAGGTTTCAAAGTCTTATCATCCTTATAGATTTTATCAAAACCAAAACCTATATCTCAAACTCTAATTTACTCAATCTTGCAATGTATGTAGGCTCTGATGTCCTCTACATGTAAGACACATTTAGGAGTTTGTGGACATGTGCCTAGAGGGTCATCTCCCATAGATATGAAATGGTTCTTAAATTGATAATGTGGCCTATCCTTAATATAATGTAGTTGTTTCTTATCCATGGGTTACTAACTTCTCAAACAACTATAATTGAAACATTAAGATTACTTTACAATGTGTTAAATACCATTATACAATATCACTAGGGCATCGAACACAATCACTACAAACTCCTTCAAATATCCTTGCAAACACACTTCAAACTCTTCACTTGATCTTTTTACTTGAATAGTGAAGAATGAATCCAATTGTGCCCTTAAATTCTTGTAAAATCACTATCATTAATCACAATATGTAAAAGTACAAAAAAATGAAAAAAAAATTATAGTTTATTGCAAAATATTTAGCAGTCTTTGATTTCTTTGAATTAGCATTTGTGAACTAAGATTCAAGACTTGGAATGCTTGGCATACCTAAAACCAACTTCACATACCTTAATTCTTCCATTCACGGGTCTAAAAATTTACTGGTAAGGTTTTCTCCTTTTAAGCTATAAACAGATTAGTTATGTTAAAGTAGAAGGTTTAGTTCTAAGCACTTCGTCTACCTTATTCTATGTTCAATCATGTAACTTTTCCTTCCACACATTCATGTTCACCATACTTCCCTCTCTTAAAAAGATCTTATTAATGCTACCATAGCGTGTTCTATTTGCATTATCATTTCTTATTCCACTATTGTTGTTCCTTCTCACATTAGGTGTTCTGATAGTGTTCATGAATCGATTAAATCTATAAAATCAAACTATGTATCTGAAATTATTAAAAATGTGACATGTAATGACTGAATTCCCATACCTTGGTCCAAACTGATAAATCTACAATCTTTAGAAATATATCCAAATCTATTATATTTATAACACATAACTCCATTACTAGTGACATTTTTCATTCCCAAATGTCTACTAGGTATCATATTAGTTCTTTCATTTGTTCTCATACTATATATTTGATTAAGATTCTTGCATTCATGTGAATTGTTTCCATAAAGAAAGCAATTGAAACAATATCCACTAAAGGGTTTAGTACCCAAGTTACCTATGTAATCCTTCTTCATATGTCCATAATTTTTGTATGCATGAAAACTTCCTTTGAATGGTTTCCTCTATTTTTTAGGTTGCTCACCTTACTTTGATTGATGTAATTTGATGATTGATTTGGTTCCTATTCATGTTCAGGTTCAATTATTATCTCTGATCCTTTAGATGATTCACCTTAAATGTAATCAATACTTGTTATATCACCTTTACCTTTTTGTGTCATTGACTTCTCATTAAGTTTATTCATGCTTGCATATAACCTCTCAAGGTGTTTGTGGGTTTGAAAAATTTATCCCTTCACAATGCTATTATGCTTCTCAAGTTCTTTGAATTTCACTTTTGTATCTTCAAGTTGATATTTTATCTTGGTAAGTTGTGACTTTAGATTTGTAACCTTAATCTTTAGATCCACTTCATCTTTTCTCTCATCTGACATCATACTCATCTTTACTTTGTAATATCAAGTTCATGCTTCAAATTTGATTCTCTTTCTTTATCTTGATAAATGAATTTGATTCCTTGACTTGATCAATTAACTCTTTCCTCTTATATCTTAATTTTTTAATTTGATCTTTGAACTTCTTGATGAAATCTTCTGCATCTCTAAGCTTATTCTTTAATCTACTTCTTTTATCATTATCTTGATCTAGTTTCTCAAGAGTTGTTTCATAGTTTCTTTGTATATCTTCTGAATCCATAGTGATCTCCCTCAAGTTGTTAGACTTCTTCTATGTAACTAAGCTCTAATAGAAATAGGGAATACTAGTTGGGGGGGGTGGGTGTGAATCAATATTCCAACACTTTTTCCACAAATATGGATATTAGTAATTAACCTTAAACATGCATGAACAAATAAACTAATTAGAAATAACAAGCATCCCAAATTAAAACTCATAATACCATTTTTTTTAAAGTAGGGAAAACCCTGGTGGGGATGGTACCCAAAAAATGATCCACTAATAAAATGTAGCTTGTAAAAGTTTTTGACACTATTAGGAGTCAATTACTATTGGAAACAGAAAGGAGTAACTGAGAGGGGAGGGGAAAATAAATTACCACAAAAAAAAATCCAAAAGTCCCTTTAAGATGTCAACACAATATAAAACCAATAACTTGTAACTTAGTTAATAATAAATATATTATTGTCACTCGGTTAGCATTGAACATGCAGATCTTAAGATATTTAAATGTTATTAACCATACTTAACTTAGTTGCAGAAACATAAAGCAAATAACATGAACACATAAGACACAAAGATTTAACATGGAAATCCAATTTGGGAAAACCACCAATTACAACTAGTTATTGTTTTTCACTCTTCTGAAGTGAGCCCTGTTAGGAGCTAGCCTAGTTAAAGGTTGCAAAGTGCACTATTAGGTGTGACCCTATTAAAGTATTTAATTACCCTATTAGGAGAGGTCCTATTAGAGGTCTTTAGACACTTCAATCTAGAAATGTTAGCTTGTTAGAGGATTTAGCAAATAGCTGTTAGGATAACTCTATTAGGAGATTTGATTCACTACTACAATTATTAGAGAGTAACAATGACTTGACTAGATCACTGATGTAACTATCTTTGCTGATTTTAGATCTCTAATCTGGCTTGAATATTTGATCCTCCTTGATTAGAATGTTCTTTGCAGCTTAGTCAACTCGGATACTTGGATATCCTTCCAATTTACTTCTTTAATTTATCTTCTTGAATTCCATGCTTCGCCATTCAATCCTCAACTTGACCTTATACATATATGAATAAACTTGTCAAGTTGGCTTGAATATACTTTTGAACAAAAAAATTTCATTCCTTAAGTCGGCTAGCATTAACCAATAAACCAGTCAAACTCAATATGCTATCAGTCAGCTAATATAGAATTGAGTACTCAATCAACTTTGATAAACTCTTTGTTGACTGACCCAACTAGCTCAATATTCATTTTGAACTAACATTCCTTTGGTAACCGAGTGCACGCGGTCAACTCAAGATCCATGGCATCTTTCCTTTGTTAACCAAGTCAACCTGGTTAACATAGGATCTTCCTTTGATGCTTGAGTAAGCTCGGCAAGGACTAACTCTAAACTTGGTTATAACTAGAATGCTTGACATACACATGAAACTATCTTCAATTCCTGAGTGAGCTCAAAAATTACTGAATTTCTCAGTAAGACTTGATATTTTGTGTAAAATCAAAGAAAACATACAATTGTATAATTTTTTTCAACAATATCCCTCTTTGGTAATGATGGTGACACAACATGTCATAGTATATTGAAATTTTAGAGAAAAATAGAAGTAAGAATAATATCCTTAGCTTCATTTTGATTCTTATCCATGAGAACTCCCTCTATTAGTGAGAACTCCCTCTGACATCAATCTTTGATTTATCTAACTACAATTTTTCTGTTTGACTAAAAACTTTCCTTCTTTGCGGATAGAAATTTTTTCTAATATGATAACAAAATCTCCCTCTTTGATATCTCATGCTAAATACAATAATCAAAGTGTTTTTCATGTACCTAATATACTGATTCATATGCAATCTTCTTTGACAATACTGCATCAACTTGTTAGATCTTCAAAGTGTTTTTTTGATGCATCACTAAAATCTAATAAGTGAGCTTCAAATAGAGGAATGACCTATAGTAACTCTTAGATAAAAAAATGCATCCTTAGGTAATGGCTTGGTGAATATGTCTACATTTTTTTCTTTGTATTCACATATTCCAATCTCACTTCCTTTTCTTGCAATAATTCTCTCAGAAAATCTTATTTTATTACAATGTGCTTAGTCTTGGTATGCATCACAAGATTCTTGGAAATGTTAATTGCACTAGTTTTATCATAGAAGATAACTATTGGATACTTGATTTCTTCCTCCATATCTTCTATCAATTTAATGAACCATATGATGTTGGAACAATTAACTCCTACTACACCATATTCTTCTTCTATTGTAGATTGAGAGATGCAATTTTTGTTTCTTGCTTGTCCAAGACACTGGCCTCTTTCCAAGAAAGAATGTTCCACCACTAGTTCTTTTCCTGTCATCAATACTTCTTGCCCAGATAGCATCAATAAAGAATTTCAATTCAAAGTTGCCTCCTTTCTTGTACCACAAACAATAGTATTTAGTACCTTTTAGATACCTCATAATTCTTTTTATTTCCATTATATAGTTTTCTTTTGGCTTAGCAGAGAATCTTGCCATCATACAACCTGCTAATGCAATATGAGGTCTTGTGTATACCAAATACTGAAGTTTTCGATCATTGATATGTATGTAGTTTGATCTACCTCTTTGAAATCATCGTTATTGGAAAGCTTATGTCCAAGAGACATAGGTGTTCCAATTGGTTTATAATCTTCCATTTAAAATTTATTCAATATCTCCTTGATGTACTTTGATTGAGTAATGTAGATACCACCTTTCTTCTGTTGAATTTTCAAGCCAACAAAGAATTTAATCTCTCCAAACATTGATATTTCAAATTCTTTACTTATCTCCTTAGAAAAATATTTTCATTAATCATAATGTCCAGTGAACAATGTTTCAGCCATAAAGATTTATGTCAGCATTATCTTCTTATCTGGTCCTTCCTTGATGTATAGGTTGTTTTTGTCATTTGTCCTTTGAAAACCAATCTTTAGCATATGACTGTGCAATCTTTCATACGATGCTCTAGGGGCTTTTTTGAGACCATATAAAGCTTTGTGTAATCTAAAAACCATACTCCTTTTGTTAGGATCTATGAAACCTTTAGGTTTCTCAATGTAGATTTCTTCTTCTAGGATTCCATTCAAGAATGTTGACTTCACATCCATCTTGTATATTTTGAATTGCTCATGTCTAGCATAAGAAAGTAGTGGTTTAACACCTAGTAATGTAAAAGGAGAAAAAATATCTCCATATTCAATACCTTCTTCTTGAGCATAACCTTTGCAAACTAACCTTGCCTTGTTTCTTGAAACTTCTCCATTCTCATTCAACTTGTTTCTGAATACCCATTTTGTGTCAATTACATTTTGTCCTTGGGTCTATGAACAAGAGTCCAAGTTTTGTTCCTTTCAATTTAAAGCATCTTTAACAGTTCCAAGTTCAAACTTAGTAAGAAAACATGTACCTTTTAATTTATTCCTTGTCATTGTGCCTTTGGACTCATCTCCAATAATTTTCTTGGGTACATGATTATTTTTGACATACTTAGAAAGTATAGGTACCTTCTTTTTGAATTCACTTTGTTCACCATGCTCAAGATGATCTTCTATATCATGCTCAGATCCAACTGTGTATGATTTGGGACCTTCAGACTGTGACTTGGGTTTTTGAAACTCAAGTCCTTCTGACTATGGCTTAGGTCCTTCAGACTATGACTCCAGTTGCATTGACTACAACTCGGGTTCAACTAGAGATTTAGGAGACTCGAGTGATGAAGATTGTTGATTTCCAATTGTATTTACTTGAACTTTAGGTAAAGTATTAGATTCATAGTAAATAAAGTTTTGGTATTTTTCAGGCTCATTTCTACTTTTTTCTTCACTCTTTTTAACAAACTCATCAATTTTCACATGTGCACTTTCTATGACTATGTGAGTAGAAAGATCTAGACATTTATATGCTTTTCTCTTTTTGGAGTATCCCAAGAGTATTCCTTCATCGCCATTCACATCAAATTATTCTTTCTTGGATTCTTTTAGGATATAACCTTTGCTTCCAAATACTTTGAAATAACAGACATTAGGTTTTAAAGCCATACCATAATTCATAAGGAGTTTGATTTGAGTCCTTCAGCTGAACTCAATTAAAAGTATGAACTACTGTGTTGATTGCTTCATTCTAGTATTTAATTGTAACATTTTTATCTATCATCAGTATCCTTGCACAATCCATAATGGATCTACTTCTTTGTTTTGCTATGCCATTCTACTATGGTGTACTAAGTGTAGATACCTATCTTTTGATTCCTCTTTCATTGTAGAATTCATTGAATCCATTTGACATAAATTATCCTCCTCTATCTAACCATAGACACTTTAATTTCTTTCCTATTTCTTTCTCCACTCTAACAAAATACCAATTGAATTTTTGAAATGACTCAAATTTATCTTTTAGGTACATAATTTTCATTATCCCAGAATAAACATCAATAAATAAGATAGACCAAATAGGTCGCTAAAGTTCCTAGGACCCCAAAGGACACATGTTTTTATTAAATGCATTGAAAGGGTTTAGAGGTTATCCTATAACCCCTTTCAACCATTTGAACAAACCAAATAGGGACATATGTTATCATGAAATGTGTCGAAATGGGTCATAGGTTATCATATGTGCCCTTTTGACCCATTTGAACAAACCAAATAAGTCCCTAGGGGTCCTATGACCCCTAGGGACATATGTTGTCATGAAATGCATTGAAAGTGGTCATAGGTTATCTTGTGAGCCAGTTTGACCAATTCAATGAAACTAAATAGGTCCCTAGAGGTCCTAAGTCCCCTAGGGACATATGTTGTCATGAAATGTGTCTCAAGGTGTCATAGGTTATCCTATGACCCCTTTTGATCAATTCAAAAAAACCAAACAGGTCATGTTGTCATGAAATGCGTTGAAAGAGATCATGGGTTAAACTGTCACCCCTTTTGACCCATTTGATCAAACAAAATAGGTCCCTAGGGGTGCTAGGACCACATGGAACATATGTTGTCATGAAATGTGTTGAAAGAGGTCATAGGTAATTCTATAACCCCTTTCAAACCATTCAAACAAACCAAATAGGTCCCTAGGGGTCCTAGGACCCCTAGTGACATATGTTGTCATTAAATTCATCAAAAGGGATCATAGGTTATTGTATGACATATTTTGAAACATTTGATCAAACCAAATATGTCCCTAAGGGTCCTTGGACCCCTAGGGATATATGTTGTCATGAAATGTATTGAAAGGGATCATAGGTTATCTTATGACACCTTTCAACCCATTCGATCAAAATAAATAGGTTGACTCCTTTAGGCATATGTTGTCATGAAATACATCGAAAGGGATAGTAGGTTATCCTATGACCCCTTTCGACCCATTAAAACAAACGAAATAGGTCCCTAGGGGTCCTAGGACCCCAATGAAGATTTATTTTCATGAAATGCATCAAAAGGGAAAATAGGTTATCCTATGACCCCTTTCAACTCATTCGATCAAACCAAATAGGTCCCTAGGGGTCCTAGGACACCTAGGGACATATGTTGTCATGAAATGTGCTGAAAGGGGTTATAGGTTATCCTATGATCCCTTTCAACCCATTCGATCAAACCAAATAGGTCCCTAGGGGTCCTAGGACCCTAAGGAACATATGTTGTCATGAAACACATCAAAAGGCTTTCGACCCATTCAATTAGAACAAATAGGTCCCTAGAGGTCCTAAGAGCCCAAGGGATATATGTTGTCATGAAATGCATCAAAAGGGGTCATAGGTTATCCTATGACCCCTTTCAACCCATTTGATCAAACCAAATAGGTCCCTAGGGGTCCTAGGAGCCTAGTTGACATATGTTGTCATGAAATGCATCGAAAGGGGTCATTGGTTATCCTATGACACCTTTCAACCCATTTGATCAAACCAAATAGGTCCCTAGGAGTCCTAGGAGCCCAAGGGACATATGTTGTCATTAAATGTGCCAAAAGAGGTCATAGGTTATCTTATGACCCCTTTTGACGCATTCAATCAAAACAAATAGATCGATTCCTAGGGGCATATGTTGTCATGAAATACGTCAAAAGGAGTAATAGGTTATCCTATGACCCCTTTTGACCTATTCGAAAAAACCAAATAGGTCCCTAGGGGTCCTAGGACCCCAAGAGAGATATGTTGTCATGAAATGCATCGAAAGGGGTCATAGATTATCCTATGACCCCTTTCAACCCATTTGATCAAACCAAATAGGTCCCTAGGGAAATATATTGTCATTAAATGCATCAAAATGTGTCATAGGTTATCATATGACCCATTTCAACCCATTTGTCCAAACCAAATAGGTCCCTAGGGGTCCTAGTTCCCTAGAGGTCCTAGGACCCCAGGGAACATATGTTCTCATGAAATGCATCAAATGGGATCATAGGTTTTTTTATGACCCCTTTTGACCCATTCGATCAGAACAAATAGGTCCCTAGGGGTCCTAGCCCAAGGGACATATGTTGTCATGCAATGCATCGAAAGAGGTCATAGGTTATACCATGACCCATTTCAACCTATTCAATCAATCCAAATAGGTCCCTAGGGGTCCTAGGATCCCAAGGGACATATGTTGTCATGAAATGCATCAAAAGGGGTCATAGGTTATCCTATGGCCCCTTTCAACCCATTCAAACAAATCAAATAGGTCCCTAGGGGCCCTACCTAGGGACATATGTTGTCATTAAATGTGTAAAAAGGGATCATAGTTTATCCTATGACCCTTTCGACCCATTTGATCAAAACAAATAGGTCCTAAGGGGTCCTAGGACCTAGAAGGTCATATGTTGTCATGACATGCATCAAAAGGGGTCATAGGATAATCTATGACCCCTTTCAACCCATTTGATCAAGCCAAATAGGTCCCTAGGGGTCCTAGGACCCCATGGGACATATGTTGCAATGAAATGTGTTGAAAGGGGTCATAGGTTTTTGACCCATTCAATCAAACCAAATTCTCCCCTAGGGACATATGTGTTGGTAAACAAATTATTCTTTTTCAATAAACTCCCAAATGCCCAAATCTGAAAGAAATGATCATCTACCAAAAATTGGATAATCTATCATTGAGTTGATAGATTTCCTCTAAATTGAAATGTACAACTCCTTTATGAATGATATGCAATGAATTTGTTTAATTCCTAAACTAACTGGGAACGTTCTTAACTCGAGAATGAGAGCGAAAAACCAAGCCAACACTAGACAAAACTAACTCATGTAGTGAAATAAAATTCTAAACCTAACCAACTCCAATAATTCACATACCTATGACTCTCTGGCATTGGTGATTCAATATGAATGCTACTCATGAAAATGTAATGCAGGAAGAAGAGAAATCTGATCTAATTTTTGTGATAGGAATTGATCCACATTCTTCAATTCACAACAGTTTCAACTTTTGACTCAAGATACAAGGAAGTGCTTAAAACTCGAATACATCAAGAATCTTATTGATTATAATAAAAAATATAACACTCAAATACTCATATTAAAAAATGAAACCCTTCTTTGTTTTCAACACACAAATAATATGCTCCAATTTTATTCACCTGCAAGTTATGCCAAATCTATTATAGAGATCAAAACAAAAAACTCCTATACATAAAGCGAAATGCCAAAATAAAATAGTATATCCCCTCTACTCCATCTCTTCGACTATTTGCAAAAGAAAAAATCCCCCTCTCTATCAAAAAGGTTTTACAATAAATACATTCTCTCATAATTGTTTGGTTTCTTTCGAGGACTTTTCAGTTTTGTGACCAACTCTTGTCTCTTTGATTTCTCATCTTTTTCCTTTTGAAAATTGATATGCTTATTAACTTTAAAGTTCATAATGATATATCTTAACATATTTAATTTATATTTTAACAATTGACATTTAAATATGTTAAATCAAGATCAAAATCTTTCCTTTGTTGGGCGCACAAAAAAATAAATACTGCTGCCAGTAACAATGGGTCATGTTTTGGGGGAAATATCTTTTTCTTCCACCATTGGATCGAGCTCATTTTTGATATGTTTTACCAAATATAATTTTCTACATTTTTACTAAAGCGATTGAAAAAATAATCACTGAGTCAAAAGATATGAGCTACTAAATGTTGGTCTATATGACTGTTACAAAATCAGAATTGATAAAATAAAGTTTCCAAAAACTCTTCTTTCACATGCTATGTTATCTTTAATGCTTACCATGTTGATCCTCTACTAAATTTTGGAAATGAGTCTCTCGAATGCCTATGGTGGAAAATCCTAAATAGACATCAAAAAGCATATCAAGTTCTCAATTTTCTACTTCTTTGTTATAGGTGAAATTTGCACATTCTAGTAACAACTACACTTTGTAAATAATTAATAAGTAATAATTCTTCTTTGCTATTGGATCACTGGTTATAGAACACTCCAATTCACTCTTTGTGGAAATTTGACTTTTGCCTTCTCCCTTTTGCAGAAAACTCCAACGTGACTGTGAAAGGCGTAGTGTAAAATGAATTTTCCACTTCATATTTAATGTCATGTTGATGTCCACATTCTCAAGTGATAAATCATTTTGATATTATCACTATATTTTTAATCAATTAAGATCTCTTTTCAATCTTTGTATTGTGGATTTGATGCTTGGTGGAAATTCCATTCTTGAGTGCGAAAAGTGCACCCAATCCTCAATTTTCCACTTCCATGTGGTGGGCACAATTTTGATGTAGATTGATTCATAAATTAATTTTCTAGAGTGATCTTGATACTCGACCCTATATATCTTCATTGTGGACTGAGATTTGCCTTTTCTCTCATCATGTAGAAAATTGAACTTTGACTACAAATGGCATAGCAGAAAATTAGTTTTTCGTTATGCTTCTCCCTTCGGCAAAAAATGAAACATTTGCTTCACCAATGGAAAATTTGAAAATGACTTATCCATTTTAGTAAACATTTTTCTCTTTGCTTGGCATAGATTTTTTCTTCTATTAATCTCTTAACATGCTTTCCTTCCAATTTTAGATTTTCATTCTGGACTTTCATTTGTTATGTTCTTAGCCTTTATTCAATCTTTGTATACAATAGATCTTCACAAAACATGTGTTTACAGTGAAATTGAATTTCCTAATAGTCAAAGCTTGAATCAATGGAACCTCTACATAAAATACCTTAGAACATTGAAACTTCATAGAAATATGGTTAGGGAAAACCATAAACGTCGAAAACTCTTTATAAGGTTGACTTTAAAAGTTTGAAAATGGTGTGCCTAAAGTACACTTAAAATATGTTGTCCAAAAATGGATTGAAAGGGGCCATATGTTATCCTATGACCCCTTTCGACCTATTCGATCAAACCAAATAGTTCCCTAGGGGTCCTAGGACCCCAAGGAACATATGTTTGCATGAAATGCATGAAAAGCTTTCGGCCCATTCAAACAAACTAAATAGGTTCGTAGGGGTACTAGGACCCTTAGGGTATGTTATCATGAAATTTGTCGAAAGGGGTCATAAGTTATCCTATGACCCCATTTGAGCCATTTGAACAAACCAAATAGGTCCCTAGGGATCCTCGGACCCCTAGGGACATATATTGTCATGAAATACATTGAAAGAGGTCATAGTTATCTTATGATCCCATTCAACCCACTCAAACAAACCAAACAAGACTCTAGGGGACCACTAGGGGCATATGTTGCCATTAAATGTGTCGAAAGGGGTTATAGGTTATCGAATGACCTCATCAACCCATTCAAACAAATAAAATAGGTCCCTAGGGGTCCTAAGATCCCAAGGGACATATGTTTTCATGAAATGCGTCAAAAGGGGTCATAGGTTATCTGATGATCCCATTTGACCCATTCAAACAAACCAAATAGGTCCCTAGGGGTCCTAAAAGCCCAAGGGACATATGTTGTCATGAAATATGTCGAAAGGGGTCATAGGTCTATGACCCCATTCGACCCATTTGAACAAACTAAGTCCCTAGGGGTCCTAGGACCTTGAGGGCCATATGTTGTCATGAAATATGTCGAAAGGGGTTATAGGTTATCCTATGACCCCATTGACCCATTTGAACAAACCAAATAGGTCACTAGGGGTCCTAGGACCCCTAAGGACATATGTTGTCATGAAATGCATCAACCTATGACCCCTTTTGACCCATTCAAACAAACCAAATAGGTTCTTAGGGGTCCTAGGACCCCTAGTGACATATGTTGTTATGAAATGCATTGAAAGGGGTCATAGGTTATCATATAACCCCTTTGGACCCATTTGATTAGACCAAATAGGTCCCTAGGGGTCCAAGGAGCCCAAGGGACATATGTTGTCATTAAATGCATCAAAAGGGGTTATAGGTTATCCAATGATCAATTTTGACCCATTCGATCAAACCAAAAAGGTCCCTGGACATCTTTTCTCACGAAATGGATAGAAAGGGGTCATAGGTTATCCTATGACGTCATTCAACCCATCGAAAAAACCAAATAGGTCTCTAGGGATCGTAGGACCCCTAGGGACATATGTTGTCATAAAATGCATCCAAAGGGGTCATAAGTTATGCTATGACCCCGTTAGAACCATTCAAACAAACCAAATAAATCCTTAGGGGACCCCTAGGGACATATGTTGTTGTTAAATATGTCGAAAGGGGTTATAAGTTATCTTATGACCTCATCGACCCATTCCAAAAAACCAAAAAGGTCCCTAGGGGTCTTAGGACCCCTAGGGATTTATGCTATGATGAAATGCGTTGAAAGGGGTCATAGGTTATCCTATGATCCCATTCAAACCTTTCAAAGAAACAAAATAAGTCCCTAGGGGTCCTAGGACCCATAGGGACATCTATTATCATGAAATGCATTGAAAGGGGCCATAGGCTATCCTATGAACCCATTCGACCCATTTGGACAAACCAAATAGGTCCTTAGGGGAGCTAGGACACCTAGGGACATATGTTGTCATGAAATGCATTAAAAGGGGTTATAGGTTTTCTTATGACCTCATTAACCCATTCAAACAAACCAAATACATCCCTAGGGGTCTTAGGACCCCTACAGACATATGTATTCATGAAATGCATCGAAAGGTGTGATAGATTATCCTATGAACCCTTTTGATGCATTGCATTACAAAAAATGCCCTATGACCCCTTTCGACCCATTTGAATAAAGAAAATATGTCCCTAGGCTTCCTACAACCCTTAGGGGCATATGTTATCACCAAATGCATTGAAAGGGATCGTAGGTTATTCTATGATGCCTTTCAACCCATTCAATCAAACCAAATACATCCCTAGGGGTCCTAGGTCCCCTAAGGACATATGATGTCATGAAATGCGAGAAAAGGGGTCATAGGTTATCCAATGACCCCTTTCGACCTATTCGATCAGAACAAATAGGTCGACTCCTAAGGGCATATATTGTCATGAAATGTGTCAAAAGGGTTAATAAGTTATCCTATGACCTCTTTTGACCCATTAGAACAAACCAAATATGTTGTCATGAAATGCATTAAAAGGGGTCATAGGTTATTCTATGACCCCTTTCAATGCATTCAATCAAACCAAATACATCCCTAGTAGTCCTAGGACCCCTAGGGACATACATTGTCATGAAGTGTGTCGAAGATCAAAACAAATAGGTTGACTCCTAGGTACATATGGTTCCATGAAATGTGTCAAAATGGGTAATAGATTATCCTGACCCCATTTGACCCATTCGAACATACCAAATAGGTCCCTAGGTGTCCTAGGACCCAAGGGAGATATGTTGTCATGAAATGTATCAAAAAGGGTGATAGATTATGACCCCTCAGGACCTATTTGGTTTGATTGAATGGGTCAAAAGGGGTCATAGGCTAGGGGTCCTATCCTATGACCCCTTTCAACCCATTCGAATAAACAAAATAGATCCCTAGGGGTGACCCCTAGGGACATATGTTGTCATAAAATGTGTTGAAAGTGGTCATAAGTTATTCTATGACCCCTTTCAACCCATTAGATCAAACCAAATATATCCCTAGGGGTCCTCAAACCCTTAGGGACATATGTTGGCATAAAATGTGTTGAAAGGGGTCATAGGTTATCCTATGACCCCTTTCAACCCATTCAATCAAAAGAAATAGGTCAACTTCTGGGGGCATATGTTTTCATAAAATGTGTTGAAAGGGGTAAAAGGTTATCATATGATCCCTTTCAACCCTTTTGAACAAATCGAATGGGTCCCTAGGGGTCCTCGAAACCTAAGGGAGATATGTTGTTACAAAATGCATCAAAAGGGATGATAGGTCATGACCCTTAGGGACCTATTTTCTTTGATCAAATGAGTTGAAAAGGGTCATATACTAGGGTTCATTGCCTATGAACCCTTTTGACCCATTCAATCAAACCAAGTAGGTCCCTAGGGGTCCTAGGACCCCAAGGAACATATGTTGTCATGAAATGCATCAAAAGGGGTCAAAAGTTATCCTATGACCTCTTTCACCCCATTTGAACAAACAAAATAGATCTCTAGGGACATATGGTATCATGAAATGCTTCAAAATGGGTAGGTTATCTTAAGACCCCAATTGACCCATTCAAACAAACCAAATAAGTCCCTAGGGATCCTTGGGTGACCTATTTGGGTTGTTTGAATGGGCCGAATGGGGTAATAAGTTCATGAAATATGTTGAAAGGGATCATAGGTTATCCTATGACCCCATTCAACCCATTGAAACAAACCATATAGATCCTTTGGGGCCCAAGGACCCTTAGGGACATATTTTGTCATGAAATGAGTTGAAAGTGGTTATAGGTTATCCTATGACTCCATCGACAAAATTGAACAAAACAAATAGGTCACTAAGGGTATTACAACCCCTAAGGACTTATGTTGTCATGAAATGCATCGAAAACCTATGACCCCTTTGGAACAATTCAAACAAAGCAAGTATGTCGCTAGGGGTCATAGGGACAAAATCAAATAGGTCCCCAGGGGTCTTAGGACCCATAGGGACATATGTTGTCATAAAATGTGTTGAAAGGGGTCATAGGTTAACATATTATTCCTTTTGACCCCTTTGAACAAACCAAATAGGTCCCCAGGGGTCTTAAGACCCCAAGGGACATATGTTGTCATGAAATGCATTGAAATGGGTCATAGATTATCCCATGACCCCTTTCGACCCATTCAAACAAACCAAATAGGTCCCTAGGGGTCCTAGGGACATATGTTGTCATGAAATGTGTCAAAAGGGGTCATAGGTTATCCTATGACCCCTTTCAAACCATTTTATTAGACAAAATAGGTCCCTAGGGGTCCTAGGATACCAAGGGACATATGTTGTCGTGAAATGTGTCGAAAGGGGTCATAGGTTATCCTATGACCCCTTTCGAGTCATTCGATCAGACCAAATAGGTCATTAGAGGTCCTAGGAGCCCAAAGGAAATATGTTGTCATGAAATGTGTTTAAAGGGGCCATAGGTTATCCTATGACCCCTTTCGACCCATTCAAACAAACCAAACAGGTCCTTAGGGGTCCTATCGCTAGGGACAT
Source organism: Cupressus sempervirens (assembly GCA_028749045.1). Lineage (NCBI taxonomy): Eukaryota > Viridiplantae > Streptophyta > Pinopsida > Cupressales > Cupressaceae > Cupressus > Cupressus sempervirens. Next base: position 790,223,013 of record CM053793.1, read on the forward strand.
ATGTTGTCATGAAATGCATCGAAAGGGGTCATAGTTTATCCTATGACCCCTTTCGACCCATTTGATCAAATCAAATAGGTCCCTAGAGGTCCTAGCGGTGCAGAAGCACCCTTCCAAGGCTCCCACTATTTCATTTTTGGTGTGCTGAACTTCTCATAAGGAGTATGTGAAAATAATAAGAGTCTTAGCTAATGCTTGTGTGTCTAGGCTAGGATAGTTCTTAAAGATTCCTTTTTGGTCTTTGATCAGAATGGTATCTTAGTGTTAGGTTGGTATCATTTTAATATCCTTGCTTTTCCATGTTGGTGAAAGGTTGAGTTAGGAGTCTTTGTTGCACTATGAGCACATGTGTGCATTAGAAGAACTTCCATGGTGGATTATTTTCTTGAAAGACCAAAACTTGCTTAAACAATACAATGTTATACAAAAAATCTCACCATATGATATAGATATCTTTAAGAGTTTGTAGGTCTTAGATGAGGTAATTTGGTGAATTTTTCACTCCCAATGATGTTTTGGGAAGATCTATCAATGCTCTCAAAGTGTGGCAAAAAACACTGCTACTCGGACAATAAAAATTGCTCCAAAGTTGCTAGCAAATTTTCCTTTTATTCAAAAAAGGTATAAATTGTAAAGTGCCTAACATAAAGCCCTTAAAAATTTCCACACACTGAGGAGGAACCTATTTAAGGTTTGAAGAACCTTGACCAAGTGTTGGAATTCATTTTCTAGTATGACCACTGTACAGTTGCAGCAGACTGTGAATGTTTTATTGCAACATTTACTAGTTTTTTGCTTTGTTTGGAAGTAAATAACATTGTAGTTGTCATCTTGTTGGATGAATTACTTTGTGTATGATATTTTCTCTATTTTAGTTGGATTATTTTTTATTTGTGTTCAATTTTTATAAATTTTTATATAAATTTATTTGAAAGTGATTGTACACTGCCAGTTTTGAAGTGTTCAATGGAAAATGGGCTGTAGTTTTTGTTTCCACCATGGGAAAACCTTGGTTTTTTGGATTTTGAGACTATAAAATCTAATTTACAATATTATGCAAGCAAGGGCCCATCAAAAAAGTGTAGATAATTATTTGACAAAGCCCTAGGCGAGCTAGCCAATAATCAGCTAGGAGCAAACAATAGAGAAAAAGTTCTCAAGAGCAAAGAAAGAAAGATCATGACTTTCCCTTTTAAGAGAATGAAGAGGAGTATGTGAAGGTTCCATCTTGAAGAGGAGAAGTTTTTTTGAGTTGAGGAAGGTGTCCAAAAAGTGGGGACAAAAAGTAGCCTTTAAAACCCTCAAAAATCCTCATTTCCATCATTAATGTTGTATGGCCTTTTGGAAGCATAAAACCCTAAAAATCCTTGAGAATGGGTCTAGTGTAGCAGATTTTTATTATGACAGCTGTGCTAAATCTTTGATGGAAAGTATAGGTGGAGGCCTAATTAAGGGCTCTTCTAGTAGCCCTATTGTGAAGAAACTAAGTAATCGGGTATGAATCCATTGTCACCATAAATTTAGATATTCTCAAAGTGTTATAATAACACCTTAAATCTCATGGAAATATTGGTTGGACTAGGGAGTGTTGTGAAATCCTAGTAGACCTATACATGCCTTTGGAGGAATTGAATTCCTAAAAGAACAAGGGAGCCATGCTACAAGATTTGGTTAGTGAACCTAGTGGGAAGGTTAGGGAAGGTAAGGGGATTCTCTAAGTAGAAGGAAATCCTATAGACCAACTTAGATGTCAAAAGAAAACCAAGATCCTAGTTGTAGTTTACTAGCGTAGACTAGTTAGTCTACCCTATCTCTCCCCATTAGATTGGTATCAAAGACAGGTTAAGGTGTGGGATAAAGCAAGTGCAAAGCAAGGTGAATGCAATCACCTAGTGAATCTAGTGATTCTATCACAATGGTAACAAATGTTGAATTGGCCAAGAAGGTAGAAGAGAAAGAAGAAGACAATAGGTCTTTGAGAGAAAGATTAGCACAATTGGAACAATTTTTGGGCGAGGTCCAAGACACCACAGATAAAGTCAAGGGCAAGATGGAGCAGAAAGAAGAGAAGGAAGCTAAAGAGAAAAACATTGAGTTGGAAGATGAAACTCCAACAACAGACCCTATTTCACTAGAAGAGCCCTTCTTGAAGGAAATCAAGGCAATAAATAGTAAAGCCTTGGAAGGAATTCCTCTATTTAGTGGCATGATGGATCCTAATCTCATCATGGATTGGATTGAAGGAATGGAGAACCATTTTGAATGTGATGGTGTCTTTGATGCTTAGGAGGTCAAGGTGGCAAGGTCAAGGTTGAGAGGCACTGCTCTAACCTGGTGGAAATTTTTTCAAATAGAGAGGGAAAAAGAAGGAAAAGGTCCTATTGCTACCTAGAAAGGAATGGTGGCTAAAATCAAACAGCCTACATTCATGCAGACTATGAAATACAACTACATAGGAGGAGATAAAATCTAAGACAAAAAGACATGGATGTGCATTCTTATGCTGAAGAATTCCAAAAGCTATGCTTAAGGTCTAAAGTGGTAGAAGATGAAAGTATCAAGTTGGCAAGATATCTAAATGGAGTCAGATGGTCTATTCAAGAAGACATGAGCCTTGTCACTCCTAAAACAATTCATTAATGTTATCAAATGGCCCTAAAAGTGGAAGAGAAAGGACAAATAAAGTAGGATCATACTTCCAAGAATAGAGGAAGAGGTAGAGATTCTAGAGGTTGTTAAAGAGGTGGTTCTAGTAGAGGTGCTAAATCAAGAAACCAAGGGGAGAGTAGACTCTTGGAACAAAGTTCTGAAATTAACACAAGGGGATATTTTGGTAGAGGTAGAGGATCTCAAGGAAATAGAGGAAGGAGCAGCTCCTACTTTGCCACCATGAAGTGTTATCAATGTGGATAACTTGGACATCCTACCTACATGTGTCCTGGTAAACCACCAACCTCTAGTAATGAGAAGTAGGTAGCTTATGTCGAAGAAGATAGTAAAAGCTCATGCACTAATGAAGTCAGAAAATTATAATAAAAAATGGGTGAGAACTTGATGATTAGAAAGGTACTCATAAGGCAGCCTAATCAAAGTGAACCTAAATAGAGGAGGGCTCTTTTTAGAGTTAGGTGCAAGATTCAAGGTAATTTTTTCAAGGTTATAGTGGATTTAGGATCTATAAATAACATTATATCAGAGGAGGCAAAAAAGAAGCTAAAACTTACAAAGGTTCTACATGAAAATCCCTACAAGGTGACTTGGTTGAATCAAGAGCAAAGTGTACTAGTTAATGAACAGACATGGGTTGAGTTTTCTATTGGAGCCTATAAAGAAAAAGTTCTTTGTGATGTATTGCCCATGGATGCATGCCATCTTGTATTGGGAAGACCATGGAAATTTGATAGGAAAGTGATCTATGATGGAGAGGAAAATGCCATTTCTTTCAAGAAGGATGGAAGCACTTTCAAAATTCAGTCCTTACAAGAGAATGAAGGGGAAACGTCTAAGACACCTAGTGTGTTACTTAGTAGTGTTAAAGAGTTCTTCCAAGCTTTATAGGATGAGGAGAATATAGGACATGCCATTATGGTGAAGCCAAAGGAGGAAGACAAGAAGTTGCAGCCAATACCTCTTGAAATGCAACAGATTCTTGATGATTTCAAGGACATTATTTTAGATGGTACACCACTAGTACTACCACCTAAAAGAGAAATTAGCCATCAAATTGATTTTTTACCTAGTGCTTCTTTGCCTAACAAAGTAGCCTATAAGCTTACTACAGATCAGAATAAGGAAGTGGCAAGACAAGTGCAAAAAATATTGGATCAAGGGCTGATTAAGAAGAGTATTAGTCCATGTGTAGTCTTGGTGGTCTTAGCAGCAAAGAAAGGAGGAAAATGAAACTTTGTATAGATTAAGGGGCTCTTAACCAGATAGCTATCAAATATAGATTAGGGGCTATTAACTAGATCACTATCAGGTATAGATTCCCTATTCCAAGAATAGAAGACTTGATGGATTGTTTAGGAGGTGATATGTACTTTACTAAGCTAGATTTAAAGAGTGGTTATCGATTTAAAGAGTGGTTATCACCAAATTAGAATCAAGGAGGGTGATGAGTGGAAGACTACTTTTAAAACCATAGATGGATTATATGAATGGCTTGTAATGCCATTGGGCTTACAAATTCCCCAAGCACTTTCATGAGATTAATGAATGAGGTCTTGAAGGACATCACAGGAAAATTTGTGGTAGTGTATCTAGATGATATACTCATCTATAGAAAAAAAAAAGAAGAGCACCTTGAAAATTTAAGGTTGGTCATAAAGAGACTCTAGGAAGAGCAACTAGCTATTAATCTAGAAAAGTGTGTATTCATGCAACAAGAACTAGTTTATTCTGGCTTTTTAGTATCCAAGGGTAATTTGAAAATGGACCCAAGAAAAGTGGAGGCAATATTGGATTGACCTACTCCTAGAACAGCAACTAAAGTGAGAATTTTTCATGGTTTGTCATAATCTTATAGAAATTTTGTGAGGAACTTCAATGGGATTTGTGTACCAATACTAGACACCATAAAAGGAGGGCTGAAAGAAAAGTTCAAATGGACTAAGGCAACATAGAATGCATTTCAAACATTGAAACAAGAGGTAGCTACAAAACCCATTTTAATCTTACCTACTTTTGATAAGTTATTCACTATTCAATGTGATGCAAGTAATGTAGCAATAGGGGGTGTATTGAGTCAAGAAGGAAGACTTGTGGCATTCTTTAGTAAGAAACTCAATGAGGCAAAGAAGAAGTATTCAGCTTATGACTTGGAGCTATATGCACTGGTACAATCTATCAAGAAATGGAGACATTACCTCCTAGCCCAAGAATTTGTTGTCTTCATTGATAATCAGGCATTGAGTTACATAAACACTTAAGAGAAGCTTAGTAATAGGCTTTTGAAGTGGATGTAGTATCTACAATCTTTTACATTCACAATTAAGCATAAGAAGGGGTAGCTCAACAAGGTAGCAAACGCCTTGAGTAGAAAGCTTTTGACTTGCCAAGAAGTATAGCTACAAAGCATTGGAATAACAGGTTTCAAAGATTTGTATGAAGAGGATGAAGACTTCTCCCAAGCCTAAAAGGTATACCTAGAGTTTGAGAATCATATTCATAGTGAGTTTGTAGATTATACCCTTCAAAATGGATTGTTATTTAAAGGTAACCAGCTATGTGTACCTAAGGGTTCCATGAGGGAAAATCTAATTCAAGATAAGCACAATGGCAACTTGAGTGGACATTTTGGCATAAACAAGACATTGGAGTTAGTACATAGATACTACTTTTGGCCTAAGTTACCAAGGGTTGTATGAAGATATGTTGAGAAATGTGAAATATGCCAAAGAGCTAAAGGAGGTTCAAGCAATGAAGGATTCTATCAACCTTTATCAATTCCAAATAGGCATTTGGAATGTGTAAGCATGGATTTTGTGGTTGGACTTCCTAAAACCAAATCAAGTATGGATAGCATTTATGTTGTAGCAGATAGGTTCTCTAAAATGAGTTATTTTATTTCATGTAAAACTACTCATGATGCAAGTTATATAGCACATCTCTTCTTCAAGGAGATAGTTTGGATTCATGGACTCCCTTTGAGTATTGTGTCTAATAGGGACAATGAGTTCATGGGTTAGTTTTGGAAAACTTTATGGAAAAGGTTGGGAACTAATCTCTCTTTCAAATTAGCATACCATCCTCAAACTGAGGTCATCAATAGGGTGCTTGGTAACTTGCTAAGGTGTTTAACAAAGGAGTATGGGCAAACTTTGGATCTTGTTATATCTCAGGTTGAATATGCTTATAATGATAGTGTCAACAGAACCACAAGAAGTCCTTTTGAGATAGTGTATGGAAGGCACCCTAGAGGAGTGAGTGAGTTAAGAGACTTAGGTCCTATGGAGTTAAAAAGTGGACAAGCTAAATATTTTGCTCAAACTATCTAAGACATTCAAGAACAAGTGAAGAAAACTATGTTGGAATCTATTCAAAGGCTCAAGGCCAAAATGATGACAGAAGGAATGGAGTACAATTTCAGATTGGGGACTATGTCATGGTCCACCTTAACAAAGAAAGAATGCAACAAGGTATGCCTACTAAGCCCCAGATGAGAAGAGTTGGCCCATGCAAGGTTCTACCTAAATATGGAGATAATGCCTACAAAGTGGACTTTCCATTAGACCTAGCCATCTCACTGGTGTTTAATGTTACAGACTGAACAAATTTAAAGGAGATATCAATCAACAAAGTACAACTCCACCAAGGGTCCTATGAGACACTGACACCAATGCAATGCACAAGAAAAAGCCAGACAAAGCAGAGAAAGTATTAGAATCTAGAGTAAAGAAAGCTACAAGGCATCAAGTTTATATGGAACATTTGATCAAATGGAAGGATTAACCTGAATCTGAAGCCACCTAGGTTGAGGAAGGATGTTTCAAGAAGCTTGGCATTGATCCAACTCTTCTTGACCCCAAAGTGCCTTAGTTTGTGCTAGGAGGGGAGTATGGTGTAGAAGCACCCATCCAACGCTCCCACTATTTTAGTTTTGGAGTGGTGAACTTCTCATAAGGAGTATGTGAATACAATAAGAGTCTTAACTCATGCTTGTGTGTCTAGGTTAGGATAGTTCTTAAAGATTCCTCTTTGGTCTTCAATGGGAATGGTATCTTAACCTTAGGTTGGTATCATTCTGAGATCCTTGTTTTTTCATGTTGGTGAAAGGTTGAGTGAGGAGTCTTTGTTGCACTATGAGAACATGTGTGCATTAGAAGAACTTCCAAGGTGGATTATTTTCTTGAAAAACCAAAACTTGCTTAAACAATACAATGTTATGCAAAAATTGTCACCATATGATATAGATATCATTAATAGTGTGGAGGTGTTAGATGAGGTAATTTGGTGATGTTTTAACTCGCAAGGATGTTTTGGGAAGACCCAGCAATGGTCTTAAACTATGGGATAAAACAATGCTACTCGAGAAATAAAAATTGCTATAAAGTTGCTAGCAACTTTTCCCTTTGTTAAAAAAAGGTCTAATTTATAAAGTGGCTAACATAAAGCCATAAAACCTATCCAAACACTAAGGAGGAACCTATTTAAGGTTTGAAGAACCCTAACCAAGGGTCAGAATTCATTTTCTAGTACGGCCACCATACAATTGTAGCAGGTTGTGAATGTTTTACAGTAGTATTTACTAGTTTTTGGCTTTGTTTGGAAGTAAATAACATTGTAGTTGTCATCTTGCTGGATGAATTATTTTTTTATGGTATTTTCTCTACTGTAGTTGCATTAGTTTTGATTTTTGTTCAAGTTTTATAAGTTTTTCTTGTAAATTTCTTTGAAAGTAACTATACATTGCCAATTTTGAAGTGTTCAATGGAAAATGGGTTGTAGTTCTTGTTTCCACCATGGGAAAACCTTGGTTCTTTGGATTCCAAGACTATAGACTCTGATTTGTAATACTATACAAGGAAGGGCCCAACAAAAAAGTGCAGATAATTATTTGACAAAGCCCTAGGTGAGCTAGGCGATGCTTGGCTAGGAGCAAACACTAGAGAAAGACTTCTCAAGAGCAAAGAAAGAAAAATCATGACTTTCCCTTTTGAGGGAATGAAGAGGAGAATGTGAAGGTTCCATCTTGAAGAGGAGAAGTTTTTTTGAGTTGAGGAAGGTATCCAAAAAGTGGGGACAACAGGTAGCCTTTAAAACCCTCCAAAACCCTCAATTCCACCATTAATGTTGTACAACCTTTTGGAAGCCTAGGACCCTAAAAATCCTTGAGAATGGGTCTAGTTTAGTAGATGTTCTTTAGGATAGGTGTGTTGAATCTTTGAGGAAAAGTAGATATAAGCCTTGTAAATTTGGGTGGAGGCCTAATTAAGGGTTCTTCTAGTAGCCCTACTGTGAAGAAACTAAGTAATTAGGTATGAACCCATTGTCACCATCAGTTTATATATGTTGAAAGTGTTCTAATAACACCTTAAATCTCATGGAAATCATGGCTGGACTAGGGAGTGTTGTGAAACCCTAGTAGACCTATAAATGCCTTTGGAGGAATTGAATTCCTAAAAGAACAAGAGAGCCATGCTGCAAGATTTTGTTAATTAACCTGGTGGCAAGGTTAGGGTAGGTCAAGGGATTGTCTAAGTAGAAGGAAATCCTATAGACCAACTTAGGTGTTAGAAGAACACCAAGATCCTATTCATGTTTTAGTGGCATAGACTAGTTAGTCTACCCTATCTCTCCCCATCACCTAGGACCCAGAGGGTCATATGTTGTAATGACATTGGTTGAAAGGGATCATAGGTCATCCAATGACCCTTTTTGAGCCTTTTGATCAAACCAAATAGGACCCTAGGGGTCTTAGAACCCCTATGTAAGACCCGCACGGGTACCCTATTTTAGATTTCATAACATGAATGTGATTAGGAGTTAATTAGAGTAGGATGGTCATTTTTATTACTACTAATTATTTATGAAATCCTATTAGAGACTAAGTAGACTTTGGTTATGATAAGTGTAATAACCAGTGAATAACTTTAGATGGAATAATTAAGATCACCTAAAAATGAAACTCTATATGCTCAATGTAGGGACTCGATCAAAGGATTTATAGAACAATTCACTAGCCAAATTAGGGAAGATGAATTAACATTTTCTCTTCTAGGAGATAACCATGAATGTAGGTTCAAATGCCAACAAGACATATGATTACATTTGAAACTAGGGTTTAAAGTATGATGACACAATTATGGAAACATTCTAACAGTTTGAAGAATTAACTCTACAAACTTACTCACAAACCCCTCATAATGTGATAAAGGGATATTGCTAGGATTTTCGACATGTTTAACTTGATTAAAAGGATACCTGTTAACAATTCTACATATTAGTGATTTTCAATTAGGACATATATACTGAGGTCCATTTTATGTGTTTTAATGAGTTAGCAAATATGACTTTAGTGTTTCCTGATTATAAGTATGATAATAGAGTTTAGAATGTTAATTTCATTATGATAAGAAAGATAAATGTTGATACCCATATGTTGAGATTGCAATGTTTTGAATGTGAATCAAATGAAAGGTAATTACATATGTACTTAGATGAAAGTTAAATGAAAATGACATTACAATGCTTCCTTTTATAGTATTTAGAATAGAAATGATTAGATGAAGTTAAATGTATATGTTAATGTAAATTATGAGACGTTGGATTTATTTTGCATTTATTTATATGTATTTGTATATTATTTTCTTAGGCTACTAATGTTTAAGTTGAGTGTGCAGGAAAGTTGAACCATGGAGATAAATGGGGAAAACAAGGTTCAATCTTATGTGAACACACTAAAGCCAAGGTGAATCTTTGGAAGATTCAAAACCTCATTGTATTGTGTTTATTTCGTAATGTGATTGTGCATGAGTGTTATAGACAAAGAGCATGATTAATTAGGGACATGTCATCGTGATGTGTAAAGTGTTTTTTATGTGTGTGTGTGTCATTTGACACTTGTCTTGTCTATGTGTAAATGACATGTCAAATAGGATTCTTTGGCATGAAGTCACTTAACTTGAGCCTAATCCTCATTACAAAATCAATTAACCCACCTTGGAGAGTGCTAGGAAGAGTCGCCTTCTTGATGAAATTCAAGTTATAAGTTGATAGGAACTTTGGAGAGCCTAAAGTGATTCCCAAGTGTTAATTTTGTGAAAATAAGTTACCCACATGGTAATAGTATGGGTTGGGGGTTAAAATATAATCATAAGTGGGTCTAGGGGACCTACAAGACCTTCAAAAATAGTCATTTCTAAGCCAATTCGAAAATCATATTGTCACATGACTTCTTCCCTCATTACACCACTTGGTTAAGTTCTTATTTGTGGAAAGATACAAGAAAGTAAGAGGGGTAGGTGAGGATGAATGAGAAGGTCTTTATAGGGATCTTGTGCCAACCTTGGTAGTTTCTTACCCACTCTCTAATTGTAGAGACATAGATGGTTATGGGGAAGAAGTTTAGAAGCCAAGGAAAATAGAAAGAGATCATGATCACCATTTCAAAGCCATAATTTTGAAGAAGGTAAGTGCTTCATGCCATGGTTCTTCATTTCAAGCAGTTGAAGTTAGATATTGTAAGCAATGCTTCTCGTAGGATCTATGAGAGTAGTATGGAATCATCTGTTGTCATTGGAGTTTTTGTGTTGTGTTGTGTTGTGATGGTGTATGTTGTTTCATGAATTCCCTTGGGGCTTCATCTTTGATTTCCTTACATTGTTTGAGTGTTGAAATTTTTCATGGGTGTGAAGGCTTCACTCAGCCTAGGGAGGGAAGAGCAAGCCTTGGGTGAAGGGGTTAGTTAGGCTTGAAATATAGTTGAAAATATTGGAGCATGGACTCCATTGTATGCCATATTTGTTCATGGTTTTCTTTGTGGTGATAAGAAAAAATGATGGTGTGGAAAGGATGTTTATGAAGTATCGTTTTCAAGGAGGCTATAGTTGATGGTAGTATGTTGGGAGAATGTTTGTGAACAGCCCAAAAGGGCATGAAATTTGTTGCTTTGTGAAAGCCCTGAAAGGGCCTGGAATTTGTTGTTTGGTGAAAGCCTTGAAAGGGCATGAAAATTGTTATTACAGATTTGGTATGTGATGGCAAGTCTCCTAATTGAAAGCCCACCTTCACCCAATGTTTATGATTCCATTTGTGAATCATTGTGCAAACAACGGTTGGGGTGTAAATGTGTTGCAAAATATTGTGATCTTGTTAGTTTATGTTGTTGTGATGATGTTTGGATGTATCCTAGTTGAGCCTTGTTTTCCCCTAGTGTGGGGTGGTCTCCTTGAGGCCTAGGTTGGGAGGTGAGCCTCCATGGTTCATCATTTATTTCCTATTTGCAGATCCTGGTTGATTGGTCTTGTAAACCTGGAGCTTTTATTATCTTTCCATATGTATAGAGGGAGAAGACTCAAAGGTGTTTTAGTTGAGATAGTGCACAAGCTACATCTTGATATGTGAATCTAAATGTGAGGTAAGAGTAAAGTCATTGTTACATGCTAAATTGTCAATTGAAAGTATTAAGAGTACCTATGTATTGTGGAATTGTGTATGTTTGTGGAACCTTGTTTCCACCACCTTTGTGTATCATGAGGATATCATAGAAGTGTTGTAATGACTGGGGTAGTATCTTTTTTTTATTATCCTATTGTTAACCCCATCATATGATAGATATGCATACAAATTTAAACTGATCCTCTCAGGAGATAGTATTGACTGAAAGAATTATCTTTGTTGAGTATTATTATCACTTCAGTTCCATTGTATGATAGTTGTGATTGCACATTCAAACTCTAATATACCTGAAAACATAATGTTAATGCTTGCATTGGGCAAATGGTTACTAAACTTCATAATATATACAGGAAAAATTCTGATAGTTGATATAAGATCTTGTCATGCAATGTATAGTCATTGCATTGAGTTTTAATGTTTAATGGAAAAGTTATCAACCTAGATTATACATTATAAAGAGAATTTCTAAATTAGCATAATAAAATTCTATAAATTATAGTACGGACTTAGAGGTAATAAATCAATGGAGAACAAGGTAGCATATTTTGTGAAGAAAATAAACTTAAGCTATAGATGCACAAATCTTCTCTGGAAAATGTATGAGCAAGATAAATAAAGTCTCTTGTCAATACAAACAAATAAAATATTCACCCCCTTCACTAAAATAATATAAATCTAGCCTATAATAAAAGATATGCATAAAAGTCTATAATCACCTACATGATAATGGGTGTCATCTTGGGAAGTGACATAGAAAAGGACATTGTCAATTTAAAAAAGATATGTTGAATAAGGTAATCCCCAAGAAGAGGGTTGACTGAGATGATGGATAAGACATATAATCAATACATAATAAACAAAGGTAAATTTTAAACAAAAAAGAACATAACAAAGAACCCTTAAAGCTGTTGTTTTAAGTGAATTAGGCGACTAATATACATAGGGAAGAGGGAGGGGAAGGGTTCCACCTTCCCATCTTCTCATCCATGCCTACCCATATTGGAAAAAACAAGCTTAAGGTGCTGCCCCACTCTGACTTAATGTTAGAAATTTAATGCACTATCTCATCCATAAGTTGCCCACATGTTTTGAAACAAAAAAGAAAGAAACTAAAGTTCATAATTAAGGCTGCATCAAACCCATTACCACTCCCTCATGCCATTTACTTATGAGTACATGAGCAGCGATTCAGAGCAGTAATGCTGATTACATGAGCAGCAAGAAGGGATCAGATTTTAATAAATGAAGTGTGACTTAAGTTTTAATATTAGTTATGATTTGACCAGCCGACGTTTGTTCCTACACACCTTGCTTGGAAATAGGGTAAAGTGACTATGTTTAGGAAAGGGTAGGCATACGTAAGATCAAGAAATTTGGAGCTGATTTTAAATTTAAAATATCTGTGTGTGTGTGTGTGTGTGTGTGTGTGTGTGTGTGTGTGTGTGTGTGTGTGTGTGTGTGCACATTGAGATTTGCTGCAGCCACATAGAATAGGATGTGAGCATTAAATGAAAGGACTAGTATATGTTTAGAAATGCCAAATAGGAAATTATTGGGGAAAAATATATATGTTATTAAAATATGAGTATTAATTAGATAATTTATTAAGTAACTAGTAGGTTTTGGTTATATGAAATAAATGAATAATTGTAGTTATGTTAAAAAAAGCTTGAGGTCATTAGTATTAGTATAGCATAGGAAACTTCGAGTTTAATGATGATTTATTTGATAATTAATTAGAGGTTATTTGCAATGAAACAATGTTAGAATTCACTCTATATTACCTCTTAACAATAATAATAAAATGCGTAGTAAAATAGTAGGTAAAGTGTTTACAATAAAATGATAACACTTGCATATTATAAGAATGAAGCTATTAAAATAAGGGTAAACTCAATAAAATGTTTAAGTGTTAAGACTCTTGCATTGCCTCCCCATATCTTCAACACAATAATTTCAATTGTAATAGTATTAACAGTAATATTAAACTAAGATATTGTTAGCAATTACATTGTAATATGTATAATAAATAATTAAATAATAACAACTATATCAATGATAAGTTTAAGTGAGATAGGGTATAGGGTTGGTTGACAATTTAAAAGAAATAGTTTATACACATTAGTTTTAGGATGTTGTAAATACCCTAGAAAGTATTGACTATATAATTATATTGTTTTAAAGTGATTGCTAAGAAGAGCATAGTTAACATTGAATTGAAGATGGTTTTAGTGAAATGTTAGATGAAAGTTATCGCCTGAAGTAATGCTAGCTCATATCATCGGATAGTGAAGTTGGCTATTGAATTAAGAATGTATATGAAAGTAGTTAGGTATGGATAGTCTCCAAATATTAATAATAATAATAGAATAATTTAAAAATTTTAAAAAAAAAAAAAAAAATTGGCTTGTAGAATTGTGGCATGACACCCTAGGGACATATGTTGTCATGAAATGCATCGAAAGGGATCATAGGTTATCCTATGACCCCTTTTGACCCATTTGATCAAAACAAATAGGTCCCTAGGGATCCTAAGACCCTTGGAGACATATGTTGTCATGAAATGTGTCAAAAGTGGTCATGGGTTATCCTATGACCCTTTTCAAGTTTTTCCCTTAGGAACCTAGGATCCATAGGGACATATGTTGTCATGAAATGTGTGGAAAGGGGTCATAGGTTATCTTATGACTCCTTTCAACCCATTCAATCAAAATAGGACCCCTAGGGACATATGTTGTCATGAAATCCATTGAAAGCCTATGACCCCTTTTGACCCATTCAAATAAACTAAATAGGGATATATGTTGTCATGAAATGTGTCAAAAGGGGTCATAGGTTATCCTATGACCCATTTCAACCCATTTGAACAAACCAAATAGTTCCCTAGGAGTCCTAGGACCCCTAGGGACATATGTTGTCATCAAATGTGTTGAAAGGGGTCATAGGTTATCTTATGACCCCTTTCGACCCATTTGATGAAACCAAATAGGTTCTTAGGGGTCCTAGGTCCCCTAGGGATATATGTTGTCATGAAATGCATCTTAAGGGGTCATAGGTTATCCTATGACCCCTTTCAAACTATTCAAACAAACCAAATGGGTTCCTAGGACCCTGGGGACAAATGTTGTAATGAAATGTGTCGAAAGGGGTGGGCCCCTTAAATGCATTGAAAGGGGTGGACCCCTTTCAATGCATTTCATTACAATATCTGCCCCCAGGGGTCCTAGGGACCCATTTGGTTTGTTTGAATGGATTGAAATGGATCATAGGATAACTTATGACCACTTGAGATACATTTCATGACAACATATGTCCCTAGGGGGTCTTATCCTATGACCCCTTTTGACTCATTCGATCAAACCAAATAGGTCCCTAAGGGTGCTAGGACCCCATGGGACATATGTTGTCATGAAATGCATCAAAAGGGGTCATAGGTTATTCTATGACCCATTTAAACAAACCAAATAGGTCACTAGGGGTCCTAGGATCCCTAGGACATATGTTATCTTGAAATGCATTGAAAGGGGTCATAGGTTATCATATGACCCCTTTTGACTCGTTTAATCAAACCAAATAGGTCTTAGGGCTAGGACACCTATGGACACATGTTGTCATGAAATGTGTTGATGGAGGTCGTAGGTTAATCTATGACCCCTTTCGACCCATTCAATTAAACTAAATTGGTACCTAGGGTAACTAGGACCCCTAGAGACATATGTTGTCATGAAATGTGTTGAAAGGGTTTATAGGTTATCCTACGATCCCTTTCAACCAATTCAACCCATCAAAAAAATTTACCATCATTTGTCATTGCCTTTATTTTGCCGCATAAGAGAAGCACTAAAAAATATGAGAATTTTGGTAGACGTCCCACCGTACATAACCCTTATGGGCTTAATAAATAATATTTTTTTCTAAACAAGATCATTCATTGCTCTAGATTTTTAATGGTAACTTTTTCAATTATAGATGGATTACCCTAGCCAATGACCCCATAACTATATTATAATAATAATAATCATATATTAATATATTAATAATAATACATTACTATATTATATAATAATTATAATATATGACTATATATTAAATATAATAATAATTATTATTATATATATTACTATATTATATTTAATAAAATACTAATATATAATAATATACAATTTTGTTCACATTGCCCACACTTGCCAAATTTTGACTTCCCTCCAAAATTTGGGTGACCATTTCGAGTATCCGATCTTGAATTGGATACCCGATATGGGATTGAGTACTCGAAATACTGGCATATTTTGTCCAAAATATTTTGTGACTATAGTCCTAATAATCACAGTTGTTTGGGGCCATTTTCATGGGTTTGGAGAAAATTGATATCTTGAGGCCCATATTATTGAAAAAGTTTTAATAATGTATGATTAGGTGTCCGATATTGTTGTCTAAATGGGGATCAGTAGTAAACGAAAGGCTAAATGCAAAAAGAAGGTATTGAATGAAGACATTGCAACATATAGGGAAAGGGACAAGGTAAATCACCAAAGGAAGAGACAAGGTATGTTAAATGTGAATCAAGTTGATGATGTATTGATCGAAGATGAAATCATAGAGTCAAATAATGAATATGTATAGTTGGGGAATGAAAATGTACCAATTGATAATGATAATCTTGGGATTGAAAATTTGGAGAATGAAGCTTTACCAGTTCATAATGTAAATGTCATGATTGATCATTACAAAAATGAAAATGCATAGGAATGTTACACATCTCCTAATTTTAATCGACATGAAGCTCCTAGAACACCAAAATGGATAATTGAAATTGATGAAATGATTATTACAAATTTGGAAGGAAGAAAAACACAAAAAATTATTCAATTATGGGCTTCAAGACTATATAAGATACTTTTCAGCAACAAGACAGTGGTGGATCAATGTCAAATTTTTATGCACTTATTAAAGTTGCAAAAGATGAGACCTATGCTTTCCAAGTTGAAGATTCGTGTCAATAAAAAATTTGAAAGAAATGCTATTATTGTGAAGAATGTTTTTAGTGCTCTCAATAACATAGGGAAAAATAGTAGGGAGAATGATAAGAGAGTTGCTCGAAGGGTTATTACAACCTCTTTGGTAAGTCATCATTTGAGAAGGGTTAGGTATATGAGAAAAACTTGTATTGACTTGAACCTAAATTGTACTACTTTGAGAAGAGCACTTAGTAGATGAGAGAGAATTGATGATCCTCTTCAAAATGAAACAAGGGCTTTTGGTGGGAGACTTCCACATTTTAATAAGAACCCATTTGATGATGTGAAGCAAGAAATTACACAATTTTGGCACTCTAGCTCAAGAGTATCACCCAATGCTAAAGACATGTTGAACTTGAGAATGTTGGAATTTACAAGTGGGAAGATTTACTTTTGAGAGGGGGATGAATAAAAAGTAACTAACTTTAACCTTTTCAAAACCTTTTGACTAATATCATTCACATGCATCTAATTCATCTAGTAAACATAAAAGTAAAGACATGCATGAAAATAGATAACATAAGATTTGGTAACCCAGAAACCCTCCAAAAATGAGAAGGTAAAACTGGGGTGGGGATGATAGCCACAAAGTATCATTGCAGCAATATGTAACTATTTAAGGTTATAAAGTTTGACCACTTCCAATGGTCTGCCCTATGAAAGGCCTATCATGTTAAAGACTTTACACCTGGTTAAAAGCAACCTGGTTAAATGATTTACAAACACTCACTTGGAATGTTACCCTATTAAAGGTTTTACAATCCTGTTAAGGATCTACAATGTGGCTATTAAACCAACATAGTTACTAAGCCAACCTATCATCATAGGATTTTCATTCCTATTACAATTGCTAGAAAGTACTAGAAAGTCTTGACTTGATGACTTGCAATCTTCAATTGTTAATTCTAGATCCTTGTTCTGCTCTATTTGTTATGATCCTTGCTGATCTAATTTGTCTCTCCTTGAAATTCTAATACTCTATTCTTGATCAACTAACTTTTGTAATGCTGCTCTACTCTGTCTAATTCTCTAAACACCCCTCTGAACTTTTCTATAGTTCACCCATACACTTCTCATACTCATGCACATAATGGGGTTTCATTCTCCTTTTAAAGGCTTCGAAGACTTATGAATCTATGATCCATATTCACTTTTCATTTCCTACTCAATTCATTCACTTTTCTTATTGGTTACATGCCTTCTCCATTTTTATTATTGGCTACATGTTGATTGCATAGGAAATGCAAAAGATTCAACCTTATCTTCAAATCCTTCGAGATTCATCCTGAGTTGGCTTCAAAAATGGTTTACATCTGAGTTTGTGAAGATATTAACTCATATGTTGATTCTATGTTACTCAACACTTACTACTTACTGATGCTTGGCACATATAAGAATTCTATCTGACTTGGCTCTTATAGCAATTCTATTTCACTCTACATCTATACTTTTCTCGGCACCTATAGTGACTCAACATCACTCATCACTCAGCACCTAAAGTTCACTCGATACCTATTGACTCACTGGCTTGGCATACACTATAGCTCAGCATCTATATTATACTCGACATCAACTAAGAATTGGATTAAGTCTGTTGACACTCATTTTTCAAAACCAATCTAAGACCAATAGAGAATTGGCATCAGAGATTGCACACCACATCCTAAACATTATTTAGAAGTAAGTCAAACCATGTTGTTCAAATAATTTAGAGAGAGTCATCCAAGATTGGATATATCACAAAGGGATTTTGAATCTTTGAAGTCATTTCATTGTGTGCCACTCAAATTTTGAAATACATGTTGTTGCAAATATAATGTGGAGTTTTCTACGCACCATGAACCATTACGCTCCATCCATTCTACTTTGCATAAAAAATAAATGTTGGAGAATTGTGGTGCTAGTGGGCTTCCGAAATTATCAAGAGATGACACATGAGCATCCTAGGTGTAAGAGCAATCTTGCATCACCCAAAAAAATATTTTTATTTCATTATTTTCTATTTTAATAAGGACTAGTAGACAGGGTGGTTACTATTTATTGAAACTTGTTATTTTTAGTAAGTTTGTCATATGAGCTTGGAATGTTCTCATTTTCTACATGAAGGTTCATTGTAGAGTTATAAGCCTATTATAAAAATCTCATTGCTCTAGCCTAAGTATCAAAGAATTTATTGTAGATTTTTGGTGGAAAATTTTGCAAAAAAATCTTCAAGCTCATCATTGGAGGCCAATTAGAGAAATGGTTCGAGAATTATGGCCTTCCAAAGTTAGCTACCAAAATTTGTATAATAATTTGTCAAAGATGTATTTAGCCAACTCTATACGTACTGTTAGGGTCTGTGAGCCCTAGGTATTAAGTTTGAGCATCTAGAACCTTCCCAGGTGGCATAAAATTTCCTATTTAAGAAAAGACCTGAACATTGTGTAGGACAGCTCTGGGTGATAGTTCACACCTTGTTTTGCATATTACTATAATGAAGGCGCCCATGTGGGTTAACATATTTTATTTGTGAATTCTATAATTTTGCATTTACGACATAAATAAGAAGTCCATATTTTGTTCTCACATTTGTTGTTGTTTCTATGTTTCTGTTATGGTTTATGGTATTAAGCGGAGCACCCTTCATCAAGTGGTATCAGAGCTAGAGTTCTTGAGTGTGGGGAAAAATCATCTACTGTGAGGCAGTTCACACTAGGACTATGGTTTGGATTAACCGTGTACACATATTTTTGATTGTGAGGCAATTTGCTCTAGGGTTTCAGTGGTAGCACAAAAATGCCTCCACGAATAGAATGTGGTGAAAGAGTTGTAGTTGTTGCACATGAGGGTTTTTGAGCCCTCTAAAGAAAAATGCAATCATTGGAAAAAAAAATGTGAGGAGGAAGAAATATTCCTATAAGAGATGAAAGCAAGGATGAGGACAAAATAGAAGAAAATGTCGAAGTAGGCACAATTCTAAATGCAAAGGAAAAAAAGATTGTCATCGCCATCTCCAAGATTGGAAAAAGACCTAAGTTTGAAGTTCCCACATTTTTGGGAAATCTTAACCTAGAGACGTTGATTGATTGGATCAATGAACTGGAGTTGTACTTTGAGTATGAAGATATTGAGGATCTTGATAGGGTCAAGTTTAAAAAGGAAAAATTGAAGGGACATGCAGAGATCTAGTGGTAGGAGGTTTAGCTGGAGAGAAATAAAAAGGGAAAGGATAAAATCACTAGATGGGAGTGGATGATAACTAAACTAAAGTGACAATTCATTCCTATGGTTATGAGCTTGATCTGTTGAAGATAATGCAAGGGTTGAAGCAAGTGGGAAAATCTAATCACAAGTATACCAAAGAGTTCTACTAAGTTCTCATTAGAACTCACCATTCAGAAGATGATAAAGAGAAAGTGGTCCATTATCTTAATGGGTTAAGGCCAAGTATTCAAGATGAGCTGAGTGTTGTTTGAATGAATAGTATTGAGGAGGCATACCACTTTGCCCTAAGAGTTGAGGAAAAAATAAGCAAGAAATTTGACAACAAGAATAGTAGAAGAGGTTGTGGTGGAAGATTTGGCGAATGATCTTATGGTGGTTGTAATGATGATCAAAAGAACAAGGATGAGGTTGGGAGTAGCAGCTAGAATCGGAGGGGAAACAATACCAATCATTTCTATCATCAAAACAATAGAGATTAGAGAGGAAGTGGCAGAGGAAAAGGATCTAGAAGAGGATGCTTCGGTGGGAAATGTTTTCACTATAGAGAAGAAGGGCATAGAGCATTTGAATGTACCCAATGCCAAGGAAGGATAGATTGAAGAACATAAGGCTAGGCCAAAGTTGCACATGTTGACGAAGATGTCATATCATTGCAATTTGAAGATTCTAAAAGAGGAGAGGTCCTAGTTAATAGAAGATTCCTACTGAGTGGTGAGAACAAACCTTATCAAAGAAGGAGTTTGTTTCACACAAGGTGCAGATGTGAAGATAAGTGTTGTGATGTGATCATTGATGGTGGAAGTACTAAAAATATGGTGTTAGAAATGATGGTCACCAACATAAAGCTGAAGAGACAGAAACACCTATGTCCATTCTGTATTTCTTGGGTGCAAGATGACCACAAGGTCATGGTCAATGAGTAGTGCTCAGTGAAGTTCAAGATTGGAAGTAATCAGGATGAGTTGCTATGTGATATCATACCTATGGAAATATGTAATATGTTGCTAGGTAGGTTGTGGTAGTTCGATAGGCATCCTATACACGATGGGAAAGAAAATATCTACACTTTGACCAATGATGGAGTGAAACAAAACTTGAAGCCATTGAATGATAAAGAAGTAAAGGTATGTGGTGCTACCAGAATATCTTTTGTCACTAGAAAAGAGTTTCTCAAAGGTATCAAGCATGAGCATATGTGTTTTGCTAGAATTCCTAAAGATAGTAAAGAAAAAGTAGAGGAGGTACCTATAGAAGTTGCAAATATGTTGGGAGAATTTTCTGATATTGTATTAGATAATGTACCTCATGGATTTCCCATAATGAGGAAGATCAGTCACCACATGGATTTGGTTCCCAGAGCCAATTTTTCAACAAGGCAGTGCATAAAATAACGCCAACAGAAAGTGAAGAGTTGAACAGACAAGCTCATGAGTTGTTGCAGAAGGGGTTGATTCAAGAGAGTCTGAGTTCATATGTTGTACCAGTCGTATTAGCACCAAAAAAGAATGGATAATGGAGGATGTGCATAGATTCTCACACTATCAACAAAATCACAATCAACTATATATTTACATTGCCAAGGATGGATGATATTATGGATTGTTTGAGTGGACCTAAGTATTTCACAAAGATAGTTCTGAATAGTGGATACCATCAAATTCATCTTAGAGAAGGTGATGAGTGGAAGACTTCTTTTAAGACAAAAGAAGGACTGTATGAGTGGTTAATCATGCCTTTTGGGCTAACCAATGCACCAAGCACTTTCATGAGGCTCATGAATGAGGTATTGAAGGGGTTTTTGGGTAAGTTTTTCATTGTTAACCTAGATGGTATTTTGATCTTTAGTAAGACATTAGAGGAGCACTTGATTCATATTTGCAAGGTGTTTGATAAGTTGAGGGAAGAAAAGTTGCTAATAAACCTCAAAAAGTGCAGTTTTGTAAAGGAGTTGGTGTACTTGGGATTTGTAGTCTCAACAAAAGGTCTAAAATTGGACCTAGATAAAGTGAAGGCTATCCTTGAATAGCCTACTCCAAGGAGTGCGACAAGGTAAGATCTTTTCATAGATTGACTAGATTTTATAGAAAGTTTATAAGAGGTTTTAGTAGTATTTGTGGAATCTTGACTGAAACAATGAGAGGGGATAGGAAAGAATTTAACTAGATTGTATGAGCAGATAATATTTTTAATCTATTGAAATAGAAAGTTACTGAGCAACCTGTCTTAGCACTTCTTGATTTTAACAAGGTGTTTCAAGTAGACTATGATGCTAGTGGTACTGGAATAGGAGTTGTTATGAACCAAGAAGGTAGAGTTGTTGCTTATTTTGGTGAGAAATTGAATGATGCGAAAAGAAAATATTCTGTTTATGATCAAGAATTTTATGCTATAGTTCAAGCATTGAAGAAGTGGAGACACTATCTTCTTCCTTAGGAGATTTTTTTGTATACTAATCATCAAGCTTTGCAATATTTGAATAGTCAAGGAAAATTGAACCAAAGGCATTTGAAGTGGGTTGATTTTTTGCAGAGTTATACATTTGTTTTGAAACATATGAGTTGGAAGTCTAATAGAGTTGTAGATATTTTTCAATAGAAGACAACTTTTGCTGATAGAAATGCAGATAGAGGTAGTTGGGTTCATCACAACTAAAAAAGGAGGAGGTTAACCATATTGGTTTTTCTTTGAACACCTGAGATATGAGGGGGTCACTTTTCAAATTACCCCAGGTGTTTGATGTAGGAGCATCCTGGGTGTAAGAGAAATCTTGCATCACCCAAAAAAATATTTTCATTTCAGTATTTTCTATTTTAATAAGGACTAGTAGACAAGGTGGTTACTATTTATGGGAATTTGCTATTTTTAGTAAGTTTGTCATACGAGCTCAGAATTTTCCCATTTTCTACATGAAGGTCCATTTTAGAGTTATAAGCTTACACTAAAAATGTCAATTCTCCAGCTTAAGTATCAGAGAAGTTATTACAGATTTTTGTAGAAAATTTGTAGAAAATTTTTTAGACTCATTGTTGGAGGCCTTAGAGTGCTTGGATGAGGTCCAAAAACTTAATGGAAGGGCACTTAAAATGTTTTGAGCTAGTAGATAATGAGATGGAATTTTTGAAAAGTGGTTATAATAGCCAATTGGAGCAACAATTTGAGAGTTATGGCCTTCCAAAGTTGGGCTACCAAAATTTCTAAAATAATTTATCAAAGATGTATTTAGCTAACTCTATATGTATTGTTAGGGTCTGTCAACCCTAGGTATTAAGTTTGAGCATCTAGAACCTTCCTGGGTGGCATAAAATTGCCTATTTAAGAAAAGGCCCAAACATTGTCTAGGACAGCTCTGGATGATAGTTCACAACTTGTCTTGTAGATTACTATAATGAAGGTGCCCATGTGGGTTAGCATATTGTATTTGTGAATTCTATAATCCCCATTTACGGCATACATAAGAAGTTCATATTTTTTTCTCGCATTTTTTGTTGTTTCTTTATTTTTATTTATGGTTTATGGTATTAAGGGGAGCATGTTTCATCAAGAGACTTGCTAGATCAATTTTTATGTCATAGAGTTGATGGTTGTTTCTTTTATAGAAATGATTGCTTAAATGAGAAGTGTTCAGAATGTGGTAGCTTATCCAAGTTTGACACATGTTTCCGTGAGGGGTGCAAACAAGATCTTGGGAGGAAAACAGTAAAAGAAATGGTATATGAAATAGTGAAATAGACATTCAAGAGTGGAGGTGAGGGCTCTAGATGTGAATTGGTTGCAAAAGAAATCAATGTGGCTAGTTTCATTTCAGATTTTAAGACAAATATTTTCTACTAGTATGCAAGGTATAGTCATAGGTCTCAATGGTTGGATCAGAAATTTAGAATGTGTAAGGAGACTTTTTCCATTGGCATTATTATATCAGTTGTTGATGTTACAAAGAACTACATATTGCAGCCCCAAAATGAGGGACAATCTCAGTATTACAACTCCATTCAAATTGCTATTTTTGTCCACATAACATATAGACAATAATTGAAAGATTATTAGAGAGTACTACTTTTACATTAGTGATGACAGATCTCACTCACGAGTTTGTGCAACATTGTTTTGAGATTTTTTTGATTTCTTATAGGAGCATGACATTGTTATGAATAGACATATGATTTGGTTAGATAATTGCATAGGTCAATTCAAGAATGCTTGCATATTTTATTGGTTGTTCAAGATTCATGTAGAGAGTGGGATGCCTCATATTTGGAGTTTTTTTTGAGTCTAGCCATGGAAAATTGGAACATGATGGAGTAGGGGCATGTGTGAAGAGAACTCTAGTTAAGAAGTAATCAAAGATTTTAGGAGTAGAGCTTCTTGATGCTCGTAGCATTGTTGATTGGTGTAGTTTAGCATTATCACAGAGGTGACTCTTGATTCAATAGTATGTAGGTTCTTTTGGTTGGTTGAGGAAGGGTCCATAGGTGATAGATCAAATTGTGCTACTATTAGAGACTCATCAAAAATACATTCATTACGAAGCTCTGATTTTAGTACATGGACCATTTGGACACGAAAACTAGATATCTTTTGTCTTAGTTATTTTCAGTGTGATTGTGATTACTATGAGTTGAGCAAGTGGGTGGACACATGGGCTCCACATCATATTACTACATTTTCTATTATACCCTCTATCAGAAATGATAACATGGAAAGTTTACTTGAGCATAACTATATATTAGATCTTCTTCAGCCAAGACATGTCTTTGCATTGGTTGCACCATAGGGGAATGATGAGAAATCATATTACTAGTTAGCACGTTGTATGAGAGGTAAAAAAAAGCTTGCACAACTGATCACAGATGATGATGGATTCACATATCCTACTGGTTTAGTTGTTATTGTTGGAACATGGTTGTCGACATACATGCTTAGAAGGAATGGAATTCTTGCATTCAAAGACTATTAGAAGAATGAAACAATTCTCATATATTCACATCTTATTATAGCAACAAATTTGAAGTTGTTGAAGCATCAAAGAAGACCAAAAGTAAAAGAAATTTTTACTATTACTAATTTCGATCATGAAGCCCTATTGAAGAACCTAAAATAGAGAGAGGACCCTACCAGAACACTCAACTGGGTATATTTACTTCTTATGTTCTTTTGTTCATAATGATTCGGTGAACCGATGATTATCTTGTTTAATATCATTATTTTTAAATATTTTTTATGATATTGAAATGAAGGTACATCATGAAGAGTAGCCATGCATGATGATAAAAAACTAAACAAGGAGCAGAAAGAAGAAAAATCTATTCTATTTTTGACACTATGATTTTTGATAGTTGTGTATTGATGTAATGATGATGAAACACTTGAGATATTTCAAATGTAAACTTGTTGATTTAATGTAAGAAACAAAGATGTTTTTACTTAATGTAATTTATGTGGAGGGACCTAAAAACTGATGATTTTAGTGCATACTAACACCAAACTTGCACTGTGCCCAATGCCAAAACCTTGAGGGAGGTTAAAAAAATAAAATTTACTTAATAATAACCCTAGTGACACCTTTTTCCTAGCCGCTAAGAGCCTCCATCATTCACGGCCACCTCGTACTGAAGAGTCTCCAAGGTTCTCTAAGTATGTTTCGTGGTCGATCTTCTGAGGGTCGTAACTCAAAGATCATAGGGGCTATTGGTGAAATGTTGAAAGCTATAAGAAGGTCATGCTGAGGCATAAAATAACCTATCTCATTTTTAGTAGATCACATTCCATTTGGATTCAACACAACCATCTCAATTGATGCCAAAACTCACAGTGTAACTCAGTTCATAGGTGCATCATTGCATAACTTTGAAGCCACTGATCTTGGCATCAAATTGTCAGTTCCATTAGCTCTTGATGGGTAGGTTAGCCCTACTAATACCCTTGTTCTAGCCACTAAGAGCATCCAACTCTCTCAGGCACCCTGTACCAAAGAGTTTTCAACGTGCTCTAAGTGTGTTCCAAGGTCGATCTTCTGAGGGTCATAACTCAGAGCTCATGGAGACTATAGTTGAAACATTGAATGCTACAATGACTTATCTCATTTTTGAGAGATCACATTCCATTTGGATTCGGCACAACGTCTCCCTCGATGCCAAAACTCGTAGTGTGCCTTAGTTCATTGGTGCATCATTGCGTAACTTTGAAAATGTTAATCTTGGCATTGAATGGTCAGTGCCATTATCTCTGGATGGATGGGTGAACCCTAGCGACACCCTTCTTCTAGCTATGAGGAGCCTCCATCATTCACAACCACCTTGTATCGAAGAGTCTCCAAGGTGCTCTAAGTGTGTTTTGAGGTTGATCTTTTGAGGATCATAACTCAAAGGTTGTAGGGGCTATAGGTGAAAGATTGAATGCTACAAGAAGGTCATACTAAGCCTACAATAACCTATCTCATTTCTAATAGATCAAATTCTATTTGGATTTGGCACAATGATCTGACTCGATGCCAAAACTCGCAGTGTGCTTTAGTTCATAGGTGCATCACGGCGTAACTTTGAAACCACTGATCTTGGCATCGAATCATCTATGCCATTAGCTCTATATGGGTTGGTGAACCCTAGTGACACTCTTTTTCCATCCGTGGAGAGCCTCCATCATTCGCAGCCACCCCGTACCGAAGAGTCTCCAAGGTGCTCTAAGTGTGTTTTAAGGTCAATCTTTTGAGGGTCGTAACTCAGAGCTCGTGGGGGCTATCAGTAAAATGTTGAATGCTAGAGGATGGTTATGCCAAGCCCTACAATAACCTATCTCATTTCTAAGAGATCACATTCTATTTGGATTCAACACAACAATCTTTCTTGATGCCAAAACTCGCAATGTGCCTCAATTCATAGGTACATCACAATGTAACTTTGAAACCACTGGTCTTGGCATCAAATCATTAGCACCATTAGCTATGGATGGGTGGGTGAACCCTAGTGACACCCTTGTTCTAGCTGCGGAGAGCCTCCATCATTCATGACCACCCCATTCCAAAGAGTCTCTAAGGTGCTCTAAGTGCATTTGGGTAGGTGAGCCATAGTGACATCTTAAGGGATTGTAGAGATCATTTCAAATTAAACATATATGATATCATTTCAAATTAAAAATTGAATCAAAATTTGATAATAAAGGTTGTTAAAATGTTCTTCACAAATTATTGCATTTGAATTGAATATAACAAACATAATCAAAATGAATGATATTCCATAAACATAAACAATACACGATAAATTGAACAATACTATACTAAATTAATATGCATATCATTGTGCACATAAATGATATATATATATATATATATATATATATATATATATATATATATATATATCAAAATACATGTATCCATAGACAAATTACAAAAATATATATCAAATTTCATGTATCCATAGACAAATTACGCAAATATGTATAAAAATACATAGATCCATATACAAAATGTGGTTGATCAAGGCATCGAAATATGTATAATATCAATGTTTCTATATAAAATGTGGCATATGCCATATCAAAATGTCTCATGACACATCCTATGAACTCAGAGCTCATGGGGGTTATCAGTGAAATGTCAAATGCTACAGGAAGGTCATGTTGAGGCCTACAATAACCTATCTCATTTCTGAGTCATCACATTCTATTTGGATTTGGCACAATGATCTCACTTGATGCCAAAACTCGCAGTGTGCCTCAGTTCATAGATGCATCACTACGTAGCTTTGAAAACACTGATCTTGGCATCGAATCGTCTACACCATTAGCTCTAGATGGGTAGGTGAACCCTAGTGACATCCTTTTTCTAACTGCGGAGAGCCTTCATCATTCATGGCCACCCCTTACTAAAGAGTCTCCAAGGTGCTCTAAGTGTTTTTCAAGGTCGATCTTCTGAGAGCCATAACTCGGAGCTTGTAGGGGCTATCAATGAAATGTTGAATGCTACAAGATGGTCACGCCAAGGCCTACAATAACCTATCCCATTTTTGAAAGATCACATTCCACTTGTATTAGACACAATGATCTCGCTTGATGCCAAAACTTGCAGTGTGCGTCAATTCATAGGTGCATCACAACATAACTTTGAAATCACTAGTCTTGACATCAAATCATCTGTGTCATTATCTCTAGATGGGTAGGTGAACCCTAGTGGCACCCTTTTTCTAGCTATGGAGAGTCTCCATCATTTATGACCACCTTGTATTGAAGAGTCTCTAAGTATGTTTGGGTGGGTGAACCATAGTGACATCTTAAGGGATTGCATAGATCATTTCAAATTGAACATACATGATATCATTTCAAATTAAAAATTGCATCAAAATTTGATAATAAAGGTTGTTAAAATATTCTTCCCAAATTATTGCATTTGAATCAAATACAACAAACATAATCAATATGAATGATATTCTATAAACATGAATAATACACATGATCCATGATAAATTGAACAATACTATACTAAATTAATATGAATATCATTGCGCACATAAATGACAAAAATATATATCAAAATACATGTATCCATAGACAAATTACACAAATATATATCAAAGTTCATTTATCCATGGAGAAATTACACAAATATATATCAAAATACATAGATCCATATACAAAATGTGGCTGATCATGTCATCAGAATGTGTATAATGTCAATGTTTCTATATAAAATGTGTCATATGCCATCTCAAAATGTCTTATGACACATCCTATGGAAACTATACTATCCTATTCTACTGGTGGTTGATCAAAATGTAGCCTCTTTGCTACACTAGATGGATCAGATGCCTCCTACATAAACAAAAAAGGAAAATCCAAAGTTAGACTACTAAATTTATATGATTCTATGTATTTAACATTGAATTACTCAAATCCATAATGATCATTTTTCTTATGAAGATTTATAGTATTAAAATTTCATCATAAATACCTCTCTCATCAACCTCATGCATCGGTCAGGAGTTCTCTCATATGTACTCGGGAATGCTTCAACCTTGTTGATTGTGGCCTATATATGTTCAAGTATGTTTGTCAGATGAATCTACAACTTAAACTATAACATTAAAATTCATAGCACACTAAATTTATAATATATAATTAAAAATTCAAACTACAACTTACCTCTATCGACTCCTCCTCTGGATATAATGTCTATGTGAGAAAAGATATAAAACTCTGATGTTCAGCCTCCTATGAACTAGGTGTTTCCTATGAGATACAAAAGACTAGTTGTTAATATCATGGAAATCAGTTTTGAATTTCTTAATGAAAATAAGGAAAATAAAAAATCAATGATACTTATACATACAATGGGGCTCTCGCTACGAATGGAAACGCCAGAGGGTCTGATAGGCTGAATCTGCCTGGACTCATCACCTATAGCCACACCCTGTAAAATAAAGAATGTAATTGAATTTCATTACTACAAACATTTTACAAGAATGCATCAATATTTAATCACTTTAAAAGAACCTAATTACCTTCCCCTTATCAAAGGGTTGTGCCTCACCCCCTGCACATTGCCCCCCCACTGATGGGTGATACCTGCAATAGAAAAGAAAGATTAGAAACCATATATGCTCCAATATCAAATAGAAAAACAATGAGAACACAACATAATGTATCATAGATGTCTCAAGGCTAAATGAAATTTCCAAGAGCGTGACATTATCAACCTATCTGAGCTCCTCCTCAGTCATCGGTTAAACATGAATGAAGATCGAATACATGTTTAAGTCAATATGGGTTAAAATTACTCTATGATAAAGATTAATCTTAAATCACATATGTCGTAACAAAAAAATGTATACATACACTGACACAAAAGGATTGCATGCCTTTGCATGCCCCTCCTCTCTCATGTCAAGGTGTGTAGCCTCTACACGCACATCTAGTGTATCCTCCTCAAATACAAACTAATACTTAGAAAGACCACCTATAGGACTGAGACAAATATTCTTGTACATTATGAAAGTATAGGGCACACAAACATGTGATGAGCTTGCAGATGATAAACTTGTGCCAACATCATCAGGGAGGCAACACTGACCTAGCCTGGGATATCAATAAGCTACTCAATCTATGGATGACTCTAATAGTCTGAGAGCTATCCTCTATAATGATATTAGGATGCTACACTAGAGGAGGTGGGGAGACATCAATAGGGGGGACAAAAGTGCCAACTTTCTTCTACTGGGAAAAGGGTCTATTCTGAGGAGCTTTTCCTCCACCCATGTTGGGCCTCATGCTCTAATAGTTCACCCCAAGGTGCAACACAAATTCGGCATACTATTTTTTAATGAAATAGAATGGCACCTCTAAATTTTTGTGGAGGGATGTCAAAAACCATCCACCATTGATCCCAAAAGTTTGACCACATAACCTCATTTGTGCACCATTTAATTGATAATTTGGGCTTTGTGCGTTGTACTAGTTTACCAATTTTTGGGTCCGCAAAAAGGATAGCTATATCATCTTTAGTTATATTTAGGGTTGCAACCTCATCATGGTCCAACCTATCATCAAACATGGCATGCATTTGCTCAGGCTAGTGAAGAGAAACATTTTGTTCATTGGTAAGTGTTTCAATATTATCCACTATGGTTTTTAACGTGGATAACATGGGAGCCAATGCAGGTATATTGTTGTATGTGTTTTGAAAAACCCTAAATTCGGCAAGATTTTCAAATAGTAAATCTTCAATTCAACGAGGGTTTTGAGGGGGTAGGGGATCGTTTGGTGGATGGATTTGAGGGGGTATTGGATCATTTGGTGGAGAGTTATGAGGAACATTATTTCCTAGCTCAGTATAATCATTTGGGTCAGCCATACCTATTAATTTGCAAAATATTTAATTTCTATTAAAAACAACCTAAATTTCAACAATTTCTATTAAAAAAACCTAATTTTTAACAAATTCTATTTAAAATAACTAATTTATATTAATATTCATTGAAATCATAAACAAATACAAAAAAATTACCTATATCCGATACCCGTTCTAAAATCTGATACCCAAAATGAGTACAAAACAAACCAAAAAATGTAATGCAAAAATCGTTCTTGTGTTTTTTTCTAATTTAAATTCTACGTTGCAAGTTTTAGGTATCTGATTTCATATCAGATACGTAGTATGATATCGAATACCCAAAAAGGCTTGGCCCAAAATTTTTAGCCTTGATATCAAGATGGGTGGAAAAAAGTCAAAGTGCATTTTGAAATGCTTTTAGACGTTTTCAAGCTCCAATTTTTACACATCACCACTTTTGGTACACCATGATCTTGCACATAACCAATTATTGGTGGTGATACAAGAGGATGGGCCACATTAGCTTTGATAATATGGTGAAGATAAACTATACAAAAGTGGTAAGAGACACATCAAGGATCATCAAGCCTACTACCACTTAATGTGAATGTTAAATAGGAAAGTACAAAAAGACATAAATAAAAGACTTAAATAGTTGTACTACATTAAAAATAAAAGCTACACATTTATGTATATGCATCAATTAGCCGATAGGAGTCATTTGTGTACATTTTTTGGAGAAATGAGTGTGCATTAGATAGAGTTGAAATTTTACATCATCTAGTAGAGAGACCTATTTTTTTGTCCTATATCTCATGGTATTTATTTTGTTAGAATTTTGGTTGCTTCATTGCTAGGGTGTTCACTCCCTTTCAAAATAGAATATAAAAAAACAAAATTGCTTAGCTCCTGACCTTCAAAGTATTGTTCTTAAGTCTAGAAAACAAGAATTCTAGTTAAATCCACTTAATAAAACCTAAATCCTTTGTGTTTCTTCTTTTTGTGTATTCTAATATCTAGTAATGAGATGAAAAACCATGGGTATTAAGGGGAAAATTGGAAAATTCATATACTTCTTTAAAAAATTAGCACAAAGGGGAAAATAGGAGATAGAGCATGCATCATAAACCATACATGCAATTTCTCCCACTTGAAAGATTGTGTTCTGATGCTATTATTCTAATATTAGATGAAATGGCTTCACCAAGGTTGAGCATAATTTTAAAAGTAATTTAGTAAAGGTATAATCCCTGCAAAGGATCTGAAACTATTATTGCTCCACAAAATTTTGGTGTTGTTATATTTGATGAAATAATTCTCTGCCACACTACATAGAATCCTTCTACCACCTCAACTCATTCTCATATTATGTGATGAAGAGTTCTCCCCTTGATGCCACAAACACATAATTGAATTACAGAAACAACAATTTTCTTTACAAGAATAGAAAATGGGCTTCTTATTATCTCTACAAATATGGAATTATAGATTTTAGAAATACAACATGAAAAGCCACATGAGCACTTTCTTTACAGTATTCTTCAAGACAGAGCCACGAACTACCACCCCAAACTACCTAGACAATACACGAGCCTTCCTTAGACAAGAAAATTTCCACCATCGTGGAAGGCTCTAGACATTTAGCCCTAACCCTTGACGTCAACCAAACCCCAAATAACTATTATTTTCATATTTATTACATAGGGTTGACTCAAAACAATTACAAATTATAATTTTAGGTACCCCAAATTCTAGAGGCCATAACTTTTGTGAATCAACTCTAATTGGCTATTATAACTACTTTTTAGAAATGACAACTCCTAATCTACAATGCCTTAACTGCGCAAGCATTGTTAGCTAGGGTTCGAACTAGTTCCAAAGTCGTTTAGGCCTTTGAATTTGAGCCCAAAGATTTTGTACCTAAAAACCTCAATAACTTATGCAATACATGTGGTATGACAATGAAGCTCCACTGGAAAGTTGATATGACTAAGATGAATCTCCACCTATGAAATCAAAACATTTTGAGCTTATATGTCCCATTTACTAAAAATAGTATGTTTACACAAATAGTAACTCTACACTAAAATATCCCTTATTAAAAAGACAAAAACAAAAACATTTTTAGGTGATGCAAGATTTCCCTTACACCCAGGATGCTCCTCATCAATTTATGTATGCATGTACAAATGATTTTTTGAAATGTTTTTCCCTATCCAAGTAGACAACAAAGGAAAAATCATAAAGTGGAATTAGATAATCAAACAAACAAAAAAATCAAGACGTATTTGAAATAGAATCATACATACCAAAATAAATGTTTAAAGGCTTTCTGAAACACCTAGAACTTTAAGGGTCCCTTTGGTTCCTGGAAGATGACAGGAATTGGCATTTTCAAAACCCGGATTTGAAAATTTGTAAAATTTGTGCATTTGTTTTAAAATTTGTAAAATGGAATTAGCATTTGGGACTTCCAATTTTGCCTCAAAACCAGGTTTTCCAACTTCCTAAAAGAAGTAGGAATTGAAAATCAAAACCTGGTTTTGTTTTTTAAGGAGTGTAAAAACAATAGATTGGACTACTTTTTAAAAGTTGCGTTCAACTCCAAGCTTACGCATAAAAATGTGTCTTCACACACATCTTCCGAGTGAAACAAATAGTTTTAGTAAATTCCCAAAAATCAAAATGAAGATATACAAAACCTTGATTTGGCTAAACCAAGGTTTGTAAAAATCCAAATTTTTTAAATTCCACAAACCAAACGGACCCTAAGGGCCCGTTTGGCAAAGGGAATACAAGCGGAATAGGCATATGTAAATTCCTAAAATTTTAAATTCCATGTTTGGATGCACCAAAACAGAGTTGGAATACAAAGTAAAATAGGAATACGTATTCCAATTTTGGCCCAAAAATGGGGTTTTGCAATTCCACCCAAATAGGTGTTATTGGAATACATATTCCTATTCCACTTTTTTTTATTTTAGTAAACATAAATTTTGGGGTCCGCAAATTCTCATCAAATATTGGCTGAACCAAATAGAGAATAGGAATACAGAGCCCCATTTTCTATTCCAGAATACGTATTCCTATTCTCCTATTCCTATTCCCATAGCCAAACGGGCCCTAAAGGAAAAAGATTACAATAGTTGGAAGCCACACAAGAAAAAAAATACCCTACCCATGAAAGGAAAGACACCAAATAGAGAAAAGTGGAAACTTTTAATGCACTTTTATTTCAAACAGGTTTCAACCTTGGGATCCTTGTCCAAGGGAGGAAACCAAGTTTAAAATGTTGCTTCTCTTGTAATCCACATTTTTCATAGCCACAAAGAAGTACATACAACACAGTCAAAAAAATAGTGCCAAAATGATACCAATTACTCACCCTAAAAAACCTTGCCTTGAATAAAACCCAAAACCCTAAAATTCCAAAAGTTCAAGAGAACTATTGTTTTGCAATGAGAGATTAAAGATAAGCACAAAGGGGAAAAAAGATACATAGAAAATCCCATGACATTTGAACCTAGGGGATCAATCTCATGAATATGAATTGTCTCATATAATATAGTTCCCTAAAAAATTAAAAACTATTACATTGATCATTAGTTATGAAAGGCACAAGCCACGACCACCAAAACCAATAGGTAGATCATTATTGTTGTGTCCATGTTTTCTATTTGCAAACTTACTTGATCCCTCATTCTCTCTGCCTTGAGAAATATTGTGGACACTTAGAAACCCGATGAAGAAATACCAATGGGATGCATGTATGCAATATTTGAATGACATATGGATTCACCAAGTATGCATGACCTCCAAAGATCATACTAATCTTAAACTTTTCTTCTCAAATTATCCAGTATAATTCTTTTCAAATATTTCTAACACAAACTTTTAATTAATCTAAAATTTAAATATTATTATAAAACTTCTAAAGATATTTTAAAATTTAACTTTAATACTAAATGTTTAGGAATACGAATAATTTGATTGTAAATGCCCAAAAAATGAACCTAATTGAAATATGTTGAACTAAAATTAAATAATTGCAATTCCCTATAGATCAAAACTTCATTCCCATTGTCGTAGAAGGATTGATATTCACCCCCTTTCATTTAGCAAAGGTAACAATAATTTCAATTACAATGAATTCTCATGAATATATTAGAAGAGATTTATGAATAACTACGAATTCCCATGAATATTAGAAGAAAACTTACATCTCACACTTTCTTTTTCATGTCATTAAGGTAACTAAAACCCATTTTAAACAGAGTTGTTTATTGGCATTGGCTAATCTTCAAACAAAATGCACCAAAGACAAAAAAAAGAAGTCAAACATGATTCTTTTTCAAATTCAATAAAACACAATGAAATTTTCTTTAAAAAAATATTTTTTTCGATCACAAAATATACAGATCATGAAGATCAAATACTAATTTAAAAAAAAAGTTCATTGTGTTTTCATTTTTTTTGAAATTTAGTCAATGGTGCAATTTATAGGGAGGATAGTCATGTCCCTGTTTATTGCACATCACATATTAGAAATGGGGTTATTCACTACATGAAAAAATAAAATTTAAACAAAAATTATGTTCTATTAATAAATTTGTACATAGGCTAAAATAATGCACTTATCAAATACAAAGCAATCAGAATAAAATGCTTTCTTCCAAAACCAAATTCATATGAAACATTGAAGAAGAAAAGCTAATTTATCACTGAAATCAATGACATATTTTTTTTACAATATGCCATAGATCACTACATGGTAGTAGTTGTTTCATGGCATATATCTGCCTTTGTTAGTTAGAACAAATGTTGTTGAAGAAGTAGGAATTCATAACCTCTATAATGAGAAATAAGAAACACGGTGAAATTTTTTGTTGTCTTTTCCTAAATGTTGAATCTTTCAACATAAACCCTCCTAAACATTTTATAGAAATAGAGGGGAAATTAGAAACTTGTGGAGAAGAAAGAAAAATTATAAACTTTTAGGCATGACTACAATGCTAAAAGGAAATTTAAATCTATAGAAATAAGTTTCTTTATATAATTGGAAAATCATAAAATCAAGGTCTTACAAAATTTCTTCCAAAAAACACATTCGAGGGGCAAAGCTCCCACAACCTAACGACTTAAAGACCAAATAATCCGGGTGGGAGTCAAGGACTTTAAAAAAGATGCACACGTAGTAATATTTAATATTAAACAGTATGATAAAACGTGGAACTTCAAATTATGGTGCGATAATATGGCATTAGAGTTATATATTAGGCTATAATTTCCAGACTACACTTTGAATTAAAAAAATACTAAAGCTCCAAATTTCAATTGAACAAATGTAACAAAACATTAATTTTACTATAGGGATTCAACTATGTACATTTTGAGTCAAACTCATTGGCCCATGTTTCATGAGAAATGAGTTACAAGAATCCATCTCTCATGAAAATAAATCAAAGCTAATTTGACTCAAAAACTATATAGTTGAATCCTAATAACTAGGGGAAATGAGCCAGCCCATGTTCCAGTGACTGTCACGTCCTACCATTACTTATTCCCCCAATTTTTTGTTCATAAAAAGGCCCAAAAATGATAGCACAAATATTAATAGCCGATCATAGGTGCACTAATAGTTGATCATTTTTTAGCTTTCTTGGTTTCTGATTGGTCCATTTGTGCAAAAAGTACTATTTTTTTGGTGAGTGGCTATTGGGGGTGAACATAACTACCTGTGGACAAACATTTCAAAATGACATATTTAGAGCACCTCGCACTGTACAAATTTTACAGAGAGCTCCGCAAATGTGAGAGAGTCGACAGATTAGCTTTAACCTCTTCACTCACCTACACAGATTCTGCAAATCTCAATACAACTACTCTACATTACCATTCTTGCCTGTAGAAAATACCCCAACTCAAAACTTTGGTTTGTTAGGACAGAAGAACAGTGGGATTTGTGGGAGGAGAGCGCAATCCGGTTTGCTGACGTTCATATGAAACTTATCATTCCACGTCGGATAGCTCCCACCGTATCGCTCTATATTTAGATCCATTGCAAAGTTTGTCGGCAAGCCTAATTATCACAATCTGTAATGCAACCCTATCCATTTATTATGTTCTGACTACAAAATGCATAAATTTGGTCCCACAGATAGATAAATTTTTGCGGCGTGAAAGAAAAGACTATTATTTTCAAGTAGGATTTTAAAAAACAGAAGACTGGAAGGCAATGTGCCCATATTTAGAGAGAGAGAGAGGAGGAGGAGCATACGAGGAAACTGCCAATTTACGTTCTGTTTCGTCCCACTGTAGAAGAACGTTAGCATCACGGGGCTCAACAAAGAAGAATTTATTAGTTTGAAGTGAAAAATCATTGTATTCTCCGTCGAAGCCCGCTATTTGAGGGTTGGACCAAAACACACACTATCCTATGCACCCGCACAAAACCCACACAAATCAAACAATTTAACAATCAAACCCTCTCATTTCGTCTCAGGGAACGATATTGTAATATAACATAAGCCACTTCGTGGATTAAGGGCGATTTATCCAGACAAGCTTCCTAGACCATTTTTCTTTTAATGAAATAATAATTACAGTCACATGTCACGTGTATTCTATTGTTTCTGATTTTAATAACTTAAATTAATTGTTAGTATATTTAGATTTTTTTTGATAAATAGTTCTTTTCTATTAATAAATAATATACTAAAATTACAATTCACAAAAAGGATCAGGGGATATAAGATCACCCTACGAGAGTTTACATGGTCAATGCCAGAATCATAAACTATTCATAAAAAAAAACATAAATAGAAACCCTTAGGCGACTAAAGCAGTGCCTACTAAGGGAGGTGGCTCATCGCGATTATGGAATGCCCAATCATCTTTGGATTGGGAGGCACACTGGGAATAGTCCAGCTATCAGCGGCAACATCAGTAGCCTCAGTGGCCTGGTCAACATCCTTCATAATTGGCCGTAGAGGTGAAATAGTCAGTTCTAGGCAAAAAGGCCATTTCCCAGAGACCACTCCTCGAGCACTAGGATGAGGAGCCGGGGACTAGCCAATGCTACCACAGGGCAAGGAAACCAAGCGACACCTCCATCCATAATTGCTACCACTAGGAGAGCGGTGGCAGGAAGCCTGGGAACGCAGAGTATGTGAGTGGTGGCCTGAAGAGTTGCGCCTCTGACGGTGGCCTCTAGGCGTCAAGGTATCAATTGAGGCATCTAGAGGTATTCTGACAACGATACAAGGGGCATTTCCCTAGTGATTAAGAAACTCTTGCAGGTGGGCCACCTCCAAGGCAACTTTGTTACCTTGTACTTGAATTTGCATCATTACATTATTATAGATGCACGCCTTAGTGTACATAGCAATATTAATATCAAGAAAACTATGGGTGAAAAAAACAACATTTCTATCTTTCCATAGAGTGAACAAAATCTCCATCCTAAAGATATGCCAAATCTGGGTAAATTTCCAAGGGATCTTAGGGGAATCACCCAAAATAACCATGTGCCAAGAAAATGGTTTAGGCCAAAAAGGCTTAAGGAAATCATGAATCCAATGCCAATAATTTTGAGCACGTCCACAAAATCAGAAAATATGCAGGAAAGACTTTAGTTGTCCACAAAATGGACATCTAGGATCCGAAACCCCAATATGCTTGAGTCAAGACCCAAGGGGAAGGCCTTGAAAAGCTAGGCACCAAGCAAAATGGGCAATCTTGGGTTCTGTAATAGCACTCCAAATAGTGTCAAAGTGTTTTCTCCATTGAGAAAGAGAAGATTGCAAGTGTCATCTCTGATTGAGCGTATCCACCATCGACAAATGGGGAGAAAGCCATCTATAACCCAGACTTGGTTTGTAACTGGTGAAAGGAGTGGCAGGATACCACTTCCAATCAATCCACCAAAGTCTAATAGACTGAATGCCCACTCTATGAACTAAGTGCATGGAATTGCAGAAAGCAATAAGTCAAAAGTATGCCGCTCTGAACGAGCAAGACAGTACTGGACTTGCATATCTTCCCAAGATCTAAAACTCATGGAAACCCTAGAGAAAAGATCTTTAGGAGTCTTGATGCCTCATTTGAAATAATGCAAAGCACTAGCACCTTGAGTCTTGGCAAGGGGAATACCCTAGATGGCAAATAGGGGAGACCACCAAATGTTCTATTGATTCAAAGAGAAGCCATCACAAAATTCATCACCAGACTAGTGAAGCCAAGGCTTGACAGCTTCCCAAGCTTTCCATATGCTCTTGATAACAAAAGAGCCTTGTCTGAGCACAGGCTCTCACATGATGAGAAGGGTGTGAAAGCCAATCCCCTTCCATGCAGGCATGTTGATGGGAAATCCGAAAGAAATGCAATGCCAAACCAAAATCTTCCAAGCTTCATCGCCAGTGATGGCACAAATAATCTATTTGGCACACAGAGCAAGGCCTTGCTTCTATGTGGAAAGTATGCCAAGGCCTCCAGAATCTTTTAGGAGACAACAAAAATCCCAAGCAACTCTGTGAAAGCCATGATGATTAGAACTAGAGGCCCAAAGAAAATCACAGAACAATCGCTCTAATTTATCATAGGAGGCTTTATAAGGAGCCCAACAAGAGGAATAATATGAAATGGCCCAGCAGTTATTGGTTCTTTAAGAACTCACGATTCATACTTCAAGGATTAGTCATTTCGACAAACAATTAACTACCAGACACTGATGGCCCTCTCTTTAAGAGTTTAAAGTGTTCACCTTTTATCAAATACTTACAGCGAATAATAATAAGGGCAAAAATCAGTAGTGATACAGCTGCAAGAGAAACTATAGTATGAACTATCCAGTTTAATGGGTGATCAAATGGAAAAAATTACAATAGCGTAATATTGGAAATGGAACCTGTTGATTCGTGCCCCAGATTTGGATTATTCAAGCGTCCATTTGCAGGGACAGTGGGAATATGGGTGCCGTTTTTCCTTTTATATAATCTGCTGCGCGATTCACTTAGGTCAAGTTTCGAGGATCTCTTTCCCAGCTAAACGACAGACCACCATTCTCCCGCTGCGTGCATTAACTCCCAGCGCCTGTGATTTGGTGGCTGGACCCCTGTCTGCGATCAGGTCAGAACTTGTGGAGGCGCCCGCACTGTCGGCAGCCGACCCCGCTGGTTGCAGGAGTCAGCGATTCCAAATCCGTGTTCCCTCTCCGGATTCGGTGATAATCTGCAATTAGCCTAGTCTTGACGCGATCACCCTTCCTGTTGGCTTCCTATCTGCCGTCCAATCTCATGCATTCTATTGATCACGTAAACTCTAAACTGTTGTTTCGGACTGGAAAGAGAGTTTCACATTTCAATTCTGCCAGTACTCAGGATTTCAAATCGTCATCCTCAAAATAATCCGAATGCGCAAATAATCACAACATGAGATGGCTGAAGACCACCTCCAATGTGCAACCCTTCAGAAGATATCTCACCTCCTCAGTTATGCAGATCCAAGAGAGTTTTCGTTCTCAGAGATCTCATGGGAACTTGCAGACCGATGGCTACAAATTGCCTCAATTGAGAAAAGAAATTGAATCCACAAATTGCTTGCTTCAAAAGGAGCCCTATGTCCTCTATTTATCTCCTTGCCGGGAAGTTTCTGGAGATTATCCGGAATCATCTTGCACTACAAAAATTAACTTTATAAAGTTGGAATACAACCTTTATTTAATATTCGAATGAGTAGGCCCCGCTTTCTTAATTGAAAGACAAAATCGACCCTCTTCACATAATTATTTGCCTACGAGAGCCAATGATAGGCAAATCCCCTTGTTATACTTGCGTTGCTAAGAGAGGGACATGACAGTCCGCCCTTCCGGATATTGCTTGCCCTCAAGCAATCTCAGAGCTGGATGCTGCAAAATGGTCTCATTCTCCCAGGTAGCATCTTCAACTGGTAGATTCTTCCATTTAACCAAATATTCTCGGATTACCCTTCGGCGAAGCTGTTTTTCTCTGCATTCTAAAATGAATTCCGGTACCATGATCAATTTCCCTTCATCATCCAGAGGCGGCAAGACTGCAGAAGGTATCACGTTCTGTCCTAATGCCTTTTTGAGTCGTGATACATGAAACACATTATATACTTTGCTGTCTGCTGGAAGCTCAAGTTCATAAGCCAATTCCCCTATGCGCCTACTGATCCTGAATGGTCCATAATACCTAGGTTTAAGCTTCTCTGACCCACTCTTTTTGAGAGTAGATTGTCGGAATGGTTGGAGCATTAAGTAAACCATGTCGCCCACCTCAAAGCTCCTCTCCGTCCTTTTTTGATCTGCATATTGCTTATACTGATTCTGTGCTCAAGCGATGTTATCACGTAGAGAGCTAATGATATCTTTACTTTCTTGCAGTAAATCCCCAGCACGTGGAACCCGAACATCACTCATCAATAAGTCAATGAAACTGGGTGTATCATAGCCGTATAATGCTCGAAAAGGTGTCATTTGGATAGACATGTGAAAAGTGGTGTTATAGCAATATTCACACAAATAAATCCATCTTACCCAAGCTTTTTGCTGATCGGCTACGTAATTCCTCAAGTAGCCCTCTACCCATTTGTTTACTATCTCCGTCTGACCATCGGTCTGCAGGTGATAACTAGTACTGGGTGTGAGCTCAGTGCCACATAATCGAAACACCTCTTGCCAGAAATGACTCAAGAATCTACTATCCCTGTCACTGACTATACTGCGGGGTATCCCATGTAACCTGAAAACCTCCTTGAAGAATACTTCGGCTACCTGTACTGCAGTATAAGTAGTGGTGATGGGAAAGAAATGAGCATATTTTGTTAGCCTATCCACTACCACATAAATGCAATCACGTCCTTGAGCCTTGGGCAACCCAATAATGAAATCCATGGATATGCATTCCCACTTTTGACACGGAATGGGAAGTGGCTGTAAAAGCCCTGCTGGAAAGGTGTGTTCCTGTTTATTCTGTTGGCAAATAGAACACTCACGAACATACTGCAAAACATCCTTCTTAAGTCCCTTCCATGTAAACCGTTCTCGCACCTGTCTATATGTTTTAAAGTATCCTGGGTGACCAGCTGTAGGTGAATCATGAAGAGCTCGCAAAATGAACTGCCTCACCTTCGATCCTGGGACTAAAAATACCCTGCTCTTGTAAATAATCAATTCATCCACAAGTGCGTACCTGGTATCAACAAGTGTCCCATCAACTATCTTGGATGCCCATGAATCTTTGGCATATTCTGCAATAATCAAATGCTTCCAATCCTCAGAGATCTCAATCATTGAACTAAGATGTGGTCTTCGCGACAAGGCATCTGCTACCACATTCTGTGTGCCCTTAACATAAGATATATCGAAG
The DNA here is from genome assembly GCA_028749045.1 of Cupressus sempervirens. Classification (NCBI taxonomy): domain Eukaryota; kingdom Viridiplantae; phylum Streptophyta; class Pinopsida; order Cupressales; family Cupressaceae; genus Cupressus; species Cupressus sempervirens. Next base: position 790,264,562 of record CM053793.1, read on the forward strand.
TCATATGCCTGCAACTTACTGACCCATTTCTGCTGCCTATCGTTGAGATCCCTTTGCCCGAGGAAGTGTCTTAAACTGTTGTGGTCAGTTTTTATGCAGAATTTGCCACCTACTAAATACTGCCTGAACTTAGCTAGTGCATGCATGATGGCTAACATCTCCTTGTTGTAAATGCTGAATGATTTCTCTGGCCCATGGAGTTTCCTGCTTTCATATGCAATTGGGTGTTTATCCTGCATTAAAACAGCCCCAATACCATTTCTCGAGGCATCACACTGGAGTTCAAATGGTTTCGAGAAATCAGGCAACGCTAGTACCGGACACGAAGTCATGATCTCCTTGAACCTGTCAAAACAAGCTTGTGCCTTTGCTGTCCAAACGAAAGCTCCCCTCTTAAGCAAATCGGTTATAGGAGCCGCGTGTCGTGAATATCCGCAAACAAATCTGTGGTAGAACCCACATAATCCAAGGAATCCCCTTAACTGTGTTAGGTTCTCAGGAGTAGGCCACTCTACAATAGCACGAATTTTATCAGGATCCATCCGTACACCTTCTCGGCTGATAATATGACCTAAGTATAACAACTCAGTCATTCCCAAATCGCATTTGGATTCTTTGGCATACAAGGATTCTTCTTGCAAAGTCTTCAATACTGTTTCTAGATGCGCCATGTGCTCCTGCCATGTTCGACTGTATACCAAAATATCATCAAAGAAAACCAACACGAATTTTCTCAGCTGATGATGGAAGACTTTGTTCATGGTAGACTGGAAAGTGGCCGGTGCATTGGTCAATCCAAATGGCATCACTACAAACTCAAAATGCCCACAGTGGCACCTAAATGCTGTCTTCTCAATGTCCTGTTCTCTGACTCTAATCTGGTGGTAACCTGATCTCAAATCAATCTTACTAAAGTAGCATGCCCCATGCAGTTCATCTATTAGTTCATCAATCCGTGGAATGGGATATCTATTCTTAATGGTTTTCTTATTCAGCATCCTGTAATCTATACACATCCGTAACGAACCATCTTTCTTCTTAACCAAAACTACTGAGGAAGCAAAAGGAGACTTACTTGGTCTGATGTGTCCCATTGCGAGTAGCTCCTCGATGGTTTTCTCTATCTCATCTTTAAGCCTTTTGGGATGCCTGTATGGAGTAATCATGACTGGTTTAGCGCTTTCTTCCAATTCGATGATGTGCTCGATCCCTCTATCAAGTGGTGTTCCGGGTGGAATATCGCTGAATACCTTACTGTACTTTTCCCTCAATATCTGTATGTCGAAATGATATTCTGTCTTAGGTTGTTCCTCCTGTGTAGGCATGAGAGTACACATGGCTGCCCATTCAAGATCCTCATGTCTCACCAATCTTTCCAATCGTCTAAGAGAGATCGTTCGGATATCACTATTCCGAATAGCTCTCAATACATGCTACCTCCCATCTACTTCGAACTTAATCTCCATATCCCTGAGTCGGAAAGTGACCTCACCCAATAAACGTAACCATGTCATTCCCAAAACGATATCCAAATCACCCATATTGACCACGTGGTAATCTGCTTTGAACTCATAATTATTCAGGCGTAAAGGCATGTCTCTGACTATCTTGTTACACTTAAGAGTGTATCCGTCAGCAACCTGTACACGAAGACCTTCAAATTCTTCTGTCTTAATACCACGACGCTCGACCAATCTTGCATCAATGAAGTTATGTGTAGCTCCGGTATCAACTAATGTAATCACCTTCTGCCCTGCTAGGACACCACGTAACCTGAAAGATCCTTCCTGTTGAATGCTAGACAAACGCCCTTGCTGTAGATGTAATTCAGGTTCTTCTCTCTGTTCTGACTTTCCTGTCTCTTCCTCAGATTCTGATCCAGTATGTTCACCTTCTGTTGCCGCACTGTCAGAATCTATTCCTTCGTAATATGCCCACATAACTCTATTGGCTTTCCCTTTAGGTCGCAAGGGACAATCATGATCCCTGTCATATGGACCTTTGCAATAGAAGCATAATTTCTTCCTTCGCAGGTCATTTATTGCTTCTGTATCTAGGGGTGTGGTAGACTTCCCTTTATTTTTATCAAACTTCCTGTTGTCTTTGAAAGAGGTAGTGCTCCTGGGAGTGAACCTGCTAGGAGGAGCTGTAAGTTCCATACTTCGTGCTTTCCTCATGGCTTCCTGCAGTGTTGGTGGATCAAATGCCTTAATCCATCCCTTGAGGGGTTCAGACAATCCTTCTGTAAATAAGATAACTAACCTCCTCTCCGATACATTCGGTACCATGACTAACAACCTCTGAAATTCACTAATATAAACCTCGATATTGCCAGTCTGTTTTAATTGTGCAAGGTCGCGAAAATAAATTTCTGGATCCTTTTTATCAAAACGTTCAACTAATCTGTCTACGAAGTCCTGGTACGATGTTACCTGATTGTGCTACAAGGTAACCATTCCATGTGACCACCAGTCATGAGCAGCGCCTTCCAGATGCAAGGTAGCATATCTGATGGCATCTATTTCAGACATAGGCCTTAATGCTAGAAAGGTGTCCAACTTATGAATCCAAGCTTGTGCCGTCATCTGACCACTCCCATCAAAGAAAGGCAAAGTAAGTTTACTGACAGCTCGTTGTAACTCACTTTCATGACTCCCTCTAGGTCTCCAATTCTGGCGGCTATTCCTCATATGTTCTCTTCTTTGGTTTAGATATCGATCAAAGTTTAATAACTCACGCACATGCGGGGGTAATGCTTGCCATTCTGCCGTAGCAGCCCTGAGATCGTCCTGGAAATCCTCTGGTGCATCGTCTTCTCCTATCTCCTGAGCCTCTTCCCTTAGGAAGGTGGGACGAGTAGGCCTATTGGCTGTCCATGATCTACGCCTAGGAGCACCTTGTGATCTTGCCACACTTCTATCATCGTGATCAGATGTGCCTCTTCCTTGATCTTGAATCCTGGGCTAAATAACTCTTTCCATTATGGTAGTCAAAGCCTGCAATGTTTGAGTTATTTCTTGTTGTTCGTTAGTCATGGCTCTGTAAAATTCTCTGGTTTCATCATCGTCGACTCTGGGGAATCTTGGCGGGCTTTGTCTTTCACCCATGTCCTTGTCCTTGAATATAACTCCGGCAATTAAAGTACTTTTACCCAATCAGGATGGCAGGACTACTGCTCTGATACCACTGAAATGGCCCAGCAGTTATTGGTTCTTTAAGAACTCACGATTCATACTTCAAGGATTAGTCATTTCGACAAACAATTAACTACAAGACACTGATGGCCCTCTCTTCAAGAGTTTAAAGTGTTCACCTTTTATCAAATACTTACAGCGAATAATAATAAGGGCAAAAATCAGTAGTGATACAGCTGCAAGAGAAACTATAGTATGAACTATCCAGTTTAATGGGTGATCAAATGGAAAAAATTACAATAGCGTAATATTGGAAATGGAACCTGTTGATTCGTGCCCCAGATTTGGATTATTCAAGCGTCCATTTGCAGGGACAGTGGGAATATGGGTGTCATTTTTCCTTTTATATAATCTGCTGCGCGATTCACTTAGGTCAAGTTTCGAGGATCTCTTTCCCAGCTAAACGACAGACCACCATTCTCCCGCTGCGTGCATTAACTCCCAGCGCCTGTGATTTGGTGGCTGGACCCCTGTCTGCGATCAGGTCAGAACTTATGGAGGCGCCCGCACTGTCGGCAGCCGACCCCGCTGGTTGCAGGAGTCAGCGATTCCAAATCCGTGTTCCCTCTCCGGATTCGGTGATAATCTGCAATTAGCCTAGTCTTGACGCGATCACCCTTCCTGTTGGTTTCCTATCTGCCGTCCAATCTCATGCATTCTATTGATCACGTAAACTCTAAACTGTTGTTTCGGACTGGAAAGAGAGTTTCACATTTCAATTCTGCCAGTACTCAGGATTTCAAATCGTCATCCTCAAAATAATCCGAATGCGCAAATAATCACAACATGAGATGGCTGAAGACCACCTCCAATGTGCAACCCTTCAGAAGATATCTCACCTCCTCAGTTATGCAGATCCAAGAGAGTTTTCGTTCTCAGAGATCTCATGGGAACTTGCAGACCGATGGCTACAAATTGCCTCAATTGAGAAAAGAAATTGAATCCACAAATTGCTTGCTTCAAAAGGAGCCCTATGTCCTCTATTTATCTCCTTGCCGGGAAGTTTCTGGAGATTATCCGGAATCATCTTGCACTACAAAATTAACTTTATAAAATTAAATAATTAACTTTATAAAGTTGGAATACAACCTTTATTTAATATTCGAATGAGTAGGCCCCGCTTTCTTAATTGAAAGACAAAATCGACCCTCTTCACATAATTATTTGCCTACGAGAGCCAATGATAGGCAAATCCCCTTGTTATACTTGCGTTGCTAAGAGAGGGACATGACATAATAGACATGTGTTGCTACAAGAACTTTCGAGCAAATGTATAGGTTGAAGTTTTTGTTAGCACTCGTGTTATTATAACTTATTACTTTGAAGAGAGTTTTTTAGAGTAATTAAGATATAAAATGCTGTTACTTTGAAGATAATTTTTCAGCATAATTAAGATATAAAATGTTGTATGACTTCTATATTTATGAACTTGTCAACATAAATGATACTATTTCAATTATAATATTATTATACTTCATCATGTTCAAGTATAAAAGTTAAGAAATTGAATTTAAACATAAACTCTAAATGTCTCATAGAAGTCACTATATCAAAACTCAACTTGAACAAATAGATTGAAGTTTGTCTCCTCTAAATCAAGGTCAAATATGCGCTAAATGCTCTTCTTGATAGATGGAATAGCCACTATAGCATGAATTTCTATCCATAAAACTAATCATGTACCTAAGAAATAACATAAACACATTAGAAATAGATATTTCCCTGTCAACATGTCCACCCAATCAACTCATTCAAGTTCCTATATATTCATTGTCTTACACAAAGTCTATATCCATTGGCAATACACAATTGAAGGTCATTGTGTTTCCAATGATACATATACCTTCTCAAGACACCCATTGCATTGGAAATATCTAGTTTGAAATGAACACAATATATTCACCAATAACCAACATGATATATTCAAAACTGCCAATAGCCAACTGATACCACAAAGTGTTGATATTGAGGTTTTGACATCATTTATAGTCAATCCAATACTAGCTCATTGACTCTAACAATCTCCCTCTTTGGCCTTGATGGTCCAAAAATCCAAACACACCAAAAACAAGAACACCCCCCCCCCCCCCCCCCCCCCCCAAGTAGATGCATTATCCCTTTTGTTCTCTCCTTTTTTCCATAATGGGAAAGGGTGAATAACAAATGAAATCTATGTTCAAAGTAGAACATCGGTTTTACCAAAACTTATTTCTTTTACCACTCTTTCAAAATTTGAAACCCTTTCTTCCACTTAGCAATTGTCGCCACCATGGGTGAACAAAAATTGTTACATTTAACAAGTTTGTCCAAAGAATTTGTCTAATAAGAACCTAGAAACCTTTCTTCATTATTTTCTACATCAGTTACAATGCTGAAAACATGCTCCATTCTCACTTCAACCATATTCTTTACAAGCCAAAAGGTCTTAATTGGGTCCTCTCTCTATTTTTTCTATGTAATAGTAGCTCAACCTAAAGATTTTCCACTCTATTCTTCTACTTCATTTCTTTGTCCTTGAATATATCATATGTTTTACCCAACTCATTAAGTTCAACCTCAATCTTCTCACACTGACATATGAAGTTATCAACAGCATGTCAACAAAGATAATATTAGTAGATACTTCTTCTCGATCTTGTTTGCCACAATTGATTAGTCAACACTAAATTGTAACATGTTATTCTCTATTTGCACAACTAGATATACTAGATGCTATGATATTTTTGTTAATCAAATGACCAATCGATAATTTTGATACTAAGGTCTTGTCGGTCAAATAGCATTTGATCTACAGACCTCTAAATCTATCAAATTTATGTGTGTCATCTTACAACATCAAGATCAAAAACTTATGATCGTGATGGAGAAGCTATGATTGTGTCCACTTCCTCCTCCTTCTCCTCTTCTTCCTTCATTTCCACAATATTCTCTTCCTTCTCATATTTTTCCTCATCACTCTTAAGACTATAACAATTTCCTTTCCTTTCATGCTGATTTTCATCTTCTTAGTTTTAGAACATGAACCACTGATAACCTCTTCGAGTGTCTTATATCTAGAAGATAAGTCTTTATCAAATTTCCTTATTGGTGCATCACCAATAAGTACCAAACTAGAACCAAGTATTTACTAAAGTAATATGAAATATTCTGTGCAACTATCTGTAGACACCTAAATCTGATTACACCACTTTGGTAATCTTATTTAGCTATCTCTAAAGGCATCATTAATTAAATTCCTATTTAATTAATCCTTTTACCATCCCCTAGCTGATTTATTTAATTAATCATCTATAGTCCTAATTGATAAATCAAATAACCCATCATTTATCAATTAAATCCTATTCTCCTATCTAATTCCAAAAAATCTCATTCATTAAATAAATCTATTTGATAAATAAAACCCTCAAATCTAATAGCCCCTAACCTATCCTAAATCTTCCATTTAGCCTAATCCACCCCATCCACCCATACTAACCAAGCTTAGCCACTAACTCACCCACCCTCATGAATGCCATCCACTTGCATATCTCTAACAAGCCTAATCTAATCCTAAATCACCTCTAATCCCCCCCCCTAACCTTGTCACATTCCCTAAGCAAGCTTAAGACTTTCCTAAGCCAAGAAAAGTCAACAATCTCAACTCCCTCCAAAATATCCCAACCACTAAGCCTTCAATGCTCTTACAAAGCCATAAAAGACTCTTACAAGCTCATTCATTGCTCTTACAAGCCATTATGAAGGGTCTTTATGAAGATATTATCCCTTGAGCCTCTTTTATTGACTCATCCTTGCCCTTTCCTCCATCTTCTCACCCTATGACATGTGTCACTCCTTGATTAGCTGTAAGGAAGCACAATCCATGTGCTCTCCTCTCATGCAATCTAAGCCCTCCATAAGCTTTTTCCTTTCCTTCCATCTTAGCCCTCCATCCCTCAAGCCTCTTGCCTATAAATTGAATCCCCTCCCAAGCCATTTCATCACAACCTTGAAGCTAAAGTTATAATGTTAGTTTGAGAAACAAAGCCCTTAACCATACCTTTATGATGCCAAATTGAGAGCTCACAAAGCTACCAATTTGCCATTTTCCATCTCCATTGAAGCATATTTTGAGTATCTTGAGCATACATACCAATCATTCATTTAGACTCATCAACAAAGCAAAGAGCTAATTCCTATTGGGAGAGTCCATTCATTTGGCTCAGATTCCTAATTAGGGGTTCCTCTTTAGTCTGTCTTATATGTTATATTAATCTTTGTTAGTTAATTCTTTGTTCTCTTAATAGATTAGTGTTTCTTGCTAACATATTAGTATATACACTATCTACCTTATTTTTCAATCCTTCTAGGTGCCTTCAATCCATCTAACATTTTTTTTGTTCTCCACTGAAAACTTTATTTACCAAAAAAAGATCTCATAAAGTAAAACACCAAGAACATAACCAATAAGTATATTCAACAACACACTATCTAACCACAATTTACATCTAGATCCATTTGAATGTTTTAATTCACCATCTTGCATGACATATATACAATCACAACATAAGTCAAACCATCATGACTACAAAATTAAATTTTGTAAGACATGCCATGAACAACATAATTTACAATTAGGTCTTCAGTTGGAAACATTTGAAATGCAAGTTGATCCCTACTAATGACTGTTAGGGCTTCCACCATTTCATAATTGATAGATTTCTTTGCAAGTACCTCAACAATGCTATACAAACTAGTAATTTCCTCAATTACATCATTCTTTACATTGCACGATTTGTCCAATGCTAGAATATTTCTATGAAATTGATTTAATATGAAAAAGATAAATTCATTGTCCTTACACCATGTAAATTCTCCCCAAATGTTGAGCCCTGAATTTTTTACTTTCTGCATTCCTTTTGCTAGTAGGTGAAACTCCAATTTATTTATACAACTAGTATTATAATCTTTAGCTCAATCTCCCTTTTTACTCTTATTTTCACACCAACATGAACAATCAACTTTGATGTTATGATCTTTGCAAATATTTTTTTCTTTGGTACTCTACAAGTTTGTCAAATATTTCCTTCATGTTAGAGTGCCCAATGATTTAAAAAATTTAGTTTTTGATACCACAAACAACCATAATTGAATCTTGTCACCTGAATTAACTATCATTGGTCCAAGATACATATGTCACACATTAATGACTAGAAACATCATGTTACCATCAATATTATATTTCATTTTTTGGTAATGATCTAGTTGTGACTGATACCTCTTTGGAATAGGGGAGGTGTAGGATTTTAAATGTTTAGTTCCCCTTGAGCCAAAGCACTCGACTCAATTGTCAGTAAGATTAGTATTGGGAATCGATACAATCAAAATTTCCACATTGTCAAACTTCATCCTCCATTATGTCCTCTACATTTGAGCTAAACTTTTTCCAACTTCAGAAGTCCTATTTTCACTATTTATTGACACATTCCCAGACTTCAATAATTTAGCATACTAACCAATCTATCCACACTTGAAATAATTCACATGTCTCTTTTCATATCTCATGAATTGTCTTTTCAGATCTACATGACTAGCCTTGTGACCAAATTTGTGACACACATAATGATTCCCATAAATAAACTATTTATTACAATCATCCTTTCCCAATATAAAACTCAATTCTTGCACTTTCTTTGTGACCAATATTATGATAGTTAAAACATTGAATTATTTTTATTCCTTTCTCATCCTATAATCCACTACCCCATGACCAATTTTTTTCATATATAACAATAACCTTTAAAATATAAATACCTATGAGCATTTGGTTGTCTTACTAATTCAACTTTTTGACAAATATGTTTTATTTTTTATCTTTTCTTATTGTGTCATATTTTACATCATCCTCAATTGAATTTATTTTCCTTTATCATGTTCTATTTTAAACATTTAGCAATAAATCCTAAACCCTTTTATCATTGTGATTTTTTTGAATTGTTAACAACTAATCCATGATGATACTAATTTCACATGCTTTTCCTTCTAATCTTAAAGCTTCTTTAGTTCCAACTCTAACTTGTCATTTTGTTCTAAATGTTTTATAATAATTTTCTTGAAGTTTTCTTTAGTTGCTTTTGATTCCTCTATTTCCATTTCTAATTCATTTCTTACTAAAAAGGTATTCTTTGACCTATATTTCAATCTAGCTCTAATAAATTCCTCTCTTTGAGTCTTTTCATCCAACACCCTTTTGAACATCATCTATCTTTCCTTTACATCCCAATCCAAAGTGCATCACCACCTTTTGATTTCTTCAACTCTCTTAAACTTCTTGTTCCAAATCTACAACTTTTTTTATTTATTCATTTAACTCTTGACTAATCTCCATATTGCTTTCCTTGAAATTTATGATCTACTCTCTTAGCTATAGGATATATGCATTTTCATCTTTTAGGTTTTCCTTCATTTTTTTTTTTTTGATTTAGTACTCTTATTATCACTCATCATGAGTTTCCAATCTTCATTTGAATATTGATCTCCCTCCACATGTTTAAACATCCAAGATCTCTCTTAAGCAACTGAGCTTTAGCAAGGGACCAAGCTCTGTTACCAATTATTGATAATGCCAAATAATTGAGGGAGGTGTATTGGTTATTACCATACACATTATAAATATTCTTCTCTATCAATAAACTCATAAAATATATTAATAAAAACTTCTAATCTATTGATTAAGCACCTTAAACATCCACAAAAAGTGTAAACATGAAAAGTAGATGAACATGACATAGAGAACACTATTCTCCTAGAAATCCAAACTGGGAAAAACTATGGAGAAGCTAATTCTTGTGAAAGAAAACATATGTTAGAGTAACACTATTTAAGGTAATTTTTACAAGAGGCTCACTGCATTCAAGCTAACTTCTCTTATACAAAATAGATACAACAAGTATATGAACTAATTGAGATACGTTTGAATATGCATGAACAATTATTTGATCAATCTCTACCACCTCCACTGCCAGTTAATTTTAAAGATGTGATCTTCTTTGTATTTACTCTTTGATTCACTAAGTTATTGATATGAAAATAGTTCCACTCACAAACTATGTAGGAGCACATATACCACCATTAGAGGTTTTCACAGAGAATGCAACCATAGTGATTCGCACCAATTACACACACACACACACACACTTTGGATACAAAGAGTTCTTCTTATTTTAATCTCTATCCATATAAACATATATCAACTTCATACCAAATATGTGATGCTACATTACTTTTAATTTAAAAGGATTGACCCTAAATGTAGGACATGTAATAATCTCTTAACAATTGCTTTGCAAAATCACCCATAGACAAGTCACACTTAAGATATTATAATTCATATCACATAATTTCCAAAGCCATTTCAATGCAAAAATCAAGACCAAAATATGAAATCATAAGGTAATTATTACCACTAGTAGAATAGTATTCATAATATGTTATATCCAACATACCAAAACCATGACACCACTACTCAACTATTATAAATATATAAATAAACACTCATTACAACCATATCAATCACCAACAACCAATTAAATAAATAACTAAACAAAAAAGGCATACAAGTTCACTCAAACATGTGAAACATGAATATAACATAGTACACTTTCCTTGAAACACCAAGGGCCATAAGAAAGTTACATATTAAAATCTCCTTATTTAGAACCAGAACTCTTGTTTCATGACTAAACACCAACATGATATATTCAACATTTCTAAAAACCAACTAATATCACCAAAGTGTTGACATCAATTACAACACTAGCTCACTAAATTTGATCTCTCTCTCTCTCTCTCTCTCTCTCTCTCTCTCTCTCTCTCTCTCTCTCTCTCTCTCTCTCTCTCTCTCTCTCTCTCTCTCTCTCTCTCTCTCTCTCTCTCATGAATGGAGGCTTTCATAATAGATTCCTTGTCAGATTCATTGACTAAAGTCCCCATTCTCTCATGGGAATCAAGGCATTAAAGAAGAGTAGGGAAATGGAGCCACTACTACTACTTATAATTGTTGGTAGGGCTACTACTCTTACTACCATTAGAGAGACCACAAACTATCAAATTGAGGCCCTCTATTCCAATGGGGCAAGGATTCCCTACTCCATTCTGCAACTAATATAATATTTCTCCCTCTACACGCAGTAGGGTTCCCATTGAGTTTTTCATGACAAAAGCAAGGGCTTTCTGCATCAAGGGGAGATGCGGATTCAAGCTATAGATAAAACTCATTGGTCTTTCTTCCCAAAAGATGGAGTCGGGCCACCCATAGAATAGTAGGGTAGGTGGGTGGTTGGGTTGAAACTTATTTGGAATGCACTAATCAATAATAAAAGGGGAGGGACTTCAGCCACTAATCATTGGTCTTGATTTTGAAAAAAGTAGCAGAGGGGGAGAAGAATGAAAGTTGGGACTTCTAGAGGATGGGCATTGGAGCGAACAACTACTATTAGGAGGGAGGGAGGTCTCTAGAGGTTAGAAGTTAGAGAAGGAAATGAAGCCACAAGCTAGACTCCAATGAAGCTAGGAATAATGGTAAGTTTGGCTAGGTCTAAGAGGTAGGATGAAAAGAAGGGTAGGATAATACATGGTCACTAATCTTCTTGATTCTGGGTCCAACAAGGCATGGGATAGCTAATAAACAGTTGGATGATGAGTCCCCCTCTTGAAAGATAGGAGAGGCCCCAACCCAACCAAAATGACTAGATATGGTAGGCACTGTCTTAGGGCCCGAGTACAATTTTGTCAATCTTTAGTATTCTTTTACCCCTAGGGACTGGCCCTACTATCGTGTCAGGCCCTATTACACATTACAAATATAATATAGATAAGGGGGCCACATGCATATGGATCAATTGAACAGGGTTTCTCACGCAAAGGAAGGAGCTTAAGTTTTTGGCCTCCTTACCTTACCCTTACAATAATAGAATAATAGGCCCTATCCCTAGCCCTATTATTTTAGGTTAGTTATGGTATGTTTGGGGGCCCTTCCCCTTACCCTTCCGTTACCTTAAAATAGTGGGGTGGGGCCTCTTCTCTCTCTCTCTCTCTCTCTCTCTCTCTCTCTCTCTCTCTCTCTCTCTCTCTCACACACACACACACACACACACACATTAGATTTAGTTACAAGGATTGAGGAGGATGACAAAATTTTTGGAGAAATATAGAAGAGGCATTTTTAGGGAAATAAATCTGAATATGTTGTGAAAGTATGTGATCACAAGATTTTGCAAGGTTTTAAACAAGCCTTCCTCTAGTGGGAAAGAAATATATTTGCATTAGAATCCTTTCACATTGGTTTTGAACATTCCTCATTATGTCATAGCAACACCATTGAAGTGAAAATGCATTCATACTTTCCAACATGTTTAAGTTTCCCTCTTTTCCTCCCTCTCCCCCAAACCCCCCCCCCCCCGCCCAATCCCTTCTAACCAACATGATTTATTACCCCCCCCTCTCTCTATCTCCCTCTCTCTATAACATTTAAATATGTTCATATAGGAAAAGTATTCTCATGTCATCTAAAATCACACACAATTGAAGATAATAATGGTAAAAAGTTAAACTTGTGCTCAATGAGATAAATTTGACATCACGGCCTCTTATTGTTTCAATAATATGATAAGGTGTCATCTTCGTCACATGTTTCACAGCTTATGAAACCAAGGCCAACAGTATCTAAGTCTTCCCGATCCCTCTATCGCTAGTCATGAAAGAAATAATAGAAGGGGTAGTTTTTCTTACTTGAAAGATTAGAGATATATCCATACTCTCTCTCTCTCTCTCTCTCTCTCTCTCTCTCTCTCTCTCTCTCTCTCTCTCTCTCTCTCTCTCTCTCTCTCTCTCTCTCCCTCTCCCTCTCTCTCCCTCCCTCTCTCTCTCTCTCTCTCTCTCTCTCTCTCTCTCTCTCTCTCTCTCTCTCTCTCTCTCTCTCTCTCTCTCTCTCTACAAGTTTACTATAATAAATTGAGTTTTGTAATATCCCATTTCTGACTTTTATATCAGATTTAAAGTCTCTAACCACATTTTAAAATCAAACAACCATCATTTCAAAATATCATGCAAATTTGTCAAAAATACCCATATCAAGTATACCTGAAACAATGCCAAAAACTCGAGAACTTAATATATTATTGAAAAATTTGAAAGTATACATTTGTACTAAAATTTTGGCAGAATAATGGCTTAAAAATGATACTTCTATATCTGAAAAGAGTTTGCACAATATCTCCAAAATATATTTTGAATACAATGCTCATTGGGCTCCAAAAACAACAACATAAAAATTGCTCGAAAACACCAAAACACTATCAATCTATAACAGAAATGGAATCATGTCCCAAAAAACTTATTAAACTCTATTATAATATGAAAATCTCTGCAATAGAGCAACAACCCAAACTGATCTGAAATGCTCAACTAGAAACACAAAACTCTTACAAAAACACACATGCAACACACTTGAAAAACTCACAAATATGCATGGTTTGGCACAAAGGAAAACTCCACATGAAATTTAAAATTAAATATCATAAAAACCCCTTCCTTCTTAGAACCTAAAAACTCCTATATTTGGGTCTCCTTCTCCACATGTTTAGTAGCCTCTAAAGAACAACAAAGCAATGAGCAAAAATCAAGTCCAAGAATGCGTTCGAAATGCCTCCAAACCCCATTATAAGAATGCATAACCCTAAATCACATAGAAGAGGGGTGAATAATATATTTTTGATAATATTTAACATTTAATAATCCATTGGCATCCAAATATTATCCCTTTTCCAAAAAAATTACCTTTTTTTTAAATTTAGTTGGTTGCAACAAAATTTATTAATTTTAATTATTTTGAAAAGGGGACATAACAAGTTCCCCCTCCAAAATATTGTTTGTCTTGAAGAAATGAAGGATAGGATGCTCAAGAATATGTGTTCCTTCCCAATTTTCATTTTCCAATGGTAATCCCTTCCATTTGACCAAATGCTCTGTGATGCTCCTATTCCTCAATCGTCTTTCTCTTGTATCCAACACCTCCACTAGTATTAAAACTAGTTTCTCTTCACCATCTAGTGGTGATAACTCTGTAGATACTATGGTTTCTTGTCCCATAACCTTATTAATGGAAGAAAGAAGAAAAAAACTATGTATTTTTCTATTGCATACAAAATAGCAAGACAAACACAAGACAAGATACACAATCTGATACAAAATCACAATTCTTTATTCATAAATAGATTACATGCAATGTGTCAGTTTGTAAGGCCTTCCCAATTACAGATAAATACAAATCAAGTAATAGTTCTACAAGATCCCTCAAGATCCAATCCAAACCCTAGCTAGTCCAGATCCACACTCTAGTAGAAACCTCCAAGGAAATCTCAACTTGTTCTTGCAAGCCGACCAAGAAATCTCCTTGTTTCCCAAGCCTCAACTACTAGCCCTTCTCAAAGTTTTCTCCTACACTTCATCCCCTTCTCTGAGATGGATGATCTAGAATCTACCTTAACACTCCAAAAGACCCCTACTTATACCCAACTAAGCCACAAGTTGGCCTAATAGGCTACAAATTAAATAAATGTTTACATTAAATACATTTTGAGCCACAAGTCGACCTCCAACAAATATTAATTACCGAATTCCTTAAAAGACTTACAACACAAGTCAAATGCACATTGGAGAGGAAACCAAGACCCTAATAGGTCCACACAAACTTCCAGATCGAGCCACACCACGATCACACGCTAAATGTATTAAATGCACCAAATCATTCAAGGAAACCTGTAAGAACTCCATCTTGCAAGCCACACTTTCAAGCATCCACAAAACCACAAGTGTTACTAAGCTCCCAAAAGCATTGTTGAGTTCCATAGGTGTTGAGCATAATAGTGAGTGTCGACCAATAGTAGATGTTAGCCCCTTGAGAGACCGATCCATTTAATGACCTAATGCCTCGACCAACACTAAATCAAATAACAACCGAGCACCACTCCTTTGGTGACCAAGTCAACAACTCCTAGCCAAAATCCATCCAACATGTAGGATTGATAACAACCCTAGGATTCTCCTACATAGAACACCCCAACTTTGAAAAGATGTTCTCAGTAGCTGGAAGAACATCTCTAGGATTTATCACATAAATCCCAAGCTAATTCTTTGCATACAGATCCTCAGAGTCCTCAACTTGTCACTCTTTCCCTTATTTTTCGTGTGCTTCTTCACATCCATCCTCGGTGTTCCACATATTTTTTGTCCACACTGATCTCTAACCCTTTCAAAATCCTTCAGCTCAACTTGACTGCCAATACTTGGATTCCTTCTACCAAGCTCTTCATTCTACAAAGGAATTAGAGAATGCTTCTTGTCACCTTTCATAATTGAAAACACATTCTTAACACAATTACGCATAACCCTATAATCATATTGCCAAGGTCTACCAAGCAACACCTAATAATTTTTCATGTCCAAAATATCACACAACACTTGATCCTTATACTATCTAATCTAGAAATCAACAAGGCACTACTCCCTCACTCCCAGAGCATGTTCACTTTGTAACCAGCCAATCCTATAAGGATAAGTATGTCTCACCCTCTTCAAATAAGGTTTCTGAACCATAGCCTTATCAACAAGGTTATCAGTACTACCACCATCCACAATCACCTTGCAAACTTTACCACCAAAATTACAATGAGTCTTGAATAGACTAGTCCTCTAACAAGATTCCAGTGTCCTCTGACCAACCAGTACTCATTGAGCTAGAAAACTCTCTCCTTGCTCAAGTTTACTACTATGGTTCTCAACTTCATTCACAATAGCATTTCTTCAACCACCAGCTTTAGGACATTCATAAAATCAATTCCCTACTTCTCCACATTTGTAGAAAGTACCCTTACAATCACCCCTACCTATACTTCTCTTTTGATCAAAAGGTTTTGGTTCATCTTCTTCACATGGTTTATCTTTTGCCAAGCCATCCTAATTTTCCTTCTCTCTAGCATTACCTTGACTTTTACTCTTCAATTTTCTTGGACTAACTGCTAATGTTCCCCTTCGAGATTTGTGACATAGATTAATCACCTCCTATGTTCTATAATTTAGTGGTTGTATCGGGCATTGATACGTTAATCTTTTGGTCCAATGACAACTCTAGCTTGTAACAAGTGGTATCAAAGCTTGGTCATAGGCTCAAATCTCCTTGGATAATGCTGAGGGGGGGATTGTTGGACTAACCACCAATGTTCCCCTTTGGGATTTGTGACATGGCTTAACCACCTCATGTGTTCTATAAGTCTAGTGGTTGTATCGGGCATTGACAAGTTGATCTTTTGGTGCAACGACAACTCTAGCTTATAAAAAACTTATCTTCTACCTTCAGGGCATACTAATAAGCATCCTCAACTAAATCAATCTTCAACATACCAACCTCATATTGGATAATGAATCTCAAACCATTAATGTACCAAGCTACCTTCTCCTTTGACAATTATATATGCTCAGACTGAATAGACAACTTGTAGAACTCCTCGGATAGTCATATTTTTATGTTTCAAATTGTGTAACCTTTTGAACAACTCAAGTTCATAATCAATAGGAATGAACTTAGCCTTCAGTTTAGTTACCATCAATCTCCATCTAGTGATCTTCATTTCACCATCCTCTTCTCTATCTCTTTGCAATTATTTCCACCAAAGAGCAACATGTCCCTTCAACTTAGTTTGTGCCAACCCTACTCTGAGTAGATCCTCAATATCCTCAAGCTCAAAGTAGTCTTCCAATTCACCAATCCAATCAATCAGGTCTTCAAGAGTTAAAATACCTAAGAAATTAGAAACCTACATCTTAAGCTTCAACTTCAATTCAGATCCAAGTCTTGCAAATTGACCAACCCTATTTTCCATAGGTCTCTCCACATGATTAGATCTATCCTCACCACTTGATCAAGCAACTTCAAAGTCTTTGACAACTTCCTTATAACCATATTTAGTACCTACATGCTGAGGTGCACCACCAATAGCACTTATGATCTCAAAAATCATATCACACTTCATCAATGCCATCTTAGATTTGAAACTACCTTTAACCTCCTCCATTTTAGATCTAAAATCTTCTTTGACCTTCTCCAAGATCCTTTCTTCCACAAGATCACTAAGATCATCAATTTTCCTAGGGTCCAATCTTCTTGGAGTTATCTTCCAAGATCCTTTGTAAACCCAAAGAAATAAATCTACAAATCCATAAGATCAACTATCTCTTCCAACCTTCACTCACGTCCTAATGAAAACTACCTCAACTTTGGTGCTCAATTTACACACTCAAGAATAACATTCACTCTGATACCACCTGATGCAATGAAAGGTAGGAGAATCCCTAAAGAAGATGTACTAGCCCCCAAAAAATAACAACACAATGGAAACACAACACAAGATACACAATCTGATACCAAATCAAAACTCTTTATTCATATAATAATTGATTACATGCAATGTGTCAGGTTGTAAGGCCTTCTTGGTTATGACCAAATATAAAACAAGTAATAGTTCTGCAAGATCCCTCAAGATCCAATCCAAACCCTAGCTAGTCAAGATCCACCCTCTAATAGAAACCTCCAAGGAAATCTCAACTTTTCTCGCAAGCCCACCAAGAAATCTCCTTATTTCCCAAGCCTCAACTACTAGCCCTTCTTAAAATTTTCTCCTACACTTCATCCCCTTCTCCAAGTTGGATGATCTACAATCTTCCTTAAAACTCTAATAGACCCCCTAATTATACCCAACTAAGCCACAAGTTGGTCTAATAAGCTGCAAATTAAATAAACACTTGCATTAAATACATGTTGAGCCACAAGTTGGCCTACAACAGATATTAAATACTAAATTCCTTAAAAGACTTACAACACAAATGAAATGCACATAGGGGAGATAACCAAGACCCAAATAGGTCCACACAAACTCCCAGATTGATCCACATCATGATTACATGCTACATGCATTAAATGCACCAAATCATTCAAGGAAATCCACAATAGCTCCATCCTGCAAGTCACACTATTGAGCATCAACAAAACTATGAGCACTATCAAGCTCCCACAAGCATTGTCGAGTTCCATAGGTGTCAAAAAACAAACACACATCAAGCACACAATTGAGGGTCGAGAGATAGTAGATGTCAAGCCCCTTGAGCAATGAAACCCTTCAATGATTGAACACCTCGGCCAACACTAAATCCAATAATGACTAAGCACCACTCCTTTTGTGACTAAGTCAACAACTCCTAGCCAAAACCCCTCCAACATGTAGGATTACTAACAACCCTAGGATGCTCCTACATTAACATACCAATAGACATGTGATGAAAGGTATTGTAACAATACTCTCCTAGATGTAACCATTTTACCCAAGCATACTACTTGGTTTGAAACGTAGTTCCTCAAATATCCCTTTGTCCATTTATTAACTATCTCTATTTGTCCATTTGTTTGAGGATGAAAGCTACTACTTGGAATGAGTTATCTTCCTTTGAAATGAAAGAGTTCCTTCCAAAAAGAGATAGGGAATCTACTATCTCTATTACGAACAATGTTTCTACGCAAGCCATGTAACCTACAAAAATCCTTGAAGAACAACTATGCCTCTTGTGATGCCTTGAAATCAAATGTGATGTGAGATAAAGGTGCATACTTAGTCTATCTACCACCATATATATGTAATACTTACCACAATATTTTGTATATATGTGGTTGCAACAACTCTACAAGAAAAATATTACCACTCTTATTTTTTTGGCATACCACACATTCCTTAATGTGTTTGAGGACATTCTCCTTCATACCCTTCCATGTAAAGCACTCTTGAAGTTTCTTGTATGTATTGAAATATCCTTAATGACCAGCTAATGGTGTGTCATGAAAGGCCCTCAATATATTTCCTTAACTTTTGATCTTGGCACTAAGAACATCTTGTTCTTGTAATAAATCAGCTCATTAACAACCTTGTACCCATTATCATCCACTAACTTTTCCAATATTCTAAAATTATGGAGACTTTCTAATCAATAGAAATAGATGTTAAACAACATAATGTAGGATTCCTTGAGAGAGCATCAACAACTACATTATTCTTCCTTTTACATAGTCAATATCAAAATCATAAGCTTGCAATTTTATCACCTTTTTTTTATGATCATTCAAATCCCTTTGGTTCAAGAACAACTTGAGGCTATTATGGTTTGTCTTTACAATGAATCTCCCACATACCAAATATTGTCTAAACTTTTAAAGTGCATGCATGATTGCCAACATTTCCTTATCATAGATTGAATAACCTTTCTTTGATTGATTTAATTTGCTACTCTCAAATGTTAATGGACATCCCCTTTGAGTTAAGACAACCCCTATACCTTCTCTAGAAACATTACATTCAAGAACAAAAGGTAAAGAGAAATCTAGAATTGCAACCATAGGGCATGAATTCATTACCTCCTTATGCTTATCAAATGTTTTTTGTGCATCTGTTTGTCCAAATAAATGATCTTTTCTTTGTCAAATAAATCAAGGGTGCAAAAAGCTTAGAAATGTTTGAAATATAAGGCAAGCTAGGTTACTGAGAGAGGAGGGGTGAATCAAGAACCAATAAAACTTTAAACTTACTTCACCAATTAATCCTTCATATATTATTCTAATCTAATTGCATGCATGAAAGAGTGAAAGCAATAAACATTCATAACACTTTGACACAAGATACGGTGATCCAAAAATCTTCCAAATAGAAAGTAAAACTGGGGTGGGGATGTTACCCACAAGCTTTAGTACTACAATATAAAGTTGGCCTGTTAAGGCTTACAATTAACCACTTCTAGTGATCTGCTCTCTTAGGAGCAATAAAGATTGTTAGGTCCACCTTGTTAAAGGATTTACAAACATACAATGAAGTATGCACTCTATTAGGAGATTTAGAAAAAGACTATTAAGTCCACCCATTTAAAGGATTTGACTGATGCACTTGTTAGGATGAATCAATGTCTGGCCTCTTATGTACAACTTTGATTTGCTAAATGAGATTCCTTGAACTATAATGATCACCTGACTATGATAGATAAGTCTCTATTATACCACATACTACTTTTAGCCTTCTTCAATTTGCACTCATCTTCTTTTTACTTCTTTACATATATTATTCTTAATTTATTTGTATATGATACAATATATTACATATATATCGATCCAATTAATTATCTTTTGAATTTGGCTACAATACCAAATTCATCATAATTCACAAAGTTGGCCCATTGTTGTAACTCAGGTTCTAAGGACAAACTCGGTGATGTCCTGACACTTGAAAAATACTGTCAACACTTGACAAACACTGGCACTCAATTGAAGTTGAAGCTCAATCCATACTAATCACTTTGAGTAGTAGGAACTTGGTTAGCATTGTATGACTCAGTGAACACTGAGAAACTTGGTAGATACTGAAACACTCAATTGACACTACAATGCTTGGTCAACACTGAATTCTCTTCATTAACACTACAAGCTCAGTAGACATTGATGTATGTGGTTAACACTACAGAGTTGGTTAAATTGTGCTTTGCCTCTGAAGCTCAGCAGACATTGTAGAACTCAACAAGCATTGGAATCTATCTCAGATTCTCGGTAGACACTATAAAGCTTGGTATGAACTACAATCTAACTATTTAGCTCAGTAGCAACTCAAACACTTGGTTAACATTTATAGAAGAATGATAAGCTTGATAGAAACTATAGATCTCAATAGCAATGAAACCAACTAAGTGTTAAGTCACTAATAGAAAAATTGACCTTAATGTCAACAATTGCTTCCTTTGGCATTAGTGACAAAAACACATATCATACCAAAAATCTGAATTCTCAAAATTGTAAGTCAAAACTTTCTTATCTTCAACTTGGTTTTTGACTATTGTCTACTATTGTAGCTTGGTAACCTCTTACTCTAATTTTACTGATTTTTCAAAATTGCTTTTGTAAATATATTTTCTATTATTTGTACACGTGTCTTCATATTACTACTCCCCCATACATATATCTCTCCCTCATACATATATCTAGAGTATGATAATATTCTCTTTCTATAAAAATAATTTTCTCCCCCTTTATCAATAATATTCCCCTTCCCCCCTCCCCTCCCCCCCCCCCCCCCCCCTTTTTGACATAAATGCCAAAGGTGCAAAATATTTACAAGCTAATACCAAAATGTGAAAAAAAATACTATATACCTTCAAAATGATTGCCATGTTCTTGTCCCAATTCTCTTGCAATACCTTAAATGCATGCAAGGCTATCTGTACCTCTACTAAAAGTTCCATCGTATGGTTAGCTATGGAGAAGTTATTGTCATGGACCAATGTTTTTGCATTGCATCCATGTTTGGGAGAATCATGCCTTGAATTCTATGCAAGTGTGGCCCTAATCTTGGCTTCTCCCCTTAAAAATTCTACGTGGAGATCTATCAAGTATCTGTTCTTTATAAAATGTACAAAACTACAATTAGGATCAAGTGACAATTCATGTGCACTTGCCTTCATATCTTCATCTATATTGGATAGTTTATCCTTAATCTCCTTAGTTAAGATATATGTGTCATTCAACTTGAAAAATAAAGAAACAACATTATTTACATATGTTTCCAGTGTAGCAAGAATAATAGATAGTTCTACTTGATCAATACCTATCTTCTGTGCTAACTTCTCCAAAAATTTATTCTCAAATTTTATTTCTGCCTTCTGTAGAACTTTTTCTTGTCCATTAAGTTCTTCATTGTATTTGTGGGAAATTTCAACCAATCAATCCAAAATAGGTTGTTTCTCATCAGCCTCAATGCTCGGAGCATCAACAAATATGATCTTGATATTTTCAAGGAATTTTATTTTATTTTGTTTCCTCTTTAAGCTTTTGTTGCCTTTCTCTCTTCTTCTGAAGTTCTCGAAGGGTGCCAATCTCTTCAAGGATGAGTTTAGAGGTATCCCAATTTGGAATAGCAATGTCCTCATCTAGATCAATTTCTTCCTCTTTATCTTTACCTATAATAAAAGGAACAATTTCCTTTCCTTTGTTGAAAACTTTAGTGGTCGGTTGAGACTGAGTCTCAACTGTCATTGCACTAGCCATGGTGGAAACAATAGAGGAAATAGTAGAAATAGAAAAAAATGAAGGAATAGTAGAAATAACACCAATAACATGAATACCTTATTGTTTCTTAGTAGAGCCTGATGCTGGAATGATCTAAGCCTATTGCTTGGTAGATGAAGTGTTAGACACTTCACTCATTAAAATACTTAGTAAAGTAACACTAGAGATTGGATGTCTGCTTGGTAATCTAGTTTTAACCTCAACCAACTCAGTAGAAACCTTCTCTGAGCTAGATTTCAATAAGTCTTCACTTGGAGAATGAGGAAGGGAAGTCATAATTTTTACTAGTATCTTTTTTGCATCAGTATCCTCAATACTCTATAATTCTGGAAGACTTCCTCCTATAGCTTCTTGTTCTTTTTCCTCATCAACATCATCAATATCTACATTTTCTATTTCATCATCTTTTATTTCTCCATCCTCTTCCATGTCATCTTCCTCACCATCCTTATCATCTATTTGCACAACATTATCACTAGGTTTATGCAGCCCATAGATGTGTTTCCATGCAATATTATTGGATTTCAACATAGATTCAATGTCCTTTGATAGGATCAACAATGCATTAATTTTGGAGTAAGCTTCTTCTCATTTTTCTTCAATGGTTCCCTGACTTCCTTGACTGATAGATTAGGCATAAGTTGCTTCAAGGTCTATTATCTGATGTCCTTAGAAACATTGAGTGCATTCTCCCAAACCAGTGTAACTACCTTGAGAATTGCATCAAGAACTTATTTGACTAGTTCATTAGGGGAATACTTACATTTTTCCATCTATGCCACTAGGGCCTCTTTAATTTATTTCTTCTCTACTGCACTTCTAGTGTCATACTTAAGTGATTTGAAGGATGATACACCTCCTCCTTCTCTTATTCTATTTAGTCTCTCTTCAAAGGTAGAGGTAGTCTTCTGAAATATTATCTTCTCATCTTCTTCTTCTTCATCACCCAACTTTAGTTTCCTCTTAAATTTGGTGGATCTCCTTGAGAACATAGTAGAGGAAGACTTTGCAAGTTTTGTTATTATGACCTTCCCTTTCTTCTTGGGAGGCTTATCTTCCTTAGTTTCTTCTTCCTCTACATTCTCTTCTTCATTATCATCTTCAACTATGTCATCTCTTTTACCTTTAGTAAGCATGAGAGGAGAGCTTGATGACTTCGTGTTCTTCATAATTTTCTCTATCCCCTTTCTACCTTTGTTTACTACCTAGGGTAGCTTAATCTCAAGTTCAATCCTGGCCTTTGGATCCATAGGCTCATTCAAGAGAGCCTTAATAATATCTTTGGTTTCATCAATGTTCACCTCATAACCCAAAGGTTTTACCCATGCCACTCTTGGCCTAACTACTTGGATGTAAACTTTATCATAGTCTATCAAAAAATAGATATCCTACTCATAGTCTTCTACTAGCTTCTTAGGAACCCTATATCTACTCTCCATCTCCTCTTTAAATGTTTAGCTAGGCATTACTTTCAATTTTTTCTATGAAGTCACTTGTGAATTCATTTGTTTGATATAAAATAGGTATGTCTTTCCTCCATAGCACAATTCCTTTAGAAGGGAAAAGCTTTTGATAGAAGAATAAACAAGTTAAAAGACAACCAAACTTACACAAATTATTCTTGGAGACTTAGATACTCTCCATGTTTTTGCCCAACTGAGGCAAAGTAGCTTGGCAAGGTCAAAAGATAATTATTTTTTCACCACCTTCAATGCTAGGTCAATTGCTTCGTAGGGAAAGTTGTTTTGTCTGCTCAAGCTATATATCTTTTGAGAAATCACATGTATCTCAAACTTTATTTCTACATATGTTACTCCATTAAGCTTCATTCCTCTATCATCCCACTCGACACAAGTTCTCTTTGTTAGTTCACAATGTAGGGTTTTTGTTGTCTCATCTTTATTCAACATAGGCAACTTATTAATCCTATATATCATCTTCTTTGTGATTTGGATAGGGTGATCCAACCACAAATGTATTTCATGAACTCTTCCCAGGATATATCTAATCCATTTTCCTTGGAAATTTCATGGCATATGCATAATGTGTGTCAAACCCTTCATCTCCAAATGTATATGTCCGGGTTTTAAAACACCATCCACACAAAGTTCACCAAATGCCTAGTTCATTTCTAGGGTTCCAAGCTTTTGAATTGAATAGTGATAAAATGACTTGATATTGTGTATAAGAAGTACCTTCAAAGGGATTTGAGGCTACTCCAACTGGGTCAAGTGCCTCTACAATTGCTAGTATCAATTTGAACGTGGGAGCCTCGCAATCCACTCAATGAATCAACATCTCTAAACCCTTTTTCTCTTTGCTTCTTGAAGACACCATTCTCTCGATAAATCTTGAACACGACAATAATATTCAATAACTACTTCAAATAACTTAGGATCTCTATAATATCTCTTGACTAATAGCTCTTAAAATTCATGGTGAAATTATTCAATGAATTTTCTTTTTTTAATCAATTTTTTTCTTTACAATTTCCATTAATGCTTCATACAAATGTTCCCTCAGTGATAGGTTGTCCTCCACTCAATTTGGCCTTTGTGGCTTCGAAGACACCTTCAACATAGTAAGGTTATCATCATTTAGTCTGAACTTAGTACTCGATAAAGTCACCAACTCGACATCTACATCCAGGAAAAGATATGCAACCTAACCTTGCTTAGTAAAGTCTTGAACTTCTATCATCACTTGGTGATCCTTGTGCATCTTAAATACTGATATGGATCTTTCTACTTGCTATTTGGAACTAATGTTAGATAAATTCTTCTGAATCATAGTTTGACCAATCTCCATAGGAAACTTAGTCAAAGTGATTATGTCACCCAACTCATTTACTTGAGTGTCAACAAAACTTCAGGACTTTGGCTTGTATTCTCTTGAGATTTTTGCACTCATTGTTGCCTATTTTTTTAATGATATTGTTAGCTTTATCTTTATTTTTCATCTTCCACTCTACCTCTATTTATACAATTCTTGGTAGATGTCCAAGCTGTGTAAATATAAAACATCTTTATATAGTGTCTCTCTTCCTCATGTGATGTTTTACACAATTTTCTTCAATGTGCCCAAAATCACAATAGTAGGGACATCTACACCATGTGTTGTAATCCCATCCAAATATTGCATTCATAATTTTCTCTACTAGGTTCCACTTCTTGGTCTTGTGCTTCGAAGATTTGTGTCCTTAGTTGTTGCAATTATGACACTTTCCTTCAACTTAGGTTTTTTTGTGCATTCACTTGCTCTATATCCATGCTTATTACAGTTGTACCACTTTCTATTGAATTTTTCTTTACCATTGCTCCAACACTTATTTGATGTATGACCTATCTTACCACAATGATACCAAGTAGGTCTTTTTGTTAAAGTAATTGAGATCGTTTCTACAAATGTACTTACATTGCCATTTTAATTGATGATTTCCAAATGCAGATTTGGATCTCGTATATGTATAATATGAGAGGAGTAGACATGTCTCTATAGTTAATCACCATTTAGTTTATAAATAACTGTATGCATAACTTATCTTTAACACGTATATAATATTAATATATGGGCATATGCACTGAGTTGTGGTGCCAAAAAGGTGACAAGGAAATTTTATTTTACTATTTTAAAAAGCGTGTACGCGCTATAGCGCGTGCGCACTATAGTGAGTATGCGCTATAGTGCATACACACTTTAAAAAAAAAAAAAAGTATATATGATGGGCTGCAAACCCACAGCCCATCATTTTCATCAGCATTTTCTTCTACTCCTACAGCGAGCAGCGCGTACGCGAGTTGAAGACTCAACATTTGCACCACCATTTGCCAAAATGCCTCCTCGTCGACGAAATCCAAGACCACAAGCGCACCCACGACGACGCCGTAAGTGATATAAACCTAACTTTGCATTGTTTGATATATTTTTCATATTGTTTTGTAAGTTTTTATATTCTTTTGTAGGGTTTTTACAAATTTCATTTAGATTTGTTTATTTATTTGAATTTCAATTGATTTTTTATCAGGAAATGTTCATAATCAACCAGAAAATCCACAAGAACATCAAAACCCTCAAGAACCCCAAAACCAAAACCCTCCTCAAGAAGAAGAACAAATTCCACAACCCGAACCAATTGCAAGACCTCCACCAGGCACACAAGAAAATATAAGAAATGAAATAGAGAGAGGAAAAACTCAATTAGAAGGAATCATTGCTCGGTTGAAAGAATCTGAACAAACCAATCCAATGAGGGCTCAATTGGCATCATCCCTTGAATCCATTAACACTCAGATAGCCTCAGTTAGTGGTCGGTTAGATATTTGGCGGTCTAAGAGGGATGAACAAAAAAGATTTTATGCAAATAAATTGTCATATGAAGATGTTAGAAAAAAGGAAATACCAAAAGGTAGTATATGTGCATTATTTAGAAAAATCGATGAGCAAAATACTATTAGAGAGGGTACTAAACGATTCCCCATCCATTGGTGCATACATGATGCTATTAGAAATAATTTTTGGGATAGATGGTGGATGGTTTTTGATGCCCCTCCTTGCAACAATCACGAGGTCCCCATGTATTTTTTGAAGAAATTATATTGTGAGTTTGTCCTTGGGGAGATCCCCAATTATTTTGATATGTTAGACTCCCAGGGTAGAGGTGGGGGGTCATCATTTGAGAGGCCCGGAGCACGTCGTGACCCTAATGTAGTTAGGGCACCTGTGGTCCATCCACAGTGTGAGCATGTGATTATTCCTTCAGTTGTGAAGGAACATGTAGAGGCCAGCACTCTAGGGACCATTAATGCTTTGACGTAGACCCTCATCCATTCCACGAGCCCATTAGTTGAGGGGGAGCCTTCTATACATCGTGGTCACATGTGCACTTCATGAGGATCCCTATGCACATTTGGCACTCATGTCGGAGATGGTGCAGATGATGGGCTTGTCATCGATCAGTTCCTAAATGAGACATTTGGCATTGACACACAGGTAAATTACTAATTTGATCACATTTCATACATATAGTGAATGATTAATTAATTAGGATTTATTGACATTGTTCAAAATTTAGGGTCAAAGTGTCTTGGGCCTAGCAGCGATCCTCCAGGCCCATTTTTTGTCCCTTCGACGAGTCTTGAGGTATGTATCAATTTAATCATTTTAATTAATACATATATTTATTACGTAATCATATTAAGGATTGACCAAAAAAATATGCATGTGCATCAGTTCTCCACAGGACCCTCAACCTTTACCACAGACGCAGAGCAGAGATACAGTTGTTTCATGTTAATTTAATTCATTTGATTATATTTATTCCATGTTTCATGTTAGATATAACATGTATTGTATGACATGCAGCTCATGATGTCGGACACACCTCCTCATCTGCGACAGTCTGTTGATAGTGGAGTGGCCACAGCTGTGGCTAGCTTAGAGCCACTGACGGAGGTATGAAAGAATTTTCTTCATTTTAGTTGTTGTTTATAATAGTTAATCTCAAAATTTCTAATGTTATTTACAAGTGATTATATTTATTGAATTGTTCTAGGGTCTTGTCACGCCTGATCGTCCACGAGCATTTGAGGTGGACTTACAGAGTGACTATTTGTTGGCGGTAAGAAGATAATCAATTTTGTGAGTACATATATTTGATTTCAACGTATAATAAATATTGATTCATATCTACTTTCTTTGTATCAGTTGGACCTGGAGAAGAGCCTCAACAAGATGTCAAGTGAGCATGTCAGGAGGGCCCCGTCATCTCCACTGTCTCCCTCCACATGATGGTAGAGGACGTCGAGAGACTTGTTTCCTTCCCCTCGTGGGAAGGAAAAGATGTAGTTGAGATATTTGATACATATATATATATATATATATATATATATATATATATATATAGACACTTCTTTCCTTCCCCATGTATATATATAGGCATCTGAGAGACATATTCGATACATATTTGATGTACATATGACATTCTATATTTGATGTATGACATTATTGGTTAATATATGATATGTTTTTTCACATACGACATTATTGGTTATCATTTTATATTATATGTTTGTTCATGTATGACGTTAAATTAGATATGTTCGTGTATGACATTAAATTAGATATGTGCATGTATGAAATTAAATTCAATTGATAGAGAGTTGCCATTATGTCTACCAACTATTAGATGTTCTTTTTTGCTTTATCAGTATTTCTAAAAAACTGCAAAGAAGCTGTTTCTGGTGAATACTTGTAAACAATTATGATCATCAACTTCATATACTCATGGCTTTGGCTGCGAACACTTTTAACTTTGGCTATAAGCATCCATGGCTTTGGCTATGTGCACTAGTGGCTTTGGCTGTGAGCATTTATGGCTTTGGTTGTAGGCACAATATAGCCTTGGTTGTAGGTTGTCTTTCTTGCTGCATGTCGAAGTTACCTTCAAGAATATCATTAGTCTAAGATCATTACAATTAAAATACTATGACATAATACCTTGGAAATAATAGTCTTTAACCCATTACTTTATTTGTTAAAACATCATGTAGTATCTACTGTAGTCCTTCTACTCAAATATGTTTTCAAAAATACTTAGTATGGCAAAGAAATGTCTATGGAAAGCTTGTCAAATAGGATATTGAAGAACTAAATGTGGATAGTCATTAGTACCCATCAATAAGAACACATACATCTTTCTCAAGCAAGCCATATGACATTAGCAAGTAATTTATAGATTTCCTTTGCAAATAACTAGAAGATGCTATGAATCTTAATACAGAGTTAATCACGAACTCATTATTCCATCCAAGAAGCATATATCACCCTAAGCCAATTAACCGACAAGATAAAAATTAATTCAATTTCAACAAATTTTTGAGTATAACAAGCATCTTATGGATTCTTACAAGAATTAACATGATGTTCACAAGAGCATTACAAGTTCTTGTAATGCTATTTCACATATTGTAATCATATTAAGTTTTGAATGGCCATTTGTGTTACAAGCATAAATGTTCTTTAAGGTCTTTTAATTCTAGACATGAATTTTATTATGAAGCTTTTTTATGACAACCCACTCAATGCATATATTGTTGTTCCACATTATGCTAATTTGACTTTCATTGGTTGATTTGGGTCTACACATGACGTTATTCACTACCTTTTTTATATATTATTTTTTTGTAGTGAGGTTCTGGCCTGAATGAATGTATTAATCATCGAAGTTGTGAACCTTGGTCGAGATCCTTACAAATATATTTTCAAATTGGACCTCAAATAGTTTTCTCAGTCACCCCCTGTACACAGATACTGAAATTTTAGTTAATTACAAAATTAATACTGAATTAACACAAGTTTAATTCATAAGTATTATGTACCTCAATAGGCTAGATTATTATTGACCGGGAAGCTTTATCTTAGAGCAGTTGGTTTCCTAAATCTTTAGCGCAATGATAGTCTTATGGAATCTGGAATTAGGTCTGCTAGCTAAGGAACATTCTTTAAAAGGTAGAGGAAACTCAAGACTCACATGTTTCCAATCAATATAAATGTTTAAATCGCTTCTCTAATTTTTTCTATTTATGATCTTCTTAAAACTTAACTTTCTAAATGCATTGATGGGGAAATAAAGATCTTCTAGGAACTAAAGGCTAATCATGTTTAATACTTGCAATTCTCTATTTTTATCTAATAATTTAAAAAAGATTGTACAACTGTTTTCAAAGAGCAACGCTTGTCACTAACATCATAAGAAGGAATATCCAAGGAGTCTTACCACTGATCCCTCACCACCAAATTCAAGAGAAAACAAAATTCCACTACTAAAGAGATAGTAACAATGATCATCCCTAGTCTCTCCCTTATCACAAAATGATTACCATCAAAATTTGCATTTCCAATTGTGTCATGTGCGTTGAAGCGATAGTAACATTTTCACTCTCTTACCTAATGTCTCCCATTTCTGAAACTCCTGGGGAAGGGCAAGGCCATCTTCTCAGTACTTCAAAATACAACGAATTCCATTTTTTCACATATTGTTAATCGTTGACTTAAAGTATAGTCGAAGTATTGACAGCCCATAGATATGCCCCGTCAAAGATCGCAGCCCTGTGGCATTTAGTGACCCTTAGGGACATTCTGGTTCAACGTGCCTGAGAACGTTAGAGCACTAAAGGGGATAGGAAGAGGTTGGGGATAGGGTTTACCCGGCCACTCGGAGCTAATGGAGTAGACAGTTTGATCCCACGATGAAAGATGAGAGAGATTTGACAGTTGGCAACTTTGTACTGGCCAACACTACAAGTTTCGGCATCACCGGAGATGGCATTGTAGAATGAAAACAGAATGTGATCTCCAAAAAGCGAGAGAGGTTATTGTAGGTCTCTACAACACAGTCCTGTAGGAATTGGAATCTCATCCATATCTTGCACGAGCTCTAAGATATGCCCCGTCAAAGATCGCAGCCCTGTGGCATTTAGTGACCCTTAGGGACATTCTGGTTTGGCATGCCTGAGAACATTCGAGCACTGAAGGGGATAGGAAGAGGTTGGGGATAGAGTTTACTCGACCACCTAGAGCTAATGGAGCAGACAGTTTGATCCCACGACGAAAGATGAGAGAGATTTGGCAGTTGGCAACTTTGTATTGGCCAACACTACAAGTTTCAGCATCACCCAAGATGGCATTTTAGAATGAAAACGAAATGCGATATCCAAAAAGTGAGAGAGGTTATTGTAGGTCTCTACAACATAGTCCTGTAGGAATTGGAATCTCATCCATATCTCACACGAGCTCCGAGATATGCCCCATCAAAGATCGCAGCCCTGTGGCATTTAGTGACCCTTAGGGACATTCTGGTTTGGTGCCTGAGAACGTTCGAGCACTGAAGGGGACAAGAAAAGGTTGGGGATAAGGTTTACCCAGCCACCCGGAGCTAATGGAGCAGGCAGTTTGATCCCACGACGAAAGATGAGAGAGATTTGGCAATTGGCAACTTTGTACTGGCCAACACTACAAGTTTCAGCATCACCCGAGATGGCATTGTAGAATGAAAATAGAATGTGATCTCCAAAAAGTGAGAGAGGTTATTGTAGGTCTTTGCAACACAGTCTTGTAGGAATTGGAATCTCATCCATATCTCACACGAGCTCCGAGATATGCCCCGTCAAAGATCGCAGCCCTGTGGCATTTAGTGACCCTTAGGGACATTCTGGTTCGGCGTGCGTGAGAATGTTCGAGCACTGAAGGGGACAAGACAAGGTTGGGGATAGGGTTTACCCGGCCACTTGGAGCTAATGGAGCAGACAGTTTGATCCCATGACGAAAGATGAGAGAGATTTGGCAGTTGGCAACTTTGTACTAGCCAACACTACAAGTTTCAGCATCACCCAAGATGGCATTGTAGAATGAAAACAAAATGTGATCTTCAAAAATTGAGAGAGGTTATTGTAGGTCTCTGCAACACAGTCTTGTAGGAATTGGAATCTCATCCATATCTCACACGAGCTCCAAGATATGCCCCGTCAAAGATTGCAGCCCTATGGCATTTAATGACCCTTAGGGACATTCTAGTTTGGCGTGCCTGAGAACGTTCGAGCACTGAAGGGGATAGGAAGAGGTTGGGGATAGAGTTTACCCGGCCACCCGGAGCTAATGGAGCAGACAGTTTGATCCCACGATGAAAGATGAGAGAGATTTGGCAGTTGGCAACTTTGTACTGGCCAACACTACAAGTTTCAGCATCACCCAAGATGGTGTTGTCAAATGAAAACGGAGTGTGATCTCCAAAAAGTGAGAGAGGTTATTGTAGGTCTCTGCAACACGGTCCTATAGGAACTAGAATCGCATCCATACCTCACACGAGCTTCGAGATATGCCCCATCAAAGATCGCAGCCCTATGGCATTTAGTGACCCTTAGGGACATTCTGGTTCAGTGTGCCTGAGAACGTTCGAGCATTGAAGGGGATAGGAAGAGGTTGGGGATAGGGTTTACTCGGCCACCTGGAGCTAATCTAGTAGATAGTTTGATCCCATGACGAAAGATGAGACAGATTTGGCAGTTGGCAACTTTGTACTGGCCAACACTACAAGCTTCAGCATCACCCGAGATGGAGTTGTAGAATGAAAACAGAATGTGATCTCCAAAAAGTGAGAGAGGTTATTGTAGGTCTCTGCAACATGGTCCTGTAGGAACTAGAATCACATCCATACCTTGCACGAGCTCTGAGATATGCCCCGTCAAAGATCGCAGCCCTATGGCATTTAGTGACCCTTGGGGACATTTCGGATTGGCGTTCCTGAGAACGTTCGAGCACTAAAGGGGATAGGATGAGGTTGGGGATAGGGTTTACCCAGCCACACAGAGCTAACAGAGTAGACAGTTCGATCCCACGATGAAAGGTGAGAGAGATTTGGCAGTTGGCAACTTTGTACTGGCCCACACTGCAAGTTTCAGCATCACCCGAGATGGCGTTGTAAAACAAAAATGGAGTGTGATCTCCAAAAAGTGAGAGAGGTTATTTTAGGTCTTTGCAACACGATCTTGTAGGAACTAGAATCACATCCATACCTCGCACGAGCTCTGAGATATGCCCTGTCAAAGATCGCAGCCCTATGGCATTTAGTGACCCTTGGGGACATTCTGGATTGGCGTGCCTGAGAATGTTCGAGCATTGAAGGAGATACGACAAGGTTGGGGATAGGGTTTACCCAACCACGCAGAGCTAACGGAGTAGACATTTTGATCCCATGAGGAAATGTGAGAGAGATTTGGCAGTTGGCAACTTTGTACTAGCCGACATTGCAAGTTTCAGCATCACCCGAGATGGCGTCGTAAAATGAAAATGGAGTGTGATCTCCAAAAAGTGAGAGAGGTTATTGTAGTTCTCCAAAAAGAGTGTTTAAAAATGAAAAAATAGTGGGGGGTCCTTTGTATGGTTTGGGAGTTTGACCATTAAAACTAGAAATTGTCCTAGTAGTAAGTGCTGGTAACAGTTTTGGAATTTGATTGTTGAGTGTTGAGAAACCTCAAGTTTGGGATTTTTCTTGTTGGTTTGAGTCTATAATAACCATTTCCATCTGAAAAGTTGAGTGTTGAAACCATTTAAGAAGTATTTTCATAGTTTTCCCTAAAATTTGAGTGCATAAAAAGGGGTATGTGATTGCTCCCAAGGTGGATTTAGTGTTTTCTCCAAACAAGAGTTGCATTTTATGTTTGAAGTCATCTAATATAACCAAAGTGAATGTGTTTGAACCATTTTGGGGTTCTAGAGACGTTGCAAAGTAAGAGTTCTAGAAAGCCCTAGGGTAAAGGGGCTAGAAAGGAGGGTTTTGTAAAAACCATTGTAAAGTTGATCATGAGACCAAAAAAATAGAAGAATCCTTGCATTTTAGTCATGTCTTAAGACTTTTTTGGGTCATGGGAGTTCCAAAAGTCAGGGGATTGTGAGTTGCTTTGTAAATGGCCTCAAACTAGGCCTAGTTGGCAGACTGAAATAGCCAGTTTTGAGTGATATTTTACAAAACAAGTGTAGTTGGTTTTGGAGTATATTTTAGAGTGAGGAAAAGGGTATTTTAATCACCCAATATTTTAGGAAGTTCTGTGGAAAATTTTGGAGAAAACAACAAATTAGTGACTGGCAAGGGCTAGTTGGAACAAGCATAGAAGAGACAAAATTGAGAAAGTGTAAGAGATGAGTTGTTGAGAGTGTGCAAGGAGTTGGAACATGTTAGATGAGATGTTTTGAGATGATCTAAGGTGTTGAGGCCATGATATGATGCTAAGGACGAGTTTTGGTACTTGCATAGGGTGTTCCAACCAAGCTACAAATGCATAGGATAGGACCTTGTAAGGTACTTGCAAATTATGGTTCTAATGCCGACAAAATAGAACTCCCACAAAACTTGGAAATTTACCTTATCTTTAATGTCAAGGACTAAGTTCAATATAAAGGGCCTACATTCATAGAAGGACAAACAAAATCAAAGGTTGAAGAAGTCACTATCCCATTATAATCTCAGCCAAAAGCTGAAAAGGTTATGGATTCAAGAATCAAGAAGAAGACTTGTCATGGCACCTATATGGAGCATCTTATCAAATGGAAGGATCAACCAGAATCTGAAGTAACATGGATAGATGAGAGTGATTTTGGAAAGAAAGGTATTCCTACGAAATTCCTTCAGATTTATCCACCATGAGTTCTTTGTCACATAGTCAATTGGTGTGCATAGATCCTAGGGAAGTGGATAGTTGGGAGATATCCTCTTGGGAATAGGGTCAAGAAGAAACCCTATAGGATCAGAAGAAGTCATTGGTTAGTTTGGGCATAGTGGCCTAAACTAGCAGGGTGGGTCTCCTTACATTACTGTTGGTTAGAGAATTCCAATTTTTATTTGTTCAAGGCTAAGAGACATATAAAAAACTACATTTTCAATTATGATATTAGACTAAGCTTGCTAATGCAAGATTCACAACCAGATTGGTTGTAGGAGGTTGTCACAAACCTTGGGTAACCAAATACTTGTGGGGATGAAAATGTTTCCCTTTTAATTCCATCCCCACCACATGTTGACCCCAAGGACGTCATCTAATGCTTTGCAAATGGTGGCAACCATGATGAAATAAATAGTTAACAATTTTTTGATACCCAGACCCAAAATGACTATAATGGAGATGTTTATTTTATACGTTACATGCCACTAGACAGAAAACAACATAATGGTTTACCCAGTAGATTCCTATAGCTACCAAAGAAAAGGATACAAAATTCTAAGGAACAAGAGAGACTAAGAAGTTATTTGAGGCTAATGCACTTTACATGAAGGAGAAGATCAGGGATAGGAAAGATGGGAGAGAGGAAAAGATTGCAAGAAATGAGATCTTAGATACTATAGAGAGGGGGAAATGAGTTGCAGAGAAGGTTGCACTAAAGGAATAGAAGAGGAAAGAAAGAGAGGATAATCTAAATGTTTGAAAGAGATATAGACCAAATATTGGAGGTGCACCTTCAACAATTATAGAAATTATATTTACAACACTAATGGAAGGAGATGTAATTGCACTAGCCCTAGAATCAATTAGTATGCCCAACATACCTCTTCTCCCATAGCATAAATCACATTCTGATACGTTTAATGCTCTAATCCCTAGATTAGGAAATATTCTTACTTAATAAGTGTAACCCCAAGCATTGTCACCATAGTTGGCAACAAATGGTGAGAGTCCCAATCAACTAGTCAAAGAAATGACTAAGTTGATGGAGCTGAATCCTACATTACACACATCTCCTAGTAGTGGACAGGAGGATGTTGGGATTGGGAGCATACCACCTATTCCCTTTCCTAGTTTTATGGACAATTGATGGGAACTCAAGTAGATGGGAGAAATTCCAATTTTTTTGAAGCGATAAAGTTTTGTGATGTATTTAGAATATCTAAGATAGACTTATTTTTTATGTGAACAAAACCATTCTTACATTACTATTTAAATGCATTTGTATTGTTATAATAGTTTGATTGTTGGTCATGGTATAAAATATGTAAAGTTTAGAAATATAAATAGTTCGTCATAGAGATATTATATAATTTATTTATTTTAAATAATAGAAATAATCATAACAAATAGATAGAAATAAAAAATAATAATTTTATACAAAAAGTTTTAATTTATTTTAAATAATTAAATAATAGAAACATCGTAGAATTAATAATTTAGTATAATAATAACAAATAGACACTAAACAATCCCAAATTCAAACATAAGAAGGTCCAACTAGAATAATGACTTTAAATAACCAAATACCAAAGCCAAACAAAGGAAATGGGACTTTTACCTTAAATGAATAAATTACATGAAGAAGGGTGGTTGGCTGTTTGGAAATCTACTTATTTTTCTTCTCTCCCTCTTGTCATCCAAGAGAACATGCAATGAAAGAAAAATATCGTCACAATAAGAAAATATGAAAAATATTGTTCTAGCTTTAAAAAAATTG
Organism: Cupressus sempervirens; assembly: GCA_028749045.1. Lineage (NCBI taxonomy): Eukaryota > Viridiplantae > Streptophyta > Pinopsida > Cupressales > Cupressaceae > Cupressus > Cupressus sempervirens. Next base: position 790,300,922 of record CM053793.1, read on the forward strand.
GAGACATCAAAACATAAAATCTAGATTCTAAACAAATCAAAACATAAAATCTATGATTTAAACTAAATCTCATCACTTACGCATCATAACAATACGGTCCACCTTAGTCATGTGGTCAGTCTTGGGGAAGAGGTTGCAACAATGTATTTGGATCCAGTTGATCACTCTTTCTCTCTCTCCCTCTCTCTATATTCAATCTAATGAGCCAAATGGATCTGCTCGACATTTTAATGTCTCAAGTATTGCCTCGTGGTCTGACTCACGAACTCTCCAAAGATTCTTATTATGTGGTTTTCCACCATATTTTATCAAGTGGACATTTGATGCGACAACAAGATTTGAATAATGAAGAATCTTCCTCTCTATTTTCCAATCCTTGAATAACCACAATTAGGGTTCTTCATAGAATATCATCTAAGCCATGTGCCGATTACAACCACCGCACTGACATGGTACTCTAAACCTTCACCATCTATAACCGAGTGATCCAATTTTTGTTTGGCTTGAACACAACGACACAAATAATAATCTGTCCCTTCTTCATTATCTTCAGGTGCAATAATAGCAAAAACATGGCCTGCAGTGACAAATGTACAAAATGCAGTCATTAATTCAGAAAATACTTGCGTAAAAGTTATAAAGTTACATATTGAAATTTCAAAGATATATAAATATATATATTACCAGGTTGCACTAGATCGGACAAGCGATCAAAGTCAATAGACGATTCCATCTGTACCATTTTCAGTGCTTGTGGGGGACGATAGGTGTCAATTGGGTTCAAAACCCATATATCCCATTTGTACACCCATTCAGTCGACTCACAGTCATCCCAATTTTCCTCTGCACATGATGGACAATAGCATGCCATTTTTCGTGTGTGGATACTCCATGAACCTGCATCAGAGCTTCTAAAAGAGTGCAACTCACTGGATCCTGTTAGTGTGCAACAATCCTGATATGGTGCAATGTTAGTATTATCTATCAACCAAAAAAATCTACAAACCGTAGAATCACCTTCCTTACCTAGACCCATTGTAGCATTACACCACTGGACGATGGATTTTGCATCTGTCAATATTGCTCCATCTTTGTACTTTAGTTCTTCACGAGCTAAGGCTCTTTTGATGCATGCGCCTGCACCATCGTGCTCTCCCTTTCCATGACCAGCCTCTGTGAAATTCCACATGTATTGAATTCTACACAACTTGTGCATCCTGCTCAACCAATAGAACATCCGTGCATTCTTGAATTGAGATGCACAATTGTCTGACCAAATAATGTGCTGACGATATGTGATGCCCCTGTTAGCCAAATCTCCATAAAATAGTTGAAAACAACCATGTATAAACTCCGTAGAATGTGATCGATCATCGCTGATGTAAAAATGGTACTCCCTCAAAATCTTCCTGTCATTCTCTGTACTTGTAAGTGAATGCATGAATGTTATGTGAACAAATATGGAAACCTGTTGAGAAGTATAATACTTTGCTTGCACCTCATTTTGTGGTTGTAGTGTGTAGTTCTATGCAAAATCTACAACCGAAACAATGGTATCCAGTGGAAATGTATCCTTGCACAACTTGAATTGCAAATCCAGCCATCGAGCTCTATGGGTATGCCTTGCATACTCGTAAATAATGTTTTCACGAAAAATCTTCGTGAACTCATACACTGAAATCTTTTCAATGACTAAATCACATCTTTTACCATTTTTCCCATCTTTTAGAGCATATGTCACTGTCTTAAATTTTCCATAATCTACTATTTCATTTCCAATTGCATGTGTACTATCCATATGTTGACAAGTTGATAAAAGTTGCAAAGAACCACAAAATAAGCACGTACCATCCAAGCATGATGTCTTGTAAAATTGTTGGCCGTCCCTTATTTCACATAAAATGTTGGATATGAATTCTTTTGAAGATCTTGGTGGCTCATTTATGTCACAATCCTGCAAAACAAACTGAGAATGCAAAATTACGCATATATGCCTAAAAAAATCAAAATGGTTAGAAAATTCAATATGTATCCTACAACAACAAGTGGTGCGTGTGTGATTTATCTTTACATAAAAAGGTTTACCCATCTCAAAAAATCTTTGACTTATTCAAATTTGAGGATACATACCAATAAATTTTGCAAAAAATTGTGTCTGAGTTGTGTCCAAAAAATGTTTCGCATGTGGCTCGCGATTTTGGCTACCAATCCTCCTTCTTACAACATCTCTTTGATTAGGGGAAACACGTGTGTTATTTTTTCAAAAATCTTCAATCAATGATTTCAAGGCTTCACTAATTTCTTTATCCTTTCGCGATAGTCTACCACTAAATGTCCATAACTCTTTTTTTGTTGGATCTTCCAATCTCTCATGCCTTAGCATGGCTCTCCTTAGAGTACCTCTACCAATTTTTAATGTTTTGCTTGTCTTTCTCATGAGTCGAGCTTTCTTCATTTGGCTACTTACTATTGTCGATGTAAGTACTCGTCTTGCGATATTACTATCTTTGGTGCATGATTTAGAACCCACTTTGTCATAAGCATTCATTAGATTCTTTACAATGTTTTTTTCATTTGAATCATTCATCGTTCTTAGCCCAAGAATCTTCATGATAGGCATAAATTTTAAATTTCTCATCATTTCAACAAATGATTGGCATTGACCTGTAATATTTAATTCATCAAAAAATAATCTCCACATACGATTAACTTTTTTTTGACAAGTACGCTTGCTAATCTTGTCAGGCATTGATTTCAAAATATTACTATCAATATCAATCAAATATTTTGGTCTTCTAAAACGAATTATAGAAGGTGTTATCATCTCTTCAATTCTCTCAACATTTTGAACATCAACATAACGTTGAGTGTATTGCGTACCTTGAACCAAAGATGATGTGCCTTGGCAATAAGATGCAAAAGATGGAATATCACCTACTTGATGTGTTGATGTTGTGCCTTCAACATGACATGATGGAGTGTGTATATCGTTGGATCTACAAATCGGTGTCTCTTCAACATGAGAGGATGATATGACTTCAATATTGGAAGATGGTGTAGCGAACGATATGATTCCAACATTAGAAGATAGTGTAGCTTCACAATTCAACTGTCTTCTTGAGTGTAACAGTCTCATTCGTTCTCTTTGTCTTTCCAATTCTTCCTCTTTGTTTCTTGGTACCGGTGGTTCTTGATCCTCTTCAAAAGTCAATTCTTCATTATTGCTTTGCAATTTTCTTTGCTCACGTAGTAATTTCATTTTATCTCTTTTAATTGCCAAATCTCTCTCCCTATCTTCATTTGTTTGATTTTTTGGTTTCTTCCTTGGCATAATGATGATTTCTACATGTCAAATTATTCAAACATTTGAATTACTTAAAATGTGTAAATTACAAATTATTCAAATACATATAAAAATTATAATTATTTGAATGAATACACAATATATATATAAAATGACTTGTCAAATTTCTAACCATTTCGAAATAACATTTCATTGAAACATACAAATTTCAATGAATTCACTATATATTAAACAACATGTCAAATTATAATCAAATTTGTATCTATATATCAACAAACAATATTTAAAATAGATTGCACTAACCTTTTCTATACAAGGAATATTCAAAAAGTCTTCAAATCGTGTATCCAATGATTGAATTTAGTGTTTGCTAGCTTCCAAAAGTGTTTGCCACCTTGAAATAGTGTTTGCTAGCTTGAAATAGTGTTTGCCACCTTGAAAGAGTGTTTGCTATGTTGAAACCCACGATTTTTGTTGGGATAATAGAGTGCAGAACAGAACAAAAGTAGAGAATGAATGAAACGGGCCCCAAAGTTTCTTTTTGACCATTTTTAGGTGATTTCACATAGTGCGTACGCGCTATAGCACGTATGCACTATATGAGAACACATCACTCTCCACCCTCCCTACTCTCTCTCTCTCTCCCTACTCTCTCTCCCCTCTCCCATCCCCTACACTCTCTCTCTCCCCTCTCCCATCCTTTACTCTCTCTCGCTCTCCCTCTCCCACCACCTACTCTCTCTATCTCTCTCACCCTCTCTCATCTCCCATCCCCTACTCTTTAGATCTCTCACACACACTCCCATCCTCCCTCTCCCACTTCTTATTCTCTCTCTCTTTGCCACCTCCTACTCTCTCTCACACTCTCTCCCATCCCCTACTCTCTCTTACACACACTCCCATCTGCCCCTCTCTCCCATCTGCTACTCTCTCTCTCTCTCTTGGGCTACTCTCTCTCTCTCCCCTCTCCCATCCCCTAAACTCTCTCTTTGACAGATACACACTCCCATCCCCCTCTCTCTCTCCCCTCTCCCATCCCTTACTCTCTAGATCGCTCACACGCACTCCCATCCCTCTCTCTCCTCCTCTCCCACTCCCTCTCCCACCACCTACTATCTCTCTCTCTCAAGTTCTCTCTCTCCCTCTCTACTCTTTCTCTCTCTCTCTCTCCCATCCCCTACTCTTACTCTCTCTCTCTCCAATCCCCAACTCTCTCTCACACTCTCTCCCATCCCCTACTCTCTCTGACTCTCTCTCTCATCCATTCACTTTGTCTCTCTCATCTCGTACTCTCTCTCTCTCTTTGCCACCTCCTACTCTCTCTCACACTCTTTCCCATCCTTTCACTCTGTCTCTCCCATCTCGTACTCTCTCTTTGCCACCCCCTACTCTCTCTCACACTCTCACACTCTCTCTTATCCCCTACTCTCTCTCTTTCACACACACACACACACACACACACACACACACACACACACACACACAAACTCACACTCCCACCCCCCCTCTCTCTTCTCTCCCATCCCCTACTCTCTAGATTTGTCACACGCACTCCCATCCCTCTCTCTCCTCCTCTCCCACTCCCTCTCCAAGGTCACCTACTATTTCTCTCTCTCAAGTTCTCTCTCTCCCTCTCTACTCTCTCTCCCATCCCCTACTCTTTCTCTCTCTCTCTCTCCCATTCCCATCTCTCTCACACTCTCTCCCATCCCCTACTCTCTCTCGTACACTCTCTCCCATCCTTTCACTCTGTCTCTCCCATCTCGTACTCTCTCTCTCTGCCGCCCCCTACTCTCTCTTGCTCTCTCCCATCCTTTCACTCTATCTCTCCCATCCTTTCACTCTGTCTCTCCCATCTTGTACTCTCTCTCTACCACCCCCTACTCTCTCTCTTTCACAGACACACTCTCTTATCCCCCCACTCTCTTCTCTTCCATCCCCTACTCTCTACATCTGTCATGCACACTCCCATCCCCCCTATCTCTCTCCCTCTCCCTCTCCTACCACCTACTAGATCTCTCTCTCTCTCTCTCTCAAGTTCTCTCTCTCCCTCTCTACTCTATCTCTCTCTCCCATCCCATCCCTTACTCTCACTCTCTCTCTCTCCCATCCCCTACTCTCTCTCACACTCCCATCCCCTAATCTCACTCTCTCTCTCCCATCCCGTACGAGCTCTCTCCACCACCACCTACTCTCTCTCACACTCTCACACTCTCTCCCATCCCCTACTCTGTCTCTCTTACACACATTCCCATTCCCCCTCTCTCTCTCTCCCTCTCCCACTCCCTCTCCCACTGCCTACTTTCTCTCCCCCATCCCCTACTCTCTCTCTTTCATACACACACTCCCATCCCCCCCTCTCTCTCTCCTCTCCCATCCCCTACTCTCTAGATTTGTCACACACACTCCCATCCCCCCTCTCTCTCCCTCTCCCACTCCCTCTTGCACCACCTACTATCTCTCTCTCTCTCAAGTACTCTCTTTCCCTCTTTACTTTCTCTCTCCCATCCCCTACTCTCACTCTCTCTCTTCCATCCCCTACTCTCTCTCACACTCTCTCCCATCCCTTACTCTCTCTCTCTCTCTCACCCCCATCCTATACAAGCTCTCTCTACCACCCCCTACTCTCTCTCAAACTCTCACACTCTCTCCCATCCCCTACTCTATCTCTCTTATACACATTCCCATTCCCCCCCCCTCTCTCTCTCACACACACACACTCCCTCTCCCATTGCCTACTCTCTCCCATCCCCAACTCTATCTCTCTTACACACTTCCATTCCCCCTCTCTCTCTCCCTCCCACTCCCTCTCCCATCGCCTACTCTCTCTCTCTCTCTTTCTCTCTCTCTCTCTCTCTCCCATCCCCTACTCTCACTCTCTCTCTTTTCCACCCCTACTCTCTCTCACACTCTCACACTCTCTCCCATCCCCTACTTTCTCTCTTACAAACACTTCCATCCCCCCTCTCTCTCTCCCTCTCCCACTCCCTCTGCCATTGCCTAATCTCTTTCTCTTCCATCCACCCTCTCTCTCCCTCTCCCACTCCCTCTGCCATTGCCTACTCTCTTTCTATCCCATCCCCTACTCTCTCTATCTCTCTCTCCCCTCTCTCATTCCCTACTCTCTCTCTTTCACACACACCAATCCCCCTCTCTCCTCTCCCATCCTCTACTTTTTCTCTCACTCACTCTCCCTCTCCCACTGCCTACTCTCACTCTCTCTCACTCTCTCTCTCTCTCTCTCTCTCTCTCCCTCTCTACTCTCTCTCTGCTACCCCCTACCCTCTCTCACATTTTCACACTCTCTCTCTTTCTCTCTTACACACATTTCCATCCCCCCTCTCTCTCTCCCTCTCCCACTCCCTCTCCCATCGCCTACTCTCTCTTCTATACCCTACTCTCTCTTCCATCCCCTACTCTCTCTCAAGCTACTCTATCTTCCCCCTCTCCCATTCCCTACTCTCTCTCTTTCACACACATGCACTCCCATCCTCCTCTCTCTTGCTCTTCCTCTCCCACTCCGTCTCCCACCACCTACTCTCTCTCTCCCCCATCCCCTACTCTTAATCTCTCTCTCCCAACTTGTACTCTCTCTCACACTTCCTCTCTCTCCCATCCCCTACTTTCAATCTCTCTCCCCCATCCTGTACTCTCTCTTTGCCACCTCTACTCTCTCTCTCTCACACTTCCTCTCTCTTGCATCTTGTACTCTCTTTGCCACCCCTAATCTCTCACATTTCCTCTATCTCCCATCCTATACTCTCTCTGCCACCCCTACTCTTTCTCACTTCCTCTCTCCCCTCTCCCATCCCCTACTTTCTCTCTATCTCTCTCACACACACAAATAGCCATTCCCTTGCCCCACCCCCCTAGCTCTCTCTTGGTTTTGGTTTGCAATTTAGGTCTCAATAGTGCGTGCGCACTACCTTGAATTCACTAGCGTTTTAATAGCGCGTGCGCGCTATTCAAAGCTTTGCATTAAAACCAAGCCTAAGGCTTGGTTTTGCCTTGGAGATCCAACCCAAAGGTTTGGAGTTTATAAACAGGTCTGAGACGTGTTTTCCAGCAAACATACAAAAAATGATTGATTTTTCTTGTGTGCTCCCCTTCAGGATTCCTCGTGGTTGGGTATTGATAAGATCAGGTTACATAACATTATAGGTCTCTATGTTAGCTATCTAACCATATAATTTATTTTTAATTTGAACTATTTTACGTCTTTCATCTATAATTTCTTTTGAATGTATGTTCATTTTTTGTCAGAAACCACCATGTACTAATTGGGCTGTACATTTTAGCTCATTCATCGAATTTTGTAACAACTTAATTTTTTAGAAACTAGACTCCATTCTACACACTTTGAAAAAAAGAAGTTTTGATTTTAGATTAGTTTTCAATCATTTATAGGGGGAGCACACAGATATTTCACGTTTTTGGGATGGGTCTAATTTAAAAATTCATTAAAAAAAAAATACACATTATAAAATTACTCGAAAAATTTGGGATAAACTACATAGTGTTAGGTAACTTTTGACCAGAGCGATTAAAGAATTTTTAAAAAAAAGTTAAAATTTTAGGGGGGCCACACTTTGTACTATGTTATGTTTTTTTGGAATAAACAGTACCACTTTTTGTGGCCCCCTTTTTTGAGGACCTAAAACTAAACCATTTTGAAAAAAACTAGTAGTTTAGAAACTAGATTCAAAGGACTACGACTTTTGTTTTTGTCATATCTTAAAATTTTGAGCGTAACTATCTTCAAATTCTTGTTGAAGTCCAGAATTTGCTGATTTTAGGAAAAAAGTGTCCACTTATACCCCCCTTTTGGCACCACAACTTGGTGCACTTACCCATATTAACCATATATGTAATATAATATAATATTATTATATTATTATATAATAATATATAATACATATTATATTACATGTATCATGTATACATTATATATATAAGGTATATAATGTATAGTATATAGAATATATTATATTACATATAATATGTATTATATATATAAGAAGTGTGCCCGATCTTAATACAAGAAGGAGCCTGATAACATATTCAATAAAATGCCAATACAATTTGTGATAGCTGATAGGCATGGTTATCTACCGATAGTTGCCTTGCAAGTATATATTAATCCAAACACACACACACACACACACATATATAATCAATAATAACATATTATCTAAAACATAAACACAAATTAAATAAGCATCATTTTACTTCTACTGATGCTAAAACATTAACACTCCATCTTTAGCAAGGGAGAAGTAAAATACCATTTGCATTTTAATGTAGAACACTTGATAGCTTTATGTAATCTTCACACAATGAAACAATAATAGTTAGATAACAAAAATCACCATGTTATGAACATTATCATAATGTATACTATAATCTCTAATTATCTGAAACAATAGCTAGAGTAATGACAATGGAAATGTTACCTATGATCTCTAATTGCCTGAAGCAATGTCTAGAGATGTCCATGAAAAATTGTTAGTCATGATCTCTACTTGCACTTAAGCAATGTCTAGAGATGTTCATGATAGTAACATAAATTTGTTATTTATGATCTCTAATTACCTGAAGTAATGTCTAGAGATGTCCATAGTAATAACATAAGATTTCATGATCTCTAATTGCTCAAAATGATGTCTAGAGATGTCCATGATAATAGGTCTATTATTTACAAGATCATCACCTTGTAAATAATTACCTTCTAAATAAATATGACCATGAAAGATTGTCACCTTTACATATATGATAATGCTAAACAACACAATAGAAGCATAAACTCACGTGAATTGAAAGTTTTTAATTCAATATTCAATATTACAAATCACACCAAATTTTTCTCTTTAGAAATTCTCCTCATAGAGAAAATATCATCCACAAACGATTGCATCTCAAAAATTTCTCCCTGTAAACATCAATCCTAGGAAGTTAAGTCCTCTTGTTACTTCCTCATAAACTCTCTTTTCCCAAGGATGTCTATCAAATTCATCACTTCCTCATGATATGCATAGGAGTAGGCCCATCAACATCATGTAGTCGCCCACATGGATTTATAGACTCCCTCTGAGTATCAATCTTCTAAGCTCTAGCAATGCCTTCGAAGAAGTGTCATACTCCCTCTTAATGTAGAAGAATTTCATAATCTCAATCATCAAAGATACTTGCATCAAGAGCCACACTTTCTCCATCTTGATCATTAGGGTCTTTGGAACTACTATAATTAGATTTAGTCTGCACAATATTTGGTAGCATATTTGAAGTACCAACCTTCTTTTTCTGTAAGAATATCCTCAAAAATAAATGAATAGATAAATATAAAAGATACAAGTACTTATCTACCCATGAGGATCATAGAATATCTCCTTTTCTAAGGATGGTTCAAGTGGGAATGAAACATTGCCTATATTCTTCCACAATGTAAAGTTACCACTCGTATATCATTGAACACTTTCACATCACATCAAATTTGAATACTTCTTTCTAAGTTCCAACTTGCACTTTCATATCATGTACATAAGGGGTAGGTCCATTAAGACCACATAGTTGAATGAATTATAGTCCTTTATATTGTTACAATTTATCGATCATTGAAGATTCTATCACAACACGATTTACTCCCTCTAAATCAATATGATTGAAATCACTGAAGATTGACCGAATCATATCATCTATCTACTCCCCCTCTTTCAAAGTTACTTGAAATAACTTTCTTGAAGGAAAAGATCAAGGCACATGGCTTTTATAGTATACATAAGAATCTTAACATTAGTTAGGATTCCTACAACATAACTATTTGATAGTCAAATAATGAATAAGTGTTAAAAAATATTTATTTACACAACTGAATAATATATTAGTCCCCATAATGACAATAGCAATTACATAATATTTTCTCTATCCTAAATGTAATATGATTTTTACAATCCATGTAATTATGTAATTAAGATAAGCACATGTCTAATTCAAAATATTTAAAATTATATTAATTCATCATTTATAAAAAATTAAAATTAATTATAGAACTATACTTGATTTTTACCTTTTATGTCCTCATATAATTAAGCAAACATTTTATCAAATTATCAAATATCATTTCGAATGAATGTGTGTGTGTGTGTGTGTGTGTCATATTTCAAAATTATATACAGAACATATTATACATTATCAAACATATATTTTCAACTATAGCATCTCATATGGTATATGGTATAGTAAAAAATATATAATATAAAATAAAATGCCTAAAAACATACCTTTATACATACCTTACCAATGACGTCACTATAATAAATTATTATATTATTATAGATTTAGTAATTACATAATATCAACTTAAAACTTGTCTTACCTTTCCTACCTATTTAGGCATAGTTATATGGTGCCTAAACTGATTGGTATTTACCTATTCTCATTACCCATGGTCAATGGTCACTTCTTATCCCAATCACATTCAATGCCACCTTTATATTGTGATTGTGGATGATATGTATGGGCTCGCAATTTCTACTTCCTTTATTTTTCTTTGACTTCACGTGATGATTCTTCGCTTCTTCAATCACCCAATTCTCCATTGCTGACACTATTTTCACTTCCGTTGAATCAAGCAGGGAACAAGCTTTAATCCTTGTCAGTAATAGTGTAATAACTCATCACCATGGTATGAAAAAGGATCTATACGCGCTCTCTGATATTGTTGCCTTATCAGATATCCTTCGCTCTTAATGTGGTACAATTCCTTACTTATCTATGGGGATTGATGACTTTGTTACTTCCCGATCTTAATGCTCCAAGCTTCCGTGAAACCTCTTCTTATCAACTTATCTGTGATCTCCTGGTCAAATACTATTTGTTGCTTCTCTCTTACTTCCTTGATCATGGTTGTGTCAAACTTATGTTGACCTTGCAATGATAAACCTACAGAATCTATATGGTGTTCCTTTTCATTGGATATTTGTTTACGCATTCTCCAATTTGTATTTTTAGTAATAACTTGATCGTTCATCGATAGTAGACTACCGTTACAACCCCCATTAGACATTGTAACTATATCTCTAGACAGTTTATCCACATCTCCGAGCAATATTATTTTATCTATTCAAATTGTGTCATGGCTTCTTCATTAATCAACACTTTCAAAAATTCCCTTACATCATAATACTTGTTTCAGTATTAGTCCAAATAGTGTGTCTTTTCTTATTTAGTTGTTAAAGACTTGTTTGTCTTAGTTGGAGAACAAAGGGATATAATATCACAATATATATCATCTTTATATATGATGATACCTTCAGATTTGAACTAGCCAGATAGTACAAAATTGTTGACTTGTGTATTAACCTGCTAGCCTGATAAAGTATTTATCAAGCAACGATGGTGACATTTTTCCTTGGACCAAATAAAATTTTGTCTAGTCAAATACAAAATCCTTTGATATTTCATAAAAATGATGATTCCAAATTTCAAAACAAATCATAGATATTATTGGATAGTTATGGGCTTTCCTAGACCATACTAATTTTGACATCAATGACACATTACATGCAAAACAAGATGCTTCCTTACATTCGTAGTTTGGCTCTGATACCATGTTAAAGTAACTGAGATCATTTTTGCAAATGTACTTACATTTCCATTTTAATTGATGATTTCCAAATGTAAATTTGGATCTCATATATGTATAATATGAGAGGAGGAGACATGTGTCTATAGTTAATCACCATTTAATTTATAAATAACTATATGCATAACTCATCTTTAACATATATATATATATGTATATATATATGTATACATATACATATATATATATATATACATACATATATATATACACATATATATATATATATATGTATATATACATATGTATACATATATATATGTATACATATATATACATATATATATATATATATATATATATATATGTATATATACATATGTATACATATATATATGTATACATATATATATATATATATGTATATATATGTATACATATATATATGTATACATATGTATATATACATATATATATACAAACATATGTATGTATATATGTATACATACATACATATATATATTAATATTATATATATGTATATGTATACATATATATATATATATATATATATAATATTAATATATTAATCATATATGTAATATAATATAATATTATTAATATTATTATATAATAATATATAATACATATTATATTACATATATCATATATATATTATATATATAAGAAGTGTGCCTGATCTTAATACAGGAAGGAGCCCAATAACATATTCAATAATATGCCAATACAAATCATGTTAACCAATAGGCATCGTTATCTACTGATAGTTGCCTTGCAAGTATACATTAATCCAAACATATACATACACACACACATACATACATACATACATACATATATATATATAATCAACAATAAAAAATTATCTAAAACATAAACATAGATTAGGTAAGCATCATTTTACTTCTACTGATGCTAAAACATTAACACTTTTATTCTTTTGAGCTCCTTCCTAAGATGATTCACCGTCTTCTGTATATCCTAACCTATCTTTATCTTTGTGTCTATATTGACTTTTATCATTCAATTATTTCATGCTTTCCTGATATTTCATCATCCTCTCATTGGTTTTCTTTTCCATGTTGAGATCATTCTTCAATCTTTCATTCTTTGTCCTCAAGTTGATAAGCTCTTGATTTGCATCATTGAGTTGATCAATCAGATCTATTTGCTGAAGAGATATTTGATTAATATCATTGTCCTTTTCTTCTATTTCTTCATTGCCTTTCTCCTTTTATTCCATGACTTCACACATTCTGATTGATTTGATTTCTTGCTCTCTTTTCAACTTTTTGACTTCTTCTTGAAGAATGAGATTCTTCTTAAGTAGGTTTTTGATTGTTGCATCAACTTCATTTGAATTTCTTTCTTGGAATAAATCTTCAATACTTTCTTCAATGTAGAGATTGTCATTCATTTGTGTTACAAGATCTTTCCTTCTTTGCAAGGATTGAGAGATTTTCTCCTTTGCATTCTTGAGTTATCCAATAGCCAATTCCATTTCTAACTTTTCATTTCCAATAGCCTTTTCTAGTCAGTATACCTCCATTGTCTTTGATCTTTTCTCAAGTTGTTAAAATTCTTATGTGAGAACCAAAAGCTCTAATACCAATTTTTGGAAATACAAGTTAGGATAGGTTACTGAGAGAGGAGAAGTGAATCAACAACCAATAAATCTTTAAACTTACTTCACCAATTAATCCTTCATATATTATTTTGATCTAATTGTATGCATGAAAAAATGAAAGCAATAAACATTCATAACACTTTGACACATTATATGATGACCCAAAAACCTTTCAAATAGAAAGTAAAACTAGGGTGGGGATGATACCCACAAGCTTTAGTATTACAGTATAAAGTTGGCCTGTTAAGGTTTACAATTGACCACTTTTGGTGACTTTCCTATTACGAGCAATAAGGACTATTAGGTCCACCTTGTGAAAGGATTTATAAACATATAGTGAAGTATGCATTCTATTAGGAGATTTAGAAAAATATTATTAAGTCCACCTGGTTAAAGGATTTGATTGATGCACCTATTAGGATGAATTGGTGATTGGTCTATGATCTGCAACTTTAATTTTTTGAGTAAGATTCCTTGAACTTCAATGATCACCTAATTGTGATAGATAAGTCTCTACTATACCATATACTGCTTGTAGCCTTCTTCAATTTGCACTCATCTACTTCTTACTGCTTGTAGCCTTCTTCAATTTGCACTCATTTGCTTCTTACTTCTCCATATACATTCTTCTTAATTCATTTGGATATGATACAATACATTACATATATACCAATCCAATTAAGTATCTTTTAGAGTTGGCTACAATACCAAATTCATCATAATTCACAAAGTCGGTCCATTGATGTAACTTAAGTTCTAAAGACAAACTCGGTGATGTTCTGACACTCGACAAACACTATCAACGCTCAAAAAATTCTGGCACTTAGTTGAAGTTGAAGCTCAGTAGGAACTTGAACATAAATGTATGACTCAACGAACACTAAGAAACTCACTAGATAATTAAATGCTCGGTTGACACTACAATGTTGGGTCACACTGAATTCTCTTTGTTAATACTGTGAGATCAATAGACACTAATATACTTGGTTAACACTACAGAGCTTGGTTAATACTGTGCTTTGGCTCTGAAGCTCGATAGATGTTGTAGAACTCAACAAGGACTACAATTTGTCTTAGATGCTTGGTGGACACTATGAATCTCGATAGAAATTGCAAATGACTATTTAGCTCGGTAGTAACTGAAACACTTGGTTAACACTGCTAGAAGAATGATAAGCTTCAAAACTATAGAGCTTGGTAGAAATGAAACCAATGGACTAATTTTTGAGTCACTAATAGAAAAATTGACCTTAATTTCAATAGGAAAATCCTTTCAAAAACCTCCTACAGTAGCTACACAACCCAAAGAAACCTCTCAACTATGTAGGATTGGTAGGTGGAGGCCAATCCAAAATTGCCAAAAAAAATTGTTGATCAACCTATACTCCTTTAAAGAGATTATAATATGTCCCATGTATAGGATCTTAGTTAAGCAAAACTCATATTTAAATATCTTAGCATAAAAGCATTGCTGCTCCAAGATTCCTAAATAGTATCTATGTGCTCTAGATGTTCTTTCATGTTTTATTGTAAATTAAGATATCATCAAAGAACACCAAAACCATTTTTTGAAGATTCTTTTTGAATACCTTATTAATACAAGATTGGAATGTTGTTGGTGAATTAGTGAGGCCAAATGGCTTAACAAGAAATTCAAAGTGCCCGTAGTGACATCTAAAAGTAGTCTTTTCCACATCTTCCTTCCTGATATGGATTTGATGGTAATCTAATATTAAGTCAATTTTTGAAAAGCATTCAACACTATGTAACTCACCAATGAGCTCATTTATGCATGGCATGTGATACCTATTCTTGATGGTCTTCTTGTTTAGAGCCCTATAGTCTATACACATTCTCATTGTACCATAATTTTTCTTGACACGCACTATAGATGATGCAAATGGACTAGAGCTAGGCCTTATGAATCCCATGTCCAAGAGTTCCTTAATAGCCTTTTCTATTTCCTCCTTATAAATCCTTGGATGAAAATATGGAGTAGTTATAACTAGTTTGATACCTTGTTCTAACTTTATAACATGCTCAAAATCTCTATTTGGTGGTAATCCTAGGGGAAAATATTGAAAACTACACTATGCTTGTCAAGATTATTCTAAATTTAAAAATGGAAATTACCTTTATTATTCGAAGAACTTGTTGGGTGGATTATGACTCCTCTATTTCCCATGCTACTTGTCCTCTTCGAAAAGTCATCTCCATCTTCTTTACAGTGACTACCCTAGGTGCTCCATTCGATAATCCTCTCAATAAAACTTATTTACCAATGGAATAAAATCTTAACTCCATAGTTTTATGGTTAATGTAATATCCTCCAATAGAGAGCAACCATTGAACACCCAATAAAACACCTATTTCCCCAATGCCAATAACATAGAAGTCATCACATAGCTCATAATCTTCTAAAGTCATCCTGAGTTGTTTCACCACTCGTGTATAGGGAATAGTGAATCCATTAGCTATGGTAACATTGAATCCCTCAAATTCTACTCCTTTAAGCCCTCTCTTCATGAAAAATCCATCATCTATAAATTTGTGAGTCACCCCACTATCAAGAAGAACTATCAACCTTTTCCCTGCTAGTGCCCCTTTAATTCAAAAGGGATGGTATCATGGACTCCCGATAAAGCTGCCAAAGTATCATCCCTTTTTATTTCTTTTTCTTTCTCTTCTTCTTCTTCTTCTTCTTCTTATTTTTATTCTTCTTCCTTAGTGTCATGAAATTCCTCATGCTCATCCAAATTTGATTCTAAAGAAACCTTAATATATTGCACTTGATCTTTCCCCGAACACCTGTGTCCTAGAACCCATGGCTCTCTACAAAGTGAAGAAAATATTTTCCCTTCATAGTTCACTCCTAGTCTCTTTATCTACCTTCTTTTTTTCTACATTTGTCACATTCTTTAGTGGTTTTGGTGAAGGAGTCATTTTTAGAAAATTTTCCTTGTGTTGCCAAAGATTTGGGTGTTTTTGATTTGTGATTGGTTTCATAGGAACACAAGTTTCAAGTTGCAAACTTATTTTGATAGTTTCTTGTAAGGTTGAGAGTGAGAAAGCCTTAACCAAACCCTTAACAAAATTTTCCAAACCATCAAGAAAAGGATAAACAATACTTTTTTCACTCATATTAGGTACCATAACAACCACTTTTTGAAATTCCTCTTCATATTAATTAATAGATTTGGTTTTTCTCAACTTTGATAATTCTTTAAAATACTCTTCATCATCCTTGAGATCAAATCTATCTATCACTCTTTGACTAAACTCATCAAATGAAGTTACCTTGTTAGAGTAAAAGGTTAATTTAATTTAATTTATTAAATGACCTTTACTCCCTTCTTAAGATTTCACTTTATGTATCTTGCATTTCCATTTTGTAATTAATTAGTAATTATTAAATGTCATTTGCCTCTTAGGGTTTCACTTTTAGGTTTTTGATCTCCTTCATAAGGATTGATCAATTGTAAATTCATTCATTTTGTTTTGCACAAGAGAATTCAATCTAATTGTTTATAAAGAAAACCCTTCTCTCTCTCTACCTTTCTTACTTCCTTGTAATAGGATATTTGCATGCAAGATATCCAGGGATCTAAGAATTTATTCATCATCAAATTCTACATGGTATTAGAGCCTTGCCTATGACTACCTATTCTTGTTTGAAGAAAAAGAAGAATGAGGGTTTGACATAATGAATCTGGCATTTTTTGGGCTTTTGAAGAATGAAAATAGGGGGTCTCTAATCTTAAGAGTACTTTGAGGCCAAATCGACCTCACGATTTGATTTAGAAGGTGTCAAAATCTCCATTTTTATATAAAGTTTGTCGATTTTGGACAACATTGACATGGGAGGCAAAAAAAAATTGCAACAGCCATAGTGACTGCAAGTGGTCATCTTGGCCACTTTGGCCCTTCCTCTATCATTTTCCCTAGCTCTGTCCACCCACCATCGCTCTGTCCTAGGCCATTGTAGCCTCTCCTCCACCCGAGCACTACTATCGGGCCACACTCGTTCCTCCCAGCCAAGCCCATAGTCACGTGAGGCTGGGGGTGCTTAAATTAAGCCCCCTTCAACTTTTTTTAAAGATTTCTATTTTTTTTACCATATGAGGGCCCTATCAATTTTTTGGCGATAACTTGAGCATACTGGTTTTTTTTCGAACCGAAAGAAGCTCACAAGAAATCTAATTCAAAGATAGAGATAATGGTGCAAGAAATTTTTGGAATTTTTTCTAGTTTGGTACTTGTTTTTGTGCTTGAATTCTAATGATGTCTTCATTATTTTGAGGTGCGTAACTTGTTCATTATAACTCCATTTTTTGATCCAGAAAAAGTGGTGGAAAAATCCTCTCAAGCCCTATCCAGATTCTCTTCTATTTTCATCAATATTTTAAAAAGGTAAATTTGATACTCAAGTTTAATCTTTTTTTCTCTTTTCTTGTTTATGCATTCCTTCCAGCAACTGGGGTCTGATTTTTTGTCTTGTGGGGGGTGTTTTGTATTATTGCCTCTATTATTTACATTAGTAAACCATAATTTTTTTAAAAACAATCCAACACCTTCTAAAACAGTGGTCGAGACCTCTTCTTGTCTAGAACTTTTGACCCCTCATAACTATTACACATGGAAGACCTTGATGACATGACTTCTCCAGTCAAAAGCGTTGTTGTTTTGATTAAATGTAGTGCAACTAGTTTTACAAAGGTCTTTTGAGGTCATGGAGAATAGGAACAAGATGGATGAGGAAATGGGGTTTATTTCTTTATAGGTATCTGACAGTCTAAAATTTCATCTTGATGGGCGCAATACCCCTCTAGCTATTTGGACCAAGCTTGATGGCTTGTATGGTACAGTGATTGAATTCAAGCACTTCAAATTGAGGTAGAGCTTACCTCTCTTGTACCAGGTTCTTTTCCATCTCTTGAGGACTTCTTGATGAAGTTCAAACAACAAAGATCTTTATTGTAGGGTTGTGGGAAAACAAAGACTTATACAAAATGCATTTGCCTAATTCTTTCTAAACTTTGTGGAAACTTTCAAATTTTTGCTTCTACCTTCTATTCCATCAAAGATACTTTGGGTAATAGATTTACCATGCCATCCTTTGAGTTTTTTTGTGATCGTTTGACTTGAGAGCAAGCTAAGCACTCTTTGTTGGATTCTCTCACAGGCTCACAAACTTATGCATTGGTAGCTCGACCATCTTCTGGGATGAAGGAGAAGACACAAAAATCACATTCTATAGAGTCTTGAATTGATTCTAGCCCTCACAATCTTATTTTTAGGATCATTAAACATGTACTAATAATTGACATTGTATTGATTGTGTTCCAAATGCAAATGAAGGCTTCTAAATAAGAGAGGAGGAGACATGTCTCTACAGTTAATCATAACTAGTTAACAATATAATAGCAATATAAATAACCATATATGTAATATATTATAATATTATTATATAATAGTATATAATATATAATATGTATTAATATATTATTATATAAGAATTTATATTATATATTATTTTACATGTATGATATATAATATATTTATCTTAAAGATGATCTACCGTCAACAAGGTATCTCATGTTAAAATCAATTTGACAGAACCTATAACATTAACACTCCCTCTTAGCTAGGGAGGATTTATAGAACACATTATGTTCTCAAGAATATGAAGAGATGTCATCTCAGTATGGTATTCAATTCACTATGAGGCTAAATTTCTCACCTTTCATAACACACAATTGAAGCAATTTCTATAACTTTAAAACACCACCTTAAGTGTGGTCTATAGTAGTAACTATGTCATGGTGTCTAACAAGATCTAGCCTAAAGAACCATAAAAAGTTGGTTATCATGGTGTAGGAAAAAATATGGCCCAAAGAACCATGATAACAGGTCCACCATTTATAAGATTGTCACCTTACAATGACTGCCTTCTATCTATTTGCTATCATGATTTCCAACACTTTGGGACAAAAATTTAATGAAGTCTATCATAATAACAGGTCTACCATTTATAAGTTTGTCATCTTATAATTTTTACCTTATGTTTATAGATGTTAATGAAAGATCATCACCTTTCATTACATATCATATGTAAAATAGTAACCACCATGAACCCAGTCAGAGGGTGGTATGTAAAGGTTTTCACCTTAATTTTCTCTCACATAGAAGAATACATTACAAGGAATTTCACTCAGAACCTTTTCTTATAGAGAAGATATCATTTAGAAAAGATTGCACCTCCAAAAAAAAAATTCTCCCTTTGAACAATGATCTTGGGAAGTTAAGTCTAGTAGTTAATCCCTTAGAGGCTCTCTTCCTCCAAGGATTCTTATCACACTCACTCTGAGTCTAATATCAATATTCTAATTTTCTAGTGATAATTTAATACTTCCTCATGATGCACTCAAGAGTAGGCCAATCAAAATCATGTAGTCACACACATGTATTTCTAGACTCCCTTTGAGTATTAATCTTCTAAGATCTCTCATTTTCTTTGAACCATAAAAAGTTGGTTATCATGGTGTAGGCAAAAATATGGCCCAAAGAACCATGATAACAGGTCCACCATTTATAAGATTGTCACCTTACAATGACTGCCTTCTATCTATTTGTTATCATGATTTCCAACACTTTGGGACAAAAATTTAATGAAGTATATCATAATAACAGGTCTACCATTTATAAGTTTGTCATCTTATAATTTTTACCTTATGTTTATAGATGTTAATGAAAGATCATCACCTTTCATTACATATCATATGTAAAATAGTAACCATCATGAACCTAGTCAGAGGGTGGTATGTAAAGGTTTTCACCTTAATTTTCTCTCACATAGAAGAATACATTACAAGGAATTTCACTCAGAACCTTTTCTTATAGAGAAGATATCATTTAGAAAATATTGCACCTCCAAAAAAAAAAATTCTCCCTTTGAAGAATGATCTTGGGAAGTTAAGTCTAGTAGTTAATTCCTTAGAGGCTCTCTTCCTCCAAGGATTCTTATCACACTCACTCTGAGTCTAATATCAATATTCTAATTTTCTAGTGATAATCTAATACTTCCTCATGATGCACTCAAGAGTAGGCCAATCAAAATCCTGTAGTCACACACATGTATTTCTAGACTCCCTTTGAGTATTAATCTTCTAAGATCTCTCATTTTCTTTGAAGTCTATTTATCTATATTGTGTAGATTTGACAATTTTTACTAGCACTTGTTGTAATGATCTTCATTAGATATGGTTTCCACACTATGGGTTTCTCTCTCTACCTCAAATATATCGCATGTAATATTGCGAATATGAGGAAACTTTGATGGTAATGTTGCCATTACTTTGAACTGAGACTAATTATACTACAGTATTCATTTCTTTGATGAATGAATGTTGAGGGCATTTTGTCAAACATGTTACATGTATCTCGTGTTCCTCTCATTAATAGTTGATAAAATCTTTCACACTTATCCGTCATGATCATCTTTGTGCTAGCGGCCAAGCTACAACATCCAATGACATATTTTCTTTTATGTGACTTGATTGCGAAGAGAAGTTAAATTTTGGACTGCCCATCTATGTTAGCAAAGATTCTAATATGTCAAATCGGTTTCTCCCAATATGGACCTCTCCCCTATCTTGTTTGGTGGCCATGAAAAAATGAATCTTGATGAACAAGAACTACATAATGGTCATAGAATTATCCGATAGTGATTCCATTGATTGTCACCTCATCAACATCTAACTATATGTACATGGAGATTATAGGTCATGCTTTTAAATCCTTCAAATTATTATATTTCCACACACTCTTCACTTTATAGTTGTTGACATTTTGTCAAATGCTTTACAACTATTCTTGTGACTTATAGGAAACAACTTTGGTGAATTTTTAAATTCCCAAATCTTGGATCCTTTTGATTTGGTG
The DNA here is from genome assembly GCA_028749045.1 of Cupressus sempervirens. Lineage (NCBI taxonomy): Eukaryota > Viridiplantae > Streptophyta > Pinopsida > Cupressales > Cupressaceae > Cupressus > Cupressus sempervirens. The sequence continues at coordinate 790,322,396 of CM053793.1, forward strand.
ATTAATTGAGAGCCTCTAAAAGCTTCATTATAGCCTCACATTCCATAGCTTCAAAATCTTTTTTTCATATTTAGCTTGATAATGTTTTGGGCCTACACTGTTGATGTCCATAATGGCACCTCAGTCTTCTAATATTGGTGGAGTTGAATCTCTATTAGGGTGGGTGTGTCATCTAATCATACTCCTTTTAAATAAATGGATGAGGTATTTTGGAAGGAGATTTATTGAGACCTATTCTTTGGGTCCACCACATGCTCATTTTGAAATGAAAAATCATGATGAGTCAAAAATATGCATCAAATTTCATTATTTTATCATTGGCTCCACTCTTGATTGGTCAAGCTAGAAACAATTGACTAGAACCTATGAAGGAAATCGGGGAGAAGCAAGCTCTTCAACATTTCCAAAGTCCACAAGAGACCTCAAGTTTATTATCATTCAACTCATACTCCTAGATTATGGAAATGGTAACATGAATTTTGAATTTGCATCACTAATTTTGAACCATTGACACTAAATTTTGAACTTGGATCTTGAACCTGGACTTGATCGTGAGAGTGTTCTTTGAAATCTTCATTTTGAATCAGAGCATGTGAACCAAAGGACACACAATTTGAAACCCTAAACTCAAACTCTAAACTTTTCACTAAAACCAAGATTGAATCTTGACTCTTTTAACTCTAAACCATGTGAAACTAGGAACTAAACATTGGTGTGCACTTCTGAACATATGAATTTCAAGACCTTAATCAATGATGAAATCAATATAAACCTGAATCCTTGAAGCACTGAACTACATTACAAACTTGACAAGGTGATCCTCTGAACTCCTGGATCATTAAAACTAAGCCTCCAGAATGGGTCTTGCATAGTTCTAAAGTCTTTTGCAACTTGGTTTGAAGCAGACCCACTAAACTTTTGAAGCACTTGTAATTAGTTCAACAAGTACAAAGTTTTTCAAACACACTTTGTACCATTTGAAACTATTTTCTTGATCTTGCACTTTGGCACATGTGTCCTTTGGTTTGTTGTTATGAAAATTAATCTAAAATTTTCCTTCATAAAATAAGGCTTCACAAATAATTTTTCAATACTCTTTAGAAGAGAAACAAAGAAAACCAAGGAAAGGCCATTAGGAAGACCAGATTTTTAAGCTCAAAATTGGGATTCAAAACACCAACTAACACTCCTTCATAAGGATAGATCAATTGTAAATTCATTCATCTTGTTTTGCACAAGATAATTCAATCTACTTGTATATTGAGCAAACCCTTCTCTCTCGTTGTCTTTCTTACTTGTAACAGGTTATTTGCATGCAACATATCCAGGGATCTATGAATTTGTTCATCATCAAGCTCTACACTTATGACCTTGAGTAGTTATCGTATGATACCACCAATCATAGGCCACATCGTCCAAGTGTAGAGTTGCAAACTGAACAACATCACTCTCCTTCATGGGGTTAAGTGTGAAGAAGGTCTGCAATTTTTGCAACCATGTTCTAGCAAAAAATTTCTTGTTCCATCAAAAGTAGGTGCTGCAAATTCTCTTATTCTATTTTTTATTTCTCTTCCACTTATGTCCTACTCCCTCCTATACTCTTTCTTGGGCATCAAAGTGTTCATCATGTCCACATATTCTATGAAAGGCACCTAACTGCAAAAGTTATCATCTAAGCTATTGTAGGTAGCCCTCAATGCAATCAAGTTTCCTATAACCTTTTCCATAGGATTAAGGGATAAATTTGATCCAAAGGCTCATCTACTGGTAAGAAAGTAGTTTTCGTTAGTTTAGAGGGTGCGGGTTTCAAATTTCTTAGTTCCTCTAAAGTGCTCCCTCTCTCATTAGTAGATACAACTCCTTGGAGTTTTTTTGTCAATAACTGTAGAGCTTCTCTAGTTTCTGCCAAACTATCCACTATTTTATTTTGAGTGTTCTGGATGTTCTAGAAGAATTATTTTTCCATCTCATTTGTATCATCCATTTTTGTTCCTTCCTTGGATTTTTTACTTTTATTTCCAACTGGAGGTTTGATCAAAATGTCTTTATTCTTTTCTCACTGCAAATATCTCTTTTCTCTTTCACTTAGTTGCATGCAAACTTGTACAAACCCTCGAGATGATGAGATCTTAGCTTTGATACCATTATAATGTCCCTTTTCTAATTTTTGTATCAAATTTAAAGCCTCTAATCAAATTTTTAAATCAAACAACTAAAATTTCAAAAGATCATGCAAATTTCTAATAAAAACCCAAATCGGGTATACTCAAAACAATGCCGAAAACTCCACACCTTCACATATTATTGATAAATATGAAAGTAGACATTTCTACTAACATTTTGGCAACATAACAACCTACAAAATGGCACTTCCAGATCTGCAAAGAGTTTACACAATGTCTCTAAAATATAGCTCGAATACAATGCTCATCAAACTTCAAAAACAACAAAAAATAGCCCGAAAACACTATAAATCTAACACAACAATGGAATCAAATACCAAAGCACTTATTCAAATCTATTATAACATAAAAATGGATGCAATACAACATCAACATAAACTGATATGAAATGCTCAACCAAAAATACAAAACTCTTACAAAACCATAGAAGCAACACATTATAAAAACTCACAAATCTGCAAGTTGTTTGACACAAAGGAAAAATTTGCATGAGATTGCACATAGAAGAGCCTCAAACTATCATCCTTATCCTTCTTGGAAACTTGCAAATTCATATCTTTGGGTCTCCTTCTCTATAGGTTTAGCAGCCTGTGAAGAACAACAAAGCAATGAGCAAAACTCAAGTCCAAGAATGAGCTGAAAATGCCCCCAAACCCCATTAAATGAATACATAACTCTAACTCACATCCAAGAGGGTTGAATAAGACATTTTTAATAATATTTAACATTTAATAATCCATTAACTATTTTGAAAAGGGGACATGACAAATTATTGAAGCATAAATGTATCATGAATACTTGAATGGACTAAAAAGAAATTGATTTTTCTAGCATTTATTTAAGGTTCAGTTGCTTTTCCAAGTGTTTATAGCTAAAAAAAGAAATACAAAATGCATATTTAGATTCATGTGAGATGAACTTTTCTATCTTGTGCTTGGCTTTCATGTCTTCAAGAAAAGCTCAAAAAGTATTGAAGGAATGTAGTCAAGTATCTATGGATTCTACTTGTTTTCCCAATAGGTATTACCCCTCTAGGATGCCAACAAAAATCTACTTGAATTAAAAAGGGAACTCTAGTGATTATTTTTATAGGAAGAAAATCTCTCTCTCTCTCTCTCTCTCTCTCTCTCTCTCTCACACACACACACACACACACACACACACACACACACACGCACACACACACACACACAATTGAAGCCCAAGTAACACAAGTACTCCTTTTATGGTTTCTTTTGGGGAAACATCGTGAATCCAATTTGAAATTTTAAGATAGAGAGGGAAAGAAAGAGAGGATGAGAAAGATTTCAAGTTGTTCATCATGAGTAATTCTAATACCAAAAAATATGCTTTGTGGAATCCTCAAAATACACATCTCTAAGATAACAAATTTGTATGGGGGAAATGAAAGGTCTCATCATTTAGGTAACATAACTATTAATCCACTATGAAATGTAGAGAGAGAGAGAGAGAGAGAGAGAGAGAGAGAGAGAGAGAGAGAGAGAGCGAGAGGGAGGGGGACATGGAGAGAGATAGAGAGGGGGGAATGTAGAGAAAGAGAGGTGAGAAAGCGGGGCAAGGAAGATGAGAATATTTAGACAACTAAACATAGTTGGATATAATTGTGACATCAACTCAATAATCTTATTATTTAGATTACCAAACTAGTCCTTCTATGGTTGCTTTTATAAACAACGTGTTAAATCCACTATGATTTTTTTTAGGTGTGTTTGTGCACGCATGTGTTAGAGAGAGAGAGAGAGAGAGAGAGAGGTGGGGGAGGAGGGGGGGGAGGTTGGAGGGTAGGGCAGAGGAAGAGGACTGTACAAAATTAGATATAATTGCAAAATCCGTTCAATAGTCTTAGAGGAGAGAGGAGGGAGGGAGAGGACTGCACAAAATTAGATATAATTGCAATTCATTCAATAGTCTTAGAGGAGAAAGAAGATTGAATAAAATTATACATAATGCAACATCAACTCAACCATTTTATCATTTAGTGATTGATATTAGAACATCATGATTAATCCACTTTAAAAAAAATTAAAAGAAAAGGAAACGGGGAAGGAGAGAGGGGCAAAGAGGGACACAAAAAAAAAAAAACATACAAGGGTTGTGGACGAACTAAACACGGGAAAGTTGCAACCTCATATAGTGCAACATAGATTCAACATAATAATAATAATGATGATAATATGGAAGATAGATACAATGCGAAGTAACATGTAGATTTTCCGTCACTCTAACCCTGAAACAATCATAGATAGATCTAAATGGGACAGGCTAATTTCCAGACAAAATGCAGTAAAGACAAAATAATGTCAAACTCTTTGTTTTTCTAGATTCACGAAAACGTAGTGTGATTTTTTTCCCTTTTTTTTGTTGTTTTCGACTACAAACTATGCAGATCATAAAGATCAAGTGCTGAAATTTCAGAAAAATCCATAATGTTTTTGATTTTTTGAAAATTGATCAACTGTGTAATTTATGAGGTGAATAGCCACGTCCAATCTAAATAGTTACAAATGTTGAGGAGCGTACTTAAAGTTCAAAGACCCAACGAATAACCAACGCATACCAAAACTTTTACATAAAGAAAGTTGCAACAAACCCAATCAAATTGCTAAATTCAGATTACAAGCTGGCAGGCATATCTCTCTCTCTTTGAAATGAGCCCATACCACATTTCTAAACCGCTATGTAGTTTGCAGTGCTGAAGAGCAGAACAGAGCAGAGCAATACACTCTATAACACCTACTTCTTTTCTGGAAACTCTTCAACTTGATCTGTACAACCGTCAAATACAGACCAAATCAGGTTGTTCTGCCCCCCGATCCGCCAAGATCATGCAATGCAAGAGAGGAGAATAGATCTATGGCCGCCGCCGCCAAATTTTTCTCAGAAATTGAAGCAGATTTGTGGCCGCCGCCGCCAATGACCACGGCATTGGAATTAGTACACGTGGAAATTTTATAGGGGAAAATTAGTAGGGGTATGGATTGCCATACGTAATATGCGAAACAGGAATGCCAATTGCACACCCATTGTTACCCGCAGCCCGCTGAAGTGGCGGCCAATTGCAGCCACCGCTGGAGATTGCATTTGTTCTGGACTTGGAAGGAAAAGACGGAATCTTCATCTCAGCTCGAGGTCTGAATGCATCAATTCTCTCCAGAAATCTGAGGGACAAATCAAGTGTTCCTCGAGGCCTCCCACTGGGGCTCCTAATCCGATAGCTCAGAAAATGGATTGATTCGGGCTTGGCGAATCCCTCCAAAATGTCGGCGTAGGGCACCCGAGCGCTGCCCACTCTCTTCTTCCCCACAAGGGTTTTGCAGTATATCTGTACCGAGAGAGCGGAGCCCTTTTGTTGGAGGAACCCCTTGCTGACGTGCATATGGAGCTTGTCGTTCCACGTCGGGTAGCTGCCACCGTGGCGATCCACCCGCGTGGAGGATCGAGTGGCGGAGTCGCTCCATACATTTGCATACGTCTGCATCGCCCTTCCGAAGTTCCCTACGCTTTTCAGATCGTGAGCTGAAATTAGCACAATCTCAAATGCAACCTTATCCATTTATTATTGTTATTATTATATCTCGGATGGAAGAACAAAAATGAGAGAAGTGGCAAAGACAGAGAAGGTTGTTGCGGCACGAAACAGAGGAATGGGAAGGCAATGTCTGAATTCGTGTGTGGCAAACTGCACATATTTATAACGGAAGGAAACAATGTGTGGGGCAACAAAATCGCTCGGCTGAGGATCTTTGATTGAGTCCGAGATTTGTGGAAGCGTGATCGGTGCCGTCGATGGGATTGTTGGTAATTTACAGGGAATGTTCATGCAAGCTTCAGGGCGTGTTCCTCCGAGCGCGTAGGAAAAGGGGAGAGTCAAACAAAGTAAATTGTATTCTCAGTCGAGAGGGTCGGGATATAAAGGGGAAAATGAGTCTGTCGCCATCGTGCGCCAACAAAGTCTGACCGCACATTACGCACATGAAATTGGAAAACGTTTGTCACGACTATGTGTTGCCACTGCGTAGACTCCGACTTTGGAATAGTTGTAGAAAGAAACTACATCGGGGAGCACGTTTTCCAGCGGGTCACACACTCCAAACTAGGAAAGTAGCGTGAAGTAGTTCGGTAGGAAAGATCGCACCGGATTCTAAGAAATAGAAGGGAAAAAGCGGAGGATGATTCTAGCTTATTTCTTTAACTTTATAGGTACAATTTCTGGAGTCAATGGTTTTATGGATTATATGTAAAAGATTGTCAATTACTCTTTTTATTAGAAAATTATATGCCAATATTTCAATTGTTTAAAATTAAATATAATTTACATTTAACTAGTTGGAATAGGATATTGGGAAAGATGACATTAGTGCTCTAATGAGAATTTCATTTCATGCAAACCAAAAACAAAAAAATGAAATGGTCAACATACAAAATAATACTTATTGTGTATATGAGATTTCAAGAAAAATAGAGAGACAGAGGGAGGGAGGGAGAGAAAGAAGAGGAGGAAATATTCTTTAACTAAAGGAAGGGCGATTTACCAAGTCTGTATTACAACGGACTAGTTGTTTGACAATTTGGAGAAGTTGATAAAGGAAACTGACAAGTAATTGTTTGAATTGTCTACATCTTTTGATCCCTTGACAATCTCGGCGTCTAGTCATGAAGGACAAGTCATATCATTGACCGATAAGATAAGAAGCTCAAAAATAGAGAAGAAATGTATTTTTTTAAGGATATTTGATCTTAGAAGTTTGATAGCTTCTAAGGTGGACACTATGCTCAGTGGATTGAAAGAAGTTGAGGCAACATCCAACTCACTTGAAGCACCTGAGCTACATTCAACCAAAAACCTTGCATATGCCATATGTGGTCAAATTCTACTAATTGACAACATGAAGAAGAGTTGGGATATACATTTTGGTACTTTGAGGAACATATTTTTTGATGTTATTAAGCTTAGTAATGTCATCAAATTTCCACAACCCATTAGAAATGCATAAGACAATTTTCTAGAATTTTGTCTGTGTTTGAATTTTTAACATCAATGTTTCAAATCACACATAGTTATTAAGCTTTGTAAGTATACATATTTTACTTCTGTATATATGTGGACTATATAGGAATTTTGGTAGAGCATTTTGGTTGTGGACCATCCTCTTTGTTGTTGATGTTAAAGGGGGAGAGATATGTAGTAAAAAATGTGTATTCATCTCAGGGGGATCAAGGGAAAGCATTGGGTTTTTATTTTTGGAGTTGTTAAAATGTTTGAAAATTTTGACACTTACTCATTTTTCACTAGGTGTTGTCATTGATGCCAAAAGGAGAGATTTTTGGAAAGAGGCATTGATCTTGATGGATTATATATTGTCATTGATGGAAACCATATGCATTCCAGATGTTTGATACACCTATCTTGATCATACCAATGGATTTAAGACAAACTTGGTTGAGTGCAACAAATACATGACTATGTACAAGTTTCAAGCAATATTTCAACACATAGACCCAATATTGAGTTTTGAGGTGCGTAACTAGGAGGAGCATGAAAGAGGTATAATCTAGATCTTATTCCAACTTCTTAACACTTGAAACATTATATTTTGATTGAGTTATGAAGTTTGGTGCATTAGTTTGCTAGTTAACTTTGAAGACATAGATAGAGGTTGGTAGATCGTTATACCATTCTATCAGATTGATGTTTTGATTGGTTTATGAGTTTGACGAAATAGAGATGACATGGAAGATTCATGAAATGTGGTTGCTCAAGGTTCATATTATGTTTTCTATATAGATTTGGCTGAATTATGTGCATACTATATTATATTCTCAATATATTCTTGAAGTAGATCCAATGCTGATATAATAAGATCTAAATATTTAATTACCTTGACATATGATTTGAACGTTATGCATGCAAAGGTGATGTGGACAGAGACAGTTCAATTGATTAAAAAACAAAGTTAAGGCATGAAGAGTGATAAATAAATTTGAGCATTTAAATGGAACTATTATTGCATGCGTAGATGTAATGATCTAGTTCATCATTTTTGGATTGACGTAGTCTACATAACACCCCGCTTAGGAACCCAAGAGAATTAACCTAACATGATTCAATTTTTACTAAACTATTTTTTATTTTTTTAGTTTAAACAACACAAGATAACAATGCAAAAGCAATATACACATGCACATCCACATCAAGTACACATAAGCAATTGCATATACATTTTTCCATCCCTAAAGGGTTCCTTCATGTTGAGTTATGTTTAATAAGTTTATATTAATTAGTTTAAGTCTCAAGTACAATGTTTCATGATCATAAAGAAATAATAGATACATCGTCTTCTAAGAAATTGCATAAAAGCAACTGATACAATGAAATACTTCTAATGACTAACATTCACTACACATGATGCATGGTATGTGAGAATAGATACAAATACATCAACATACAAGATAACATAATAACACATATACATCAACTGAATAGAAATCTCTAAGATGAGAATAAGAATGATGATAGTACAACTCCATCAACGAGCATCCAACACCTATCAAATTGAGGGGGACCCAAATGGTAAGAAGACACTACCTCCCTACCATGTGGTTACCTAGTTAGGCCCCACTCCCATCATGTAGGAGAGATAATGTACAAACTACACACAGATAATCAAATCATAAAACAATCCTAGGAAAGGAATCCTGATGGCCAAAATCTACCTCAAGGGTGACACAAACTACTCAAGTAGAAAAGATAATCCAAATCAAAAGTGTATGCACCCTAAAAATGGTCGCCTAGACTATGGGCCCCCATTATTCAATTTATCAATTTATCAAATTTTCTAAATCAATGGTGTGTAATATTTTATTAAATCAATTTCTTTGATTAAATTCAATTTGTTTTATTTCTAAGGTTGATCATTTTATCCTAAGTCTTATTTAATTAAAAGAACTTGCTCTCTTTTAATTAAATAAAATAAGTCCCCGTTTAATTAAAAGAAAACCTCTCTTTTAATTAAATAGTTCATCCACATTTCATTAATTAAGAGAAAAACATCTCTTTTAATTTAATTAAATATTTCTTATTTAATTAAAAGAACTTGCTCTCTTTTAATTAAATAAAATAAGTCCCTATTTAATTAAAAGAAAACCTCTCTTTTAATTAAATAGTTCATCCACGTTTAATTAATTAAGAGAAACATCTCTCTTTTAATTTAATTAAATAATTCCTATTTAATTAAAAGAACTTGCTCTCTTTTAATTAAATAAAATAAGTCTCCATTTAATTAAAAGAAAACCTCTCTTTTAATTAAATAATTCATCTATATTTAATTAATTAAGAGAAAAACCCCTTTTTTAATTTGATTAAATATTTCCTATTTAATTAAAATAACTTTCTCCCTTTTAATTAAATAAAATATCCCACTTAAATCTCTTTTTGATGAAAAAGGAGTTAAAACAAATAAAAAATTAAATAAATCTTTTATCTACACTTAATATGGGACTTATCTTCATCCTTTCTCCACTTTCTTCTCAACCACTCCACTTTTCTCATTGGTAGATCTTTAGTTCACATGGATCATTATTTCTCCACCCTTGATTAAATCTTTTTCCTCTCAATCTAGATCATCCAATCTTCTTTATAAGGGAGAGTCCTCTCCTCATTTTAGAGACACCCATTATTATGCTATTGTTATGTTGCAGGTTTGGAGAGTGATTTTTGAAGAAGGAGTTTTGAATATTAAAGCTTTTGTGGAGAACTTCTATTTTCTTGTCTCATTCTCTCTTGCATGCATAGCTTCCATCATCATGATCCATACTTTGATTTTCATGTTAGCTTAGATCTTGCATTGATAGATTAGATCTTGCTTTCATAGATTAGATCTGCATTGTTATTTCTTTTCATAGATTAGATTTCATTTCTTGCATTGTTTTGCATTGTTATCATTTATATTATTTTTTTCATTTCCATTTGCATGCATATTAGATCATTGAAACTCTTGTTTCGTGGTGTACTTGTATGGGCACAAACTAGGTCAGACTGAGGGCCTCCATTACAAACCCCTACACTCCATGAATAGGGAGCTATGAGTCGCCATTCGAGACCTCATTTTTGAGAAATCTTGAATATAATGACTCATAGAAGTGTGCTCACATTTTAGGCATACATTTTTGGTGCCCGCTGTGGGGCAACCCACCTTTGCTTGCTGGATTTTATGCAGATCTGTTTGTAGACTAAAGAAAAAAAAAACTCTAGATTTGAAAGATTTGATCATACCTTTCAAACGGCTAGGTATTTTAATCTAATTTTTTTTTTTGGTAAGGTTTTGATGCATCAGAGAAGCTTCGGTCCAATTTTTAGATTTTTTTGAAATATTTTCGATATTTTATGATTTTTCATGAAAAATTATTTTCGGGAGTAAATTAACATTTTTTCAGAAAAATTTACAGTTTTGGAAAGATCTCAAAATTTTAAACAAAGTTGGTTCTATGTGTTTTGATTTTAGGGTCATATTAGGGGTCAATAATTCAATTTGGAAAAACTGGTCTATTTTAACAAAATGACTCCCTATGGCACAAATTAAAAGATCTTTTCAAAATTCTAACATTTTTGGAAAGCTCTCTAATTTTTGATAGGGGTCACTTTTCTGTATTTTGAGTTTTGGATTTGAGTTCATATCATATAGATCTGATCTTTATGACTAGGTCAAAGATCAATTGAAAAAAATGGCATTTAATGAATAGCTTGCATTTAATTTTTACAATGAATCAATGCATGATGTGAGCTTTCATTTGGGTTACTTGCTGATTATTATCACTCTTAAAAATCATATTTTTAGATCTAACTCTAGTTTTTGCATGAGTTGACATATATTGCATATCTTGTGTTTGCTTGTTTTGTTTGTTGCTTTGTTCATTGCGAGCGAGCGTTCAAGCGTAAACAAAAGGTACAACAAAGAAAAGACGCGTTGCAAAGATTACCAAATATTTTTTTTGATCTCTAAAATATTTAGATTTGGGATTAAAATTAAACCTCTCATGTGTTTGGCTTGAGTGTTTTACATGCTTTCATAAAACACATTTTAATTGATGCTCTTAATGGGAAATGAATGAACATAGATTTGCTTTCATACAAGTTTGTGTAAGTGAATGCTTGTGTTTAAACCTTAAGTAATTCTTGGTTCCAATATCAAATATCTCATTAAGCGATTGAGGGCATGGATTCATTCCTTGTTTACATAGGGAGTTGAATGCACCACTTTGTGGACTCACTCTATGTTTACTTGGAAAGTTAAATATTCCATTGTTCAACCCTTTTTCATTTGTGAGTAGTATTGATTAGCAGTCTTAGATTACTTGTGATTGATCTAGATTGCTATTTTGGGTTATTGGACTTGCTAATCTGCCGACCCCTCATTTCTGCCCCATGGTTGCAAGATCAGCACCACATTAAGGGGGAGAGGTCTACAGGAAAGAAGCGTTAATTGCTCCACTAGGCAAACCCTTTGTGCTTTTTGGAACTCACTTGTTTTCTAAGGTGTGGACTCACTTTGAGTTGGTGTGAAGACTTAAATGTTCCACTTTTGCACTCACTTTGAGTTGGTGTGAAGAGTTAAATGTTCCACTTTTGGACTCACTTTGAGTTTGTGTGAAGGGTTAAATGTTCCACTTTTGGACTCGCTTCACATTCTCTTGAAGGGTTAAATGTTCCACTTTTTGACTCGCTCCACATTATCTTAAAGGGTTAAATGTTCCACTTTTGGATTCACTTCACATTTACTTGAAGAGCTAAATGTTCCACCTTTAGTGCTCTAAATACTTTTGATAGTGAATTACTTAGTTTTTATTTCTAGAAGGCCTACTTGGAGATTTCATCAATCCTTGGGACGACCTCAACTCCTATGTTCTGACGGAGTATAAATATCGGGAGGTGAATCCAAAGACACCTCTCTCTTGGAAATTGAGTTTGATATCACTCTTGGCTAAGCCTCAAAGAACTTTATACCTTTGAGAAGTGAAGGAGGAGATTTGGGTTACCGTCTCCCCCCAGCTGTGTGATTTTGGATTCTTTTCATGTACGGATTTGGGCCTCAAGTACCTTGCGTATATCGAGGACTCCTTTTAGAAAGCCACGTATATCCTTGCAAAAAACTTGATAAGGTGTTGTTGTGTTCTAAGTGCCTACTAAAACATTGTCAAGAACATACACAAGTAGAACATTTAAGGAGTAGAAATACTAAGTCACTATACTTGTTCATGTGCAAGGTTGCTTTGCCCCTTGCTCATTGTTTGAAGATTGTTTGCTTGAAATCCCTGTTTTCTATCTTGTGTGCTTGGTTCATGATAAAGACTCTATTGATACATCAAGTTGGATATTTAAAATGAACAAAATCTGAGTTCTTGAGTTGAGACTTTACGATCGAATAACTTTGTTATCCCATTATTTCTAGTCTCCCTAGGTTGGTCTTATTTGGATTAGGCTACTTACCCCATTGTTAGAAGCCTTTTTGCACCTTAGGTTATTGTGCTTTGACCTCTTGAATTAGTAGTCATTGATTTCACAAGAGATCTTATTTGGAGTTGGTGAGTTAGAAACCATCCTTGTTGAGAAAGATATACACTTGGATCCTTTGATATTACACTTGGAGATTCTTAGTAATCTCTTGTCCATTCACTTTCATAAAAAAATAAATTTTAATTATTTATAATTTGGGTAAATCATTCTCCTGGTCCATATGTGCTAGGGTATTCACCCAAATTTGTGAGCACCTCTGTGGCAGTGTTGGTTTATGCCTATTGCAAAATTCTATCTTATCACATCTCTTTTGGACAAGTTAGTGCTTTTACTATCCTTGTTTGGCACCAATGTTTCTTAGGGTTATCCTATTAATTGGTACCTTTTCTTTCATGATGGTTACAACAAGATATCAAGTAGATCAAGGAAAGCAACCTCAAGTTGTCTTTAAACAATTACCTTTAGTTCAAACTCGTAGAAGACATAAGGGAAAGGAACCTGTGTCTATTCAGTCACCTAAGAGTATTCCAGAAGTTTTGTGCGACCCTAGTGGTGATCTTATTGAGTTGAGTACACCCTTAGCATCACCTCATTCAGCTATGGATATGAGTTTTACAAGAGCTCCATACAAGAAGAATCAAAGTAGTGAGTATAATGTTGACCTTTTGAGTGGTGATCCCACTCGTGGAAGTAGACCAACTTCACTCCTTATTGAGGATAGGTATTTGGATGCACATAAAAGGGAAGAGAAAAGTAAACATTATGCATATCAAGAAGAGGAAGCCCAACACGATGATCAAATTGGTGAGCCTTCTAGTGCTCACGTGAATGCAACATTTACTAGTAACCAGTTTAGACAATCAAGACCTTGTACACCACTCATGACACCTTTAAGTTATGCAAGTGGAAGACTCAAAGAAATTGATCATGAAAGAAAAGCCCTTCTAGAAGAACAAGCTAAGAAGGAAGAACAATTTCAATGCCTAGAGAAAGAAAGGCAAGTTATTATTGAGATGGAAAGAAAATCTCGTCAAGAAGAACAAAACTTTTTCAAGACTTCACAACTTGACAATCAATTCAACAATGTGCACATTGGTGGTGGAAACAACTCTACCCCATCTACCCCTCCCAAGACTCCACAAAGTGGGAGATATTCAAGAACATCTTCACAATCTCCTACTCCTAGAGGAAGGCAAACTTCAAGACATGATTATTATAGGAGACCAACATCTCCTAGAGTTTCAATAAAACCTTCACAACAAACTCATAATGGTTCACAATATGGAGGTGGTAGCTCCAAATTTGAATATAATTATGATGATTTCATGGCTATACCACAAGATCCACATTTTCAGCAATGTATAGAAGCATATATGGACCAAAATAGAGATGCATGCTTTCAACATTTAATCAACAAGGGTGCTAAGGTCCCTTACAACTTTGATGTGGATAAAAAGATTCAAAAGCATGATCCTTCCATGAAAGAAGAAATTTATGAATTGAAGAAACAAATGAAGCAAATATCGGCACCTAAGAGTTCTTTTTCATTTGATTCAATTTGTCCAAATCCTTTTGATAAGAGTGTTGACATGAAAGATTTTTCTAGAAAAGTTGAGATCCCCCAATATGATAAATATGATGGAAATGGGGATCCAAATGATCATGTGTGTCAATTCTATACTATGAGTTTTGAGTTTCATCATGAGGACTCATATCTTATGAGATTATTTCCAAGGAGTCTTAAAGCTCAAGCCATGGAATGGTTTACCAATATAACTCCTCCTATTAAGACATTCCCTGAGTTAATTCAAAGATTTGTTCAACACTTTTCATACAATCTTTCATGATCTATCTCACTATTGGACTTATGTCACACAAAGCAAAATCAAGGAGAACCCTTTGTTACTTTCTTGCAAAGATGGAGACGACAATGCTCTCGTTATTCTAGGACTATTCCTGAGAAAGAAAAGATTGAAATCCTCATTAGTAATATGGTTCCTAAGATGAAGTATGAAGTTAAGAAGATGGTTTTTGAATCCTTTGATACCATGATTGAAGCTGCATTTAGAATTAAGGATGTTTTGAGAGAGCAAGGTATTTTGACAAAAAATGGAAGCAACAATAATAATGGTCATAATAACAACAACAACAAGGATAAAGGAAAGAACATAAATTGGAATAAGAACAAACAAGTGGTCAATGATGGAGTTGTGGATTCCTCAAACCCTAAAGACCAAGCTGTTCTCCATTTGGCTAGTGCTAATCAACAGAGTAACAAACCAAGATATCAAGAAAGGTCTAAAGGAGAGAAATGTAACTTTACACAATTAGGTGAGGCATATGAAGAGATATTCACAAAGCTCCTTGCACGTGATCTTGTGCACCCTTATGATGCTGCAAAGTTCTACATACCTGAAGTTAAGCCATGGTGGTGGGATGAGAAGGCTTATTGCAAGCTTCACAATGGGATTGGACACAATATTGAAAAATGTGGGAGATTCAAGCATATTGTTCAAGATCTTATTGAGAATGGAAAGCTTAAAATAGATGGACTAAATACCAATGCTGATCACACAACATTCAAAGAGCCTTTGCCCAAGTATGAGAAAGGGGAAGCTTCCCAACTTAAGAATGGCAGGGCTGCAATCAATTATACTTATACAAATGCAGAAAATGTTGTCAACATGCTTGAGGTTGTAGAAGAAAGTGTCAACATGATGGAAGATAAAGATCCCAATGGTTATAATTTAAATTTGAACTCTCCTACCTTTGGCGAAAAACCTATTTTGGTACTAAGGGGTGCTCACTCTAGAGAGTCATCTCAAGGTCCCCTTGTCATTAGAGGACCCAATTCAAACCAGTCAAGTAAACCTAAGCAAGTGTCTTACCAAAGTCTCAATGTTGTTACGCGAAGTCAAGGTCCCCTTGTTATCAAAGGACCTAGTTCAAACCAACCAAGTAAGCCAAAACAAGTGCAATACAAGAATGTTCCTTCAAAACCAGTGGTTAATCCCAAGTCAAATTATAATCTTGTTGATCAATTGCAAAGAACTCCTGCTCAGATTTCAATCTTTGAGCTTTTAGAGTTGTCTCTGAGACACAAGCAAGTCCTTGAGGATGCTTTGCGCATGGCGAACGTCCCCAATAATTTGGACATTGATCAATTCCAGAACATAGTTAATCATATTGCAAGCCCTCATTATCTTTCCTTTTCGAAGGAAGATGATAAATCTTTGAGCCATCCACACAATCTTGCCCTTCATATTGAGGTTATGATACATAGGACCCGTGTTAGGCGTGTGTTGATAGATGGGGTTGTTGGGCTTAATATTTGTTCTTTGAGTCTTTTAAAGACATTGGGTTATTCTGAACATGTTATTGATAGCAAAAGAAAGATTACTATCAAAGCTTATGATGAGGCAGAGAGAAGTTCAAAGGGGTTGGTTGTCCTTCCTATTAGGATTGGCCCTATGGAAAAAGATGTTTTATTCCAAATAGTTGATGTTAGACCCCTTGCATACAAAATTTTGCTTGGTAGACCATGGATTCATGATATGCAAGCAGTACCATCTGCTTATCATCAGCATGTTAAGTTTCCTTACAATGGAACAAAGATATGTATTCTTGGGGATAACACTTTGTCTATCAACTCAATTTCAGCAAGTGCTCATGTTCCCCTTAATAGACAAGCAGATGATTTTAATGCAGTTTTAGCTGATGGAAAGGACAAGTTTAAGTCCATAGACCTTGGCATGGGGGGATATCAACTTAACTTCCTTGCTACATTACCAGTTTCACCTAGGTCTTATGGTAAACCTTCACAAGAGATGAAACCTTCCTCTTCAGCTATGACATTATTTGACACATTTGTACAGTCATCAGTGCCTATTCAAGATGAGAAAGAAGATGTGGTTGTTAAAGATTGGATTTATAGAGAAGAGAAGTATATGCACAATGAATATTTCACTCCTTCACCTAATGCTTATGGAAGAGGGTATTCTTTTGTTAAGAAAATGGGTTATCCTGGACATGGTCCTCTTAGTAATAGATTGGATGCTAGAGTTGAACCCCTTGATCATCAAAATTTTGGATGCAAGTCTAAGAAGTCAGTCGGCCTAGGGTATGTGAATCACAATAAGAATGTTGCTTCTATCCTTGATAAGTCAGATAGTGAAGAAGAACAAGAATACATACCTAATTTAGAAAACCAACAAGATATGTGTGAAGATTGGGTCCCTTCTACTAATATCCTTTGGGGAGATTTAGATAATCTAGTATCTCATGAGACAGTTGCCAATTTAGAACAAGAAAGTGTGACTCTTGATAGTATTGAAGCTTCCACATCCAGACATCCCAAGCATTCATGGTGTAAGCATCCTAGTCGAGATATTGAAACAGATTCCAACGAGTATGAATGGGATTCTTTCTCAGAATCTTCCATAGTTGATATGGATGTTGATGTTGTTCATACATATAGTTCTCAACCTAAGTTATTTAATGAGTCACATGTAGGACTAGAGGATTTGAACTCACATGTTGCCTTAGTGGACGATTCTTCACTTTTGAGGATGAATCTTGATTTGGGTAGTTTAGGAAGTTACTTGACAAACCTTGAATCTTCAATCACTAGAGATATCATCCATATTCAAAATCTTGAACCTGTCATTGATTTATCCCTTGTTCATCCTGACCTAATTGATTGATCCCAACGCAACCAAGAACCTGGAATCTTAACATTTCAAAATGACTATGAAATAGCCTATTATTTGAATGCCATTGAACCTGTAGTTTCTTCCACCAGTGAACTGATTGCTAGTATGACAGAGCCAGATATCAAGTACCTTAGTCACAAAATAAAGAGAAAAGAAAACAAAAAGAAAAGGATTTCTGATGGCGAAAACCACTATGTGGCGGTGTTAGAACCAAAAAAAGTAAAAAGAAAGGACGTATCCAAGGGTGAAAACCTCTCTAAGGCACCTAAGCATGAGGTACTTGATTCTCTTCCTAGTTATTTTCAAGATAGATCTTCAGTACTTGTTGAACCAACACAAGCAGTCAATTTGGGTACGGATGAAGCTCCGCAAATGGTACATTTGGCTCAGTCTTTGTCATCACAAGAAAAAGAAGCCTATACTAAATTCTTACAAGAAAAGAAGATTAATTTTGCATAGACTTATTCAGATATGCTAGGGTTGGACACTAATCTTATTATGCATCACTTATCCATAGCTCCAGGTGTTAAACCAATTAAGCAAAAATTGAGAAAAATGCATCCTCACATAGCTCTCTTAGTCAAGGCAAAATTAGAGAAACTTCTTGGTGCAAATTTCATAAGAGCTATTGCCTATGCCAAATGGATATCAAACATTGTACCAGTTTCAAAACATGACAAAACCATTCAAGTTTGCACAAATTTTAGAGATGTTAATAAAGCATGCCCAAAGGATGATTTTCCACTTCCTAATATAGACATGATAGTGGATATGACTGCAGGTTATGAGATTTATTCCTTAATGGATGGTTTTTATGGATATAATCAAATTAAGATAGCTCCTGAAGACCAAGAAAAGACTACATTTACTTGTGCATAGGGTACCTATTGTTGGAATGTTATGCCTTTTGGATTAAAAAATGCAAGAACTACCTATCAATGAGCTATGACAACTATTTTTCATGATATGATGCATACAAATATGGAAGATTATGTGGATGACACCTTGGCCAAGTCTAAGAAAAGAGATACACACTTAGATGATTTAGAAGTCATTCTAGATCGTATGGAACAATTTCAACTAAGGTTAAATCCTAAAAAGTGTGCATTTGGAGTCACCTCTAGCAAATTACTAGGATTCATTATTTCAGCAAAAGGGATAGAGGTGGATCCTGAAAAGGTTCAAGCAATTGTGGATATGCCACCTCCTAAAAACATTAGTCAAATGAGGAGTCTTCAAGGACATCTTCAATCTATAAGGAGGTTTATTTCACAGTTGGCAGATAGAGCTCAAACTTTCAACAAAAACTTACATAAAGAAGTCAAATGTATATGGAATGATGAATGTCAACAGAGCATGGACCATATCAAGAAATACTTGGCAAATCCTCCTATTTTAATGCCTCCTATCCCAGGGAAACCACTTATCCTATACATTTCAGCAACAGAATCTGCCTTGGGGGCATTATTAGCTCAACTTGATGAACATGGAAAGAAAGAGCAATTTATTACATTAGTCGTACTCTTGTTTCATATGAGGTTAATTACACCAGTATTGAGAAAGCTTGCCTCGCAGTTGTGTTTGCTTTCCAAAAGTTGCAACATTATATGCTTGCACACACTATACACCTCATAGAAAAAATAGATCCACTCAAGTACTTACTATGTAAGGCTGCCCTCATAGGTAGACTTGCTAAATGGATGATGATCCTTTTAGAGTTTGACATAGAGTACATTGAGCATAAAGCAATCAAAGGACAAGCCATAGCAGATCAATTGGCTGATTTCCCACTACAAGATGATGCACCTATTCAAGTTGATTTCCCAGATGAGCACCTCATGTATATGACTGAAAGAACATGGAAGATGTTCTTTGATGGGTTCTTTATGCAAAGTGGTTCAGGAGCTGGTGTGTTGTTTGTTTCTCCTCATGGGTACACAATTCCTAAATCTTACAAGCTATTATTTCCATGTACAAACAATATTGCTGAATGTGAAGCTTTAACAAATGGACTTAAAATGTCCATAGAATGGAGAATTAAAGAGTTACACATCTATGGAGATTCACAACTGGTAATCAACCAAGTTAATGACGATTGTCTAATAAAAAATGATAAATTGGTACTTTACAAGAAAATGGTTGATTCCTTGATACTCTACTTCACATTTGTCTCATTTCAACAAATCCCTCGAACAAAAAATAAGGCAGATGATGCTATGGCTACACTTGCTTCACTTCTTCAATTAGAGCAACATGAATCAAGATTTGTATTCCTGGTGGATGAGCTACATCACCCTATATATGATTCCCAAGAAAGTCACATTATTTGTACCCTTGTTGGTCATGAGTCATCTCATTATGTTACCATTTACTCATACATTCGTGATGTAATTATACCTGAAACCTTTAATCGATCTGAATGTAGAAACCTTATTCGAAATGTCTCTCGTCATTCCCTTATCTCTAGTGATTTGTATAGGAAAGGTATAGATGGAACACTTCTTAGATGCTTAGAAAAGGATGAATCTAATCAATTGTTAGTTGACATCCATGAGGGTATCTGTGGGGGACATTCTAATGGTCTTTCCATGGCTCGAAGATTTCTTAGGGTGGGATACTATTGGCCCACAATGCAGATTGATGCAGTAGCTTTTGCAAAGTCATGTGAAAAATGTCAAAAACATGGTAACCTGATACATACTCCAAGTAGGGAGCTCGTTCCTTCTATTTCTCATTGGTCGTTTCAGCGTTGGGCCTTTGATCTTATTGGGAAAATTCATCCCAACTCATCATCTGGACAAAAGTTTATTATCACTACCACTGATTATTTCACTAAATGGGTAGAAGCTATCCCACTTTCTGTTGCCTCGGGTAAGGCAATTTCTCTATTTATTTTGAATCATATTATCTGTAGATATGGAGTACCTTCTAAGATTATCACTAATAATGAAGGTCAGTTTAAAAATAAGGACCTTAAGCAACTTTGTAAGAAGTTCAAGATAAAAAAACATTGGTCCTCTATTTATTTCCCGCAAGGAAATGGTCAAGCAGAAGCATCAAGCAAAACTATTCTTAAAATCTTGCATAGAACAGTTCATAAGAATGCTAGAGATTGACATTTACAAATAAATCCAACTTTGTGGGCCTATAGAACGAGTATTTGCACTCCTACTGGGGCTACTCCTTTTTCCCTTACATATGGTGCTAAAGCAGTGTTACCTTTAGAGGTTGAGATTCCTTCACTTAGAGTTTCTCTCAAAGGTCTAGTTTCAGATGAAGACTCCTATGCCATGAGACTTCAAGAGTTAGAACTTCTAGATGAGAAACGGCAAGCATCATTTGACCATATCAGGGTCTATCAAAAGCTTATGTCAAAAGCATTTAACAAAAAGGTTCACCCTAGAGAGTTCCAAGTGGGAGATCTTGTCCTATGTGTGAATCATAAGAATCAATAGAATAGAGATCAAAAGGGTAAGTTTGAACCTAATTGGCTTGGACCTTACATTATCATAGTAGCTTTTGGTTCTGGTGCTTATTTACTATCTACAGCAGAGGGAGAGCAGCTCCCTGATCCTATAAATGTCCTGCACTTGAAGAAGTTCTATCCATAATGCCCATTCTGTCTAGGGGCATCTTTGTATATATTTATTGATCCTGAAAAAATAAAAATAAAATTGATATATTTCAAAAATCCAAAAAAAATGATATATTGTAAAAAAGTCTAAAAATTGAAAAATGTCCTGAAAAAAATGATCTTCTTAGTGACAACCTAGCAATAGGCACTTTGATGTATCTCCAAAAAAATTATATATTCCAAAAAAAAAAAAAAAAAAAAGTGCCTTGGTGAAAACCTAGAACAGGCACTTTGGTAGCAAAAATACAAAAAAATTATAAAAAGTCCTGAAAAAAAAGAAAAAAAAAAAGAACCCAAGTGGTGAAAACCTGGAAACGGGCGCTACTTGAGGCCTTTACACCCCTATTTCTTAGCACATGTCCTCGACACTTAGCCTTTGTCCATCATGCCTTGTCCTTGTTGCCTTGGTTTGTAATTGGTATTTGTCTAGGGGGAATAACTATGTTAGCTTTGGTCTCTTGGATGTGTTAGTCTTTAGGACACCTCACAAACAGTGTTTTTAAACACCACCCCAATTGTATTTTTCAATACAACCTTTGACATCGAGTGTTTTTCAACACTTATTGGTTTGGTCTTACCCAGTATCATCATGTGATCTTCCCTTCCTACAAGCATTTGATCCTTATCTTTCAAACTCAGTATCAGTTAACATACTTAAATTTTAAACGCAATACTTAATGCTTGACTTATGTCATGATTTTTTCTTTGTGTGCTAACTATTATTGATTTTTGTTGAGTGTCCTTGTCTGATAAGTCTCTCCATGATGCATCGCTAGAGGACTTGGGGCATGGGAAATGTTTTTATTTGTTTTTTGCTTGTGGGTGTGGTCTTGAAACTCTAGAGTGTCTCTTGTTGTCCCCTTGAAACGCTTAGGAGATTTGAGGCATCATCCTTGATTTTTTTTTGCACAATCGTTCTTATGGTCATCTTGGCATCTATGCCTTGATGCGAGCATGGTTTTTCTACATTAAATTGGGTAAGCTAACATCGAAGTCATCTTGACCTTTATGTCTTTGATGCTTATGTTAGAATCTTTCCACATTCCAATTCGATATAAATTACATTCATATCTTCATTGTTGCACTTGTGACTAGTGATGATTGTGTGATTTTTGATGTCCATTAACAATGGCCCAATCATGAAAATAAGTTCTTTTACATTCTTTAATGAATGATGAACACAAAAATCCTATGTTACAGTTGCTCTTTTGCAAGTACACCTTTGCATTTTCATATAGCTTGCATTATTAGACTTCATGTTAGTTTGCATTTTCAGGCTGCATTATGAGTTTGAGAGGGTTCTTCCTTCATCTTTATTGTGGACTTTTAATCAACTATGGTCACGTTTTGATCTTCATTTCCTTATCTTCTTTCGTGATCTCAATCAAAATTTCTATCTTAAATAGTTGATTGATTTTGGGGCATTTTCTTTTCTTCTTTCTGTTTCTTTCCATATCTTCCAAACTTCTATCTTCCATTTTCTTTTTTCCCCACTTCTTTTCTTCTAAATCACCTTTGGGGCATTATATTTCATGCTTGATGATCTACCTTAGTTCTAAGATTCTTATATCTTTCATCTTACATCAAGAACCTTATCTTTTGTTTGACTTGATCAAAGTTAGCAATTTGTTGTTTCTCCTCTATCTCATTTCGATTTCGATCATGAGGGGGTAGTAATTATCAAATTCAATCTTTGATTCATTTTTATCAATTTTATCCTTGACTTTTTCAAGTCAAAATTTATTTGTATTCTTTGTCCTGTTGTGTTCCCGATTCGACCACACATCTGGGTTGTTTTGTGATCCCAAATCGACCTCACACTTCAATTTCTTTCTTTGACTACATGTGTTCCCAAATCGATCACACATTAGTCAAAGAGGGGCAAATGTATGCACCCTAAAATGGTTGCCTAGACTATGGGCCCCCATTATTCAATTTATCAATTTATCAAATTTCTTAAATCAATGGTGTGTAATATTTTATTAAATCAATTCAAATCAATTTCCTTGATCAAATTCAATTTGTTTTATTTCTAAGGTTGATCATTTTATCCTAAGTCTTATTTAATTAAAAGAACTTGCTCTCTTTTAATTAAATAAAATAAGTCTCCGTTTAATTAAAAGAAAACTTCTCTTTTAATTAAATAGTTCATCCACGTTTAATTAATTAAGAGAAAAACCTCTTTTTTAATTTAATTAAATAATTCCTATTTAATTAAATAATTCATCTATATTTAATTAATTAAGATAAAAACCCCTTTTTTAATTTGATTAAATATTTTCTATTTAATTAAAAGAACTTGCTCCCTTTTAATTAAATAAAATATCCCACTTCAATCTATTTTTGATGAAAAAGGAGTTAAAACAAATAAAAAATTAAATAAATCTTTTATCTACACTTAATATGGGACTTATCTTCATCCTTTCTCCACTTTCTTCTCAACCACTCCACTTTTCTCATTGGTGGATCTTTAGTTCACATGGATCATTATTTCTCCACCCTTGATTAAATCTTTTTCCTCTCAATCTAAATCGTCTAATCTTCTTTATAAGGGAGAGTCCTCTCCTCATTTTAGAGACACCCATTATTATGCTATTGTTATGTTGCAGGTTTGGAGAGTGATTTTTGAAGGAGTTTTGAATATTAAAGCTTTTGTGGAGAACTTCTACTTTCTTGTCTCATTCTCTCTTGCATGCATGGCTTCCATCATCATGATCCATACTTTGATTTTCATTTAGCTTAGATCTTGCATTGATAGATTAGATCTTGCTTTCATAGATTAGATCTGCATTGTTATTTCTTTTCATAGATTAGATTTCATTTCTTGCACTGTTTTGCATTGTTATCATTTAGATTATTTTTTTTTCATTTCCATTTGCATTCATATTAAATCATTGAATCTCTTGTTTCGTGGTGTACTTGTATGGGCACAAACTAAGTCAGATTGAGGGCCTCCATTACAAACCCCTACACTCCATGAATAGGGAGCTATGAGTTGCCATTCAAGACCTCATTTTTGAAAAATCTTGAATATAATGACTCATAGAAGTGTGCTCACATTTTAGGCATACAAAAATGACAGTTAATCCAAAACCAACACAACATTCCAAGGTCAACATTCAAATACCAAATACAATATAGTATCAAATAAAGATAATGCTAATGAAAGGTATCCACCTTAAGTCAAAGGCCACATGTCCAAGAACAATAATCAATAGATAACCATTTTTATCAATAAAAGTAAATCACCGACAATAATTACACCACCAATAAATAGCTAATACTTGTCAATAGAAGTCAACTATCAATAATAAATGACATCCAATCAATAAGTAACAACTCACAATAAATACACCATCAAAAGTAATATCCAACAAGTACACCACTAGAGGCAAATATAAAAAATCCTGAAGGAGACTCATGTTACATAATATGGAGTGTCATCACATGGTTAAACTACTTGAGTTACCCTAGACTTGTCTCTCACTAGACCCTAGACCCTCAAGCATTGAGTTACCTTGGATTGGTCACTTTGGACCTGAGACCCACAACAACACACATGCGAAACCAGAATACCCTCTCATGAAGATGAGAAAAACTAGTCATACCTCTCACTAGGTATAATCTCATTCCCATCCTTAGCCAATACAAGTGCTCAAGGCATGGGCGAGGCAATATCATTAACTTTTTTTTTTAATGTGTGTCTAAATATTTTAAATTACTATGTTATTACTTGTTACACAACTTAATATACAATGAGTTACCCTGACAACCACTTTGGGGCCCAACCCCCATTGCAAGCTGCTCCCATAGAGATGCACCTAGACTACCTTCTCAAAATTCACAAACCACAATTGTATCCCATACCCAAAAAGTAACACTGGTCAAATTTGGTTCCTTAACATGCAACTCGAAAATAACATCGGTTCTCAAAACCCAAGTTCTCATAAATGCTCATCAAAATAAATCTTATAAAATAAATTTCAATTTGAATCATAAAATAAATCATGACATCTAGTCAAATAGTCATAAAAGAAATCTCAAAAATGCCTCTAACACACATCCTAACATGGCCAGCTAAACAATCCACAAAGAAAAATCATCATGAAAATGACCATCACAAGACTATAAATAGAATATTTAAGAAAACACATAATTTTCAGCCATATATGATTTATTCCATCATTTTCTCTTGTTTAGTTTGAGTCATAAGGATGTGTTTAGAAATAAAGTAAGTATTATCATGTTATTAATTTAAATAATCTCATAAATGATTTAATTAATAACATAAATGTATATTATTAGATTAAATATTAATATCAAATTCAATTTCTAAAATCTTAATATGACTTCTATTTAAGTATAATATTAATATTTACTTTTCCTTTAATTCACAATGCAACTAGAGATAACTAGATTTGAAATTTTAATTATGTTATTTACAATTTCTCTAATAATATTAAATACTCATATCTAGATGATTATATAGTGAACTGTTATAACTTCTCTTAAAAAATAACTAAATCACAATTATATATTTATTAATTTGTAACTCCACTTGGATTAATAAATATATAATAAGTTATATCCTACTAAGAGTTTTAAAAGTAATTGATATTTTAAACTCACTTATAAGAAAACAAATAGTATTTATTTATTTAATTTTAAAAATAAATAATATTTTATAAATTTAATTTTTTTAATAAAATAAAAAATAAACTTGCAATTAGTATTTTCACATATCTTTGATCTCTTAAATTATGCACCCATAATATATTTAGCTTTTTTGTCTTTAGTATATTTGTTTTTACATGCATGTATAAGTTTAGTTACAACATGTTTTCCTCTCAATTAAGCCTTTTTTTTTCAATAAATTTTGCAACCAAATTATTTTATATGTAAGAATAATATTTATCTTTAAATTAGAAAATTTATGATAATTATATGGTTCTTATGTAAATTTAAAGTTGAAACCGTAGTTGCTCAATTTGTTATTTTATTCCAATTTTCTATAATCAAAATTTCCCTATATTAGAAAGGGTTTTAAAATAATTATCATAATAATTTTCTAGATTTTTGTATAAGTTTCCTTAGTCAGGATTTCTTGATCAAAAACTTTTCCTTTTCAAAATCTGCATTATATTTTTTAATTCAAAAATCAATACAATAAATTAATAAGCATTATGCAAGCACCCATGAAGACACAAAGTAGACATGTTTTTCTTTGAAATTCTACAATGGGTTTTCAAACCGTACCTGAAACCATAGCTAGAATCTGAGATAATATGTGAATGCATGCAAATCCAAACCACCTAAAACTTTCAACAATTCTTTTACTCCAATTTTGAATTTTGCTCTCCAAAACCTATGTGTCCCTCAAATGAACTACCAACCCCCTAATAAAGGACGCTAACCCTAACTAGGATTTATGTTCTCCAATTACTAAAAGCCACTAATTTTATTAAATAATAATTACATTAATTATTTAATCCTTTCATGCATACTTAAAGAACCATTTAATTAAAACATTCTTTTATTTTCTTTTTATCCACTTTACTAATTAGTGCAAGTATTATTTAAAGTGTATTTCATTATTTAAATTAATAATAATAATTCAATCTCATTATTAAATGCAACTCTAGTTTGATCATCATTAATTAAATAATTATAATAAAGTAATACTAAATCTTTAATATTTTAATATTTTACTTCTCTTTTTATTCAAATTCTTAAATTTGACTTTTAAATTAAATCTTTTAAATGGAAGCACATATTTAATTAATATCATAATATTTTAATTTCTTTTTAACTAGTTTCCAAATTAGACTTTCAAATTAAGTATTTTAAATTAAAACACATAACTAGTTAGTTTTTTATTAATTAAATATTCTCATATTTTAATATTTTATTTTTTATCAAATAATATTTAATAATTCTCCATATTATATAATTAACCCAAATATTATAATTAAATCAGTTACCAAATAAACCACATAGCCAAATCCACATAAAAGCAACATTAACAAAACATACCAAAACTCAAAATTAAACAATACAGGCAAAAATAAACTCATGGGTTTAAAAAGGGTGAAAAGTTAGATACAAGTCCTCCTTCTCATGACAAGTAATTAGGTTATGGCTAGGATTAGACCTAAACATTATCTCCTTACTCTTACCATTAAGTTATTGTGATAGGGTGTGCTCAAACTGGCAATTCAAGGAAGTCAATGCTTGATACCTACAAATCTATATAGAATATGAGCATATACATGCATGCATATATATCTAAGCTAAACAAAAAATGACGAAGAGTGGTACATCATGTAGATCCTAACTAGCAGGTGACTATGACTCCCTCTCTCAACCATATCAGGCACATCAAACATAAATGTCAAACAAACACACACACACACACACACACACACACACACACACACACACACACACACACACACCATACACATGCAAGTATGGGTTAAGTATAATAGTAAATCCTAAATATAAATAACATCATATTATTAAACTAATATCTAATCATCATGAGGACATAATAAACATCTCTCTTAAACACACCATATGACATCATCATAAAAGTAATTTTATTAACTAACTATGAGCAATTAAAGCATCATCATTGCAAGTAGAAATCTACAACAACTTGACATAATCAATTACTCAACATGTCAAAGTATTGCATTTCAAATATCAAATAAGGGCTAACTCATCTGTAGAAGAGTCATATAGAACTTTAACAACTAAGTCTACAATGGTAGAAAAGGAGGAGTATTAAACAATCCATATATGCATATATTGCAATTGGTATAGACTTGATGTTAGAATTTCTTAAATAAGTATATTGTTTGTTAACAGTTTGTCCCTTTTGTTTTGGTTGATACCTTGGCTCTTAAACTACTTGATGTGTAGAAACAAATGTTATTACCTAAATTGAAAGGTACAACTCCCTTATGTGCAAATATTTGCAATGAATGTTGTTTTTAAGAGATCAATTATTTTCCTAGGGTTATGCTCTTTACTAGAGAGCAATAGAGGTATACTAGGAGGCTCATAGCCACAAGTAACCTAGGCAGATTTGATGTTTCTAACTCCTAAGACGTAATGTTCTAACCATTGAATGCAAAATGAAATAATGGAAGGCTAATCTATGGATGCACGCTGCATAAAGAAGAGAGTAAAGCTAACTAGACAACATACATATTGCCTAAGTTATCAAGAATCTCACAATACAAAGCTTTCTTTCAACTTAACAACATTCATCAACTAAAAATCCTTATACAAAGATGAGAATTCAAAGGAAAACTACTTTGCATAGAACTTAGGAAATGAAAATTAAGATGCAAATGGAAATCTTATATCATACAACTGTAATCACCTAAAAATGGTCATGTAGACTATTAGCCCCCTTCTCAACATTTTGGTTTAATTAATTAATCATTTTCCTAGACCAAATTTCTAAAAACAAATTAATTTGATTATAACCTATAGTTTGACTATACTATCCTAAGTTCATTATTTGATTAAAAGAACATGTCCCCTTTTAATTAAATAAAATACCCCATTCTTCTAACCCACTCAATGTGCACACATAAAGTCCTTTTTCTATTTACAATTTTTTTAAAAAGGCTTTTTGTCTCACATGCAAAGTCAACTCTTCTTTTATTGGTTGACTTCCTTTGGCACATGGATAATGCCAAAGTCAACTTGTACCCTTGATCTTGATCTTCACTATCCATACATCTTTAAAAGAAAGAGCTCTCCCCTTCTCAAAGGATCCACACTCTTCAGTATAGTTATGTTATAGGTTTATCAATCGATTTCTCGAGAGCTTGTGGAGAACTTCTATTCTCTTGTCTAGATTCTCTCATACCATGACTTTTTAGCTTAGATTCATGTAGTATAGCTTCTATTTTTGCAATAATCTAGATCACATAGCTTAAATAGTTTGGATTTGTAACACTCTCATCTTGCTTAATATAGTTGCATTGTGCATTGCATACTAGCTTAGTTCATATTTGCATTGCATTTTGAGAGTTCTCTTGGACATTGGCATTCTTTCTCTTGTCTCAAAAAACCTTCCATTTCATGGTTTACTAGCAAGGGTTGTGTCTCAAAGATTCAATTGAAAGCTATTTGTATATCTCTAAACATACCTTTGCACTCCATGGATAGGGAGCTCTAAGATGATATTCAACCACTCCAATCTATGGAATAGCTTGGATAGAAGAGTTGAGAGTGTGACACATTTATAGTGTACAATAACCATTATAAGAATAGAATAACACAAAGTTTATCCACAATCCTATAGCTTTCATTCACAACGAAGGTCACTTTCAAGCCCTATCAACTAACACTAACATGCGATGCATTGATCAACAAACAATAATACAAATGTAGACTCTCACTCAAGTCAAAGCTACAAGGGTTTGTTCACACCAAAATTTTCTAAACTTTATTCACTTCTTTAGAAAATACATTTATAGACCCATTTGGAGTTGGCCAGTTACATTTCATGATTACAATACTGAACATCTTTAAACAAATGTATCTAAAAATAGGATGGACTGAGCAATCATCCATTACAAAATTTTAGCCTATGAGGGGAATTCCAAATATGGCTACAATATCAAAAAGAGATAGAGAAAGAAAGAGGGGGGTGACACTTGTCACATCTTGTAGTGGGAGTGTAACACCTTTGATTGTGTCTCATTTCTTCTTTGGAGTTATGGTTTTAGCTCTGTGTGCATTCATTATATCGGTTATATTATTTAGCTCTATGATACTTGTTATAAGAATATTATCAGCTCTGACCATCCAATAGTCATGCATTTCTGTTAGTTCTTCTACTTTGGAGATCCTTGATTGGAGCTTCTACGCTACTCTCTTCGGAATGCAATCCACTACTATGAGGTTTGGAATCCTTGCCACTTGGAAGTTCATTGGGCTTGTAGCCTCTTGAATGAATGCAAAAAACTTAGTCTTCATTCTTTCAATATCTACCAACTGATTATTATCAATGACATATGATTCAGTGTGCAAAACCTTCAAATATTCAAATATTTTGTCCATAACCGTCTCCACTAAATCATAGACACACTTTAATTTTTTCTCAAACTTCACTAAACATTCAATTTTGAACTCGATAGATTATTTCCAATGAATCAATGGTTCTTGGCCTGATTGTAGTATTCCATGGGTCACTGCAACATTAAGCTTCATGTCAATTGCTTCTTGTAGCAGGTCCAATTGCTCTGTTAAGTTTTATGATTGCTTCTTTATTGAGATCTAGTGATTTGACACTTTTCTCTCAATCTATCTGTGTCAAGTAACAAATTTCCAAGGTTCTCAATAAGAGGGGGCATCTAGCGTTCAATTCTTCTATCTAAGCATGACCAACTTGACCAAATTCCCTCTCTTGTTGTAGCTTAATCAATAGATTCTTATCCTCCTTTGCACTAGGATCGAATGTGCGTACAAATGTATTTCCAAGTGCTGCTCTAATGTAATCCATTAGTTTTTTGTTTGAGGCCTTCAGCACTTCCTTTTATAATCTCAACTCCTCCAATCTATCCTCAACCTTCACATTTGTTGATTTCCAGATGTTAACCATAGAATCATGTATAGGAATGCCCATATCAATAGTTCTGATATGAAAATCATTAGAAGTTAGCTCATGAAACTTTCCCTTCTTTTGAGGTTTTTCAATCTCCACTAGCATGTTCCCAATAGTAGAATATGTTGCTAACGTGCTAGGGTTTTCTCCCTCTTCATCTTCTTTAACACTGGTTGTGGCTAAGTTGCTTGTACAATAAGGTCTTTCACAAACTTCTTAGAGAGAAGGCTGACATGGGAGCATTAAATCCAAATTACCCTTAATCCCTAGAAATAGATCTAGATTAAATGCAATTTAAGAGTCTACCATTATGAAACCTAAAATAGCAACCTGGAAGCAAGAAATGTAACTTTCCAAACCCTAATATCCCAAAACTCCCAGAACTTGAAAATTAGACCTATGGTCAAGGACGAGGTCGACCCTGTCCTAGGTCAAGATCAAGGTCATCTTTGATCTAGGTCAGGGTCAAGGTCGACCTTGATCCTTTAGGTTTTCCTTGACCCAGAAAGTCAAAGTCCTCAATTTCATAGAGAAAATTGTCAAAAATAGGTTGGAAATATATATATATATATAGAGAGAGAGAGAGAGAGAGAGAGAGAGTAGGGAGAAAACAACTAGATCGATGCAAAGACCTATCCAAGGTGCTTGATATGACCCCAAACTACTTAGTCTTAGGGTTAAACACTCTTAACATGGAAATGCTTCTATTTTAAGATGATAAATTCCTTTGCTTGAGAAAACAACTATAATCATTATGCACATTGAAGACTGCACTAACCTCATTCTAATATGAATTAACCCAATAAGAAAGTTAGTTTTACAAGAGAGAAATTTTTGAAAACTTATCTGTTAGGGATCTATCATGGAAGTTTGAGACCTAAATTTGTTGATTCTCTTCCACAAAGGTAATTTTGATAGATTCTAAGGATTTGGTCATGTTTGATGAGTGTTGAGTGGATTCCTCCACTCTATACACCCATTTTGGAAGAGGTTACCGCTTGGATTGAGGCATCTCATTATTTCAGGCATTAGGATGATCATACAAACACCTTTTTAACCACTTGCATCTATTTTATTAGTTCCTATCGAAGGCAAGATAACTATTGGAATCGTTCAATTCCAAAAAAAATGATTTGACTAATTTGACTAACCAATCAAATTCATGTATTAAATTATAATAAACAAAAAAATGTATAGTTCTATGTAAATATTAATTTTTAAAAATTATGAAACATGGCTTTTCTTATTTCTCATTGGTTGAGGCAATGAGAAAAATAAAATAAAACCAAAAAAAAAAAAAGAAATTTTCCAAGACGATAACAATATAAAAATTTAATAACTAAGTTATAAATAACATTCTAGAAATTTATTTCTAGACTTTGTACAATTATTTTTGAAATTCTAGTTCTTTTTGGAAGGTGATGTAGATACTCATCGTGATAAACTCCTCCAGTTTCAGCCTTCTTTGATTGTACCTGTTGCTGCCATTATTTTTCTTGAGATAGCCAATTATTTTAAGACTGGTCTATTTTATGGAAACAGTCATTAGAGTTGGCAAATTGAGAAGGGCACAACTGTGGAAGTGGAGTGGACATCTAAAGTAGCAAATTAATAAAAGAAATATACCTTGAGGAAGTTGTAGAGTTCAAAATACTAATATTTGGTAAATTGTCTCAAGGGTGGGAAATGGCACTACTAGTAGGAATTTGAGGATGTTTATTTTTAGTAGTCAAAAATATTGTGCCTATATTGAGATGTATTATGTTGGGTTATAATCTTTAATTAAAAAAAAAAAAAATCAATAATTCCTATTCCACCTTTCTAAAAGATGTTTAGAACTTGCAAAAATAGAGGAAATGTTCACAAACCTATGTAAGAAATGGAATTGATTTTCTTTTGACATTGACTAAATTTAAAAAGTTTATTTGCAACCACCGTTTGAAATACTATAATAAAAATCCATAAATGTGAAACAAGGTACATTTTATCTATGAAATCTGATACCCAAATTGATCTTAAGGAAATCAACAATAGTGATATCCACACTTTTGGTTACAATGATTCCTTTCTTTGGGTATTTTATTAGCCCTTGGAAGCGTGAACAATGTTTTTAATATTTACATGGAAAAAATAATGATATATATTTCAAACTTTGGAAATATTTAGTACTAGTTTGATCACCTCTTATGTAATTGCATCCTAATTATGGATGTTGACAATGCAATGTCATTGTGCTCATGAAGATTGTAGTTTCTCTTACATGAAGAATTATTTTCTATCCCAAACCTATAAGTGACATAAGGACTTATAATATTGTTACACTATTGTAAATTCTCATTTGGCCACCATTAAAGCCTTCCAATCAACATATATATCAATTATAGAACAAAGATTAAGCTTCATACAGAGAGCATCAACCACCACATTATTATTCTAGTTTACATATTTAATGTTGAAAGTATAGGCTTGGATTTTTCTTTATCCATTTCTGCTACCTATTATTAAAATCACTCTAGTTGAAGAAGAATAAGACTGCTAGGATCTATTTTGACTACAAAGTTCTCACAAAACAATTATTATGGAAATTTGGCTAATGCATGCACAAGGGGTAGGAGAATCATTGCTATATTGCAGGTTAAGCATAGAATGAATGTCCAAAGGAAGTGTTTAATCTTTTTCACCAAATGGAAATAGAAGAAATTAGGCCTAATCTTATTACTGTGATTATTTTTCTTAGGGTGTGTGCTAGTCTAGGGAGCCTAAAATAGAGCAAAGAGGTACATAGCAATGCAATTAAATCTAGATATGATTTGGACATTTCTATGGGTACCATTGTTGTTAATGTGTAGGCCTGATTGTAATAGTTAAAAAGAACCCATCACATACCAAAAACCTTTCAAGCTACTATCAAGCCTTCAAAGTAAGATGTTTTGAAAATGTAGAACGAATAACTTAATCTCAATAATCACTTCAAATGACCCAAAATATTATGTGCCTTGCTTGTTCCCATTAAGGACACAATGTCATCCAAGATATTACTAGACAAACACTGCTATAGGTTTTCCAATATTCAAAACACAAAATAGAATGTGAGAGGAACAATGCTCCTTACTGCTAGAAAATCTCATTTGATTCATGGAACACAATATCTTTAGAGTTCTTGTGTTTTTTATTTGATACATTTTTCCAAAAATTTGGAAGGGCATGTATAATAAACAGATGTTAATAAATACTTTAAGATGCTCTAGTATTAGATTTGACATAGAAAGCCTCTTCAAAATCATCAAATTGACAAAGAGAATTCACCCTAGACTAAGTCACATGAAGATTAATGGAGGTACAATACAAGTCTAAAATAGTAAATACCAAATATAGAATACCCATCTTCAAAAGCCCCAAAGTTTTGAGTTTGTCATGAGTAGGCAAGTGAAATATTTTGCATGATTGGACACATCACACCCCTAATCCAAGTGTCAATATAGTAAAAAATGTAATAAGCATAGATGTCATAATTTGGAATGAGCGTTTTCCTAATATTTGAATTTGAACATCCTGTCAGCTGTTAAAGTTATGACATATTTTTGTTATTTATTATTATATATTTGTTGAAAGGTCAAAAACAATACATTTTTGTATTTCATTATATTTGGTTTCACTTGAATTAGACCTTCTTTTTCTTAATTTGTAATATTATTTTTATTGTTTGTAGATGGATAGATTACTAATTTATATAAAAATAATTATTGTATTAAAAAATAATATAACATAGATATTTGTATTAGAAGTTTAAAATATAATCTTCATTATATTTTTTTTTATTATTTTTTTTTTTTAGACCGCAGGAATCGATGCAACACGACCCCCCTATAAATTGCAGTGCACCTGGTAAACTTTTTAACATGACCGGTAGCGTTGGCGCGACACGCCCACTGGTACCACGAGGACAGGGGAGACTAGAACCCGTGACCAACCCCCTGCAACAGGGAAGATTTAGCCAACCGAGCTAGGGCCCCCGCCCCTATGATAATCTTCATTATATTAATTAAAATATATTCAAATAATAAAATTGGAAGCATTAATAATATACAATAAGGAATTTTTTAATATTTATAAATAATCACAAAAAGCTTTTACATTAATACATGTAATTATTTGGGACAATCTAATAATGATGTTTATTTGCTGATGTAACCTCAAAATACCAATATTATTTTCCTTACTATGATATATAAATTTATTGATTTCCATTGGTCATGCAAGCTTCAATGTAAGAGTATTTATTGAATTGCTTTGTCCCTCCAAAAAAATATTTCAAATTTCTATTGTCCTTGTGCACATTGGCTCAAATCCTACCTAAAATCCATCACATTAAAGGCAAGGACTTCGGCACATGCCCCTTTTGTTTATATTAAAAAAATTGATAATCTAACTTTTTATTAGTGATTAATACATAATCACAAAAAGTTTTTACATTAATAGATGTAATTATTTGGAACAAACTAATAGTAGCATTTATCTGCTGATGTAATCTCAAAATAGCACTAGTTTTTTCCTTACTATGATATATAAATTTATTGATTTCCATTAGTCATGCAAGCTTCAATGTAAGAATATTCCTTGAATTGCTTTGTCCCTCCAAAAATATATTTCAAATTTCTATCCGTGTAAACATCGAGGCATGCACCCCTTGTTTATATAAAATAAATTGATAATCTAACTTTTTATTACTGATTATTACGACTCCACGATCCGCCAAGATCATGCAATACAAGAGAGGAGAATAGATCTATGGGCGCGGCCACCAAAATTTTCTCAGAAATTGAAGCAGATTTGTGGGCGCCGCCGCCAATGACTACGCCATTGGAATTAGTACACGTCGAAATTTTATTTGGTAAAAATCAGTAGGGGTATGGATTGCCATACGAAATGTGCGAAACAGGAATGCCAATTGCACACCCATTGTTACCCGCAGCCCGCTGAAGTGGCGGCGAATTGCGGTCACCGCTGGAGATTGCATTTATTCTCGCCTTGGAAGGAAAAGACGGAATCTTCATCTCAGCTCGAGGTCTGCAAACATCCATCTTCTCCAGAAATCTGAGTGACAAATCGAGTGTTCCTCGAGGCCTCCCATTCGGCCTTCTAATCCGATAGCTCAGAAAATGGATTGAATCGGGCTTGGCGAATCCCTCCAAAATGTCGGCGTAGGGCACCCGAGCGCTGCCCACTCTCATCTTCCTTCCCATCATGCTTTTGCAGTATATTTGTACCGAGAGAGAAGAACCCTTCTGCTGCAGATAACTCTTGCTGACCGTCATATGAAACTTATCATTCCAGGTGGGATAGCTGCCACCCTCTCTGTCTGTCCCCGTACACTTTAATTCTGTGGTGGAATCGCTGCTTACAACCGCGTATGTTCGCATTGGCCTTCCAAAACTCGTCACACATTTCAGATCTTGGGCAGAGATGATCACAACCTCGAACGCGACTCTATCCATTCACTATTTCCTTATAAAATATACAGCGAACCGTAAGATAAAAACAACTCGAACAATATGAAGAAAAAAGTGAGGAAGCCCAAGTGGTTATAGAGATAGCTGAAACCGTGTTCACCATGAGGAAGTTTCTCAGGGTTTTCTCGGATCCTTCGTGGAAATCAAACTAATGATAACAGAAAGCGCGATGATCTTCAGAATTTTGACGAAGATCGCAAGAAAGCAGAGGCAATACCGGCCTCACTATATTCAGCATCTGATAACGCGGCCTGTTTTCCCGACTGATTCTTTTTCTTAACATAGCTTCTAAATATATCGCAAGGAAAAGACAAGGAAATCACTTCACCCCATGGACGTGCTTTCTTAATGTCGACCTCTCAGTCTGCGTACCGTATGTTCGATTATGGTGACTGATCTGGAAAGTACTGTACATACTTTATTAATAGTGGGGTTCGGGGCATCGTCCCGGAAATTTTTTTGGTACGATACGCTATTAGTAAAAAAAATTTTGGTAATATTCGCTATTCGTAGATTTGCCACTAAAGTTATGGCCGACATATGGCCGACATGTTGTAACCCTAAAACAACATAAAATACTTGTATAAAAGGGTTTAGGGTTAAGTATTTTTTTTTTCATTATATTGTGGTGCGAAATTGGTTCTTGCGGCAGTATTGAGCTATAAGGGATTACGGATTGTAATAAGGTTGTAATCACTGGATTGTAATAAGATTGAAGTTGTTGTTTGGTGGACATAGCCCAGGGATTGGGTGAACCACGTTAAATCTTGGTGCCTTGTGTTCATTTCTGTGTGATCTATTATTTTCTGTTATTGGTTATATTTGCATGTCGTTTTTATTTCTGTCCATGGTTTATTCTAACATACCTTCCAAAACACAATGCAATATGATATGATTCTAAAAGCAATATGATATTTATATTCCTTCCCTCAACCGAGGGAGTGAAACCTTTGGTTACGAAAAAGCTTTAAAACTGCCCAATTTATTGCCTAATCATGTTTCCTTGGGGCCGCCAAAGGATGAAAAAATGCTTTTAAATAGTCTTTTACTTATTCATGTGAGCTTCCAAAGGATCGAAATTTACTATTTCTTAAATGCAATCGTAAATGGGTCGTCAAATTTACTATAACTTAAAAATAATTGTATACTGAAATTTACTACGAGTGAATGTATATATCATTGGTATGACTGAGATAGTTTGTAGCTTTTATGTTATATATATATAGAAAATCTTATAAAGTGGTAAATCATGTGATATCTATAGTTTAAGGCAACATTGATTTTTAAGGTGGTAATCTATTATTTGGATGTCTTTTCTAGAGCTCAAGGTATCTCTGCTTCAATGTTTAAAGGTCTTTTTGAAAACTTGCAAGTTTTATTTGAGATGACACAACCATGCCACCTTCTATCTGTTGATGCTTCAACTCTTGTATTGCACCTAGTTTCTTGGTTTTTTATTGTCACATTGCTTTCTACCTTTGGAAATTACATAAAAAGGTGTTTACACCATGTATCTTGATATGCTTAACTGAACAATTACCTCATTTACAAACAATAAATGTTTAAAATTCTATTTCACATTTATATTAAATTAACAATTCCACAATATTATTGATGAGTAAAACACCT
Source organism: Cupressus sempervirens (assembly GCA_028749045.1). Classification (NCBI taxonomy): domain Eukaryota; kingdom Viridiplantae; phylum Streptophyta; class Pinopsida; order Cupressales; family Cupressaceae; genus Cupressus; species Cupressus sempervirens. Next base: position 790,360,223 of record CM053793.1, read on the forward strand.
TTCAAATCTCATTTTGATAATGCATTCAATGAAAGATGTAGCTAAGGTTAAATTATTAGGGCAAGTAATAGGTGAATGCAAATTTTGGTAGTGTTCATAAACACTGTAATGCTTATCAACTTTGAAGGTAGACAATGTCAAAAATATTCATTAAAGAAATGCATGAAAAACATAATAACCTTTGTGTTACCTAAAACCATACAAACCATAGAAACACTCCTAAAAAAAGCACCTAAAAAAGAATACAACCTTCATGTTATGGATTACAAAAATGAGACAATTTAAAAGAAAATAAAAAGTGTAACTTAAACAAGAGATGCACATAGCTGGAGTCCTTGCCTTCAGGTAGGGTGGAGGAGAGACTTTTGATTTGGTCAAGTCGAGGACTAGAATTGACATTATAAAAGAAGCATCTATGGAGGAGTACGTAAAGGCCTAGAGTCCAGAATAAAGGTGGTTGGGTAGTCAAGAAGTCATAGATGAATCATGATTTGTTAAAGCATGAATAGAGTTTAGAGTATAGGAAATTTTTGGAGATTAGACGCTCAAGAATGCCATGATTTTCTTCATGCTTTGTTGAAGTATAAATGGAGTGTCTAGCCAAGAAGTCACAAATGAATCATAGCACTTTGTTCAAGCATGAATAGAGTTTAGAATTTAGCCAATCATAACACGTACAACATGCTAATAATGCCAACATAAACAATTGGCATGGATTACCTGCAACTAATGTCAGCTCATTATTTTCCTACCGTAGATGTTGTTCCTACATAATCTTTGCATATATCATATGAAAAATAAGTCCTCGAATTACACAAATGGTCAATATAAAAATTTCTAGTAATGGGTGATAGAAGATTTATTTTGAAAAAACTTAGGGTAAATTGAAATGTCACAAATTTGTGGAATTCAATTTTTAACTTGATCTTGTGTCAGCATAACAATGGAAAATGATTTATAATTTATTTTTAGTTCTTCTATTAAAGAAAAGTGTACCTATTATTGCTATTTAAGGTTATAAACCTTTAAGAATCATTCAAGCCTAATCCCAAAAGAACCTGATGGAAAATATATAAGCTTAGGTATTAAAATAGCTCAAGTATAAAAATTCAGCGGCTTATTGAAATAATTTCAAGAAATAAGGAAAAGCTATTATTTCACCCTTTCAATAATTTTCAAACTAAAACCCGTCCATAAGGAAATTTGAATATCTTGGCCAACATAAAATTTGAAATTAAAACTCAATGAGCATAAAGACCCAATTTTAAGAAAACAACAAACAAGAGAGCATTTTAATGCTCTTCAAAGGAATTCTTAGTTTACTAGTAGAATTGAAAACTTTGGGACACAAATAAAAAGAATCAAGCTTTCAAAAAGTTTAAAGTAGAGAAAAAATAGACTCAATCATAGCATAAAACTCATGATTATGATTGAAGAAGTCCTATACAAATGAAAATGAATAAAGCCAATGCCAATGAGGATGGATGTCTAAATGGTAAGTCTTTGTTGCAAAGAAAAAGATGTTGCTTTCAAATAAGTTGAAAGGAACTAGCCACAGAGATAACAGAACTATTGTTAGCTTGCCTACAATAATATGTTCACAAAAATGAATTCCTCATCAACACTGAAAACAAGATCTTACTAGCATGAAAGACCTTTCAAGGCTATAAGGTGTGCAAAACGTTCTTACATAGTTCTATTCAATATGTGTTATTTGTACAGCTCGGTTTGTTTCAATCTGACATTAGACTACACAGAATATGTTATAGATTTGCATTTATCTACATAGAACCTGATGTTGTTTGCATTGAGGGTCCAATATCATGATATCTCTAGTTGGATTTGGTTGCAAGATCTTCCCTCCCTTTTCCATTTGTGGCTACTTGAATGTAGGCTCAAGAGCATAAAATCGAAAAAGTAGATTGAGTTTAACGCCTGCATGTAAAATGTGGAAGTATTGTTAGGTCACCTTAACTATTTTGGAGAATGCCACAATGGACGGTGTGGATATGTGGAGCACTCATGTCTTTGCCAGATGCCACCTTTACTCACTTTGCTAGACCTCACCAAGCTCCTTTTTTCTACCTATTTTTAAGGAGAAAAATAAAAAGATTGCCCAAGAAACATAACTCGACCAATGATAAAATTAAAAAATTTAACTCAAAAATAGATTTTAATAGATAAAAATGAAAGAACCATATAATAGTGCTTGAATGTTTTACAATTTCATTATTTCCAAGGTTAAAACTATTTCCAAAAGAGAGTTGAAAACATTATTCCTTGCCTTAGGTAGTAGAGACTAATAAGCATCCACAAATAATGCATATGGTGTTTTCCTATTTGTGTAACTAAAGCTTACTTGGGTTGAATACCAATTACTAGGTCTTTATAAACCCATCAATAGTAGAAAATTGTATCTTGCATATAAAACTTGAAAAAAAACATAGAAGAGGAAATATTTAAGAAGGTAGTGAATAGGGAATAACAATAATAAATCATTAAAGGTATCTTGAAGCAAAGAGTTGATGTCTTTACCTTACTAGAGAAAAAGGCTATGAAGTTAAAGAAGAATGAACAACACACTATCATCAAGCGTTGCAAGGAACACAAACTGGCATTGGAATGGGTTGGTACATATCAACTTTCATAGCTAAACATGTATTAGCATCTAATATAACAAATACTCTAGATGATGTATGTAGGAAATGGAATGTGGGTGAAGGATAGTGCAAGGTTGTAAAACATCAATGGATCAATACAATGAAATTGTGTTTTATGACACCTGAGTAAATGGACAAGGACATGTAACTAATGTGGTTGATTGAAACAAAAAGGATAGACAATGCATGATAAATGTGAAGAAGTGAACATTTTGGAAGGGAAACTATTTTCTCATTATGTTTCACTAAAATTGAGAACTTGTGATGTGTCTTACAATCAAACGGATTATACATTAGATTGATTACATACAAACACATTATAGATGGACCAATTACATATCGACACATTGGAGAGTGCATCTACATAGATTAAATCAATTTTTTTAGATTTACTTTATAATAATGCAGTTTAATTTAAAAAATGATAGTCTACATCACCATGTATCCCTCTAGAGTCTCTTTTTCAATTCTTGTCATTGCATGGCGCAACTATTGCCTAGGGTTTTTCTTAATTTGTTATTAAAGTTTTTTAGTTTCTACCAATCACATCTCATCATTACTGCTCTGAAAATGCCAATTTGCAATGTACCTAAGCAAGACTTGCATGCTTTTAACCCATCTCTGTCCAATTTTAGACATGTCCTCTTCCTCAAGTAAGTTTTGAGTGCGTGTGAAGGTTTCAATTCATAAAAAAGGTGCAACCCTCAAAGTTCCCCCATCAAAAATCCCCCAATTCAATGGATTTCTTTCACAGAAGCTTTTCTTCGCAGCCATCTAGCTCCTAGTTGTAATTGCCAAATGGCTTATTGCATGGTTTCCCCTCATGCAAAGTGCTTGTAGATTTAGGCCAAAAGGCATTAAAGCAAAATAAAAGAATGTCTTCATTATTGTTGTTTGTTATTTTCCACAGACGAAGGCTCTCCAGATTCTTTCAACGGTTCTCCAAGATCTTCCAACTGCAACTCACAAGGACTAGATCATTATTTTCCTTGCTAGGTATGGCATCAAATGTCAAACGTCATATCACTCTACAATGGGTTTTGGAGCTTTACTTTTCTTTAGGCAAAATTTTTGTCTAGGGTTTTTAGTAATGCATTATTAAATTGTTCTAGTTGCTACATACCCCTATGCCTTTGTGTCTATTATGAGTTGGCAATTGAATCTATTAGAGGTATAGTTTTGTTGCAGGTTTCCACATTTTAGCTATTTTTGAGCTTGCAAATGACCCTATATTTTCTCGGGCACATCTTAATATGCTATTTTTTGTCCACCAAGCCCTCTATGGCATAAATCTAAGAACCTATGATAACTAAAAAGTAGCAACTTGGACTGATGAAATTTTCCCTTCTTCAATGATTTCAGAGCACCCTACGATTGTTGTAGTCTTCAAGTAGGGAGACTGTAATAGGTTTCAAGAAATCTCCCACTAAAAAAGTGAGTAATATGTTTTTTAAAAGAGCAATGATTCACAAAATTGAAAATGCAAAAAAACCCCTAATCCATTCTAAAAAAATTAGGGTCTCTCATTACCAGTTTCTAATATTCTTGTGATAGCCTCTCTTTTAATAAGTCGTACGGGTTTCCCCTATATTAATGGTAGTAGTTTAGAATAGTTTTCTATACATGTCTATTCAAAGTAAATTGTTATACCAATCATTAAAAAAATTACTATTAACAAGATGAAATTACTCTATTTTTGCCCTAGATATAACTGGTAATGCTCAACTGAGAATTGTATCCTTTGGCTTCTGCCTAATGAGGACTTGCAATGTTTGATTTATTTAAACTATGTTTAAAACAAATTATGTAGCTTTGGCATATAATGAGTGGCTTTTTCCCTCAAATTTACTAGCTTACAATTCCAAGCTTAAGTTGGGTGTGTCTCTATTTAATAATCTTAAGTTCATCTTGATATTTACAATCTTGGTAGTCTTGGCATCTTTGCAAATATTGTCAATGATTTAGTTTTCTCAAGTAGTGTTAGAGTCATTTACTTCTAATCACTAGCTTCTACTTTGTTAAATATTGAAGTTCACTTCTATATCCATTGTGAGTTGATGGTTTTAACATTAATTCTTCAAAAGTTGAATGACATGTTGTTATTTGTGTTTTATTATAGTTCTATTTTATGCTTTTAATCATTAATAAACAGTTGGATTTTAAGTCATGTTACGTGTTATTAGACTTGGATTTTAAATCATGTCAAATTACTGCATCATGATGAGTGCAAGAATATGCCTACTCTCCTTTTCAATCTAGTGGGATTCTCCTATATTGTTCACTACAACTGCATCGGGAAATGATGCAACACTTTGATTCATCTAGACTATTGTATTAAGTTCCTTCATACAAAATAATTTTTACATAGTATCTCATGTCATTTCCTAAGACATCATGCCCATGACTGCACCTACATCTCTACAAGCCATTTAATCAAGCTTTTCCTTCTATGCACTTATTGTATGCATCAATTGACAAATGCTTTTGAGACATTGACTAATGACAAGAAATCATATCTTCATTCAAACTATTATAAGCTTCTCACCTAGTATTCCAACCTATGGGCAACATGATAATACAATAAATAAAGCATCAATAATACAATGACTGAATTTGTTCTGTCTATTGTCAGGCTTTGTGCATATCATGGGAAAACTGAAATTAGTGCGATGACAAAAAAAATCACAGAAGCATGTGATAGATGCAGAAAACTATAAACCTACATATAGAGATATGGTACAATTAATAATTGATAAAGTCTTCTACGATAATTTAACATGTTTAGGCTCAAATCATTTACATACAATGTGGGCGATTTCTTTTTTCACTCTTTTCAGATCTTATTCCATATGCGATACAACTCAACAAAAATATACAATGGTACCATAGACCATTTCCTCTATTGTCTTGACAATAATGATATCAAGGGTCTACTTTCTTATAATTATGAACTAGACCCGCATACCTTGTACGAATTGCATGGCCTTACTAATGTTGATACATACATACGATGAATGCATTTGTCAGCAACATCTAAAACAAGTTCTAATGAGGGCAGCCTTTGGGGGGACATTTTATGTATTAAGTGGCTCTCCAAATGGCTAAATATACAAGTGTGTGTCTGGTCCTCAACATGAAACTCAAAGCACTTTCACTTCAATAATGGTTTAGAGAGGCATGCATATTCCATTTTATTCCACAACTAAGACCATCTACATGGACGCTTTGAACCATTAATAGGGTAAGTGCACCAAGTTGTGGTGCCAAAAGGTAAGTGGCCACATTTTTCCTAAAATCAACAATTTCTAAACTTCGACAAGAATTTGAAGATAGTTATGCTCAAAATTTTAAGATATGACAAAAACAAAAGTAGTAGTCCATTGAATCTAGTTTCTAAACTACTAATTTTTTTCCAAAATGGTTTAGTTTTAGGTCCTCAAAAAAGGGGGCCACAAAAGTGGTATTGTTTATTCTAAAAATATATATAACACAGCACAAAGTGTAGCCCCCCTAAATTTTTACTTTTTTTTGAAATTTGTTAATCGCTCTAGTCAAAATTTACGTAACACTATGTAGTTTATCCCAAATTTTTTAGGTAATTTTATAATGTGTATTTTTTTATGAATTTTTTAACTGGACACATCCCAAAAATGTGAAATATATGTGTGCTCCCCCCTAGAAATGATTGAAAACTAATCTAAAATCAAAAGTTCTTTTTTTCAAAGTATGTAGAATGGAGTCTAGTTTCTAAAAAACTAAGTTGTTGCAAAATTTGATGAAAGGGCTAAAATCTATAGCCCAATCAGTACACATTGGTTTTTGACAAGAAATGGACATACATTCAAAAGAAATTATAGTTGACAAGCTTGAAATAGTTCAAACAAAAAATAAATTATATGGTTATATAACTAATATAGAAACCTATAATGTCATGTAACCTAATTTTATCGATGCTTAACCATGAGGAAACTTGAAGGAGAGCACACAAGAAAAATCAATCATTTTTTGTATGTTTGCAGCAAAACACATCTCAGACCATTTTAGAGACTCCAAACCTTTAAGTTGGATCCCCAAGGAAAAACCAAGCCTTAGGCTTGGTAGAATCCAAATCTTTAAAAGCGTGTGCACTCAATAGTGTGTACATGCTATTTAAAGAATTTTTGAATTTAGGTTTTCATAGTGTGTATGTGCTTTAGTGCACATGCACTCAATACACAAACACCAATTTCTCTCTCCCTAAGGTACTACCTTGTCTACAAATGCTCACATTCCTCGTACATGTACCAATCCTTCTCTAAAGGCCTCTTAAGCTTCCTAGTATGCATTTTGTATAGATGCATCTTCAATATTAGATTGTGGGATAGTCTTTTCAATGCAATTGCCATTTTGACAAACGGCGAGTTTGATAGTCATAGTCTTCGATGATACATGGAACAATCATTCTGTAATATTATTTTGGGAAAGGACAAAACAACATTAGAATGCAAACAAATATGTATCCAATATGATCTTAGTATGAGTTGTGGCATTGCACATTGGGAAACATACATTGTGCAAATCAGATCCCCATATGAGAAAAGTAGGATTGAAGGAGTTGATTTCTATTTTGAATGCCTTTCTTATATCTTGCAAGTAAAGATAAAAACCTAGTCAACAATTGATATTGCTGCATCCAAGAACATTACAAGTGTGAGAAACCATCAAAAGTATTCAATATAATGCTTCACAAAGTCAATGATATGCATACACGCTATAGGGTACAAGGAATAGAGCCTATACTAAAAAGTTCTCAAAGAACCCATCATTTGTCTACCACAACATTGAAGAAAACAACTCAAAGGGTCAATATGCACAATATTTAGCAAAGCATCTGAGATAATTGGCCTATGCATGATACTTCATCCACACTAGTAGAAAAAATATTGGATAAAGGCTTTACCGAAAAAGCCAACATGCAAGTAGATAGATTAATCCAACCTCTTATAACCATACATAGGACCCCACATCAATCACTGCACAAATTCAAACAACAGATATGTGCAACTATTACATTCACAAGAAAACAAAACATAAGAAGGAAATCACAAACAACAATTGACTCTTACCTAGAACAAATTCAAGACACCAAAACATATATGTGTAATTTTCACACAACTTCATTTCAAGAAATGTATAAAGGATATTACACTAGATACAGTTATAGATATTTTCTATTACTACCACAAAGAAAGACTTTGCCAAAAGACAAGATATGCAAGTTTTGCAATAGGCAATTACAACAATAAAAAAGGTCATCCTATGCAGCCCCAAAGAATATCAAAATAAACAGGCCCCTAAAACATACAACCATGCTTTCAAAACTAGGAGAGATATTATTTTCATTACGAATTGCATTTGCACAACTTTGGCAGCTTGGACATAGAAGATCCCAGTACAATTTAACAGGAACAATTATGAAAGTGTCAATTGATATTAATCTAATACAAAGTGTATTGCCATGTCCAATAAATGACATATTGATAGTTGTTGTTGTTGCATTGATGAGACATTTATAGTATACAAATGTGTACCAAAAAGGAAGAGTATGACCAATGACCATTTTCAATTCACTTCGAGAGTTACACAAAAAAACACTATACAAAATGAAAAATGTACAAACTAACATAAAATAGGAAGGCCAATCACTACCTTCTCCAAAAAAAATTCCAGAAAATACCTGCTCGTCAAGTGATGACGACAGTGAAGTTAAGAGTTCTCCAAAAATTGAAACAAATACCTTAGTCCATGGGTTTACTAAAGCAAGAACCATTCGTTCCTTGCAAGACAAAGTAATAGAGGTAGCACCAGTAGAGGGTAAACAACCATTGTGAATCTTCCAGAATGAGCATGCAGAAGAGGTGACCTTTCCTACACTAGTTTTTGGTGAACCACATGACAAAGACATTGACAAAAAAAATTTGTACCAAAAAATAGCACAATGGAAATTACAGAATTCAAACCGAGCCTTTGTATATCACACAACAAACTTGTTCTTCAAAACTGTCAAAATACTGATAGCTCAAGTTTTCTCATCAATATGGATAAGAATTTGCAAAGGTAAATTGGTAGGTATGACACTAAATGCGAAGAACATCAAATGCAAGTCAAATCTTGAGAAGATTTTGCAATCAAATATTGGCTATATGGATTTCAAGAAAATTAGGAACTCCCTAGACAATTTTTATCATCTAAAAAAGAAAGTTTTTGAAAATGATACAACAATTAGGCCCTCCAATATTCTTCATTACATTCACTAGTACTGAGCAAACTAGTTTCCATTGACCACAACCCTAAACCAATTATATCAGACACATTATACAAGCTCTAGAAAAAGTGGACTTCAAAGTCTTGATGGCATTGACTCTTCTACACTAATAAATACTAACCCAATTTTTTGCACTCAGTACTACAAGAATGAATCAATGCAATAAAAAATTGCTTTTTTTTGGTGATACATTCTTTGAAAAAATAATTGACTATTTTTCAATAGTAGAGTTTCAAAATCGAAGAAATGAATATGATCATATCATGCTATGGGTAAAGAATGCTCCAATCTTTGGAAACAACTCTAATGCTAGCATTGAGCACTTTGTGGACACATATGTAACATGTAACACAAATTTCTTAGATGACCAAATGTCCAAACTACATAGACATCATCATACTAGGAAATGTAGAAAAACAAAAAGGAGGTGTTGTCACTTCGGTTTTCCACAACCACCAATGAAAAGAAAAATAATACTTGAGCCCTATAGTAAAGATAAGAGAAAAAGAAAACATCTTGTTGAACATCTAAGATGCATCCTAGAAACTTCAAGCTTTGATAATACTATGTCTTTTACAAATTTCTTGGAAGCCTTGCATCTAATCGAGGATGCCTATATCTTGGAAATATGATCGACATTATTAAGATTGACAATTTTTTGAAAAAGGAACCCTACACATATTTGGAACAACTCTTTTGCACCTCAAATACCACAACTATGGCAAACAAATACAAATATCCATTTTTTTCTAAATGCCTATGTTGCAGCAGTGTGTTGTAGCTCTCATATGACAAAAGGTAATAACTCAATGACAAATGCATTCAACAAGATACGAATAGACCATAGACAATATAATATTGATGTTATAAGTATGATGAAAAGATTGGGAAATTCCTTGCTAAACTTGCAACAAATGTCATCTTGACAAGCTGTACATATTGTTCTTGGTCTTCCTCTTAACTATAGCTCGTGTAAATGTACATTCATAGACACTTTTGTTGCTGGTAATCACACATTCATTTTAAAGGCACAAAAAATTTTGGACAAAGAACTAGATGAGTCACACAACATTGCTTGTAAAAGCTTAATTGACCACTACATTGCATGACCTTTGTCAATGGCCACTATTTGTTTGGCAGAATTTGTCGTAGAATACACACTAGCAAAAGGGAAAATAACACAATGATGTAGACCACAAATTATAAGATTCATAAGGTATAGAAAAGAAGTTGATCTTAAAAACCACTATAGATAGAGGCTTATGCTTTATCTACCATTTTCTATCGATGAGAACACATTAAAGCATAACTACAACACATGGGAAGATGCTTTCATTGCCAATGAAAAAATAATACAAATTAATGAAATAAAGTATACATATAGTATAAACAAGACATGGGGAAACATGGACAATGCTATTAATGATGTCGACATTGTAGATGAAAAAAGTGAGGACATAAATTGTATGAAGACTTGGAATTATCCAATAAAAGAAGAGTATGACTTACAACCACATATGGACACAATGTGCCCTAAGCTCCATGTAGTCAAGATTACAAGGCAATTTAAACTTTCTCCATACTCACACTTGCTTGATAAAATACTTTATTAACAAAACATAATATCATAGCCTCCGAAGAAAGCTTAACATAGAACAACAAGCCATAAAAAATGACATATTACTGAGAAAAAAAATAGACATTATAGTTGTTCTTAACAGGAGGTGTTGGTACTGGCAAGACCTTTGTTGCAAAGGTAATATACCAGGGCCTCCTTCATATTTACAACAACACAATTGGAGGTGACCTGGAAAAAATCAAGGGAATGTTACTTGCATACATAGGCAAAGCAGCTTACAATCTAGGAGGCACAACTCTACATTTTGCATTACACATTCCATTCAATAAATCTATTTCCAATCCAATAAGTGCTAAGAGATTAGACATATTAACAAAAAATTATAGCCAACTGTGAATCATCATCATTGATGAGATCTCCTTGGTTAGAGCAAGGCTACTACGCCGCATAGATAAAAGATGAACTGTGATATAATGCTAGTGCCTACTACATACTTTGGAGGCCTAGATGTAATTTTTTTGTGGTGACTTCTACCAAGTAGTACCTATACACGACAGCTCAATATTTCAAACTCTAGCACACAAAAATGACCTAACACCTTACAATTTATAGCAGCTAAGTGTAAAATGCTACAACCTAGATACAATTGTAAGACAAAAATACCACACCTTTATTAGTATCCTAAACAAAATATGCAATGGATTACAAACAAATGATTACATAGCATACTTGAATAAACCATGCTTACACCCACCACCCATCGACCCAACATTCCCATTTTTGTTTTACAGAAGAAAAGATGTCAATGCATACAATCACAAAAATCTTATCTTCTCTCCCTAGAGAACTGATTACAATTAATGTAATTGATGAGCATGGTTTCTCTATTGCAATAGAGCATCTTCATCAGAAGATTATACCTTTGGCCAAAAAAATGTAATCAAAACAAGGCATTAATGTCAAAAAATTTGGTGGCAATTATGACATACAGGATGGCCTTGTTAATGGAATCGATGGAAAGTTCAAAGCATGCACACAAGATACTGACCTAGACATTATTTGGCTAGAGTTTAATGACCCATACATTGGTAGATCCTAGGCCTGTCAATTGACAAACATTAAGCACACGTAGACAACGACTGGGTGCTAATTCTTTGACTTGCAAAATTGCTCCAGAAGAAAAATTCTATGTATAAAACAAATACTAGAAAACAATTCCCTATACAATTGGCATATACATGCACCATTCATAGAGAAACATTCATAGAGCACAAGGATTTACTATGTAGGGTCTTGCATTTGACCCTCTAGGGTGCATAGCCACGACCTCACATATACAGCCCTATAGTGAACAACAAACATTACATCACTATTTTTGCTAAATCCTCCCACACCAAAAAACTTCAAGGTGAAAGAAGAAGTCACACATGAAATGAAATGCCTTAGAAAAAATGCTACTTGGATACTTAACAACTGCTACACTTGTCCCTTCACAATATAAGGTTTGTTACAATAGCTACATTAAATACTCGCCATTTCCAACCGCATCTAGAGGACATTCTACATGACACAAATTTTATGTCATCAACCATTGTCTATCTACAGGAAACCCATCTAAAGGCACCAATAGTCAATAATTGATTGCCAGAATACAATTGTTTTGAAATCCACAAAGTCCATGACATAATGACCTGCATTCATCAAAAACTTCATGTGTTGAGCTCTAGACCAATAAGTATTGACAATGTAGAGGCCCTAGTCATCTCATTGCTCATAAATAACCAAACAATATTCATTTGCAATATCTATGCAAGACCAACTACCACACTAAAAGATATTGTTCTAGTAATTAACAAAGTAATGATAGTTGTTTCCACCCAAAGCCTTGTCTACATTCTTGGAGACTTTAACATTGACATCTCTACAAAGTAAAAAAAAGTCTCCATGTATTACAAGATACTATGCATTTATACAATTTCCACATGATCGAGGAATAATCATGCCCTTTATTAAGTACAATAATAGATCACTTTTGGACAAACAATTACTCATCCATACTGACCTAGTTCACAGATTCGAAGCATACTAGATCGATCATGATATTCTAATAGCTAGCATTGTGAATATCCTTTAGCTGCCATATGCATAGGGCAAAAGCAAATTGCCTATGACTTTTCTACTATTCATGAATGACACAATGCACCTCAAAAACGGCCCAGACACAAATAACTTGTCTTTTGTGCACCATGAGTTCAATTTCATCTCTGCACACAACACACCTCAAGTACCTCAAGCTTGTCATAGCTCCTTAGTCATCATGAGTGCAACCCAACATGCATCACACTCCAACATTGATTTTTCTACAAAGTCAACATCTACCCATGTGTTACAAGATACCATGCATTTATAAAATTTCCACATGTTGCATCAACAACCAAATATGCATTGCGCAAAATGAACTTGCCTAGGATATTTTTGACATGCACATTCTTATCACATTGCACCTTGAAAAATCCCCTGACACAAACACCTTGTCCTCTATGCACCATGATTTCACCTGCACTTCTACACACTACACACTTCAAGTACCTAAAGCTTATTTATTCCTTTCCAAATATTCTCTCTCTATCAGCCAACTTCCTACCCACTGCATGTCTATGATTTTCTTATGGCTCATTCCACTTGCACTCTCATACTACAAAATCTAACAAAGAAAGCAACAAACTTGTAGGCTCTCTGATCATCATGAGTGCAACCCAAGATACATCATTTGGATTGGTTTTGTCCAAACAATACCTCAAAGAAGACATGCAACAATTAAGTATCAAGAGCGCATTGTCACTTTCTACATCAATTTATCATTCCCACACCTAGTTCTAAATATCACCTTCTATGTCATTTCTTAATTACTCAATATCTAACATATTTATTGTACTCTTTTGTAGCCAACTAAGAAGCACTAACAAGAAAAAACACCTTACTAAAAAAATCTATATAGAAAGGAAGCAAGCAAAAGAAAGGTACAACTACCAAAGAGAAGACCTATAATACAAATAACACAATTTATATTCATTCTAGCTAGCTTTTGAAAACCAAATTCATTGTTCTAACTAAACCATGATTTCTAACCTATCCTCTACTAACTCATTCTGACAATCCTATGTTTTCTTTGCCTACATTCACAGATACTCCAAAACCACGACCTCAATTCCACATGGTATTGTTGTTGGACTAAGCTCACCATCAAAAAGGTAAAGTATATGAATTTAAGTCAAAACTAGCAGACCTAGATATATTAAAAAATCAAGTTCCTGATAGTAAAATTATCATTCAACCCTATTCTTTACTATCCTCTATAAACTAACACTTGAACTCTATCTTCATTTTGTAGAAGCATAAGAAAGAAGAATACAAACAATGAAGCTAGTAGCATTCTATAAGAAGCTTGTCTAAAATGGTAACAAGAAATTAAAAACTAGTTTCTAATAACATGTTCTTTTAGTCCTATTTATAGTACTATTATAATATTTCTTGCTAACCCACTGTCAACTGTTCCAAAAGAAATGAACAAAACATGTATGATACTAAGAATGCACTCCAACTAGCATCAAAATGGCAAAGATTAATCATTACACTTAGAAAACTACCACTTTTGCAAATCTAGGCAATAATGTCTCATACTCCTATTTTCATTCCACTCATTGTCCATTTTATTATGCAATCTAACATTGTCTCATTCCCCTCAATTTGCAAGTGTACCAAGTACAAGGAAAGCAATTACTATGCAAATAGGGATGCAACACCGCATAGCAAGCCTATTAGACCACCTCCACTAAATAGCTACATGGAGCAATAGTATTGATTTAAAACATTTCTTACTTATGGTAACAACAAAATTGTTTTACTATTTTCCAAAGTTGTTAGTGCTTACTCCTTACTACTTTCTATGTGATAAATACATTCATAGCAAGAGGCCACGAACCATGTCGCTTGTAACAAAAAAACCATGCAACAATGCAAAGCAAGTCTCCTTATTCTCACACGACCATGACCTATCTTATATAGATCATTCTTTTCATAGTTCCCTGCATTGAAACATTTCCCCTCATGATCTTTTCCCCTGTTCTTTGCAATTTTCTTAACAATATGGATACCAACAGCCAAGAGAGTGCTACTCTACAACATGTTTCTCAACAGTAAGACAGTTAAGTTATGTTACATTGCATATTTCTTTCACATTCAACAAACTACATTGTTCTCCCCTCCTATGCTCTACTAAGTATATGGAAACCAAAAGCCAACAAAGTGTCGCAGCCTAGCCTTTACTCAAATGGTATGCCATTTCAAACTTCCTATGCAATACAGAGGTACAACATAGCCAACATCCATTACTACTTACACTTTAGTCACTCCAATTTTGATAGGGACCTAAAGAAAAAATGACCATGTATCCAATAGCCTACATCATATGCAAAGGACAACCACACAGACTAGAGGTATCTATTACAAAATGATGCAGTTCCATTTTTAATAAATATTACTCTAGCTTTTACAAGCTAATGCTTCTTAACATGCCTCTCATTCTAAATACCATTTACTAAGGATATCTTAATCTAATCTCACAACTAGACAAATGATTAGTTGGTCAAGTACACATGGTAAATAAACTTTTAAACCTTATGAAATTCAAGCTACGCAAATAATAAACACATTTATTCCTAATTATCTATTCTTTCCTTCTCTCACATTTAGCCTTTTATTCTTAATGCTAAACAAGGGTAACCATACTCTTATCATAGAATAACAAGTATAACTAAATTAAAATAGAAGGTTTTTCTTCAATTAAATTTGAATTGATATTGTCAAGGTTTTTTTCAATTAAATCTACATTGATATTGTCAAGGTTTTTCTTGAATACTATAATAGGATAATTGAAAGTTGTCTTTATTGTTGGCATATCAAGCCCATTAAACTATAAATCCACTTTTGAATTTCTTCTAGTGCTGACATCAACTCAAAACTTGTTCCTCTTCTCCTCCTACAACTTGACCTCAATACTTCAACAACCAAGCTCAATCTGGGATCTTTGCAGACATTGGGTTGGCCTAGTTTTTGAAGGTGAAGTCTTAGTCATCTATGGACCAAGATCAAATAAAAATCCAAATGCACAAAGTAGGGAATAAATTGAGCATGTCGATCTTGTTTATGCAAATGGCCAGATGACAATTACAATGAACATAAGTAATGCTTTAATAGACAATTTCTTGCCACAGTTAATAGTTGGGTCCGGCATATGAATTACTAAGTTTGATGTGCAAAGAAAATCATAGTTCAAATGAGGAGATGTGGCCTACTCTCTTACTTTGACAAGAAAAAAAAAGCTAACCACTATAAAACCTGTTCGCAAGTACCACCGCCTCACACCTGATATGACAATTGCTCAGCTAAGAGACCTTGATTCCATCTATCTTGTAGGCTCCTTCAGTGCTATTTCCAAAAACTACTGCAACAATAGAGGCCACCTTGAATTACATGTCAAAGATGGTGATTCCCAATATGATATGGCCTCAATAAATACTTTCCCTCTATTTTTTCAAAATTTTCCCCCATCTTCTCACTCTGGACTAACAACTTCTTACAATCTTCCTACTAATAACTAACTTCTACATTTTTAGGTTCATGTGCCAAGTAGCTATACAAGTTTGTGGGCTCCTCTAATCTACCTAATCTCACCAGCAAACATGCCCTTACTACTCTTCAAAAAAAAAATTTGCAATACAGCTCGGGGTTCACTAATCATCCGCCCATCACAGTCTTCATTTGTGGAACAACTTAACAATGAATGCACCAAAAACCACCTCAAAAGTCTTTCCAAATCCAATCTATAGGCAAGTACAAAGTACACATTCTTTTATATTCCAAATTCCACTAAAGTTTCCCATTCTTTAAACAACTCATGCTTATGCCCTTCATTTTGTAGGTCGTAGGAACACTCAAGGCCAAAAATACTCATTTGGAACCTTATTAGATGTGTTGCAGTACGTGCCACTATCCCTTGACATATGACACAACTCTGTTGATCTTGACTCTCTTGACTATACTCACTATCATAGACCTACAAAGCCTACGTTCCGCCATAATTTTTTATGCACATTGTACAGATATGAAGGCAACATTGACTGCACCTTGCAAGGGGATCTCCTAAAGCAACACTTTCTAGAGATCATCGCCATAACATATGAGGAGTACCAGAAAAACATTTCAAAAATGATATATGCCCTATAGAGACTACAACTATATGGCACATTCACAATGGCTATCAACAACAATATTGTCAATATTGTAAAGCAATGACTTTTAGCTACAATAAAACATTGGTCTATACTTAGAAAGAACCCAACCTCCTACAATGCACCACTATGACCTCTGTATTTTGCATGGCAGGTTGTAAATAGACTATATTTATATTTATCTGATGTAACAAACACTAATTTTGTATAGTCCAACAAACACCAAAGATTATACTTGCCTTAAGCACAAACACATTGCACACTACTTATTATAGACACACATCTATGACTTATTCTGATTTTTACTTGCACTTGCCAATATTGGCCTACTTATTTTATGTTAATTATTACTATATGAATCTTCGAACCCTTGAAACTTAAAAGACCTATATTGAATACAAGCATATAAATATTTACTGTCTATCTATTATTACATTTTTCCAAATGGTTGTATAAATGTTTACTCTATTTCAAATCTGCTTTGTCAATTATTTCATTTCTTCAAAGCATTACGCTAATTCCTACTTGATTCTATGTCTTACAGTTCTTCCATCAATGATTTCTAATGGTATTGATTAGGTTACTGCATTGTTTCTTGAAATCAATACTTTTAATTCCTACTTGATTCTATGTCTTCCACTTGCTACTAATGGTTGACTTTATAGTAAAAAATTAGTAACTATTATCCCTATATTTACATGTCTTTTAAAGCCAATATCAAATAGCAATTAGATTTCAACATCTTTTTTGACAACCAATACACTTGTTTCTTGTATTCACTTTATGTTCATTGTGGGATCTTAGCATTGTATTTCCTGTTGCAAAATCTAGTTTTGAGCTAATTTGTCTCTTTTTGCTTTGTCTGCTTCTTCTATATAATATAGACACTGCAACTTATGAAAGATCAGATCCAAACGTTATAATTTAATTTGTATGGACTGAACCAAGACTTGGATAATATGCGTGGCTATCCTACAACTTTTGAATTCCTAATTCCTCATTGAACCTCTAATCCAAAATTTCTACCTCCCAACATTGAAGCCAAGGAAAATTGTTAAAATTGTTATATTTGTGATAGATGAAAAGGCTACAAACACAAGAAACTTCTACAATTCTACAATTGATGACAGTTATTGACAATCTAATCAGTAAATTGGAAAGTGCTATTACAAACTCTCCTCCAGGAATTTGAATGAAGCCCATTTGATTTGTAAAGGTAATTTTTGGTTTGTATCCTTAATTGCTCTATTGCTCTATTGTTCTTTATTTCCTTTCTCCACCTTTGGTCCACTATTTATGTGCTTAATAACTTTGATTCTATTTGGCATTGCAAGATGGCAATACCAACTATCACATGGATCATGTAGCCTCGCATTTAAGTTAGACTTAAATAATATGAAGATATCTTTCAAGTCATTGTGTCAAATATTTCACATATACATTTCTTTGAGGCATATTATCAAATATCCCATATGTTTATGGATTTCTTGAAGGCATTTTATCAAGCATTCCATATATTCTATGGTCTCACATTTTGCATATGTGTGTACAAGGTCTTGTTTGAGTAACAAATTGATAGCAATCACCACTACTACGATAGCTATGCATATCCTGCTCTAAAATCATAGCTTGTTACATGTTACCTCTGGTTTTACCGCCAAAGACTCAAATTCAAATACGCGGCTTGTTCAACAGTTAGCCTAAAAAATTGTTATTTTAATGCCCCGACCCGCCAAAGTTTCTCTTCCATCAGATTTTAGATGGATCGACGGTCGGCGCGATCTCATCATCGAAAGTTGCACGGGAGATAGTATCAGCGATATCGCGCCTGATTGACACGTGTTTGGTGGGCCCGGCGGGTGGGCTACAACGGAGGGCGGGTCGGGAAAGTTTTTCGGCGCTATGGCGCTATCGCACGCCAACCAAAAAATCTCCATGGCGACATAGCGCCCGACGGAGATGCTCACGTCGGCGGGTCGCGTTGCCGAAAAAATGTTGCGACGGTCGGGTAAAGTTTGGCGAGCCGGAGAAAATAAACAGCGAGAGCTTCAGACAAAATATTGGGCCCCATTATGTACCTCATCTGCCCAGTTGGCGGAGCCCGGTGCCACGGCAACAAATCAAAAGGAACCACACACAGATAGGGACATTTCATCGGTTGGGCGCTATGGCGCTATGGGAATTTAGCCTCAATTTTCCCATAGCGACATGGCGCCTGGTCGACACGTGGTCACCCTGTGAGGCCAAGTCGCAAGATTGCCTGGTGGTGTTCCGCTGGGCCAGTAAGGAACCGCCGCGTGTAACCAGGCTGGAGTCTCTATCAGTACGGTTGGCACAGTCAAGATTTATGATCTCCACCGTCGGATTTGATTGCATCAACAGATGGCGCCATCTCGCTATGGCGGAGATGCGCAGATGTTATCATGGCGACATAGCGCCCATCCGCCACGTGGCCATTCTATGGATCAAGTCTCGGGTTCACCAATCAGATGATGCCATGTGTATATGTCAGGACATGACGTACCACGGGCCCAGTAGTTTTCAGAAGGGACAGCGAATGAAGTACGATGTCGCTCTAATCGTCAGATCTGCAAAGATCTACGGCTGGCACTATCTCGCCATCGAGAACTGCCCGAACTTTAGCATCAACGACATAGCGCCTGTGTGCCACGTGTCTTGGTAGGGCTGCATTTCATGCCGTCAGAAGCAGTTAGGATGGGATGACCGACAAACCAATAGGAGGACGCCACGTATTAGTGGGCCCGGCGAATCAATAGAAATAGAGGGTTACGAGAGGTCAAGTTCTGTGACCGTCAGATTAGAAGAGATCAACGGTAGGCGCCATCTCGCCATGGTGAAGCTGTGAGATTTTTATCATGGCGACATAGCGCCCATTTACCACGTGTCATTCAGGTGCGGTGCAGATGCTGAGTTGTCACCAGATACGATGGGCCCGGGGTAAAGACAGCACAGAGCAAGACGAGTCTTCGTGATCGTCGGATGAGAAAAGATCAACGGTAGGCGCCATGTCACCTTAGTGAAGCTACAAGATTTTTACCATGGCGACATCGCGCCTGATTGACACGTGTCCTCGTGGGTCCAGTTTTCAATGTGGCGATTAGCTAACGGCCAGCGGTTAGATGGTAGGGTGACACAGTTAGTTCGATGAAGGCGGTCAACCGCGGAAGGACTCTCCAGGTGGAAAAACAAAGGATTACGGTTGGCCCGCGTGGCCTAGTCGGCATATAATAAATCGGGTCGACTGATAGGCTAGGATGACTCATAAACCAAGATGCAAAGACGATCGACATATCTTGCGATCTGATCTTCGCGATCATTTCCGACCTACCAGGAATGAATGCAGGACATAAGGACACTCCATCCATCCGGTCGATCCATCTACCATGTCAGGGAATGTTGTGGCGCCATTTCTATCTTCTCCAAGCTCTTCTCAGAAAGAAATTTTTTTCGGTATGCAGGGAAGGATTTCAATCAGATCCCCGATTGGATTCTCAAGATGGGAAGTTAATGCCAGTAGGTAAGAAGTGAATGTAACGCGGAAATCTTCAGTTATGCCTAATCTATAAAGGCAATTTTGTGATCTGTTCTCAAGGTCGATTCTTTCTGATTTTCTCTGCTACTGCTTGCAGACTTGCAGTGTAAAACCCCTTTGTCTCTGAGCCATGTAATAGCCTGTATCATCTCTTTCAGCCATCAGTGTGAATGTGCATCACTTTGTCTCCCATTGGTGTATTGTTGAGATCAATGATCTGCATACTGTATCTATCTTTGGCCTATTGGATAATACATAAGTGAAATCTCCTTTTCCTAGTGTCATTCGGTTGGTTTTTTCTTATCTGTATGTGATTATTGATCGATATAAGTCTGGATGTGTATGGCTTTTGTATGTTATTCTGGTTTTGTAGTATATATATGGGCAGGAATGAGTCTGAACACTCTGTTTTGGTGCATCACCGCCTTAGATTAGACTAGGTAGATTTGCTTTAACGCTCTCTTTCTCCCTTTCCCCTCTGAGAATAGATAGGTGCGCCCTGACAGTAAGAGGAAGCCGACCTTCTCCGGAGACTCAACCTCGTAGTTCAAGTCCCACAGCTTGGAGGTTGTTTCCATGTTTCACTAGGTTGTCCTCGCGCATAGGCCTTGGACAAGGGTGCAAACCTAAGTGACAATAGTTTTTGGCACGCCCGGTGGGACAATATCAGAAGATTTCATGTCTACTGGTGTCAAAAGAAGAAAGAGTTTCTGAGATTAATGCTGAAGAAGTAGTGTTGGCTTCAGTATTCAAGCCTTCAAGAGGCTGATTCATCAAGTACTTGGCGACTCTGAGCATCAACAAATCTGGTTTCAGGCCAAAGTTGCAGAAATTCATGCCCAGAGCTGAAACAAGGGCGTCTTCTAGAGGTAATTTTCAATATCAAGAACTCTCACTTTCAAGTCCTAGAAGAAGGAGGGCTAGAGCTTCATTATCACCAGTTAGAGGTGGAGTAACAATCAATATATCTGTGAGATCTGTCTCTACTCCTCCTACTGTCCGAACTCAGCCTAGATTGCCATCAGCACTCATCAATAGAACACTTGTTTATATGGCACAGCCAAGAGTTCATCCTTTTGCCACCTTTAATGGTGGAAGTCCTCTGTTGTTAGCCCAAAGACATGATATACCAGTAGCTGCACTAAAAAGCATACTTGATTTTACTGGTGAAACTTCTATTTCCCCCCTAGAGCATATCCAAGAGGTAGCGAATGTCTGCAATATTCATGGTATTACAGAAGATGATGTTGCCGTTAGACTTCTAGCCTCATCTTTAAAAGGAAAAGCATTACAGTGGTATAGAGGCTTAGCTCATGGTTCCATAACTAATTGGGATGGACTAGGAGCAGGATTATGCAAACATTTTGAGGATAAGAGTGACCATTTGTCACTATTAGAGCAGCTGACTACAATAAAAAGAGCCCCCCATGAATGTATGACTGATTTTAATTACAGATTCCAAAAGACATGGGATAGAATACCTACTATAGTGAAACCTACCCCTGGTAATGCCTTCTTGCATTACCTTAGAGCTTTTAACAGTGATATTGCCACCACAATCCAAACTATGGGAGGAGATACAATACCTAATGCTTATGAGACAGCCATAAAAGCTGAGAACATTCTAATACAAGGAGGAAAGTTGGCTCCAAGGCCTCCTATGCCTTTCTTTCCTGATGTTCCCAACCACCACCCAGCACTAGCCCCTCTCCCTACAATTTCTACATCGCAAGCCCTTACTCCAGTTCCCCAAGCTTCCACATCCTCAAATGGAATAGATGAACTCAAGGAAATGCTCCAAGGTCTAGTACTGAACATAGATAAAAGAGAAAAGACCCTGGATAAAAAATTACAAGAGCAGGGGAGGGAGTTGAAGGACCAAGGGAAGAGACTAGAGGATAGTTTTTCTCTAATACAAAAGATGAGTAACAAGGTGGTGGCCTTAGAAAGACAGTAGGCCCAAGGTGGCAAGCCTCCCCAATTGCAATATCAAGCTCCAAGTGGTGGTAGGCCTCCTAATCAGTGGAATAGCTCTTTTGATCAGAATAGGCAGAATAGTCATGCTTTTGCTTCAAGCTCAAATCAGAACAGAGCTATAGTCCCTCAAAATAACTTGGCCCAAGACCAAGATTTTTGTCCCTCATGTAACTATTCTTATACCTACTGCCTATGTCAGAAAGTAGAATCTTATTTGGCCCTAACTATCCAAGAGTCCACAGTAAAGCAATCACACAAAGAAGATCATCCCAAGGAGGCCTCATATGTTCAGAGGCAGGGTGATTGCTCTTTTATGAATCACCAGATGGAGGAACATTGTAATGTAAACCAGGACTTCGTTGCTCATAACACAAGAAGCAAGAAGAGAGCTATGGAACATGCTGCTCCTCCTTCTCCTAAGCAGGCCTCAACTTCAAGTGTTATACCTAACACACAAACAGCAAATGAGCAGACAAACACTTCACAACAGCAAAAGCAAGGTCCGAGAAATGAGGACGCAAGTGATCCTTTTGTTGCCCCATCTCAACCTCTTGTAAGTGCAGCCCCCAAAGTTTCTACCAAAATCCCTAGTGCCCCATTAAGTGTGGTAGAGCAAATGAAGAAGACCAATGTAAACATTTCCATGTGGGATGTTTTTGCTACCATACCAATGCAGAGGAAGATGCTACAGCAAGAATTGGAAAGGATTGAGCCCAAGGATCAGTCATCTACCATAGAGAGTGCCACTAGTTTAGTACAACCAGCAGGAGATGTGGAGGCAAATAAAAAGGTTAGACCTCCTCCATTTTATGTTTCTCTGATTATAGGGGGAAAATTAGTCCATAATTGCATGATAGATTCGGGGGCTAGCAGCTCAGTAATGCCTAGGTGTGTTGTTGATGCTTTAGGGATGAAATATGAGCCCATTGTTAGGGATGTGTTACAACTAGATGGGAGTACTGTCAAAACCGTAGGCATCCTTAGAAGTGTGGAAATGGCCCTACATGCATGCCCTGGTTGTACTGTGATTCAAGACATATATGTTGCTGAGGTTAAGCCCTATTTTGCCATCTGTCTTTCGAGAGACTTCACTGCTCAAATTGGTGGATTCATATCTTCTGATTGGTCTTACATGTCATTTAAGACCAGATATGGGGCCAATGCTTTAATAAAAGCAGAACCTCAAGCCCTTCATCACACTGAACCCTACACTCCCAACTTCATCAATATGAATTGCCCTATTCTAGAGGTGAACGAAAATAACATAGTAAACGAGCCTATCACTTCCATAACAGAGATTCCTGATTTCTTCTTGGATGAGTGGGCAAATAAATGTCAGTTTGAACCTATGTCGGAAACCCTTGAGACAGGCCTTAGTACATATTGCATAATAGAGAAAGAGGTTCAAGTTCCTGACCTTGTTAGGACTAATGATGACATAAATGGAGTATGGAGTATGTACTTTGATGGATCAAGGAATAGAAATGGATCAGGGGCTGGTGTTATGTTGATCTCTCCTACACAAATAAGATACTACTTCTCTTTTAGGTTCCAATTTAGTTGTACCAATAATGTGGCCGAGTATGAATCCTTGATCCAAGGTCTCCTACTTGCCCAAAAGAGGGGAATTCAAGCCTTGAAAGTATATGGGGACAGCGAGTTGGTAGTGAACCAAGTGAGAAATTAGAATATCACCAAAAATGGCCTGCTCAAGTCTTATAAAAATAGAGTCTGGGATTTGCTTGAGGGTTTCAATGCATTTAACATTCAGAGCATTCCTAGGAAATAAAATAAACATGCTGACAGACTTGCAGCAGTGGGTGCATCTTATGATGTGCCAGGGAATCTTGAGGAAGAAAAGAAACAACAAATAAGGGTAGTGGTGAGGCCTGCTGTTCCTGATAATAATACTCATTGGCAAGTGTTCGAGTCTAATGAGCAAATTGTGAGCTTCTTGCAGAATGAAGCAAAATTTTCAGGGAGAAATCAGCTAAGACTACAAGATCAATATGGTGATCAGATCATTCATCTCAGTTCCAACAAGCTGCCCAAGGGTCTCATTACCTTGGAAGGCATCTTTAATCCTGATGATCAAACAAGAGGCAAAGGGATGAATCTAGCTACAGAAAAGGATGACCATGCCCCAGTTACTATTGCTGATGGAAAATCTCTTAACATGGGGAAGGTATGTTCTAAAGCTGAGCAAGAAGATTTCATTCATCTATGTCAAGAATTTAGTGATGTATTTGCTTGGACATACGATGATTTAAAAGGGTTTGACCCTAGTTTGTTTCAGCATACCATAGATTTAGTTGATAGGGTCAAACCAGTAAGGCAAAAACAGAGGCCAATGAATCCCAAGATTGAACCTTTAATGAGGAAAGAACTATCCAAACTGATTGAGGCTAACATAATTTTTCCCATCAAACACTCATCATGGGTAGCTAACCTTGTCCCTGTGAGGAAGAAGAATGGAGAAATCAGATTGTGTGTGGACTTTAGGGATCTCAATCAGGCTTCCCTTAAAGATCATCATCCTCTCCCTTCTATGGAGCAAATTCTGTCCAAGGTCAGTGGGTCAAGGAGATTCTCTTTTCTTGATGGATTTTCTAGTTATAACCAAGTGCTGGTTAAAGAGTCTGATAGATACAAGACAGCATTTACTACTAAATGGGGCACCTATTCTTATTCCAAAATGCCATTTGGATTAACAAATGCAGGTGCCACATTCCAAAAGGCAATGGAGGTAGCTTTCAGAAGATTAATTGACAAGTTTGTCTTGGTATACCTTGATGATATAACTGTGTATTCCAAGAATGTGGAGGATCATCTTGATCATTTGAGACAGGTATTTCTAAGATGTAGAGAGTTTGGGGTATCTCTCAACCCAACCAAATGTGTCTTTGCTACAAACCAAGGAAAACTATTGGGACACATTGTATCTAAGGATGGATTGACCGTTGATCCAGGAAGAACAAAAGCAATACTTGCCCTTCCTCTCCCTAAACACAAGAAAGGGCTACAAAGTTTCCTTGGTCGGATAAATTTTGTAAGAAGGTTTATTCCTAATCTTGCCACCATGGTGAAACCCCTTACAGCCATGCTCAAGAAAGATATGGTCTTCTCATGGACCAAGGAGGGGAAGGAGAGTTTTGAAAAGATCAAGGCAGCCATAGCATCGGCCCCTACCCTCATGAACCCAAAATTTGAGAAAGATTTCATCCTCTACACCTTAGGTGGTGAGTCAAGTATCTCTGCTGTCTTGACCCAAACAAATGACAAGAATGAGGAGCAGCCCATAGCCTTCTTTAGTGAAGGGCTTAAGGAATATGAAGATAAGTATACTTTGTTGAGAAGCAAGCCCTTGCAGTCATTAGAGCCTTGAAGAAGTTCAGACACCTCTTATCCCATAATAAGATCCATTTGTTGGTACCCCATGCAAGTGTAAAAGACTTCCTGTTAAACAAAGATGTCAGTGAGAAGAGAGCTGGATGGATCACTAGGGTAATGGAATATGATGTTGACATTCAGATTACCAAATTGGTAAGAGGAAGAGGATTATGTAAAGAAATGTTATCAGATCAGAACTCAGATGAAGAAGTTTCCATGGTGATAGCAGAGTAGCAGGAGGAAAGGTACGCTGACGGTCCAAGGAGCTGGATAAATGACATGAAGAATTTCTTATTAGGGAATGGATACCCTCAGGGATTGGACAGAACTAAAAGAAGACAATATAGACTACAATCCATTCCCTATGTTGTGATTGACGATATCCTATTCAGGAGGGATTTTAATGGGACCTTGTTGAGATGTGTTGAAGAGGATCAGGCTAAAAGGGTGATTAGAGAACTCCATGATGGCCCTAATGGCGGCCACTTCTCTACAAGAACAACCGCTATGAAGATCATGAGGGTTGGATATTATTGGCCATCTCTGTTCCATGATTGTTACAGGTATGTGAGGAAATGTGAGAAATGTGTTTTTTTCTCAAGCAAACAGAGACTTGCAGCTCTTCCTCTTCATCCTATTCAGGTGGATCAGCCCTTCACTCAATGGGGGTTGGATTTTATAGGCCCCATTAATCCTCCATCTAGTGCAGGTCATAAATGGATCTTGGCTGCTACTGATTATTTCACTAGGTGGACAAAGGCAGTTGCCTTGAAGGATGCCACAGAGCCATCAGTTGTTGAATTCCTTGATGGAATTGTATCTAGATTTGGTGCTCCTTCTACTATCATCTCAGATAATGCCAAGTCTTTTGTTGGAACCCAAATTTGTGCATGGGCCATGAATCACAATATCTACCTGAGCACATCATCGAACTACTATCCTCAGGGTAATGGTTTGGCTGAATCTTCCAACAAGAATCTGATCAGAATTATGAAGAGGACAATAGAAGACAATCAGAGGACCTAGCACAAGAAATTAAGGACTGCTCTGTGGGCTGATAGGATAACACCCAAGAGATCTATTGGGAAATCACCTTTTGTGCTAGTATATGGTAGGGAAGCTAGACTCCCAATCTCATTGGAGTTCCCATCCTTGGAGTTGGCTCATCAGCTGGAACTGGTTGAAGATGATGCCATGTCAGTAAGAATGGCAGAACTAATTGAGTTGGAAGAAAAGAGAAACAAAGCCATGAAAACTCTAGAGATTCACCAGCAACAGATGAAGAGGAATTTTGACAAGAAGGCAAGGGCCAGAATCTTCAGAGAGGTAGATTTAGTTCTCAAGTGGGACTCAGATAGAGCAAAACTAGGAAGGCACTCCAAATTTGACCCATTATGGAGTGGCCCTTATCTGATTTCCAGTTGCAAACAGGCCAACGCATTCCAACTAAGTAGGCCAAGTGGTGAAATTCTACCCATTCTAGTCAATGGGATCTATCTGAAGCCCTGTTTCTGAAGGGTTGTGAATCCATGTACATAGTTAATCCAGTTGCTTCCTGCTTGTTTCTGTTTTGCAATAAGTGCACGAGCACATGGCTCTCTTCGTGAGTCATTTTTGACATGTCTCACGCTGCTGAGGAGGTCCTATTTTTTTGTTTCCAATCATAGAAGCAGAGCTAGAACCTTAAGGGTTTTTAATGTTTTGATTTCCTCTTTAAGGGTTAGGGTTCTTGCAGCTCTCAGCTTTGTGCCTCCTGGTCCTCTTTCCGACTCCATAGCCCAATGGATCATTCTCAGGCACTGGTCAAGCATTGAGCAGGCTCATGCCCCTTGCGAGTCGCCAGAAGTGTTACCTCTGGTTTTACCGCCAAAGACTCAAATTCAAATCCGCGGCTTGTTCAATGGTTAGCCTAAAAAATTGTTATTTTAATGCCCCGACCCGCCAAAGTTTCTCTTTCATCAGATTTTAGATGGATCGACGGTCGGCGCGATCTCGTCATCGGAAGTTGCACGGGAGATAGTATCAGCGACATCGCGCCCGATTGACACGTGTTTGGTGGGCCCGGCGGGTGGGCTACAACGGAGGGCAGGTCGGGAAAGTTTTTCGGCACCGCAGGCGCTATGGCGCTATCGCACGCCAATCGGAAAATCTCCATGGCGACATAGCGCCCGGCGGAGATGCTCACATCGGCGGGTCGCATTGCCGAAAAAATGTTCCGACGGTTGGGTAAAGTTTGGCAGGCCGGAGAAAATAAACAGCGAGAGCTTCAGACAAAATATTGGGCCCCATTATGTACCTCATCTGCCTAGTTGGCGGAGCCCGGTGCCACGGCAGCGAATCAAAAGGAACCACGCACAAATAGGGACATGTCATCGGTTGGGTGCTATGGCGCTATGGGAATTTAGCCTCGATTTTCCCATAGCGACATGGCGCCTGGTCGACACATGGTCACCCTGTGAGGCCAAGTCGCAAGATTGCCTGGTGGTGTTCCGCTAGGCCAGTAAGGAACCGCCGCGTGTAACCAGGCTGGAGTCTCTATCAGTACGGTTGGCACAGTCAAGATTTATGATCTCCACCGTCGGATTTGATTGCATCAACGGATGGCGCCATCTCGCTATGGCGGAGATGCGCAGATGTTATCATGGCAACATAGCGCCCATCCGCCGCGTGGCCATTCTATGGATCAAGTCTCGGGTTCACCAATCAGATGATGCCATGTGTATATGTCAGGACACGGCGTACCACAGGCCCAGTAGTTTTCAGAAGGGACGGCGAGTGAAGTACGATGTCGCTCTGATCGTCAGATCTGCAAAGATCTACTGCTGGCGCTATCTCGCCATCGGGAACTGCCCGGACTTTAGCATCAGCGACATAGCGCCCGTGCGCCACGTGTCCTGGTGGGGCTGCATTTCATGCCGTCAGAAGCAGTTAGGATGGGATGACCGACAAACCAACAGGAGGACGCAACGTATTAGCGGGCCCGGCAAATCAATAGAAACAGAGGGTTACGGGAGGTCAAGTTTTGTGACCGTCAGATTAGAAGAGATCAACGGTAGGCGCCATCTCGCCATGGTGAAGCTGCGAGATTTTTATCATGGCGACATAGCGCCCATTTACCACGTGTCATTCAGGTGCGGTGCGGATGCTGAGTTGTCACCAGATACGATGGGCCCGGGGTAAAGACAGCACAGAGCAAGATGAGTCTTCGTGATCGTCGGATGAGAAAAGATCAACGGTAGGCGCCATGTCGCCTTAGTGAAGCTGCAAGTTTTTACCATGGCAACATCGCGCCCGATTGACACGTGTCCTCGCGGGTCCGGTTTTTGACGTGGCGATTAGCGAACGGCCAGCGGTTAGATGGTAGGGTGACGCGGTTAGTTCGATGAAGGCGGTCAACCGCGGAAGGACTCTCCAAGTGGCAAAACAAAGGATTATGGTTGGCCCGCGTGGCCTAGTCGGCATATAAGAAATCGGGTCGACTGATAGGCTAGGATGATTCATGAACCAAGATGCAGAGACGATCGACGTATCTTGCGATCTGATCTTCGCGATCATTTTCGACCTACCAGGAATGAATGCAGGACATAAGGACACTCCATCCATCCGGTCGATCCATCTACCATGTCAGGGAATGTTGTGGCGCCGTTTCTATCTTCTCCAGGCTCTTCTCAGAAAGAAATTTTTCTCGGTATGCAGGCCAGGATTTCAATCAGATCCCCGATTGGATTCTCAAGATGGGAAGTTAATGCCAGTAGGGAAGAAGTGAATGTAACGCGGAAATCTTCAGTTATGCCTGATCTATAAAGGCAATTTTGTGATCTGTTCTCAAGGTCGATTCTTTCTGATTTTCTCTACTACTGCTTACAGACTTGCAGTGTAAAACCCCTTTGTCTCTGAGCCATGTAATAGCCTGTATCATCTCTTTCAGCCATCAGTGTGAATGTGCATCACTTTGCCTCCCATTGGTGTATTGTTGAGATCAATGATCTGCATACTGTATCTATCTTTGGCCTATTGGATAATACATAAGTGAAATCTCCTTTTCCTAGTGTCATTCGGTTGGTTTTTTTTGATCTGTATGTGATTATTGATCGATATAAGTCTGGATGTGTATGACTTTTGTATGTTATTCTGGTTTTGTAGTATATATATGGGCAGGAATGAGTCTGAACACTCTGTTTTGGTGCATCACCGCCTTAGGTTAGACTAGGTAGATTTGCTTTAACGCTCTCTTTCTCCCTTTCCCCTCTGAGAATAGATAGGTGCGCCCTAACAGTAAGAGGAAGCCGGCCTTCTCCGGAGACTCAACCTCGTAGTTCAAGTCCCACAGCTTGGAGGTTGTTTCCATGTTTCACTAGGTTGTCCTCGCGCATAGGCCTTGGACAAGGGTGCAAACCTAAGTGACAACATTACACACATGGATCTTATAGGTAAGAGTAAACAAAGTCCGAGCGAGTGTGATTCTAACCGTGATTTCTTTTTTACTTGCCTTATATATGTATTACAGTCCTCACAAAATGCATAGAAATGGTGTGAATAGTTGGCATTTTTGTTTTTGTTTGAGATATGCAATTACTTCCAGTTGTCAATTCCTTATTGTAGGTTTCAACAGTTGTCATTTTGACATTTTGATAGAAAATTTAAATGTTTTTAGAATTTTTCTTCTAATTGTTTCAGCTCCATCCAAACCAAAACTATTCTTCCAAATCTTACTTATTCTTGCAATCTTTGGCACGAACTTGGCTGCCCTGCAGTACTTGTTTTTTTATCCATATGTTAAAGATAGTTAAAGATAGTTAATTGAAGCTTAAAGTAAATAAAAAGAGTTTGGGATTAAAAATACCCACGTGGCCCCCCTTGTAAGCTATACGTTTTAGTATGCTGTTTAGACGAGTTGCTAGATGGGAAGTGTCTATCCAGCCAACCGATTTGACATATATAAAATATTATTATAATAAAAATACAACTATTTTATAATATTAAAATAATTAATAAATTATAATCATTAGCCATTCGATCGGCTCTTCAGCCATTTCGTTGTTAGATGCCTTCATAGAAAACGGAATCAGAACTATTCGTGTACGGAAGTCGAACCGCGTCGTAGGCTCGATGGAAATGAAAACAGACGAATTCGGGGGGACGGATGAGAAGGCGAAGCTGATTCCGTGAAATCTCGAGGAAACTTGAATGAAATTATAATCCAACACGCCAAATTTGACCGCTTCCTCGCATCTGATATGAGACGCGGCAAAATGGGTTGATATTTATACTCTACTCACCCCTGATCTCTTTTATTACTCAGAATCAACCATTTTCCGCACATACTCGACAGGCGAAGACACACTTTTCTCATCAGAAGGAGAAACTGATCCGGGGGAGCAAATTACGAGGTTTCTTAATATCTGCATCTCTGATTATTATTGATCAACATCTGATACTTCAACTCTATTTATGGAGACTGCAAGGATAGTGGAGATATCGTCAATCTCTGCTGCTGATCTCGAAAATGTAAGAAAGTTGGGGAGAAGAATGCGCACCTACGCCATTGTCACCGCAGATGATGATTTGTCACAACGCG
This sequence comes from Cupressus sempervirens, assembly GCA_028749045.1. Taxonomy (NCBI): domain Eukaryota; kingdom Viridiplantae; phylum Streptophyta; class Pinopsida; order Cupressales; family Cupressaceae; genus Cupressus; species Cupressus sempervirens. The sequence continues at coordinate 790,391,554 of CM053793.1, forward strand.
TATCGACAGGCGTCGACGAAGAAGGAGGGTGTGATCCAGTGTGGAAGGACAAGCTACAGTTGATGCTCATGAGCAAATTAGGGGCAAATATGGCCCTCAACATACAAATCTTTTGCAAGACGATGCATGGGCAGAATTGCGTGGGGTGGAGCAGAGTGCCCCTCTCTGATATCTTCAATGGGTTCGGACATCCCCATTCCCTCAATTGCCTCTCCTATCGCCTGAAGACAAAGGAAGGAAGGCCTCACGGCACCGTCAATTTCTCTCTCCGTTTCTTGCAACCTCACCATGTTAATCCCCCTCAATTCTTCACCACACTTCCACAGCAAGGGAGATATCAAAACACGCCAGAAAGCGCGAGATTAAGCGGTGTGACGATGGGTACTTATCCTCCTTTCTCATCTCCATCTCCATATGCAAACGCCAACGCCAATTACCAAATGTATCCCAATATTCCACTCTCCGTTTATCCGCCGCCGCAGCACAAACAGATGTATGCCTAATGCCACAAATTAGCACTTTTAGATTTCCTACCCTTGTAAATGCTTTCTCCATCACATGTCCTCTTTTCGTTTTGAATCGAAAGAAATTTTTCAATCAACAATGTTCAGGCAATTAATTGCTATCTGAAATTGTCATAATTTTAGTCGATGGACAGGGGTAAAACAGGGCACCGCAAAAATATGTAAACAACAAATGTTACCAAATTGATATACGGTTAAAAATCAGAGAAAATCCACTTTCAAAATCATATCGGAATTTTTTTGATGAATAGTCCTTTTTTATTAATAAAAATATACTAAGAATACAATTCACAAAAAAGGGGCCGGGGGATACAAGATCACCTCACGAAAGAGTTCACACGACCGAAGCTGGACTTAAAAACATGGCATCAGTCGAAAACAGCAACTATTCATATAAAAAAAACATAATAAGCAACCTCAGGCGGCCACAGCAGTGCCAGCCGAGGGAGGAGGATCATCTTTGTCAGGAAAATCCCACGCATCAGTGGGATTCTGGGGCGGGCTGGGAACAGTCCAGTCGTCATCAACAGCAATAGGATCAATGGCAATCTCCACATCTTTAACCTCGGGCCACGAAGGAGAAATCACCAAGGCTAGGCGAGGATACTTTCTAGACTGTGCCCACCGAGGACCAGGAGGAGGAGTCGAGGACCAGCCAGAACCACCACGGGGTGGGGAAGTAGAGCGGCACCTCCATCCGCCATCACCGCCACTGGGAGAGTGGTGGCGAGAAGCCTAAAAGCGCAACGTGTGCGAGTGGCATTTTGAGGACTGGCATCGAGAACGACAACCACGAGGTGTCGAGACATCAGCCGAAGCATCAGGAGGCACTCTGGCAATAGTGCAGGGAGCATTGCCCCAGTGATTTAACATCTCCTGCAGGTGAGCAACTTCTAGGGCAACTTTATTAGCTTGCACCTGGATCTGCATAATAACATTGTTACAAATGCATGCCTTAGTGTACATAGCAATGTTAACATCCAAAAAACTGTGAGTGAACAGAACATCATTCCTATCTTTCCATAGAGAAAACAAAATTTCCATCCTAAAGGTATGCCAAATCTGGTTGAACTTCCAAGGAATTCTGGGGGAATCACCCAACAGGATCATGTGCCATGAAAATGGTTCGGGTCTGAAAGGCTTGAAAAAATCATGAATCCAGTGCCAATAATTTTGAGCACGCGTACAAAACTAGAATATATGCAAAAAGGACTCTGGTTGACCACAAAAAGGGCATTTGGGATCATGAACCTCAATGTGCTTGAGCCGAGGCCCTAGGGGAAGACCTTAGAAGGCAAGGCACCAAGCAAAGTGGCCAATCTTGGGTGTTGTAATAGCGCTCCAAATGGTATCAAAACTTTTTCTCCATTGAGAAAGCGAAGATTACAAATGCCAGCGCTGGTTAAGCGTGTCCACCATCGGAAGATGGGGTGAAAGCCATCTATACCCCATATTGGGCTTGTAATTGGAAAATGGAGTGACAAGATACCACTTCCAATCATGCCACCAAGGATGGACAATCTGAATCCCCACTTTATGAACTAAGTGTACAGGGATGGAAGACAGTAGAAGGTCAAAAGTCGGTCGATCTGTACTAACAAGGCGGTACTGGACTTGCATTTCTTCCCATGACCTGAAACTCATGGTGACTCTTGAGAAGAGATCCTTAGGAGTTCAGATGCCTCGTTTGAAAAAACGTAGAGCACTGACACCTTGAGTCTTGGCAAGAGGAGTACCCTAAACGGCAAATAGGGGAGACCACCAGACGTTCTGTTGATTCAAGGAGAACCTGTTGCAAAACTCATCTCTGGCCCAATGAAACCAAGGCTTAATAGCTTCCTAGGCTTTTCGGATGCTCTTAATAACAAAGGAGCCCTGTATGGCCACGGGTTCATGCATGATGAGAAGGGTTTGAAAGCCAATCCCCTTCCACGCAAGCTTGTTAGCAAGGAAGCTGGAAGAAATACAGTGCTGAACCAGAATCTTCCAGGCTTCATCTCTAGAAATAGCTCAGATAATCCATTTTGTACAAAGAGCAAGGCCCTGTTTCCCAGTGGAAAGCAGGCCAAGACCACCAGACTCTCTTGGGAGACAAAAAAAATCTCAAGCAACTCTGTGAAAACCATGCTGATTAGAACCAGAAGCCCAAAGAAAATCTCAGAGCAAACGTTCCAGCTTAAGATAGGAAGCTTTGGAGGGAGCCCAACAGGAAGAGTAGTACACATGAGTGGCTGCCAGAATCTTCGAACAAATTTGAAATTTACCAATAAGAGAAAGCGGCTTGGTGATCCAATATTCAAGCTTTTTGCTAATCTTGGCAAGCACAACATTCCAAAGCTCCACAAGAGAAGCCTGGAAGGCAAAGGGAATGCCAAGAAAGCGGAAGATTTCCCCATGAGTAACCCATTTTCACTGAAACTGGTTGAGCCAAGGTGGAGCTGGCAAGAATGACTAGTGGTAGCAGAGCATTTTATGTCATTGAATGGTAGAGCCAGAGGCTTGACAAAAGGTGTCCAGACAATTTAAAGCATTTTGGATGTTTTCTTCATCCTCAAGAAGAGTAAGAAAGGAATCATCAGAAAAATGACCATTGACTAATTGTGAGGAAGATTCAAGCAAGGAGATGCCACGAACCAGCCCTGAAGACACAGAATTAGCTAGCAAATAGCCAAAGCCTTCAGCAGCAAGGACATAAAGCGCTGGAGTTAAAGGGCAACCTTTCCTGATTGAACGAAAAAAGTCCAAAAGCCTTAGATTGCGAATTATTGATAGTAATGCAAGCGTTAGCATCACCAAAGAGCATCTCCATGGACTGAAGGAAATTGGGACCAAAACCTAGAGCCTAAAGCATAGCTAAGATAAAGGGCCATTCAATGCTATCATAGGCTTTAGCAAAATCTATCTTTAAAAAGATAGCCTACTACTTGGACTTGCGAGCCCATTCCATACCTTCTCAGATAGCAATGATGTTGTCAAGAATATATCTGGACTTGATGAAGCCAGTTTGCTCAGGCCACCCAATTAAAGGCAACATGTGCCTGATTGAGAGAGAGCGCCTTAGCAATGATCTTATAAGACACATTCAGAAAGGTAATGGGCCTCTAATTGCATATGTCCTTAGGATCACCAGCTTTAGGTATGAATTTGATATTCCCTTTATTTATAATTGCTCTTAAGCTTTTAGAATGATATGCTTCGAGATAGACTTTGTGTAGATTAGAACCTATTTGCTCCTAGAGGTGTTTGTAAAATTCACAAGGAAATCCATCACACCCAGGGGACTTTTCATCTGCCATGGAGTAAACTGCCTCTTTAAGGTCGCTAAGGGAAAGAAGTTGCTCACAGAAACTAGGCGGTTTTGAGTAACAGAGATACACATTTGAGAGCTTCCTCTTGAGCAACCGAAGTTCCCTGTGAAGCAAAGACGTTCTCATAGTGATGAACAAATGCTTGCAGGATGTGAGGGAGACTAGATAGAATAATCGTTCCTTGTTTGATCATTTTAATCCCAACATTGGTATGACGAGCTCGGAGAGCCTGAAAGAACTCCTTCGAGGCCTTATCACCAACCTCCAACTAGTGGAGATAGGTCTTGATTTGGGCTCCTCGGGTAGCATAGTTGTCAACAATTTTCTTGTCATGGCAAAGCTTGGCAAGTTGAATTTACAGATCCACATCAAAGGGGTTGAATGTGAGAGCCTCAGAGGCTTTTTTCAAGGCAAGGGTGTTGGCCTCATAAGAACGTTTTCTAAATATAGTCAGCTAACGCCCCTAGATGCGCAGGAACCGAGCAGTTTTGTTAATGGCATCATTCCACCATTGAATCCATCCCCTTAGGGAATGTAGATGTGGCTCCAAATTCCAAACACGTTGGATGTGTGAGATGATGGAAGCATGCAACAGAACAGACGTGTTGAGGAAGAACTGAGACTGGGCCACCTTGGGGACAACAGTTTGCCAAGAAATGACAAAAAATAGGGGGAGTGGTTAGATAACGTCACATCTGGCAGGGGAATGATAGGAAAATTTCAATCCTCAAAAAAAGAGAAAAAAGATTGTGCAGTGATCATAGCACGATCAAGATGTTTTAATATGCAGTCAGAGCTAGCTCGAAAGTTGGACCAAGTGTGCCAAACCCCACTATCCTAGCGGTAGTTGGTATTGGGATCAAAAAGGCCCAATTTATTGTGCATGTAATACTAGGCTTGTCTTTCCCCAGTTGTCTAGTGAAAGGGCAGAATGCTGTCTTTGTCAGAGGCCACTTCAACCATATTAAAGTCCCCACACATAACCCAAGTAGCTAGAGGCAAGTTGTTAGCTAGCTAGGCCCACATCTAGGATCTTTCCATAGCATCACTGGAAGCATAAACATTAATGACTCCAAAAAAATGATTGTTAATGGAAAGAAAAAGCCAAATAATTCTATGTGTGGGGTCAGAACCATGTGAAATAATAGCAGAATGAAGGTGAGGTGACAAGAGAGTAACTACACCACCTCGGCCAGCTTTGTGCTGGGAAGAAAACATCATGCCATCCTGCCAAATTATGTGGCATGCCGAAGCAAGCATGAAACCAAAAATTTTAACTTCTTGCAGATAGAGAAAATCTAAATTACCAAGTCTATAACGGACATCCTGAACATAGTACTTTCTAGCGAGGTCTCTGAGACCTCGAACATTCCATGAAAGGAAGTTCATGAGAACTCTTCCATATCATCTTCATCCTCAAGAGAGGAGTAGCTATTCTGTAAGAAGGTAGAATCATGGTTGAAGTTAGACGGAAAACCCTCTAGACTTACAGCCTGACGCTTCACCTTTGGTATCTCCACATGTCTAGGAGGACTACGAGAACACCATGGTGCTGGTCATGCAATGGAAGAGGCAGGAAGAGGAGTTTGTACCCCAGCCAAGGCAGAAACCCTAGTGGATGCCTTGATCTCCTGCGAGCTAGCAGGGTTTGAAACTTGTGAAATTTCGGAAGCCATTCCTTTGTCTATCACTTGTGTCCCTATGCTAGCTAGAATTGACGCTCTTATAGGGATAGGACGAATTGCGACGACCACAGCATAGGACTGCTTGGGGGGCAAGGGATTCGAGGGAGCCTTGCCCTTACGCCTGACAATGACCCATTCTTCCTTTTTCCTTTTGGGCTGTTTGACAGGCACCTCTTTAGGCATGGGCTTGACCCTAGGTGTAGCCAAAGGGCAGTCCTTAATCTTGTGTTCCACAGACTGGCACCTATAATAAGTGTTGGGGAGGTTCAAGTAAAGAACCTTCTGAGAGAAGGTTGTAGTCCCAATCTGAATTTCCACAAAATCCTCAAGATCCTTGAAAAGATCCACCTCTACACAAACACGTCGTTGCGGGCGGGCATTGAAGAATTTCTCACACTCCTTGGTGACAGTTTTTTCAAGGGCTTTGGCAATGGACTCAATGAAAGGCTAGCAAGGCAGGGGTGAACCTGGGAACTTGACTCATACAGGAACCCTAAGCTTTTTATCATCCAAGACTATGAAGTCTCATGACCATTTTTGAAAAACAAGCAAGGAAGAACACATAGACCATGGTCCTTTATTAAAGACCGCATCTGCCTACAAGGGGTTAGTGAAGTGAAATAAAAAAAACCTGTGGTAAGGTTTTGCATAGCGTCAAGGCGGACTCCATGAGGAGTCCAGCTCTTGTTAACCCATTCTCGGAGCATAGCTTCAGGGGAAGTCCTATCCACAAAATAACCTATCAAGGTGTGCTGTTCTAACCAATCACATGCAACATCAAATTCTTGCAAAGGAAGGATAATGTCAGGATTACCTCGTGAAAAACCTTCGGGACAAACTTGCATGGACGTTTGTTCGGAGGAGGCACCCTGGCAAACCGAAGCAACAACATGAACACTAGAAACAATTGGTTCACCACTGGCCGGAGCCATTATAACCTAGCCTAAAAAAACTCCCACAGTAAATGTGGTGTGACAAGAGGAACTAACAGAGGGAAAGTTCAGACAAAAAGTCGTATACAAAAAACTGAAAGATCGCATAAAGCAAGAAACCCTAGCACAGCGAAAAACTCTTCATATCGGAATTTGACTCCAACATCCAATTGAAGATTGATTCAACCTTAACTACTTTTATGGGTGCATATTTGAAAAAGTCCAATTTGTTGTTTCTAATGTTTTATTTTCTCGAGTGTCTAGAGAAGAGTCCAACTCTACCATCTAATTGATGTGGACAGTGGTAGCCACATCAGTTGTATAACTAAAATAGTTCAAATCTAAAACTTCTCAAACTCACAATTTATGATTGTGTTGTAGACTCTTGCTTCTAGTATTCTTTAGTATTGAGAAGTAGAGTTTAAACAAATTTTATTCTATTCCTATATTTTACGATATATTTTCTTAAAAATAATAAAAAGATATAAAAGAGTGGAAAAGTATTCTACTACAATATTTCTTTAATGTTTTCTTCTATAGTGGGAAGCATTTCTTGCAATTTTGAAGTATTTTAGCTTCATTCATATTTATAACAACAAATTACATTTTCATTTCTTAGTAGAAAAAAGGTATAATTTTGTTTGAGCAATGTATTGAATGTAATGAATATTAATAGCTATATGATTTAATTTTACATACAAAATCAGTTTGTTTATAATTTGTCTCATATTTTAATTAAGAAAATAAAGTATTATTAAAACATTCTATTTTACATGAAGAATTTAATGTCTAATTTTTTTATGCTACTTCATCTAGTGACATTCCTTTTTAAGCTTAAAATTTTATCTACTAATTGGTTTTCTTTCATCAATACTGCCGACAAAGTTCAAATATGTATAATCTTCAACATGAACTATTCCAAAAATACCAAAAACTCCTTTGGGATATTTGTAATGACTTTTCTTTGGACTCTTGTATTATTCTAAAGACTAAATTGGCAATAATATAAATATTTGGAACTATTCCAAAAATACCAAAAACCCCTTTCTGATATTTGTAATGACTTTTCTTTGGACTCTTGTATGATTCTAAAGACTAAATTGACAATAATATAAATATCTAGTTGACTTCACACACACACACATATGGGATATGTTATGTTTACAACTTGGTCCCTACAGTAATGTAGTATTTAAGGTTGTGGTGTGAATGCATTCAACTGTAGTGCCTAAGAGGGTAAATGATGTTTAATTGAAATAAATTTGCCTCCTCTAGTAGTATCTTTTCCCATTATGTGGATTATGCTCTTATTATTTTTCACATAGTGGAATTGTGAGAAAATGGGTAAAATAACTACTTTTTCTTATGCTCTTATTTATGTTAATTGGTTCATTAAGGTCATTAATGGGATTTGGGATTAGATCTGCCTATATATATATGGGAAACAAGGCTACTACATAATATGACATTTACCATCTTTATAGAACTTTTTTTTAGTCTGAAAGTGAGGAGAAGTAAGCTTGCAATCAAGCATTTTGAACTTTTCTAAGAAACCTAGTGCATGTTTTATTTGTGAATAATAATCCATTACGTACCTTAACATCCTTCAAATCATCATCCAACAACTTGACCTTTACTACTACTTGGGCTCAAAGGGTTTTTCTTTATTATAAGAACAAGCAATGGTAAGGACTCTTTAACATTATTCACCATATAATCAAAGGTCAAACACATAAACCCTTCATCCAAAATTGGTAGTCCCGCCTATATAGGCGGAGACTATAGTTTTCACATGCTTCTTAACAATTAATCTCTATTTTGAAAATAGTGCTCAAATTATTTAACCTATGGTCTCCTATAATAGTTCTATTAAAACAAATTTTCATGTATTTAGATCTATTTAATGATTGGCTATGACTATTTTTCCCCATTGCCTTTTCTATTTTTAAGTTAACAAAATAAGATAAAAAGTTAATAGTCCACGTGCTTAGGGATAGGAACAGGTGGAAACCTTAGAATAATTGACATGTCTGAATGTGCTTCAACATTTTGCATGCTCGTATGTTTATCTTATTTGTCTGTGTTTTTCAAGTTTCCATTGTAGCTAGTGTTATTGCTATCAGGTTGGAAGTTACTAACATCACAGAGTAGAGTATGAAGAATCGGGTGATGTGAAGATTGTTTCTATATTACTCCTAAGAGAAGTGCTTCTACTTCAGCTTCTTTTAATAATAGTCAATAGATCTAGTAAGTAATCTGCTCTTTTATTTTTCAAGACTTTAAATCTTATTTTCTGTGCAAATTGTATGAAGAAATTATTTGAAATTTGGATCATTTTGAACAAAGATTATACCTGTGAGAAGAAACAAATTCCCTATGGAGCATTGTGCACTAGCTCACTAATAACCCCACTATAGGCCTTAAAACCAATGACATCAAGGTATCTCCCTAACAAACTCTCAAAACCCTATTTTTCTCTACATCTTGGATATGACAAAGGTTCGGTTCCCTACCTAACAAGTGGTTACTGTGTGTTTGAACAGGTTCAAGTAGAGGATGAGAGTCTGTTGGCAAGCAGCAGAGAGTAGAATAGGCATAAAACATTTTGTTTTAAAATATATTTAATGTATTTTTACTTCAAATAATTTATAATTAATAAAACACATTCCTTTCATCTTATTCTTATTATATTCTTTTTACTACTTGTAAAATTTTAAACTATTAATACTAAAATACTTGAATCTGACACACATACATTATATATTTAGCCGATAGGCTTTCACCTGGGCGATAGCTCACTGGGAGTTCCTCACACTGCTACCTGCCTTTCTGCTTCTTAGCTGATTTCAGGTACCACCGTCGGGATGCCCATGCCGAAGTTCTAGTTGTAGTTGTGTCAATAGTCGGCTACTTGCAATAGGGATGGAGGGTCCACGGGTTCACCACAGGCATTCAAAGTGCAAATGGATGGAGGCCACGGGTCTACTGTTAGGGCATCACCGGCTATGCATATAAGGAGTGTGATTTTGCCAGGCCGCTTGCCAAAATACTATGGGAGAACCACTTCATCGGGCCACTTGGGTTTCCTATAAATTCAGCTGCTAAGGGGTTTGCTTAAGCGATCACTCCTGTGCTACAGGTTCAACATGTATTCTTCGTCGGTTGCTTCCTTTCCTTTCTACTTACATGCTTGATGCTTCTCGATGACCTTTCTTAGATCATTTTTTGTTATGTCTTACAGGAACTGGGACGACGGTAGGAGAGGGGGACAACAGTAGGAGAGGTGGACAACAACGCTTGGAGTTCTCCTTAGTGATTTAGGTAAAAGGTCATTATGTGATTCCATGTTTTATAGGGAATCAGATACGAAATTTTCATTGATCAATCTTAATACACCATTATGGTGGAGTTTTGTGTTGTCCATTGGAATATGTTAATTGACCAATGTTTTTTTATTTGGTTTGAAGTGTGTTTGAGATGGTGTTCTGATTTGGTTTGATATATGTTTAAGGTGGTGCTTTTTCAAGTTATGTAAGTAATTGGTTTAGAGGTTATTATAAGCCAAATACAAAGTTTCCATTAATCAACCATAACCTCCCATTACCATCAAGATTTTTTGTCTGGTGGATTACAATAATTGGGCCATGCTTGATTTGGTTTCAGGTGTAATAGCTTCTTCTGTTGTGAAATTTGGATGTTTAGCTTTCGTCCCTATTGAATACTAGTGTACAAATGTTACCTTGTTTTGCTCAAATTGTCTTGAGTTTGGAAATTTTTTATCAGGGTGAAATTGTTTGCCACTGTTTGGAATCGTAATGTTTTGACAAGCTGGCTGAGCCATATGGCCTGATAGATTTGGACTCTCAGTTTTACTATTTAGTTTGTGTTCCTCATCTCTTCTATAAAATGATCCAAGATTTTTTACCTTGAGCAGTCAAATAATGAAAAAAATTACAATATCTAGTTAGGGCTATCTAATATTGCTCCATGCCTTCACTGGCCTAAATTTAGTTGTTGTAGGTATTGGTCTCTTGGAATGGTTATTATCAAAAAAGATAAAAATCAGCTTAAAGTGATAAAAAGATAACTAAGGCAACAATATTTATCAGAATGAAGATTTTTTAGTTCTACCAAATCTTATAACATGTTTCGCAGGCTTAAAGTTTTGCTAATTAGTGAAGCTCATAGCTTAGCCCTACAATTATTACAGTAGGAAGCTATATCCTATTTAGGCTCATCAATATAAATCAGTTTATAGTGATAAAAAGATATCTAAGGCAAAAATATTTATCAAAAATTAAATTTAATTGCAACATAATAATTTGAGAGGTGGAGGGAATGACTGTCTATGGTTGGTGACAGCCAAATTGGGACATTTATAGCAGACTGTAATTTGTAGGCAAAAGAATCATCGTTTGTTAGGTTTCTATGGCTTGAGAAAATGTACCCAACTCTAAAACCTCAATATCCTTGATAAAAAGTCTACCCGTCATCATTATCTACCAAAGCTTTCTTTCATGTTTGAATGGCGCCATATCTGCCAAGCCTTGGAAAGCCCAAATTGTGAATTTTTACCTTGATCATTACTATTGTAGTTGCCATTATCCACCATAGCTTTCAAATATTTGCAAGGCACTATTTTTGCAGACACCCAAAAGCCGAATCTAAATAATTAGTCTAAAAATGCTCAGGCAAAAATTTTGTTACTGAAAATCTATAAATTTGCATTGATTTATAAGTCTGCAAATTAAAGTAGGGGATTGAAAGACCTTTACTGCTGCATGTTCTTAACAATACTAACTATTATATGAGATTTAAAGATATAAATATCTTTTAGAAAATGAATTTTTGATAAATAAAATAACAATTTTCATTTTATTGCATGAATTCCGTCAACTATAGAATTTAATAATATCAGATTTCCACAATCCATCGCAAAATAAGAAATTACATTAACTATACAAAAACTCACAATTAGAACCACAAATAAAAATTACATTAATGAAGAAGAAATATTCACTTGATCATATTTCCAATTGAATGGAATGGCTCCAAAAGAAATACTTTGCACTAAAAAATAATGTTGAAGACTTGAGTTTCAGTTTTGAGAATATAGGAGAAAATAATGATGCAGCTATTATATATATCTCTGATTCTGAAAATGAAATGAAAGCATGTCTCTGATTTTGAAATTGAAAGGATAGCACGTATCTCTGAAGGTCACATCAAATCGAACAGATTGGAGAAAGAAGGTGACGATGAGTGGATACAAATCTTCAAGGACAAGCTTGCAAAAAGCCTCAAAGAGTAAGTATGTTGGTAATATTCTAAGAACATTCAATACATGTAGGATTCCATACCATTGAGTGTTCTTGTTACTATGGGAACAAAGCTTTCTAGCTCATAGTGTCTTTCATCCCCATTAGAGATGGAAAAGATAAGTTGATTACCATATCAAAGTGTTGTTAGAAGTTTGATGTATGCTATGGTCTATACAAGACTAGACATTCCCAAGCAATAGGAGTACTTTCTCGTTATATGTCTAATCCAGGAAGAGCACATTGCGATGCAGTAAAAAGAGTTTCCAGATACTTGTGGGGTGCCTCAAAGTACTCTACATGTTTTCATGGAACAAGATATGTGCATTCCTTGGATATTCAAGGCTATGTGGATTTAGACTAGGTTAGTGATGTTGATAGAAGAAGATCCACCAGTGGTGCAATCAGTTGGATGACCAAGCAACAAGTTGTGGTTGCTTTATCCAGTATAGAGGTAGAGTATATGGAAGATACTAATGCCTGCCAGGAAGCCATCTGGCTTAAGAGACTATGTTCAGATATAGAGTTCAAACAGGGTGCAATGAAAATTTATAGTGATAGTCAAAGTACAATTTTCCTAGCAAAGAACCTAACATTTCATGCTAGGACCAAGCACATTGATGTACAATATCATATGATCGAGGATGGAAAGGTGAAGCTAGAAAAGGTGGAGACTTTGGTGAATGGTGCTAATGCATTAACTAAGTCCATAAGTACAGAGAAATGCAAATGGTGTGAAGAGTCTATGGGTCTCTTGACCCCTAGCAATTAAGTCCATGACTATATGGATCCTTAACTCTTGCAAGGTGTTTGACAAGTGGGAGAATGTTGAGAATTGTGACTCAACCTTGCAAGCTTTTTTTGAAAGACTCTTAAAAATTTTGAGAAAATTTTAGAGTTTGTTTGTGGTAGTTTTCCACATGTTTATGAGTTGGAAAAAGGTGTATGAATTGTTAAAAATGTGTCTAGTCTCTAGAACAAGGTAGAAGGGCCATTTTTAGAGTGTAAACAACTCATTATATGACTTTTATGGGGTTCTAAACTAGAGAACAAAATTATGGACGAAAATGGTATTCTTGGAGTTACAAATTACAAGTGGGTAACATGTGGCATGGTTGCCTTTTCCCATGGTTTTGGCCCATGGTTTTGTAAAACCACAAATGCTTTCCAAGTGGAAAATCACTATAAAAGGAGGGCTTGGGGAGATGTTTGAATCATTGAGTTTAGTTTGCAAGAGTGGTGCTAGAAGGAGTATCTCTGAGTTTGAGTCCGAGTTCAAGTTGTGGTGATACGCTCCTGTAAGAACTTTCATTGCAAGTGTATTGTAATCTTCTTGATTTGATAATACATTGTGCAGGTTTTGGAGGGTGGGGTTTTTCTCCTAAAAGGGTTTCCCCATGGTAATCATTTTGTTATGTGTTCATTGCTATTTTGATTAAGTTATTATGCATTTCTTGAGATCTCTACAATAGTTAGTTGAATTTGCATAATCGTCCTCTCAAAGATTATTGTAGGAAGTGATTTTGTGCACCTTTTCTTCCTTACACAAAGTTTATCAAATGAATGTTAAATCTATATTTCTAGATGGCATATTAGAAGAAGAAATTTTCATAGAACAGCCAGAAGGTTTTGTTGATGTTAACAATAAGAACATGGTATGTAAATTACACAAAGATCTATATGTTTTGAAACAAACACCAAGAGCATGGTATGAGAGACTTCATAAATATCTTGTGAAGATTGGATTTGAAAGGACTGATGATAACAACAATATGTACATAAAGACAGAGAAAGGCCAAGGTATTTTGTTATCTAAAATTTTTGTTGATGATATCATATTTGGAGGACAAGATGCTTTATGGAAAGCTTTTGCAAATGAAATGAAGCAAAAATTTAAAATGTCCATGTTTGGAGAAATCAAATCCTTTGTGGGTTTACAAGTATATCAGATGAAACATGGTATATACATCACTTAGTCAAAATATGTCAAAGAAATACTAAAAATATTTGAATTGGAGGATTCAAAACTAGTAAGTACACCTATGATGATAGGACACAAGTTGTCAAAGAATGATGATTCAGTTGAAGTGAATCAAACACTATACATGTCTATGATTGGAAAATTATAATATGTGGTACATAGCAAATCTGACATTGCATTATCTATAGGGATAGTTGCAAGATTCTCTGCTAATGCCAGTCATTTGATGCTTGTAAAGAGAATAATGAGATATTTGAAAGGAACAGAGGAGTTTGGTCTATACTATAAGAAAAATGAGAATTTTGAATTAAGAGCCTACACTAATGCTGATTGGGCTAGAAACATTGATGACAGAAAGAGCACCAGTGGACGAGCATTTTTATTAGGCAAGAGACTAGTTACATGGACTAGAAAGAAACAAAATTGCACCTCACAATCTAATACTGAAGCTGAATATGTTGCTACTATTGTGAATTGTACAAATATTGTATGGATCAAACAATTACTCAAAGGAATGAAGGAAGAGATCATAGAACCAGTTGCACTTTAATTTGATCATACAAGTGCTATCAATATATGAAAAAATCTTGTGATGCACACAAAGACTAAGTACATTGCAATCAAGTATCATTACTGGAGAGAATTAGTTTAGGATAAAGAAGTGAAGATGGAATATGTTAACACAAAGGAACAAATTGTTGATATCTTCACAAAAGCATCACCTAAGGATACTCATGAGTATCTAAGAGGTAAAATAGGGGTGATACCCCTATCAAAAGCTATCTAAGTAACACAAGGAGTGTCCTACATCAAACAAGCTATTTTTTAATACTACAAATTGATGCAGAGGATTTTACTTTAGGTGCTTCCTAAAGTAACCAAAGAGATGAAACTTCAAAATCAGTCACAAGTAAGGTGACAGAAGGAGAACCTAAAAAGCTTATATATGTATGTTAAAAGGACAAGTCTTTGACATTATTGTCAAAGAGGGAGAGATTACTGATCAAGAGAGATAATTGTTGATCAAGCCAATATAATTACTAAGGGGGAGATTTATTGATCAGCAGAAGAAATACAAAATGGTTCTTAGAGGGAGATGATTGCTGATTAAGGGAATGATAATTGGAGAGATTTATTGTTCTTAGAGGGAGATTAGAGATAGTTACTGATCAGGAGAACAAAGAAAGATAAATTCTAACATCTACCTAGTAAGAGAGAGATATAAGAATAAATTCAGAGGGAGTTATAAGAAAGAATTTTGTAACCTATTCAGAAGATGAAAGTTGCTGATAGAAGGAGAGATTTCAATACAAGGAATTATTTTTCTTTTTGGTATTGTCTTATTGTTTTAACCTAGTCAATTTGGTTGAATAAAGTGTCTACCATTTGGTTGACCAAAGAGGGATATTGTTGAGAATAGATTGAAAATAATAAAAGATGGAGATTGTTGAGAATATACTTGAAGTATGATCAATATGTTTCAATCATTGTTTTGTCACTAATGTCAAACCTGCTACTTACTAGTAAGACAACTGCTTATATGATTTAAGTACTATCACTTATTTGATTGATGAAGAGGATTTGATTAAAAGATGTAACAATGGCACCTAGAGGAAAGGTTGAGTTATGCTTATGTAAGGAAGTACAAGAATCAGTTAAGATAGTGATAACATGATGTATTGAAAATATATTTAAGGTTACAAACATTGGTTGCACTAAGAAAGCTTAGAAGAACAAGTTATACAAAGTTTGTTTTCCAAGCTTGACCAAGTGGATAGTACATGCCAAGCAAGATAGTGCAAGTCAAGAAGAAAACCAATTGGAGTCAAGTAAAAGTTCATTCTAGTGTATGCCAAGCAGAAAAGTGGATGTCGAGTAAAGTTTAGTTGATGTCGAGCACCAGTAAACTTTAGTTCATGCAGAGTGATTTTAAAAAGGATGCTAAACAATGCAGTATGTGTCAAGCATCAGAAGCCAGATAATGTCAAGTGGCTATATTATTCAAAAGGTCATGAATTCGATGGATCTGAGCTAACATGTTTGTTTTCTTGGAATGTGTGAAATAGGTGGAAAATAAGATTTATGAGCTAGTGGCACAGAATTCAAGGTAAAGTATTTTTAGGTAAATTCAAAGAGGATTTAAGGAGAAGTCTCTAGAAGAGATATGGACTTTGGGATAGATTCATTGTATCCTACCTAATCCATCCTAACCCTAGATTGGACAATGGAAAATGAGTAGGAAAAGATCTTAATTTTCTATTTATAGGAATGACTGGTCAAAAGCAAAAAGAGTCATGTGTGAGAACCTAAGGAAGATAGGGAGTCAAGGGTTTTGCTTCATTAAGTGACCTAAGAGAAGAGACTGCATTGGCAAGTTAAGTAAGAAGGATTAAGGATATGAATGCTTGAAGGGTGAACAAGCTATTCGACGTGAAAAATATGAAGGCCAAGCAAAATTGAGGACTAAAACAGTGACATGTAATCTACAAATAAGGTTGTAAGTTGTTATCAGATCAAGCCTTACTATTACTCTCTAACAATTATATCAGTCTAGGGTAAATCCTTTGGATTAAGGTTGACCTAACAATCATTTGTAAATCCTTTAACTAGGTGACATTCCAAGTGAATGGTCTAAAGTCCTCTAACAAGGCTCACTCCTAATAGGGTGATTGAAATCCTTTAACAGGGTCACATTTAACAGTGTGTAGTATAACGTTTAATAGGGTTAGCCTTTCACAAGGCATCACTTTAGAATAGTGAAAAAGAGTAGCATTAATTGTAACAGATTTCCACAATCCATAAAATTCTGTATTCGCTTCTGGGTTTTTTAACATCAACGTTTCGGATCATACTCTATGATCCATCATCAGGATGATAAAGAGAGCTAAGAAACAAAATGATATGTTGCAGACCAAGCAAAGCAATAAGAGGAGAGGGAGAGGTAGGTGGGAGTGACACGCAAATCAAGAAAAACTACCCACTAAAGAGAGAGAAAAAACCTGAATAATAAGTTGAAAACTAAAACTAAAGAATTAAAATAACACTAATTAAAAACTAATAAGAGAAGAAAGGGAAACTAGCAAAAAGACACTTAAGGAAAAAACCAAATAAAACGATAAGAAGAGTACAAATTTGTCTATATAAATGTATATACAAAAAGGAAAGACAAAATAAAGAGGCAAAGGGAAGGATAGGGAGAAGGAAGGACAGAATGGAGAAAGACAATAACAAAAAGAGAGAGACAAGAAATGAAAAAATTAAAATTAAAAATTAAAAAATTAAAATTAAAATTAAAAATTAAAAATAAAAATTAAAAATGGCAATAAATTAATTAATTAAAGGGAAGGAAAGACAAAAGGAGTAGGAAAAAGACCATAAAAGAGAAACCATAAATAAATATATATGTACCTTAAAAAATAAAAGTCAAAGCCTACAAAGGAAGCGATGGGGAAAAGGGGAAAAAAGAAGAAGAAAAATTAAAAAATTAAAAAATTAAAAATAAGGATTAAAGAAAAGTTGAAAAAGAGGAAGAATAATAAAAATGGATAAATAAATAACTAAAAAATAAAAGGAGAGAAATGGAAAAAAACCGAAAAAATTAAAGGAGGAACAAAAGGAGAAAGAAAGACAAGAAAAACCAACAAAGCAAGAAAGAGAAAAATGAGAACTGACAAAAAAAATTTCAAAATATAAAATAAAAGAACACAACGAACAAGAAGACTAAAAACTAATAAAGATAAAACCTAGCCTATAAATCAACAGAACCGCCTGAGGGAAAGGAGGGGGTGGGGAAGAACAAGGCCAAGGAAGGAAAGGGGAGGGTAGAGAGAGAAGGAGATTGGAGGCCGGAGGGAAAGGGAGGACGAGGGGGTGGGGGGGGGCAAGAAAGACGCAAGCGCTACAGAGACGAGAGAAGGAAGAGAATAGAGAAAGAAGGGGGAGTCAACGGGGGGATCGATGGGGTCTGTTGATGGAAGATAACAGAGGGTGCCACGCTAGGCTAAGGGCCCAACCATCATCTTGATTGAGGTTGGAAGGGTGGTTGAAAATTTCAATCGCTTCCTTCATCTTCCTCTTAAAATAGCTATCCTCTTTAGCGAGGATCTGAGTGTTCTCCAAACAAATGTGATGTTTGGTGGAGGAAGAATGCTCGGCTAGGGCCGATTTGTACACTCTATCATGCTTGATGTCAGCACTATGCTCCCTAATTCTTGTGGAGAATGATCTACCCGTTTCTCCAATGTACGGAGTCCCACAAGAACAAGAAACTTTGTAGACACCCGAATCAGCGAGAGCATTTCGAGAGTCTTTGAGAGGGGGCATGTGATTCCTGATAGTTGAAAGGGGTTTGAAGGCACAACGAACTCCTTTTTTGAGAAGGATTTTTGAAATTTTATGCGAGATGCCCTCAATGAAAGGAAGGATGACGAAGGGGGTAATGTTGTGCTGGGAAGGGGGGGTTCTTGGGGTGGAGTGAAACAACTTGGTTAGCTTGAAAGCTTTGGAAATATTTTGGTTGGTGTATCCATTGAGCCTGAAGACTTTGCGAAGGTAGGAAAGCTCATCGTCAATGTTGTCCTTGTCACAAATGCGAAGGGCCCTGAGAGCCAGGGTTTTGAGCACTCCAACTTTTTGACGAGGGTGGTGATGGGAAGAAGAATGGAGATACAAATTAGTGTGGGTGGCTTTACGAAACACTTGATGACTTAGCGAGCTGTCCGATTTCCTGGAGAGTAAAACATCGAGAAATGGCAGACACCCATTCCTCTCCAGCTCCATGGTGAAGGAAATACAGGGTGACACCATGTTAAGATGTGCGTGAAATTCTTCTAATTTTTGGAGACCATGAGGCCAACAAATGTTGGTGTCGTCAACATAGCATTTCCACCACTTAGGCTTGAAGGGGAAGGAGTGTAAAGCCAAATCTTCGAAGTACTCCATGTAAAGATTGGCAATGATAGGAGAAAGCGGGGAGCCCATAGCTACACCATCGACTTGTTCATAAAGAGTAGCATGTTATTGGTGTTTTTTTCCAAATTAGGTTTCCATGTAAATCATTGTGTCAAGTGTGTTGATGAATCTGTTATGTTTCATGTTTACATTTCTGCAAGTTGATTTGACAGTAACCTACAAGTTTTAGCAATTGCATAATCTTATGGATGCATGCATGAATAATGTTTTATGGGTTCACTAAGTTGTGAAATTTTTTATTTATACATCTGGACCTTGAATAATTGATTCACCCCCCGCCCTCTCAGTTATTCTAAAAGAATTCCAACATTGCATGTTCCCTACTTAGAAGACTTCTTGGCCAATTGTCAGGATGATTTCAAAGTTAGAAAAAGGCTATGGTCTAGACTAACATTAGAATAGATTAAAGAGTTCAATCTCTCATTAGACATCTCAAGCATAAATAAAGGGGAGTACGAAGAAACTGTTGACCCTACTTACATTGAAAAAGTAGAAGCTTGCCCATTATTGGAGATTGACTAGACAACGCCAGAGGAGGATGACTTGTAAGAAAAAACCCTACCCATCTTAGCTAGAGGAGATTAATGGCTCATGAGAAAGAAGTAATCAAGATCAAGGGCCCACAGTGTTCAAAGAGTTCATGATAGTCCAAGTTCACCCAAGTGGTTATTCTTAGTTCTAACGAAGTTGTTGCTTCTCCTACTACAGGAAAGCTAAAATCAAATATTGAACCTGAACATCCTATTCAAAGTTTAGTTTTACTCCCTCCATCTATTAAGTGGACTGTCTCTCGTAGCAAGAAGAAGCAAGATCAATCAAAGGGCTTGAATGCGATTCATGACCAAGCATTAATGATAGAACTTGATCCTAGAGAGGAGACCAAAGGAATAGAGGAATCCCTATTAGGCAACATGGAATAGGGGTGTCAACAAGAGATAGAGGGTGCTTATTCCTTGAGTTGATGTCTCTTAGTTCATTGCCTGTGTTACAAACTCCTCCTCCAAAGAGAACCTTCCTATTCCCAATTGGTTTGAGCTATCAGTAAGCAAGGAGAGAAGCATAGTTCCAGCAACACTCCCAAAGGGTGACATGGTAAGTAAGTGTTTTGGAAAGACTCCCAAGACCAAAAAGCCAAAGATTGAAACTCTATTGAACATTGATGAAGATATAGGAAAATGGGTTATAGAGGAAATGAAGCCAACAACTAGGATGAGTATAGATGAAATACAACCCCAAGACTATGTGGCAGAGAAGACTATCCTTGACCCTACTTCTAGAGCCACTAATATGAAGATATGGAATGTAGGTAACACTGGAATTTCCCAGTGGATATGGAAGGATCAGAGAGATAAACAAGAATTAAAAAAATCAATGCAAAAAATGGTTGAGTACATTCATGAGCTTCAGATTCCACATGTGGAAACCTTGACGAATGTCATTATGTTTATTGATGTTGAGTCTCCCTTAAACAAAAGCTTCATCACACAAGTTAAAAGAGATCACTTCATCACTCAATCTTATGGTGAGTGGCTGAATGATGTGCATCCTCAGGAAACTAATTATTTTTCCCATTTTACCAATACTAATGCAAGAGCTGATAAGTTGATGGTAGCTTTGGAATTAGAAATGAATGCTTGGGATTCTAAGAAAATCAAATGGGATGAATATATCATCAAAAATTTTGAAGTTCAAGTATATGGCATAGACAAATTTATGCATGAGGTCCCTGGAGCTAAGATCAATGTTGATTTTATGTTCATCACCTGAGCTAATTTGGAGTGGAGGAATATAGTGAGGGAATAGGGTTTAGAAGAGTGCTCTAAATTGCTTAAGGAGGTAGGATTCCTGAAGGAGATCCTGATTGTTGACATAAAATGTATTGATTTTAAGATCATGGAAAATGAGGATCGAAATTAAAAGGAGGTGGAGACATCCTTTTTCTCCAAAATTAAGCTACTGATAGAAACAAGCGAAATATATGTACACGATCTAACCATCGTTGCTAGGGAAGACTCTATGATGATTATCCAGTATTGATCACCTGTAGGTACAAGACAAAAAATTGGATCATATCTGTCGAATCATGAAAACGTGGAAGCTCTAATTGGAAAAGTTGGGTGTCCTACAACAAAAGGAGCTAGTTAGTCCTTGGATTGAAAAAAGGTGATAGTGATGGGATGGATTTGTAGTTTTGTAAATCTGAGGAAATTGACATTTCTTTGGTGCAAACTGAGTGATTCTCCAAAATTGTAAGAAACACCCGATCTAGAGAAATTGTGCCTTACCATCATTTTGACTTTAGCACTCTGAATTGTAATAGTTCCAAGACATGGTAAAGAAATCATTTCTTAACAAAAATATAATGAGTTGCCCAATGCCCTTGGTAATACATGTAGAGGAAAATAGTAATCCAAAAGTTTTTAAGTAAATTCACGAAGGAAAAATAGGTTATGCTTGGCAAAAAGCTTAATAGTAAAATAGATTGGGCAGGCCACAGAATAGTATTATTGTAAACAATATTTTACTAAAGAATATGACACCATATTAACATAAATAAAAAGAACAACTAAACTCTTCTATTTCTTAACAAATCCACAAAAAATCTAAATAATGTACACTTTACCATTACTGTTGTATACCATAAAAAAACAACATTTCATTCAGGAAACTTGTTGTTTAAAAAAATTGAATAGAAGAGAGATTGAAAGTGTCGATGGGTGGATAAAATGGAAGTTCTCTTGGTTCCTTGGGCATAAAAAGAAGATGATTAAAAACATTATGGCAAGATTATTTAACACCACATCAATACAAATTCTTGGGTTCTTGATTACATCTGCACATACGTCCATTGAAAATTTGAGACTTGTAGGGGCTTTTATTTTAAAGAAAATAGTGATAAAGGTCTATAGAAAAATGAAACACAACATCTAAGGGCCCACAGAGACATGCAAATAACAGAATTCTAACCCTCACAAGTTACAAAATGTAAGGAAAAAATAGACAACTTAATTGGCAACAACGATATGGTTTCACTTTCTATTCCATAAACAATCCATTCTAAAACCCTTTCTATTTTCCACTATAGATAAATAAACATGACTGCACTAACAAAGTGAAACTAAAGAAGGTCCAAAAATCTCATAACTTCACAAAAAAGGTTTAACAAATTAAAATAATTCATTTTACCACAAAGATTTTCTATGTTCTTAAATCCATAAACATAACTAAATAGGGAAAATTGGAAATGAAATGAACAAACAGAAATGAAAAGGGGAAAATAATTCATGCTATGTAAATCTACTCAATCACGACAAAGCAATGAATGAGAAAAGGAAATAGTAATATTACTTTCTAAATGAAAATCTGGAACTTGAAAATGTAATCTAAATAAATCTAACAAACCAACTGAAGGTTTTGAAGACTACAATCAAGAATTTGGAGAAGTTAACAAATGTGTCCCACATGTAGAAAAATGCGGGAGGATAATACCAATTTTTTTGGGAATGATGGTGGCACCACTCATTGTTAAGGGTAAAGGTGTGAATGCAAAGAAAGGAACAAATCTGACTACAATAATGTATCATGGAAGGAAAATGATACAAGACCAAACGATTTCAATCGTCTTGCAACAATTGAAATTAAGTTTGAACCATTAATTTTAGATGGTAATTTGTTTTCTTCAAAGAAGGGACACCTTAGGCATAATTAATAGCTTTTAATCTATGTTATTTGGAGACACATCCCCACTCTAAAATCTAGAGTTTATGAAACAGGGACATCCCCAGTATAGGGGGCAGTTATGGGATGTCTCCCCCATGTCTTTGAAATCCAAAAAAAGGTAGGAGACATCCCAAAGATAGTGGGACATCATAGGGGAAAATAGGGACGATTGGTCATCCCCAGTACTATCGGAGATGTCATAGACATCCCTCAACCATACAAGGGATGAAAAGCCATCCTCAACATTAAAGAACATAAATATAAAATGTTGAAACCTAATTTTAGAGCATAAAATAGTGCCTTTTCTTCTACACACTTTTTTTTTTTAAAATCATAACTTTGAAGTTATGATATTTGAGAAATTTTCTGAGGACATATGTCTAAAGACATGGTCTGCAAATAGTTGTGATCAAATTGTTTGGACATCAAGATCATGGTTAAACTGACTTACGTGAAATCCCAAATGCATTGATCGGACCTCCTTGCCAATTCATAAACCTGCATTTTTCTTCAATATAGTCTTAACCCTGCATTTTTCTCCCAATTAGATCAAATCTAGTTTCTCTAAGGAAAAACATGCAACATGTCAAAAACTTAGGGATCAATGCACAATTTGCTAAATATTACCCCAAACATGCATTGTGAGGCCTAATAATGGGGAACAAGTCTTAGGATCAGACAAGTTTCTAAGACAATTTTGAGATTTCAATGATATTGTTTTCTACTAAACTTATATTTTTGTTCACATATTGATATGCATATTGACAATTGAAAATGTTTTGTGAATGCATAATAGACTAGGGTTAAATTTTAATACATATTGAGTACTGAATCAGTTATTATTTCCTAGATGGCATTCAAATGGTGTATGTTAATGTTCTATAATGTTTAAATGACATGATTTATGCTTAGTTTCATATGAATGACGTGTATATTTGGAAATTTCAATGCATATTTTAAAATTTTCCTAGATTTATATAGTCGCCCCATTTGTTGCGCCCCCAATCCCCAAAATTGGCAAAAAAATTTGTCATCCAGAAAACCTATCATGTTTTCCTCTGTGGTCCTTGTCCCATTAACTCACGATAGTATAGTTTTTTATGCTAGTTCATATAATGTGATTAGATTTAAGTTAAAAATCATTACCACTAATTGCTTTTATTTTATCTCTATTATCAAAATGATTCAACTTTATATAATCTTCTTTTGTGGTCAATTATGAAAACCCCTTTGATAACTAGCTAATGACTATTCTTTTGTCTTTTGCATGATTCTAAACACTAAATTGACTACAAAATAAATATCTAGTTAACTATATATTAAAAAATTAATTTTAAATAAACAAGGTATCACAACTTGTGCA
Source organism: Cupressus sempervirens (assembly GCA_028749045.1). Classification (NCBI taxonomy): domain Eukaryota; kingdom Viridiplantae; phylum Streptophyta; class Pinopsida; order Cupressales; family Cupressaceae; genus Cupressus; species Cupressus sempervirens. The sequence goes on from CM053793.1 coordinate 790,415,356, forward strand.
TGCATAATCTATATTTATCCTCTTTATTGAACATGTAGAAATAGGCTTGCAATCAAGTATTTAAACATTTCTAAGAAATCTAGTAGATTTATTTTGGCGAGGAACAATCCATCATGTAGCCAACAAACTTGTTGGGAAAAAAATGGTTTCAAAAATCACACATATTATGGTATATTTTCTTTCTATGAAAATTATTACTAATCTTGACTTTCTAATAAATACAATATAAGTAGGCTTGAAATCATTTTTTAAAAATCTAGTGCATGTTTCGTTTATGTAGGATGGTCTATTGTTTAGCCTACAATCTTATAAACTAGGCTTAATTAACTTTGTTAAGCATATTTTTAAATTGGTTATAACTGCAAATCAGGCAAAGAAATTTTTTAGAAAATGACTAATGATTTTCTGGGAAAAATAAATAAATTCAAAAACAAAGTTCCCACATAAAGTCTATCTTGACTTAATAAAATCTAATCAAATGGTTCAATTGAAGGACCTTCTTGGGAAACCTTCAATTATTAGATAGTCTATTTAAGATATTATTGAATATTAGCTCATATAACAAAATAGTTGTCAAAAATTTGAACAAATCAAAATATAGAAATCTATAGCTAACAAAATCAAATAGACATATAATAATAACACAAATTAAAATAAAATTACATCTTGACTAAAGCTGAAATTAAAAATAAAAATTCAATTTCCAATCTAAAGTGAATTCAATTCCAAAATATAAAACTATAACATTCATACAATTCTACTTGAGTTAATCTTTGTGTATCCATAAATATAAACATCACATGTTAACTAATGACCTCAAGGCTAAAATATTAAAAAATCAAAATAAACTTATTTATCCAAACTTGAACTTTTTAACATAATTTAAAAATTCCATTTAAAAACACCTTCTATTTAATTCTCTTATAGCCACTTAAGCCAAGTAAGGCCATGTGCACAGCTAATACCACAAACAAGAAACTCCGGTTCAAAATGACAATACGGCTTTCCTTTGAACTATGGTATTTGGTATATCTGTTTTACTGGAACGAACACAAGGAATAGCTATATATTTTATAGCAAGTGTAGAAAAGAAATATGGTAAGGCGTCAGTTATTAATTTTTAGCTGCTTTCCAAGTGCCGATCGTAACGTTATACCCGCTTGTGTTTTATAACAGTTGTTAGTTGGCACTTGTTTTATGGAGAGGCAAAGGTAAACTTTTGCCCTTTTAATTCCTCCGTTTCTACGCGGATTGACAAAGATGGAGGGTGTAATCCAGTCTGGAATGAGAAGTTGCAGGTGAGGATTATAGGCGGATTGCATGTTTGTTATCTCAACATTGAAATATATTGCATGACGAGTTTTGGGAAGAAATTAGTGGGGTAGAGCAAAGTGCCATTGTCGGACATAACACTGGGATACGGGCGCCCCAGCGGTTTACATTACCTGAGCTATCGATTGAAGACAAAACATGGAAAGCGATGTCGTACCATCGATTTCTCTCTGCGGATTAAATCTTCTCCTCATTCCATTTCCAGGTTTCCAGCCCAAGGAAGTTGTAAAAATTAGCTATCACTTCTCAACCGGAATAGGCAATTGAATGATAGGGGTCCGGACTTTTCATTGATAAAACACGCAATTTCTATGCCCTCAAAAGGAGAATACTTGCTATATGTCTGTAATTTCTTTCTACCGTCTTTCCGATGGCAAATTTGATGCATTTAACGGTTGTTGAGATTACTTCGAGTATGTATATAATTTGCAATCCAATAAGCCATCGTATATGAGTTATTTAAATATTCAAAAAAATATTTAAATAGACTAAAAAATATTCAACTATATTCATCTTGGTAGGAATCAACAAGTGTGTTTTTCCAAATAACATATTCAAATATATCATAGAGTTGGGTAGTTTTTGGTAGTAGCACATGCAAGCAAATATTTGGCATGAGATAACTCATTTCATTAGGTTTGAATATGTTTTCACCAATGGCATGCAAGTGATGAATATGTATTTCCAATATGCTAGTATTAGATAAGTATTTCCAATGGCACATAGGTGAAAAACGCCAAGATATACTTATATAGGAGTTTACTATTTGTAGTGATTTATAAAATAGAATGTGTGCTTATATCAAAAAATTAAATATATTTTTAGCAAGAGAGAGCAATGATAGTATAATGTAATCATATAAAAGGCTAAAAAAATAATGATGAATTAATAATAGAAAGAGAACGCCTTAGTTATAGAGTAAAACATGAGAAACATGAGTGTGCAAGATTATTATATGTCTTAACCTCGTGATTTTAAATATAGATTGATAAGTGTCTTCTTCATATACCATAAGTGTACTTAACTAAAATGGTGTAAAAAGGACCAAAATTGTGAACTAATTAGGTAAAAGACCATATTCACACCAACCCCTCTCTTGACTACAATTTAGAAAATGGTGATGTATACACTTATGTGATTCTATTAATAGACTTGATACATGCCTTAATCATTTTCATATTTTAATTGTGTATGTAATGGGTGTTCCACAAGTTGTATTTTATTCTTTATCATGTTTGAACATGGAGCTTGTGATGGGAGAATATAAGTTGTATATGTGCGGATAGAATTTTGTTTCACACACTGCCAACAAAGAAACAATTATCACTAGATTGAACGTTCATCCAATATCACCCGAAAGAGAAGATAGTGGAACTCTCGACTCCCAAGCTTCTATAGATCGAGTTTTGATTGTGCAAGGAATAGGAAAAGTTGGATAAGGGGGTGACTCTACTTTTAATAAGGTGGACAGCTATATCAACAATTCCTTATGCATTTTGGTTTTGGCAATGGATCACCTTGAATTGGGTTGGACAAATGCCATAGTATGGAACCAAGGGGTCACATGAAGCAAATAATAGAAAATAAAGAAGCTACAACGTTAGAGAGTTAATCTACCTATAGTCTACTTTTGCACTGCTATTATCAACAATACATGCTTGGATGGTGGAGTGACTTAAATATATGCTCAATCAATCAATCTTACATTAAAAAGTGTTACAAATGAAATAGTACTGAAGTAAACAAGATCATTTATATTTATCCAAGCCATGGAAGATAATAGTAACAAAATAGAAAGATCTAACTACTTTTGAAGATAAATGAATCCCATCGCAACCACTCCAAGAGTGTTTTCCTCTAATAACAACTTATAAATACCAACATGCACTGGGTGGAAAAAAAGAGAATGCTTCTAGGAAGCTAAGTTGTATTGGTTCTCTTGAGATGATACTACAAATGTGTATGGCTATCAAAGATATGTAACAATGGACATTGGATCTAACAAAGCTAGTACTCGATTGACCCTAGAATAGTTAGCATTTTTCTTATTTATAGGCAACTATCTATAGCCTTGGGCAAGAAACTAACATCTTAACCTATTTATTTTACCAACCACCTTTATTTTTGAGATTTACAAAATCTATTGTCATCTTCATAGAAACAACTACAGAAGAGGAAATTACACTTGACAAGCCATGGAAGGAGGACATAAAGAAGTAGGGAATAAGGAAGGGGATTTCCCAAAGAAAAGTTGATCCATAAATGTTGATCTTTTGATGGTTTTTCTGTCAAATCTCTATCATTTATCTCCTCGAGGTGCCTGGAGATTAATTAGAGCACTCCACTTCTCTGATGAATTTAAATGTGTTGGGTATGTGGAGAAATATGCAGTTGACAAAAAATAAATCTTTATCTTCAATCATTAACTACCTGCCACATCATAAATAGGTAAATCAGCCAACAACAGTGGTGAAAGGCTGAATTCAAAAGGAACCCAATACACCCAACTATATAACCGAAGGACTTGAGTTCCAAGACTCTAGGGTACATAATGTTGAATGTTGACTACTACATAATACAAGCTCACCCGACCAAGTCACGAGGAGAGAAAATCAAAGACTCAGTCCTGCACTTATTAGATTCATGTTACCTTTGAAAGAAAGTAAAGTTCCTTCTTAGGCTAAAAAAGAAGGAGGATCCTCAATATTTCCCTGAAAATGGCCACATTAGCATCATTGAAGATCACATTTTTGGTAACGGTTGGTCATGTTTTGGGAAGATTAAGTTGTTGTATGCAACTTTCCAATGCTCGGAGAAACTTAGCAAGGCGTTCATTAAGGACATGGTAGTATTAGTGTTCTCCATTACCTATCTAATATCAAACTTCATCCGGATGAACCTGAGCTCTTCATCATAGACTCATGAGGCTATTGAGCTAGTCCAGTAGGTGGAGGCAGATTCACATTAGCATGAGGGTCACAAGGTATGGAGGTGTTTTTGGTTGGGACTAATGGTGTAAATGCACCCCTATTGACTTGGCTCCTAGAGTTGTAAGGAGGCTAGGAACTAGTGAAAAAATTGGCCTCAAAAGTAGGAATGGGGTCACCAAAGAATCCTTGGAGAATGGGTTCCTCTTCTTCTTGCTTATCCAAAGCACCTAGAGATTCCTGATTAGATTGTGACTGCAAGTTTGAGTGAGAAATTTGAATCACTTTCTCTAGGGTGGTGCAAGTGGCCTCTAAATACATCTCAGTGTCATGTAATTGAAACCAATTTTTCAAGGGATAGAATTCTTCCATGAGGGCAGTGTGACTAGGGCCTACACTCCCTTGGTTATCTAGTTGACCTAGGGGAACTCCTATTAGAAAGTAAAGTCCACCAAGATAACTAAGAGGGGGGGCAAATCAATTATCCAACTATTAAAAAATGTATCAACCTTATTAATCCTTAAGCATGTGAACAATATAATCAGTAATTATAATAAGATACTCATACACAATAACACCATATATGTTAACTAGGGAAACCCTTCATTAGAGGGAAAACTCCGGTGGGGATGGTACCCACAAAATGATGTACTAATATAAATTTTTCTTGTTAGAGGATGGACTTTGTTAGGAGCCAAAGAAATTCATTCAGTACATATCAGTCTCTATTAGGAGACTTTGAATCCATGTTAGGAGATTCCAACCCTATTAGAAGTTGTGCCAACCCAGTTAAGAGTTGTAGAAGGCAGATGGACCCACTGTCCAAATAGCTTCAGGGGCAAGACCACTAAAATCATTGTCCAACTGATCTTTGTATTATTCCTTGTAGAATAATATAAATAAAATAATAGCTCCTTCTCTGTCCTCTTTACTGGACCTTAAACCTCTTCTGATCTCAATACTAGATCACCAATTTTGAATCCAAATAATCCCTAGGATCGCTTACATGCATTTACCAACTTCGCATATCACTTTCACAATTCACACTTCACTTATCAAAATAACATATCATCAAAAGGAAAATAACCTTCCTTTATACCTTATCCTCAAAAAAATTCCTTGAGTCGGCCTAGAGGCTTTCCCAATTAATTATAATAGGAACTCATTAAGATATTACAAAACATTACATCTTTTTGTAATTACAAATAATTGTCAGCTCATAGTATTTACAACTTTCCACACATGAAACCTCACACTTTACACACTCATTGATGTCATCATTAGGTTGTCTAGTGTCACTATCTAACTGCACTCATTAGGATTATATCCCTATTAAGAGATACAAAACAATCATAAAAAACCACTTATCACATACTCTACCTACTTATTTTCTTCTATAAATCAAGCATATCTTCTATGTGTCTTTGACTCTCTATATGCGCACTTATCCACATCATCAGGATATAGTGTAGAACACATCCTTAAATGTGCTTGACCTTATCATAAATACCCATTTCGTATGACCTCATTCTTTGTTTGCTACTATGTTAGTCTTCATAGAAATAATGCTATGTTGACATCAATGGCAGTCATGAATACAACATGTCAATCATGCTAAAATCTCCTGAAGTGTTCTAGAAATGCTTAGGATACTCCCCCAAAGGAATACCATCAACATTCATGTTAACAAATCCTCTATTTTTTGGTGTGTTATTCCATTACTGGTTACCTAAATACTAGTCGTAATTTTCATTATTGGTGCCATGGGGAATAGAGTTGTAAGATCCTCTTTGTCCTAAAAATATATTCCCCTACTATGGAGGAGCAGACTATTGGTTTTTCAAATGCAATACTTTCTTTCTTAAGCTTTCTCATATCATTAGCCATACTGGTGAAAATTCTTTGAAAGGATTCTTTGTCATCCATAAGATGTATAACTTGATCAAGTGGTTGTGAAGACTGCACCTATATGCCCACCAAAGCAATGGGGAAAATAGGATTTTTCTCATTTAGGTTGACGGATAATAAATTGGGGACTTCATATGATGGCATGACATGAGGGTCCAAAATAGGAAAAGAAATCTTGGGTACCTATGGTACTATTTGCTAAGTTGAATGGGGATATTTTGGAGTTGGGGTAGAAGTAGCATGTACAACATATGCATAGTGAGAGTTGGGATAATCTTGTAATCCCAACACAAGAATCATGTTATAACTCCTTGAGTGGGTAGCAACTCTGGAGTGGTGTTGACATGGCATGCTCTATCGAGGGTCAAACAAATGATCTATAAGTTGGGTAGAGACTTCCAAGGTTAAGGTGTAAACTTGTCTCATGGCTAGTTCTGGTGTGGGAGCAAAAGCATATGAACACCATTCGAGAACATGCTGGAATTGGTTGTTTAATATTGGAAAAGGTTCATTGGGATCCTTTTGGATACCAATGAACTAACGATGACACAAAGTAGGGTTATTTATAGATTGAAACATTGAGAGAAAGGTTTTCTCCATATCGATCCATCTATTGATGGAATTAGCAAGAATATTAAGGTATCAATTCAACTCATAGGCACTGAGGGTCATCTAGAATAGACAAAAAGAAACATCTGTGTATTCTAAATTATTTTGGACATAGCATCCTTGAATTCCTAAACATGTTCTTCTATCATTTGGGGACTCAAATGCTCGTACTTCAAGCAAATTTTCTCAGGGTGTAACGATAGATTATGCATTATAGGGAAATTTTCCAATGGTGACAACTACCCCCCAAGGAATGCTAGCTATTGTAGAGTAGTCATTGTCTCTAGTGATAATTGGTATTTAGTTACACCCTAAGTAGTAGTAGCAGGTTGGGTTCTGGAAGCCCTGCCCTTCTTCTACTACTTTTTTCTTCTTTCAGACTACAAATTTGAGTTCTGCAAACTATGCAGAGATAGTAGATGATTGCAATTTTCAAAGGTGATCCATGGAAAAATAGTCAAATTGATGTAGGATTTGGGGCTATGACACTCATTGAACTATCATTTAGGTGGAAATTGGTTAGGGTCCTCAAACCAAAAACCAAAATCGGGTGGAGTCAGCGAACTCAAACTTCCTTGGGCCAATTTCTACACTGCACAGGACTGAATGATGCTAAGACTCACCAATAGTAAATGATATAACTACACAAAATCTCATAAGGCCCTTCTTCTAGTGTCATTTATTTTGTTAATAGAAATTTGTTTTATGCACTGCCAACAGAGTAACAATTATCACGTAACTAGAATGTTTGGCGAATATCACCTGAAAGAGATTAGAGAGGAACTCTCAACTCCCAATCTCTTGTAGATTGGGTCTTGATTGTGCCAAGAATAAGTAAATTTGGATAAGTGGGTGACTGTATTTATAATAAGGTAGGAAAATATTTTAGCATTTTGTTACGTGTTTTAGTTTTGGCAATGGATCACTTTGAACTGGGTTGGACAAATGTCATAGAACAAAACCATGGGGTTATAAAAATAAAATAACATTAAATAAAGATCCTACAAGGTTAGAGATTTAATCCACCAATAGTCTACTTTTGCACTGTTATTATTGACAATACATGCTTGGATGGTGGAATAACTTAAATACATGCTTGGTCAATCAATCTTACATAAATAACTATTATAAATAAATAGTAACAAAGAAAACAAGATCATTTAGATTTATCCAAGCCAAGGAAGATAACAGTAACAAAATAGAAAGATCTCATTGCTTTCGAGGATAAATGAATCTCATAGCAAGCACTCCAAGATTCATGTACTCTAATAAAATATAATAAATACCAACATGCACTCAGTGGAACAAAAGATAATGCTTCCAAGAAGCTAATTTGTATTTATTCTCTTGAGATGATACTATGAATGTGTATGGTTATCAAAGATATGCAATAATGAACACTAGACAACAAAATCACCAATTCAACTAACCTTAGAACAATTGGCATTCTTCTTATTTATATGCAACTATCAATAGCCTTGGGATGGAAACTAACATCTTGACCTAATTAATTCACCTACTATCTTTATTTTTGAGATTTACAAAATCTAGTTCCATCTTCACATAGAAATTGTTGTGGAAGAGGAAATTACACTTGAAAAACTATGGAAGGAGGATGGAAAGAAGTAGGTAATAAGGAAGGGAATTTCCCAAAGAAAATATGATCCATAAATGTTGATATTTTCCTCCTTGTTCTATCAAATCTATGTCAATTATCTCCTTGAGGCACCTATATATTGATAAGATAAATCTACTTCTCTGACAATTTTAAATGCATGGGGTATGTGGGAAAACACATAGTTGACAAAAAATAAATCTTTATCTATCATCATTAACTACCCATTGTGTCATGAATAGGTTTGTTGGCCAACAATGGCTACGAAAGGCAAAATTTAGAAGGAACCTAACACACCCACCTATATATCCAAAGGACTTGAGCTACAAGACTCTCAGATATGGAATGTTGAATGTTGACTATCGTGTAATGCAAGCTCACTTGACCAAGTCATGAGGAGAAGAAAACCCTAAACTCGATCTTGTACTTAGTATAGTCATTTTTCCTCTGAAAGAAAGTGAAGCTCCTTCTAAGAAAGTATTAAGGATGACCAAAAGGATCCCTACATGCTCAAAATATTTCTTGTAGGGGAGTCTTCCATAAGAATCCTTCCATATCAGGACACCAAAAGGGTCAAACATAGATGGATATGCCTCATCAAACGAGGGAGACAAACATGTCAGACCTGTTCTCATAGAGTGTCAACTATGCAAGCATCCTGCCTTTCACAGACTTGTTGCTTCCAGAGATTCCCTACTTGGGAAACCTCATCTCATGTGTTGGCACCTGATCCTTCCATAGACTATATCTTGGCACCTAGCTAACCTAGAACCCTTGGGGAATCGTCTGCCCATCTCTTCCCAGAGGTATCCCTTTATCAGGATGTCTCCATCTTCTTGAATTTTCATTGATTCCTATCCAACCATGATACCTTAAAAAAAAAATTGGTCCTCCAAAGGCAATCCCCATTAGCACCTTCAAAGTATGAAAACTATCTCTCACTAGAAGTGAGGGGGCAAAATACCCAAATCTTGAAATCCTACAATTTCAATCTTCATTAATACATAAATAGATAGTTTCAAGCTCACCACTACATACCACTTTTTCTCTACTGAAAACCCAAAAATATGTCACCTTGACAACTTCTGAGAATGTGGCTAATGATGTTCAGTTGTCCTTATGTGATTGACAAGACTACTATTTAACCTTCACTCACACAATACGTGGGATTAGTAAACACTAGGTACTCTTGATGTGACAACTATTTAAATTCAAATACCAAAAAAATCGGTGTAAGTGACACAAGACACTCAGCTCAAGGAAGAATATTTCATATGGGTGGATGAGAAAAATTTGAAAAACCACCATTCACAATCACCCTAGAAAACGATGGAGTCAATGGTGCCATGCCAACAAACTATTATATCATACTAAGATGGGTGTTATACATTTGTGTGTAAAAGTGAAAACATACCTATATTCTCTATCTTTTAGAGCTAAAAAAACCACCAACCAAACACCCATAAAGGCATGCATGCGAACCTTTAGTTAAGAAAAACATAACTCAACCTAGTGAGGTCCTACCTCGTGCAAAAATTGGGACTAAAAGAGGATACTAGAGAATACCTAGATGATGAAAACCACTCTCGGGCAAGGCAAGTGCCCAAGAAACTAGTGCAAGTGAAAATTGCACCATTAGACCAAGTGAAACACAAAGAAAAGAGAGAGAATTGAACTTACCCTCTTGCGACAAAGTGAGATTTACACTATGAACTTTCAAAAAAAACCCTACGGAGGCCCAAAAATCTAGACTACCTAGCTCATCATGCTAAAGAATACAATCTAGTTTGCCAAAAATAGAGGGTGGAACTAAAGCGACTCCTCTCGAACAAGAAACCACACATGAGCTCAACTAAAAAAGAGTTGGGTGACCACCAAAACAAGACATGCCAAAGTGGTGGAAAAGAAAGATGACCACAAAACAAAAAGAGAAAAAGAAAGAAATGACCATGCAAAGATCCTAAGACACAACCTACAAACAAAAGGAAATGTGAAAGGAGAAAAGGCACCAACCTAGAGCACTAGGTCTGAGGAGCATTGCTACACTAATCTAATTAGGATGTAGGATGATTACAGAGGAATGCTTAACATAATTACATAAATTTAATTTGAATCTTTAAATATAAAAATTGACTTAATTGAAATGTTAAATGAATAAAGCATAATAAGGAAATGAACTGAAAGAAAGAGAGTAGAGAGATAGAAGACAAAACACAATTGACAATGCTCGCTTAAATACATAAAATTAGCCCAAAAATAGGCTAAAACCAACATAAAAATTTATTAGATCCCCTTTCCAAATATAATCTTCTTAGATCTCATACAAAAAAAATCCCCTTTGAATATCGACCATTCAACACCATTAGTTTTCAAGGATTAGCTTAGCTATATGACCCTATCTAAATAAGGTTGGCGAAAAACCACTATTAAAAGTGTAATAATTCTACAAATTACTCTAAAGTCCTCAATAGCACAGTGGTGGGCCTTACTTTTAGGAGGTTGATGGTTAGGGGTTTGACCTCGCTGGTCTCCATATATGTCATTTTGCAAAAAAATAGTATTAATGTGATAACAATGTCCCTTATAATAATAGAAAGTGTCATTAGTAGTGCATCAATAAGGTAGGTGGCTCTTTAGGAGGTTGTTTGGAGTTTGAATTACATCAGGTATTTTTTTCCACCCAATTTTCAAGGTGCCACATCACTATGTTGATGTTGACATTAGAATGACATCATCAATACTTGTATTTTCCCTCTAACTTCAAACAAGCATAACTTTCACATATGAACTCCATTTTTGACGAAAAATGCCATTGGAAAGATCTCAACGAGATCTTTAATTTGGGACCAAGATTAACTCTCTTTCAAGGTGATGAATATTTCCACCTTTTTAAGAACCTCTGTACCTAATTTGACTAAATTTTGACTAGCCATAACTTTGGCATATGAACTTTGATTTTTCCCATTTAGTTGTGTTGGAGTCAAAATTTCAAACACTTTGTAATGGTGTTGATTCTTGGAGCATTGGGGACACTTTAAATTCCACCAATTTTTATCCCATAGATTAAGCCTCCCCAGTGGAGAGATTTTGGACCTCTGAAAGCTTGATTATTCACAAAGTAAGTGAGGGTAAAGTTCCCTCACTTTACCAATCTTCATACATCTTTCCTTTCTTGGATGCATCCCCTTCAATCTCACTCGAAGGTATTCAATTGGTCCTCTTCATGAAGTCCTAACATTCCTATCAAGAATGACATCATTTGGAAACTCTAACATGTACTCTAGTGAAATATCATCAACTGAATGTCAATGTCTTCATCCAAGATCATTGGAGGTTCATACAACTTCAGATTCTCGACATTGACAACTGAGTAAATGTGCTTGTATGGAGGAAGATTAAGGTGGAAGGCATTGGTACCAATCTTTTCTAAGATTTCAAAAGGACCATACTAGATAGGCTTGATCTTCCTACCCTCACTTTGTATTTGTTCCTTACTAATATGTAACCAAACTCTGTCACCAACTTGGAAATGGTGATCGATAAAATGCTTATCATGGTGAGCCTTGTATTTTTCTTGGCCCTAATCCAACTTTCTTCTACTACATAGTGGATTTCTTGGACCTTCTAGATGAACTTTAAAGTCATTTCTGCATCATGGCATCCATCTACAACATCTTCCTTCCCAAAAGAAAAAATCCTTAGTGTCTTAGGCAAGTATTTGAAGCAAATCCTAAAAGGAGACCTCTTTGTAGAAGAGTGTATTGCATGGTTTTATCCATGTTGCACATATTGAAGATTTCCATCATATAACTTAGGATACTTACTGCAACAACCTCTAAGTAGTGGAACAATTGTCCTATTGACTACCTTTGTATGTTTGTCGATTTGCGGATGGAAGGTTCTACTCTTCTTCATCTTGGTGTCCATGATTCCCCACAAAGATGAGAAAAATGCCCCCAAGAATTGAGAATCTTAATTTGATACAATAGAAGTAGGTAACCCAAAATGAACTCATACAAATTGAAAGTACAAATGAGTTGTTAGTTCAGAAGTGATTTTCCTTTTACAAGGCATTAAAATACAAATTTTTTGAAATCAATCAGCTGCTACTTATAAATAATCATGGCCATTCCTAGACATAGTTAAATGACCCACAAAGTCCATAAACACACTTTCTCATGGATGGGATGGTATAGTTAAAGGTGTGTACAAACCCATTTTTCTATTGTTTGGTTTTCTAGTTGCACATATTATACATCCTTTTATGTACTTAGTGAAATTCTATTGCATATGAGGTCAATAACAATATTCCTATAATTGAGCCAATGTCTTACTTACCCCAAAATGTCCTGCAATCAAAGAGGTATGTGCTTCCCAAATGGCATTTGCATGTTCATCTTTTGGAATGCATGGTTTTCCCAAGTGGTACAATGAGTTATCCTATACATAGTAATCTTTCTCTTCTTCATGTTTTCCATAGATTAAAGTTTGCATAGATATCCTTAAAGTTCTCATTGTTATCATATTGTTTCTAAAAACTTTCATGAACCATAGAACTATTTTGAAGGATTAATAAAGCATTCTTAATAGAAGGCCTAGAGAGCATATTTGCTACTTTGTTATGGGTACCTTTCTTATACTTAATTACCAAATGAAACTATTATGGAAAACCCATCCACCTAAAGTGCCTACTTTTTTGCAACTTAGATTGTGAGTGCAAATATTTATGTGGTTGGTGATCAATGTGGATTATAGTTCTTTCCCCATTAAGTAGTGCTTTCATTTATTAACACTCTAAACTAAAGCATAAAGTTCCTTATCATAAGTGGGATAGTTACTTACCACTCCTAAATTTTTTTTAGATTGGTAGTAGACTAGTTTACCTCCTTACATTAGTACAAATCCCATGGAAAACCTACTCACATCTGTCTTGATCTCGAATGGTTGATTTAAATATGTTAAAGCTAGAACTAGTGTGGTACTCAATTTTTCCTTCAAAGTGTCAAAAGCTTTTGTTATGGATCTCCCCACTGAAAATTTTCCTTCATACTAGTTAATGTGTGCAATGGTGATGCAATATAAGAGAAGTTTGCAATGAACTTCCTCCAATATTGAATTGCACCTAAGAAACTCCTAACTTTTGTCATTGTACTTGTCTTAGGCCATTTTACAATACATTCAACCTATGCAGGGTCTACTTTTAATTGACCACCCCTTATGACATATCCTAGGTACACTAATGATGTATTAGAAAATTCACATTTAGACATCTTTACATAAATTTTTTCATTTCTCAATACACCCAATCCTCTTCTTACATGAATTAAATGATCATACCAAGACTTACTAAATACAAGGATATCATTGAAATAGACTATGAATAAATCATCAATAAAAGGATGAAATACATAATTCATGGCTCTCATAAATGTAGCTAGTGCAGTATGAAGCCTAGTCCATGTTTTTTCTTAAAAGAAGTTTTCCAAATATCATTCTCTACAATTTGAATTTTATGATATCCACTATGCAAGTCTAACTTAGTGAAATAAATTGCATGTTTCAATTGATCAAGTAAATCATCTATTTTACGAAGAGGATACATGTCCTTTACTGTTATCTTGTTCAGAGCCCTGTAGTTGATGCACATTCTCCAACTCCTATCTTTCTTTAGAATCAACACAATAGGAGAACCACAAGGAGAAGTACTTGGATGAATAACTCATTTCTCAACAAGCTCCTGAACCTACTTAACTTCTTCATTATGTAGAATTGATAGATAGTACATGTTGATATTAGGAAGTGACAAATCCTTTTGTAACTGAATTTTATGTTGCATCTCTCTCTTAGGAGGCAATCCTTTTGGTTCCTAAAGCAAGTCATCATAAGAAAAAAAAAAACTTGACCATTTTATACTTATGTTTAGGATCACACCCCCTACCTTAGATGTTTCATTTTCTTTGTCATTTACAAGCATTAATACAAGATTCTTACTACAATTGACTAACCTTTTCATCTGATCGACATTAACTAATGGAAGATTAGTATTTATCTTATGGGCTCATACAATGTAGTCAACCTTACCTTTAAAAGATGATACTTGTTCTCCCCCCTATAAAAGATAGCTTGTAAATTGTATAGGTATGGACTCCCAAGCACAAGATCACAAATATCTAAAGGGACTACATTAGCTTCTACCTCATCAAAAAAATTTGTAGTGATAGAAAATCTCAATTTACATTACTTATTTATTTTTTATTGTGCATCATAGCAAACCTTGTTGGAAATATGATTAGATAGATTTCTTGATAGTTTTCATTTATGGAAACATATATTAAGTATTTCATTTATGCATTCAGAGTTAGAAAATTGTTTAAGTGTTAGATAGTTTGTAGTAGTACAAAGGTAGATGAGATGTGTACAGATGACGCATTGAGAGTTAGCTTATGCGTAGTTGAGGAAAGCTCTATGATAGTGTCATGATGATGTATGCTAGTGCACAAGTGTCTACAGATAGTATGACACAAGTTATAGTTGAAATACCAGTGCAAGTATCTAATAGAGAAAAATAGAGCATACCAGTAATCAGAGTTGTACGGCTTAAGGAATTATTTTGGTGAAAAAATAATTACTAACTCATGATGAGCTAACTATGTGGATATTATTCCATAAGTTATTTTATATTATGCCAAGTGTGTGAAAGCATTAAAGCCGACTAAGCACTGAATTATGAACATGTGAGGTAGTAAGTAAAGATCTTATCTTGTGAAGATAAGAGTGTGACATATGTATGATCTATGTGATATTTGTGATTGATGTGGAGTCTATGAGATGATATGAAAACTACATCTAATGTATGATTAGAGACAGTCTGAAATACAACAAACAAAAAGTATTGTATGTATATCTATTCTTGTGAAGAATTGAATTATAATTGCATGTTAGGGTAGTGGGATCTTCTTGCATACTAGGTATTTGATCTACCAACTCCTAACAGAGTTGAAGAAACTCATAATAGGGTTGAAGCAACTCCTAATAGGGTTGAGGCTTCTAAAAAGGACTCAAGACACTATATGTACTTCATAGACTCCTAACAGGGTCAATATCCTTAATAGGACCCTTTTGTCTAGTGAATCATGTTGTGGGTATTATCCCCACTAGGGTTTTCCCTTGGCCAGGGTTTCCCTAGTTAACAAATAATGGTGTTATGATTTCTCTATGTGTATGGTTATATTTACTATTCAACATTATTGGTTTACTTTCATATGCAAGTTATAAAGTAATTAACAATATTTAGTTGTGGGCAAAAGTTTGTAGAATATAGATTCACCCCCCTTTCAGTATTATCTATTTCTAACAAACCCATCCAAGAGGATATGATTTTGGATGAGGTGTTTTAGTCAATTTAAGCTTTTTAACAACTTATTTAGATATCAAGTTAACTTGAGAACCCATATCAAACAAAGTATGATACCTTAATATGTTTGATAACAATCTGAATATGAAATAATTCATTCCTTTACTTGTCATTCTTAGGAGAAGATTATTTTCTTGTACTTGCACTTATATTTGAAGAATTTATAGTTAAAAAAAGAGATATTCATTTTCCTTTACCTTGGATCTCAGTAGAAACAATCTTTGTCCCATCTCTAGAGTTAGAACCAAGATCCTATTGAATTATAGAAGTATTCTTTTGTTTTCCTTTGTTTCCACCATATCTCTTTGGACCCTTTTATGGATGTAGCTTCCAACATTTAGAATCATCATGCACTTCTTTCTTGCAATATGAGCATGTGGGTTTTTCACCCTCTTTCTTTACTATAGCTATCTTTTTCCCCTTCCCTTTGTCTTTGGAATTTCCTTCAAGCTTAGATGGTTTCTTACCAACCTTATCAATGAAAGTACCCTTACACCTTGACTATAAGTGTGTCGAATGTACACATACTTCATCCAGATTACATGGATTCAAAACCAAAATCTAATGTCTCAGGTAAGATTTAAGACCACATATGTACTTGAGTAAAGTATCATGGGTCTACAATGGAACATTTAATGAAATGGCCCTATTCCAAAATTCATGGGTGTACTCTTTGATAGACTGACATTTCCCTTTCCTAAAATTTTTCCAATTCATTCATTGTTGCATATGGCCTGGGGATAGAGTTTCTTCTTAAGAGCACTAACAAACTCTAACCAAGACAAATTGAACCTACCATGTTGTGAAGTTTCATTTTGATTCCTACTCTCCCACTAGGTTAGAGCTATACATCCTAACCAAAGAGTAGCTAACTAACTTCTATCAACATCAACTATGAGGTTTTGGACTCTACAATAGACTTCAACTTGTTGAATCCAGTCATCTAATTTCTCGGCATTTAATTCCCTACAATACTTTGGAAAACCAAACTTTAAATCCAATTTGATTCTAGGCTTATGTCCACCCTTAAAATATTAGAAGACTTAAGTAGAAGAAGGAGAAGAGGGAGGTATATTTGGAGGATCGCGGTCACCACCTTTATTTTTCCATTTACCCTCACAAGTTGAATGTCTTCACATCTTTTCTTCTCTTTCATGTACTAAAACTTCTACAATTGTTTGCAATTTATGAAGAGTTTTCTGGATACTCTTGTCTTCAGAAGCTTGTCCACCACCTTTATCTTTTATTTGTGATGGTGGATTAGTCCTTCATTTCCTGATCTTAGGATTGTAATCCTTGATCTTTCCTTCACCTTGATGAGTCTTGGATTTTGTTAGCATTCAAATCTATAGTGCTAGTCTCACAAGAGCTCTAGTACCAAACTTGATTTGATTAGGATCTAGGACAGTTACAAATCAATGCTCAAAATAATTACATAAAGTTAATTCTAATCTTTAAATAAATGAATTGATGTAATTGAAATTCTTAAATGAATAAAGCATAATAAGGCAATGAATTGAAAGAAAGAGAGTAGAGAGATAGAAGACATGACACAATTGATAACGTAGTTCATTTAGTCGTCAGACTACATCTTTGGGTTCCTCTCCAGTGAGGTGACCAATCTGATTAGCTCAATGAAATCAATTACAAATGTTTAAAATATCTTCTCTTCAAGTACAATAGCAACATAGTTCTCCATTGTACAGGAATAATCAAAATTCTTCAAGATCATAATATCCTTCTTCATCACTTGCATGCCTTACAAAGGCCTACAACCCCTACTTAAATACATAAGATTAGCCCAAAAATAAGCTAAAACCAATATAAAAAATTATTAGATCCCCTTACCAAATATAATCTTCTTATCTTGTACAAAAAAAATCTGATCTAATTTCAAAAATGGGCTGAAACACAATATCTAGTGATAATAAAGTACATGTGATATCAATGTTCAATTTTTGGAAAAACTTGCAAAAACTCAAAAGAGTTGTATGTAAACCAAAAGCCATCATATTATTCAAAAATGTAAGATTATTTACAATGATGGAACATCAAAAGTCCCCATAGCCATGAATTTTTAATGTATATTTGGCTATAATAAAAATAACAATATTTAACTAAAACTATTCAAACTAGGTGTTTATTTACCCCAACTTGTCGTGGTCATAACTTTTGACCTAGAGCTCAAAATTCAAAATTGTTTACACCACTGGAAAGAACTAAAAATCTAATTTCAATCACTAAAATAGTGAGCCTTTAGGTACCCAATTTTAGGACTGATGAATGTTTCAACTTAATTTTGAGTGAAAGACCTCTAAAAAAACCAGTTATAAATACATGGTTCAAAGCTTTCAAGAAAAACATGAAAAAGTTTCAAATTTTTGATCATTCTAGATAATCTAGAATAAAATCCCCTTTGAATATCAACCATTCAACATCATTAGTTTTAAGGGGTTAGCTTAGCTCTACAACCTTATCTAGATAAGGTTGATAAAACAACCACTATTCAAATAGTAATGATCCTAAAATTTACTTTAAAGTGCTTAGTAGCATAGTGGTGGGCCTTACTTTTAGAAGGCCAGTTGTTAGGGGTTCAACCCCGCCAATTTCCATATACTCCATTTGGCAATTTTTTTTGTATTAATGTAATAACAATGTCCCTTCTAATAATAGAAAGTGTCATTAGTAGTGAATCAGTAAGATAGGTGCTCTTAAGGATGTTGTTAGAGGTTCAAATTCCATTAGGCAATTTTTTCCACCCAGTTTTCAAGGTACCAGATCACTATGTTGATGTTGACATCAAGATGATGTCATCAATACTTGTCTTTTCCCTCTTACTTCAAACAAGCATAACTTTCACATATGAATTCTATTTTCAATGAAATGAATGCCATTAGAAATATCTCGATAAGATCTTCAATTTGGGACCAAGATTGGCCACTTTTTAGGATGATAATTTTTTCACCTTTTTAACAGCCTATGTACCTAGTTTGACTCAATTTTGACAAGTCATTACTTTGGCATTTGAACTTTGATTTTTTTGTTCAAGTTGTGTTGGAATCAAAATTTTAAACACTTTGTAATGGTGTTTATTCTTGGAGCATTGGGGACCATAGAAATCTTTCCCATTGTCGAAGACATACAATAATAGATTCCCACCTAATCCAAAAGGTAGCCTTTGTGAAGATCAAGGGCTCAATGCTCAAGGCTGGAAATCCTTACTTTCTTTTTCCACACATAAGGGTCCCATATCCTAGATAGGGATGTGGAAACTCAAACATCGAAGACCAAAACCAAACAAACAAAACTTATCCCAAGTGAGGTAAGGAAAAAAGAAAAAAGAGGGCACCCAATTTTTTGCTCACAAAAAGTAGGGACATGTATACAAAGCATAACAATATGTCAATGGCATGGGTTTATGATTATTGTATACCTTTATGATGTGGATGGTTGGATATGCTAGCATGAATTATGGATGTTATTTTAGCCATAGGTATTGGTTTTTTATAGATACTAATTGTAACATTGTATATTATCCTTAATTGTGGGCCTAATTCCACACTCCTTAGCACTCTCTCTAGTATTTATTAATCTAGACATCTTATGACTATTTATAGCTTTGAAATTTAATCCCAACTCAAGAGGATGGGTTCTAGTTTGTTTCAAAATTGAAATATCATATTCCAATTAAATCATCTAGAATTTCAAATTTAGGACCAAATCTAATATCAAAGCCCTAAAATCTCATATCCTACTTTTTAAGAGCCTATTTTGGTGGGGCCATATCAATTAGCATGCATTCCTGCAACAACATTTCTTAAAATTTTGGATATTTTAGTGTTGTCTTTAACATTCTACAATTTGGTCTCAATTTTTTTATGTGACCATTTTATGCTATATTTTTATCAACATTGAGCTTGTAACTAAAAAATTGTTCATCTCTAAGACTATGTTGCCAATTAATGTCCCAACACTTAGTCATTTGTAATTCATCTACTAGGCAACATTACAAGGTCATCACTGCGATCGAGTTATCTAGTAATGGTTGAGCATACAACACTTATACCGAGTGAGATAGTGATTCTTGAGAATTTAGTAGAGACCAAGCATATATATGAGCCAAGGAATATAATATGAGTCGTACAATATAATGAAGACCGAGAATATCAAAATTTTATTAAGAGCTAAGCAAACAGACATATAGAAGTTCAGTAAAAGCATGAAAGTTTATGCATGATCGAGAGTTAGAACATTCAAGTGCTGAGGAATTTAGTTTTGGTATACAAGTTTGTAATGGCACAAACTCATATATAAACCATTTTGGCCGACATTCCCATGAAATTTAATATTTTTAGAGTTATAATTCAAGTTGATTATGTGTCATTAGACAAGGTAATGATCCCTAGATGTACAATTCAACCAATCAAATAAAATGGATGTAAATGGAAAAGGATTATGAAGTTTAAGCTGTCAATCAAGATCTAGAAACTTTACATGATGTCTATTTAAGGAGGATTCTAAGTTCCTTAGACTCATAGAAAAATAACAATGTGTAAGAGATATGTGCATGTGAAGGAGTGAAGCAATTTTTTAAAGATAGATCCAGCAGAGAACAATCAGAGCAGTAAAGGATTGAACAAATTTATCAAATTATGAGAATCGGATGAGAGATAAAGGAAAGAGAAGACCCAAGATTAGCTTGTAGAGAAAACTGAGGGTCAGGTATTGAATCAGTTATTTTGTAATTGAGACAAGGTAAATCTCTTAACAGAGTGGTCCTAACATGCCTATGTAAATCTCCTAACAAAGTCCTTACTTTATTGTGAGTGTAAAATCCTTTAACAAGGTGAGACCTAGTAGTCTTGTAAGCTTTTAATTGGGCAGACCCCTCACAGGGTAGATCATATCTTATGGTCAAACATTGTAACCTTAATTGGTTAACTTTATTATCGCAACAATGAATATCTTATGGTTTTAGCTTCATCTTGAAGCCTTTCTAAGTAACCAAATCATTGTGTTATGTGTGAAATTGTTACGGATGTGATATATTACATTTATGTTTCAGCATTATAGTTTTATTGATAGATCTATGAGATGATTTGGATATGAATTAAAGGAATTATTTTTATAGTAAAAGTTTAAGATCTTGATTCACCCACCCCCACACCAGTATCTTGTTTCCCTTATACATATTCCAACAATTGGTATCAAAGCTAGTTCTCTTGGCAAGAAGCCTAATAGCTTGAGAGGATAAGATCATGGATATGGAAGTCTATAAGTTGCAAAAGGTCATTGAGAATTGTATCATTGAAATCTAGATCAATTTGCAAAAATTAGAAATAGAAATAGAAGAGTTAAGGAAATCCCTAAAGAGAAGAATATACAACTTAATGACAATTGATACATAGAAGTTGATATAAAAGGGTTGTTGGATAATGGAAAGACTGGTAACAAAGATGAAGCAATGGTAAAATTACTAGAAAAGAATAGTGCCCTAGTGAAGGAAGTAAAAGACCTCAAGATAGGATGGAAGATAAGCTCATGGCTGAAGAAGAAGAAAGGAAGATAGCTAGAAGACTTGAAGAAACATCATTTGAAGTTCAGAAGCTTACAAGAAATCATCTTGACATGATAAATCAAAAGGTAATTGGGAATCAGGGAGCAAATAAAAAGGATGTGGAGATCACAAATCTAAAGTTTTAGATTGAGCAGTTGAAAAATAAGTTAAGATGTGAAAAGAAACTCATGGAGAGGATGAACAAACCAAATGAAGTAATCAAGAATTTTGAAGATGTGATGAAGTCACCTAGAGAAAAAGACATCTCTGGACTTGGATTCAAGCAATATACAACTACTAAATAAGGAGAATCATCCACAAGTGGAATAAAGGAATGCAAAATTAAAAGGCAAATCTACATGTTATCACTATGGAAAAATTGGACACACAACCAATAGTTGTAGAAACAAAAATGGTAAACAAATCCCTAAACCTAAGCCAAGTGATAATTGTTTAAATTTCAAGAAAATATGACATCAAACACATGAATGTAGATCAAAGAGAAATGACTCAACCAAAAAGGTATATATATTTCAAGGACATTGCTACAATTATCAAAAATATGGACATAAAGCTTATGAGTGCAGATTTAAGAAGAACTCACACTAGTCACTCGAGAAACAAAATCATATAGCAAAGAAAAGTAACTCCTACAATTGGGATTATAACATATGGTACATCTGTCACTATTGTGGAGAGTATGGACACATTCCAGAGAATTGCATCAAGACACACTTCAGAGGAAATTAAAAGAAATGGCTAAATGGAGAAATATTATGCTTCAGTTGTCTCAAAGTTGGACACATCAATAAGAACTATAAAACTAGGACACCAGTACCAACACCAAGCAATGGAAATGACAAACTAGAAGGAAAGAAGACATGGATAGAGATAGTAAGAGCTTGAAAAAGCAGAGTAGAAGACATTGTGATCACCCAATATAATGGAGAAAGTAATCACACCACATCTAACTAAAGAAAGAAGGTATGTAGGAATTGTACGCCTAAAGCTATATTGTACATCAATTCCTAGCATAGAAGTAATGCAAATCCATATGTGCATAAATTAAGATGCATTGAGAATTGTTAAAAGTAAGAAATCAATAACTATCAAGCATCAGTGGTACAGTCTATATTGACCGAGCCTTGTGTTATAGACTGAGTGATTAAGAAAGTTTTCTTACTGACCAAGTGAAATTTTTATGACCAAGTGAATAACCTTGGCTGAACTAAAGTGTAGACTAAGCTAGATATCATACACTATCTGAGTATAAAGACATTAATTGTATACTTAAAATGAAAAATTAAAGGTATTTGTCAAATTTGGACATTCATTTTTTCTCACCAAGCAATCAGAGAGCTCATGAGAAGATTTAAAGGTGGTAGAAGCAATTTCAGCGACCAGAGAAAAGACTCTCAACAACTTATTAGGAAATTTGTGAAGTGAAGTAAGTATTACTCTCATTATTGGGTAAGGTATTTGGTGAAGGTATTCTATGAAAATATTTTATTGAAAACCCTAGTTCACAATGGCATCTAGTAGTGAAATGGTAAAGGATAGCAATGCACAAGTCATTAGGAATGATTAGGAACCACCACCAAATTTCATAAATTCAATTAACATTGAAACCCCTATTGATGATATTGGAGTGTTGTCATCAATTCCACCTAGAGACTTGACTGTTCAAGATATCTGATCATGCTATCAATGTAAGATTGGAGAGATTGGAGATTATGAAATAAGATCATCATATGGCAAGCTATGCATTGATGGAATTCTGAAAGATGAATTCAAGGTCATTGTTGACAAAGGGCTTACCCATACCCTAGGTTTTCCTAAAGTTTTCAAGATCAAATGAATCAAGATTATGCTCAGCTGAGTGCATAACATAAAAATATGGTTGGAAGGGGGACCAATAAAAATAAAAAGGGAAATTATTCGAAGGGTAACTGGGTACCCTACATTGGATCGACCGAAGAGAATAAGGAATGGAACCAAGAATGAGATTGAAAACTTGAACAAGACGAAGTGGAATGGTCATGGAATGTTAATAGATAGTATTGAGGATCCATTAATTGGATTTTATGTTTGTGTGATTGCACACAAATTCTATAAATCAAGTATATTGAACAACATATCTTGCATAGCATTTGATTTAGGATACAAAATTGTGAAGCAAGATCATTCATATGACCTTGCCAAGCTGCAGTTGCATCAACTCATAGAGAACCTAGAAGCAATAAGGAAAGCGAAGAATTTATCTTGTAAGTTTGGCTCCCTATTAGTTTGTATATTTTTCTATGTACAAAATTATTTTACAACCATTGGAAGGATTGGATGGGATAGAAATAGAACTATTGTGGAACAATTAAAGGACCTAATAGATAGGTTGGGAGAAAATTTTGATGTGGTAATGGACAACTATTTCGAAGAGTTTAAAGCTAAAATGAAGAACATGATGAGGATTCCAAAGTCTTTTGTGGAAAAATATTATGATGAAATATATTTCATGGTGGACACATATTTTGTGTATGCATAGGCATTATTACTGAGGGTATCATGTTTGAGGCCAATGTCCTATGTGGTAAATGAAGATGATGTTAGGGCTGCAATTACTACACTATTGGAAAAATATATTGATGCTAGTGTCAAGCAGTTCGACATAACGAGATAGCTATTGCCAAGCTAACTGCATGTGACAGAACACCTAAGGCGGGAAAGCAAAGAAAAAAAAAAAAAATTGAGGCTAGTAGGATGGAACAAGGAGAAGAGTTTGGACAACCCTCAGAGGCTAAGGAAGGAAAAGGAAAATAGCTTGCAGTTGTGAGGCCAAAGGCCACTAGGAAGAAAAAGGTTTTAATAATTGAACCTAAGGTTCAAAGGAATACCTTAAGAAAAACATGCAAAAAATGGTGACACCACCAAGGCCAAAAGGAAAGGTAATTATCATCAGAAGAAGGTCAGCACAACCTCATGCTGAGATATTACCAGGAAGTCCATCAAAGAGAAGGAAGTAGGCAGATGTGCAAGTCAAACGAACAAAGACACTTATCACTGCACAAGAGGAGGAGGAAGATGAAAAAAATACATAGTTTGATGAGGCTAGAAAACTACAAGTAGTGAATAGATTCCTTCCAATGACTGTAGATCAGGTATGTGAAAAATTGGTAAAATCAGCAAGTATTTTTTCACTCAAAGACTTACATTATGATTCTTTGGGAAGTGATGATCAAGTAAAATGTGAAGGCGTAATAATTTATATGTTAATTAAGTTTAGTCATACACCCATGGAATTGGGAACTAGATTTCCAATAGGATTGTACGACAGAGTGGATGCCAAATGGAAATGGACATTGACTATTAAAAAACAATTAAGAGAAACAACATTGGCACAAGTTATGCCAAATTTGGGAAGACACACATGCCTATAGCCCTTAAAGATTTTGTTAAGAATTTTATGCCAAGGGACGGGGAATATAAATTTTTTGAAGAATAAAACCCCTAAAATTGAGCAAGACAATATAAGTGCATCGAAAGAAGCATTTGAAGTGCTTACTCCAATAGTAGAGGAGAGGAAAGGTCAAGATGTTATAGAATTTGATGATGATTATAAGCAAGAAGTGTCCAAGCTGACAATAGAAATTGAAAAACTTATCAATGGATATGAATAAAAGGATACTGTCACAATTGAGGATGACACTAATACCTCTCTACCTAATCCTAATATATTGATTGAAGAGGAAATTCAAATTTTGATGTAGGACTCAAGAAAACTCTGTATAAACCCAATTTTGTTATAGATAGCTGAATATCCAATACTTGAAGTCAAGAAGACTAATGATACTATAGTCACACTAGTTATTGAGGTTGTAAGTTTCCATCAACTTGGTAAGGTGTTAATTGTATATATGCCACCAATATGTATCGAAACTTTGAAAAAAGATATAAATTTTGAGAAAGATTCATGCACCCAAATGGTAGAGGACGAAGTCACACTGAAAGAACAAGTGGTCACTCAAGCTCTTATTCAATTTCTAAGAGCAAAGGCTATCGAACCTACCCATGTGACACCTATGCAATAGGTGATATCTACACTAGTGCAGTAGCCAAAGGAAAGATCAAGTGAAAAGGGGAAACAAATATAACTATCATTGTCCAGTGATGCACCCTTTAGATCTCAGGATGCAGCTCATGCAAAGAAGGATGATGATGAGTCAGTGATTCTTGATGAGGTAATTGCATTACCTAAATATGATTTGAATATTCTAACACTAGATCAAATTCAAGAATTACAAGTCTTGTTGATTCGTAAGGAAAAACAAGAACAACTAAAAATATAGCAGAAGAGAAGACAAGAATTACATACTGCCAAAGATATTTTCACAGATGCATTTGGAATTACAAAAGTAAACAATCAACATCCAATTTTGGACCAGCTAGTACATGTGGTTGAAAAAATTCAAACAAATGATATAGAGACAAATGAGAAGTTGCTACAATGAACTGAAAGGAGAATGGAGCTTAAAGTGTTGTAGAAAGTCTCTTGTGAACTTAAATAGAGACAATCTAAGCTTCTACATCTATTACATAGTTGGAAATAATTTTGAACACTATCAATTCTGTATATGTAAAATTGTGTGCTATAGATTGCTTTATAGTAGGTACTTCACACTCATTAGAGCTATTGCATGAAAGCTAATGTTCATTCATTGGGCAAGACTATGAGTTCAAGCTCATTTTCTTACAATGAACTTACATTCAATCAGACAAGGTTAGTCAAGCTCATAGCTAAAGATGCAGTGACAAGGCATAAGTTAGCATTGATTCAACTTTAACTCTTGCAACATATAGAGATAATTGTTGAGCATTCAGTAGAGACTGAGAAGATATGCGAGCCAAGGAATATAGTATGAGTTGTGCAATATAATGAAGACTAAGCACATTTAAATGTTATTAAGAGATGAGAAAAGAGATATTATAGAAGTTGAGTAACAGCATGAGCATTTATGCATGACTAAGTGTCAGAACATTAAAGTGCCAAGTTATTCAGTTTTGATATACAAGATTGTAATGGCACAAACTTATATATAAACCATTTTGGCTGACATTTCTATGACATATAATATTTGTAGAGCCGGAACAAATGTTGATTACATGTCATTACAAAAGGTAATGATCTTGAACCAATCAAAAAAAGGGATGTAAATGATAAAAGATGATAAAGTTTAAGTTGTTGATCAAGATCTAGAAACTTCACGTGACATCTATTTAAGGAGGACTTTAACCCTAGAATTATAGAACATTAACAATGTGTAAGGGATATGTGCATGTGAAGGAGTGAAGCAAAGTTTCAGAAGCAGATAATCAGGGCAATGAAGGAATGAATAGATTTATCATATTAGGAGAATCGGATCAAAGATAAAGGAAAGAGGAGACCCAAGATCAGCTTACAGAGCAAATTGAGGGTCAATTTTTGAATCAGTTATTTTGTAATTGAGACAAGGTAAATCTCTTAATAGAGTGGTCCTAATATGCCTATGTAAAACTCCTAATAGAGTCCTTACTTTATTGTGAGTATAAAATCCTTTAACAAGGTGAGACCTAATAGTCTCTTAAGCTTTTAATAGGGTAGATCATATCTTATGGTCAAACATTGTAACCTTAATTGGTTAACTTTATTGTTGCAACAGTGAAGATTTGTGGGTTTCATCCCCACCCTAGTTTAACCTTCATCTTGAAGTGTTTTTGGGTAACCAAATCATTGTGTTATGTGTTGAACTATTATGGTATAATGCATTTATGTTTCAGCATTACAATTTTACTAATAGATTTGTGAGATGATTTGGATATGACTTAAAGGAATTATTTTTATAATAAAAGTTTAAGATCCTAATTCACCCACTGCCCCCCTCTCAGTATCTTGTTTTCCTTATACTTATTCCAACAAGAATAAGGTAGATTATTTTCTCATTTAAAGTATTACCTATTATTTTATTGTTATGATGAAAAATCTCTACCAAAATTGAGTCTACAGATCTATAAATCTAAAGAAAAATTAGAGACATCCAGTCTTTATCATGATGGAACCTTAAGGAAAGTTAAAGGATGGAAGAAAGTTACTAATGTGTTTTAATTGTTTGTTACATCCTACCAATAGATTGTAGAGGATACATAGAGTCTCTCTAACACATAGAGAACATTTTGTGATAATGCATGTGTTGGTTCATAATGTATCATAATTTCCATCTTTCATAGATATTATTATAAATCATGAATATTTTGTATCTTTTCATAATATGATTGGCCTAATATATTTTGTATTATGAGAATCTGAAAGTTGGCATGTATAGTGTCAAAAGGAAAAAGCAAGAATTAACCAATAAAAATTATGTAAGAAATAGTAGAAAACTAGCAGTTACAAGCTTTTATGCTTGCAATGATGAGTTGGTAGGCATTTAGTAATAAAATTGTTTTTTAAAATATAATTTAAATTGAATAAATTATATTTTAATTTAACTAAAATAAAAATATTTTTAAAATATTTTAAATCAACTAAAAAATATATTATTTATTTGTAATTAGTTTCAATATAATTTAATATGAATAAATTAAATTATAATTAATTTTTAATTTAACTAAAATAAAATTAAAAATATATCTTGACTAGACTAAAAAATACTATTTATATTTTATTTAAAATAAAATAATTTATCTCAAAAATTCATATAAATATTTATTATAAATATTAATCAGAAAATAAAATGAAAAAATAAAGTACGAATAAATATAAAAGAAAAAATAAACTAAAATAATAATTAAAATTATAAATATAATATAATATTTTAAAATTTTAAAACTAAATCAATTTAATAAAACCAAAATCAAATTTTATTTTTCTAAAAGAAAATGTAGACTAACTTGCTATTTTTGAAATCATATGGTATGTTCTAAAAAAAATGAAAAATAAAAGAAAATAACTAAGCTTATAGCCAAAAAAGAATATTTAATGTGAAGAGGCTTGACAATTTTTTGACAAGAAAAAATTATTTCCAAGAATAAACTTTACCACATAAAACCTATCAACATAATAACTCGATATATATTTATAATTGGTGATGAATATTAACATCCATGGATGCAATTTATCAAACAATATTAATAAGACTCTCTATTATTTCTTGACATATCAATTAATTACTTATGTATTTATTTTAATTCAACAAATGATTATTCGGTAAACAAATTAGCAAGTTGGTTATAAGCTTTAAAAACTTCAATATAACTTAACAACTATCCAAAATACACACACGTGATCAACTTGTGGTTAGGGAAATAATGAGCATGGAAAACTCTACTAGGGTTTGTAGCTATGAGGAGGAGTCAGTGGGTGAGGAAGATGATGGTTATCTAGATGGTTGGTTGGTTTGGGTCACTATTTACTATTGGAAATGTGGGTGTGAACTTGTAGCTTGACTCTTTGTTCTAGAGGCATAGTCTAGTTTATTTATGTAATATAAGGGAGCCCTACTACTATTGGTTGGGGGCTTTTGTTCTCTTCCCCCTTGCTTTGTGGATGTCCTTTTTCGGTGTACGTTACGTTCTTGTTTGAGATCTTTGGCTTGGTTGTGGGAGCATTTCTCTTTCAACATTTGTTGTAAGATAAAGTGGTTTTTGGTATTGTGGGTCTCTACTACCTTGACTCTTTTTGGGTTTGTGGGTCCTCTCCTTTTTTATGAGTCCTCCAGCAATGAGGATTATTGGGTTCAGATCTGGATGTTGGGATTTCCTCTCATTTCTGTGAGGCTTTGGCCTTTTCTGTCAAATGTTATCTAACCATTGGGTGCTTATGGGTTTTCCTATTGAAGACTATAGAGGACGTGTGTGGTGCTTTTCTTGTGGTAAAGTGTTTGGTGCCTTGTTGGAACTTTTGGTTCTCCTCTACTCATTTTTTGTTCCATGTCTTCCCTTCTCATTTTGGTTGGTTTGAGAAGGGTATGTTTCACTCCTAGCTCTTTGTTGCCTTTATTTTTAGGAGGTTGGTTTTAGATTAGGGGTTTTTTTTTCCTTTCTCTTCCCCCTTCCCTTCCTTTTTGGTTTTTAAGGTCTTCTCTGGAAGATTTTCTTCCTATGAGGATCTTATAAAGGGAGAGTCTTTCTCTATAAAGGTAAAATATCACCTAGTTTCTTTGTGGTAGTTGGGGTATTCTATCCATTTTTCTCTTCTTTCAAGTTTTCTTTGGAGGGGGAGATCCTTTTGAGGTAGAGACACATCCTTTAGAGGCGGATTGATGTTGGTATAAAAATTTATGTGGTTGTGGGTGCTCTTCCTTGTACAATTGTTGGGTTGCAACTTAGTTTCTAGAATATTGCCTTCCATTGGCTATCTATTCACTCCCATTCCTCTTTGAAGTGACTTCCTTCTCTTTGTAGTTGTTGAGTTCTTCAGGGGTCCTTCTTGTTGATCTTTGTCTTATCCATTCAAATTTGAAAGTTTTATGTGATCTTTGGATGTAGCTAGAGTTTTTATTTTTCCTTATGATTCCCCTCTTTTTTCTCTTCCTTGCCCATCCTTTCTTTGGAGCAAGGGGTTTTCTTTGGTGTATGGTTTGGGGTTCCTGCATAAACCCCTTTATTATTCAAAATATAATATCTTAGTTGTTGGACCTAGGTCCTGGTGGTTGTGGTTCCATTTAAAATCCTATTGAATTCACCTCTCTTGAATTCTTTTTTGCCTCCCTTTTAGGCTTGATGTTATTTTTATGATCTTGTTGGTTTTTTAGTTGTACAAGTTCGAACCCTATCCCGCTTTACTTAATTAGAACTTAACTATCCAAAATATTTTGTCAACCACATTACAAACCAATAAAGATAATTCATGAATATGAAATCATCAAGAATGTTCATGATTTATAATTTAATCAATTATTAATTGAAATACAAATATGAAGAGTATAGTTTAATTTAAAAAATATCACTAAACTATAAATCTTGTGGGATAGAGTATGGTGGTGACTTAACAATGAAACAAGCTATAATTTATAAATAAACAAAAATGTATGAGAGTAAAAAGTAAGAAAATGAACATTAGAGGCATCTATCCACTCATTGGAATATAAGTTCTGACAAAGGAGGGACTTAGCTTTTGTTTTCAATGAGCTTCTTGATAAAACTTAAACTTTGATGATTGGGTGGACATTGGTATGGATATTTACATTTGTGTTAACATGTGGCACTGCAAATCATTACATACTATAATTATCATTTTTTTTATTGATGTTTAACTTAATAACACTTAACACATGTGTGTTTCCACTCCCTTATGTGATGTTAACAATTGCAATATTTAATATTATCTTTTATCAATCTTCCTCATGTTGTTTAATATAAGAAAATTTAACAAGTTAACAAGTTGAATATTAGTCCTACAAAAGTTCAATTTAGCTTTAACTTCCTAGATTCACATATTTGTAATTAAGTTGTGTTGATGTCAATATGTTTACTACAACTTATCAAAAAATGGATCATATCATAAAATTGTACAGTTATTCTTACTTTTTGTATATCCATTGAAACATATATAATGTCAAGTCTACTATCAGTAAATAAAGAAAATTGTCAACTTATATATAGTATAGCTTTAAAACTGTCAACTTATATATGGTATAGCTTTTCATTGTAAAAGTTTGTCAAGTACAAAAACTTTTCTTTTGAGATAAAGTTCTATCATTTAACTATCAAACTTCTAGTTCAAGGCAATAGTGTATCAAATCCAATTTGTCATTATAAATTTATTTTGTGACTTTTTTAAGTTTATTTTTTAAGTTTTTGCTAGTGCTCATGTAAATCAAATCATCAACATATAAATAAATTATCAGTACCTCTAAGTTTGTTATAGTATCAACTTACTTTCATTTCAACAACCTTTTCAAAAAGATTTACATCATAAATTATTGTGTATAAGGATAACTTATGTATACTTATGCATTAGTGCATTATAGGAGATTGGATAGCCATTTCTGTCTTTATAATCTAATTATTATTTTTTATTGATTGTAATCTAATTCTTATTTTGTAACTACATTTTTTAGTCAAAATATCATTCATTAAACTTGATTTAACCCAAGTTAATACAATGATGAAACTTGTAACTTGAAAATAAGTATTATTATCATGTATTCATGATTATTATGAGAAGCCTTTATCTACTAATTTCCCTTTATCTTTTAACAAATTCATCAATTTAATGTATTATTTTCTAGACCTATTTGAGCCCAAATAAGTTCTCCTTATCTTGATCCATACATAATTGTTGGTTTTTCATGGTCTCTTTTAGCTATCTTTATATAGTTGTATCTTTAAGGGGGTGGGGTGGGGTGATTTGTGCATTGACAATTGGTGTGCAACATTTACAATAGAACAGATAGAAAAATAAATGACAGTGGATTACCATATTCAGTACCAATAACAGTAATATGTAAACTAATTGCCCATTACATCCCATTTACAGGGCAAAAATAAATCATATTAGGTTAACATAGATTGAGGAAAATCAGAATTTATGTGTAGAAGATTGCCTATAAGGCTTCACCATGACTTTCTGTCCACTGATATAGTGAGCCTTTGTATTGCACAGAGCTGACAATGCCCCTTCACTTGTATAAAATTCCACAAATGCATACGTGGGAGGTTCTTCATGTGACAATCGCACTCCTCTAATAGGTCCAAATTGCCTGTTTATTCATTCATTATGATATTACTATAATGAATTTAAATGGTATCAATTACAAACATACCATCTACAATGACAATTGAAAAGATATCAATAACACTATGACCTAAGTCGAAACTTGTCATGAAAATTCACATACCTGAAATAAGCCTCAGCATCATCTGATGTGATAGTAGAGCCGGGAGGAAATGTGAGATATACTTTTCTACTTTTGGGGTCTAGACATCTCTTTGTTCTTCTCGAGACTTTCAGTGCAGGACGTAGAGACTCATCATGCTTTAGCATCATCACATGTTGTCCTCCTTGTCTACAAAAAGAACAGGGCATGAAATGCATCATATCTATTGAGTTTTTAACACTTCATAATGAAAGAAACAAGCTACCACATAGACTTGTAAAAGCTTTTTGTTACCTGTATACGAGAAGAACATTTCTGCACTTAGAAAGCAAAGCAGACAATTTATCATGGGAGCTGTTAATGGGTTTGTGAAACCTCTCTTCATACATGGCAGGCAGAATAGATATTCGTATTGGTTTTCTTCTTCCCTTTAGAAGCTCCTCTAGTTCCCTCTCAAAAGCCTCTATTGAATGTCCTGGTTTTGCTTTGTTATCTCTCAAATTGTAATGCAGTTCGTGTGAATTATGTGTTTCTACGTTTGTACATTGACTGAAAGGAACTTTGAAGGGTAATGGAGGCCTAGTGTATGGATCAGAATACCAAATTGGGGGGATTCCTACATTATTAAAGGGCCCGCCCATAATATTGTTCCCTTCATAATAAGTTAATGGTAATGCTGAATATGATGGGTAAGGGAAAATTGGAAATGTAGGAGGCTTCATATTGATTTCAGGCTTTGGACAGATGTAGGAATTGTTGTTATTAATGTACCCAAGATGGTTTTCCATGGCTGCAAATAGCAAGGGTGGACATGGGTATTGTGGGGATTGATCTGAGCATTTATGAAAAGCTGCAAATGATGGTATTTTTGTAGGGCAGTTTAATGAGTCATTTTTGAGAGAATCCATGGCACTTCCCCGGTCAGCTAAGGAATCAAAACTATTGCAGAAACTATTACCAGATGGCTTGGATTTCATTAAAGGGGAGAACGATCCGGAAGAAGAAAAGAGAGAATATGATTTATCATCATGAACATGATTGCCTGAAGCATAATGAGATTTTGAAATGGGATTTTTGGTCGATGGAGGTGATTCCAGCGCAAAAGACAATAGTTCTTTGAAGTATGATAAATCTTCATCCGATAGACTGGTAGCTTCGCTATCTTCTGAGGAAAAAGGAGAAGACTCGTTAAACTGGCTGTTGGCATCCAGTATGCTTCTGGGGCTATTGCATTTTGAAAAATCATAGTGAATCTTCTTAAAGGCCACAGATTTATTATCTTCTTCTGATACGCCCTATAACATTCAAACGCAAACAATGTTTATGATGATGCAATCATATATGCTATTGAAATGGCTGCAAATTTATGAACACTAAATCAAATAAATTTCTTCGTGGTGTAAAAAGTGAATACCTGATTACCACATTTTGTTTTGGTAATGCTTGAACAATACGTTGCTTCCATTCCTCTGTTAGATTGGAAGTTCAGAGGATTGGAAGCAAATGGGCGTAGAATTGTATGTTCAAGGATAAAAATGATTCATTTTATAGAGCCTGTATGAGGAAGATGAAGATGAAAACTAAAGATGACGGGATGAAATTTACATCTAGTCTTTTCATTTTCTCCTTCTTCTTCTTTTATATATCTTTTAATGTGCAATTGTGTTTGTGAAGGAAAATTTATTTTGGTACGAAGCAAAATAAACTTCTCCAAATGTTTACGTAGGCTCGAAGAGTTTGGCTGGCGTCATGGTTGCTCTATGAGAGTGAGTCTTTGGTTAGAGTTTTGATTAAGTTAAGATTTTAAGATAGGGTTGATAGAAGAGTTATACTTGATTGAGTTTAGAGTTTAGATTATTTATTTAGAGTTATGGTTTAATATGTTGGTTTGGTTTAAAGCATAACAGCTAGTGTTGTCAATAGAGTTTAGTGTAAGAAGTATGATTAGGGTAAGGGGTTACATCATGGTCACTAGTATGATTGGGGTTAGGATTTTGATAAAGGCTAGGATTAAGCTTATAATTGAGGTTAGATTTAGGAATAGGTTAGTTTATGATTATTTTGGGGTCTTTTAATATTGCTAGAGTTAGGATAATGGTTTAGGTTTATGCCATGGTTAGAGTTAGGTTTGTATTTATGTGTAGGATTTCGATTTTGTTACAAATGTGATTTATAGTTTCTGATAAGGTTTAAGGTAAAGGTTTACACAAATTGATGTTAAATCAAATACCATTATTTTTTGGTAATTCACCTTCAATATCTCTTAGGCCTACCTATTGCGCCAAAAAAATTTAAGGATTGTAGTTTGAATTATGGATTATTTTTCTAATTTTAGATTGATTTGTTGTCTTATGGATAAGTGCAAGTTCCAATTATATTTAATTAATTGATTAATAAAAATAGTAGTAAATAAAAGGCACTCAGACCACATGTCATTTTGCCTGCTTGTTTACCTACCTTGCCACAAGTCATTTTGCATGCTTGTATATTTTGTCTTTCTTATGATGTAACATTTTACAATTTTTATGGTGATCTGTCTATATCAATAATGATCTTCAATGAGTGGAAAATGTCAATGCTTAGACAGTACCAGAATTGGGCACATTGTAGCGGTGTTGCAAATCACTCTATGGGTTTGTCTTGGGCTCTCTATTAATTTTTTTGAATAATTTGGATCACCCTTGTGCTTGCCAATATTTGCAAATTTGACATTCTCTTTAGGCTTATATTTTTTATGTTTAGTGTTTCTCATGAATTGGCACCCTCTCATACTTCAATTTTGGAGGTGTTATACATATTGTTTTCCTAATGATTCATTCTGACTCTCTTATGCCCAAACTAGAAATGTAGTTTTATGTGTGACCTGAAATGTGGCTCCTGGTGTGTGCTTGTTCTTGGGTCTTCACCTAAATTTCTTTCTAATGAGAGGTAGAAATTTATGGTCTTCTGGCTAAGCACATAAAGCTCTTAGACCTTACTTTAGCTACAATTTTTCTCTTTTTGTCTCAAAGTTTTAGAGTTTGGTTCCCTTTATTTATCTTGCAATCAAAGATTGATTAAAAAGATCTCCAAAAATAAAAATGACAATTTTGTGACTCGTTGGTGGTCCATTGCTTCTCTCAATACTACTTATTAACTTTCAGCCAAGACCATTGTTTTATGAATTTGTCATATCGCCTAGGAGATGGTTCATTTGGATTAAATGGAGTTCTTTGCTAGTGGGTTTATCCTTGGTGATTTGGCTCATGGACTCAACAATGAATGAATGAGAATGCTCTTTTGGTAAAGCTTGATTTTGGTAAAGTATGAGATGAAATTTGGTGGTCATTTATTTGTAAGATAATTCATTGGTTGGATTTTGGGTTGCAACATGCACTTCATTTTTTTGATGCATTAGCCAAGGTTGATATCACTTTTGTTCCTTTTGCTTGGTTTACTCTTTGATGCTCCATTTATCAAAGGTGTTCTCATGTGTCTTTTGGGTTCTTACAATAGGTTTTTTTGGTAATTTTATTCAATGGCATTTTCCTAGTAATATTTGTCCTTGTAATAATATACTTGAAGGGCATTATACTAACTCTCATTTTATATAAGGTAGTCTTTAGTTTCATTAGAGTTCACTGGTTGAAATGAGACATCTCTAAATGTGATTGTCTTAGTTTATTATTTTGAGGGGTTAACATATTTGGAATTTATTTTCAATTTAGATGGTTATTTATGTAAACTATTTTACTTTATTATAATTTTGAATGTAGATTTTCTTTTGTAATACATAGTTTATATGCAATCTAATACTTGATAAATTCTTTATAGTGGTGTAAGAACCTAGGTTGAATTGGGCATCTATTATTAATTTTAGATAAGGAAAATTTTCACATAATGCTCTTGTGTGTGAGTTGCTTCACTTGAGTAGTGATTGTGTGTACAAAAAGTGTCACACTTCCTATAAACCAAATGTTATTCTTGAGAATACCCATAAAAGAGAGCATCTCAAGAGGTGGCTTGTAGCTCTCTATGTATGAGGTACAAAGGTGCAAGAAGTGAAATGGTGGCTCTCAAATGAACCAAAGCTATGCAACACTTGTAAGGTGTACCACAGAAAGAAAGATTCAAAGCGTAGAGACAATGAGTGTCAATATCCAGGAATCCTCAAATGAGTATGCAATGCAAGATGAAAACTAAACTAAATGAGATGCAAGATGCAAGCTAACAAGTATGAAAGATTACAAAACCCCTATTTAGACTAGGTGAGCTATTCTAGAGCACAAAAGGAAATTTAAACTACAATTCCATAATGCAAGAATTAGAAAGCAAATATGAAATGCAAATGCAAGAGTGCTCCAAGTATTTCAAAGCTCCAAAGTCACCAAGAAAGCCTCCAACATAATGTTAGTATGAGGGTCTAAGATTACAGAATGAGGAGAGAGCCCTCCTTTTAAAGATAAATGGATAGAGTCATAATCAAGGGAGGAGAATGCATCTTTAGTGATCTATGTGCACAAGCATCTCCACCAATCACAATCAACAGTTAACTTTTGAGAGGGAAATAAATGTGCAGAGGAGAATTCAAGTTATTTTAAAAATAAAAGATTCCTCTCACATAGAAAATTGTACATTTATGTGTAGGAAAAAATGTATTTTCCTCTTATTTCAAGGAATAATGCATTATGTGTGCACACTTAGGATAAGTGGGAATTGGGACTTTTTATTTAATTAAAAGGGGAGTATGTTTATTCAATTAAATAAAAGACTTAGGATAAAGTGGCCAAACCATAGGTAATAATCAAATAAATAGATTTTTGAGAATTTGATCAAGAATAAGCAATGGATAAATTAAGAAAAAATGCTAGAAAGAGGTCTCATGGTTTAGATGGCCATTTTTTGGTGATTGTATTTTCTCCTCTTTCACTAATGTGTGATCAATTTGGGAAAACATTATGTCAAAGAATGAAGAAACAAGAAATAAGTAGATAGATAGATCTGACTCCAAAGAATGGAGTGTTGAGAGATAGAAAAATATGAATGTTCAGCCTATTAGCAGTAGGATTGAATATTAGGAGAGAGATAAACTATATCAATACTCGAGATGAGCACTAATATGTCAAGCCAAAAAGCCAAAGCAAGCCAAAAGAGCTAATAAGTAGCCATAGTGGAAAAAAGAATTCGTAGAAATGTCAGGATCAAAATTGAAATGAGATAGAGGAGATGCAAGTTTGAGCTAGATTTAATCAAATCGAGATAGAGAAAAGTCCATGATGACAAATAAGTGATTAAGACCAAAGAATGACCACCAAGAAATGAAAATATGCCCCGGTGCAATTGATTTTAACCAAGAATGATAAAGCATTAGAAATAGGTCAAAGCAAGAGGAAAGGTGAAGTAGAATGAGCAAGAAGAGTGGAAGAGAGTAGAAGTGATAAAGAAATGAAGAAATCATGATTGCCTTAGAAAGATTCAGAGATTAAGCCTCAAAAGGTCAGCCAACTCCCAAAAATGCTAGAAAGGGGACTTATAGTCTAGATGACTATTTTTGGGTGATTACAAAAGTATCTTTTCATATCGTAAAAATGATTCCCATTGTACACTTTTTTTTAATGTTCAGAAAAAACCTTCTATGAAAATGGGTTGTGATGAAATTAAAGAAAGTTGAATCTAATGTCTCTAAAGGTAGAAGACTCAAGGAATTTAAAAAGGTGAATTAAATGGAGGTAGTCAATGTATGGTAGTGAAAAAGAAAATCTTCATGATAATTAAAAAAAAATTATAGGGTTCTTTGAGTTAATAAAGATGTTATATCCAAAAACTTGTAGAAATAATGAGACAACTGATAAATAAAATAATAAGCAATCAAGCTCATAATTCTCAGCCAAGCTATGTTCATCGGTCCATGTCATCTCTGGCACAAAGATCAATGGATCTAGAAACATTTATGAAATAGAAAATAGTATTGGGTTTGGGTTCTCAAGTTGTAATATTTTATTATCTATTTCTAAGTTGAGTGTTTTGATTGAGAAATTAACCAAGTTTTTAATAAATAGTCCATAATTTTATAATAATATATTTTAATATAGGATTGATGGGGAAGAATCGTGGGCATGGAAATCATTGGAAAATATAAATATACCAACAATATAAAAATCCACCTTTGAAAACATCTTCAATGAACGAATGGCGAATCATAAGAATTGAGAAGATAAACTCATATGGGGTGCATCCAAAGATGGGCAATACAAAGTAAAGTTAGGATATAACATCATCATCAATTCACAGAGACAGGAAAAAATGATTATCCCCTTGGATTTATGTTGGGATGTGTCTTGTCTGCCTAAGGTAGATATTTTTCTTTGGGCAGCAATCCAAAATCGGATCTTAAATCCTGATAGATTTACTAAAATGGGATTTGAAGGACCTTCTAGATGTAGCCTTTATAAGGGTAACTCTGAAACTATGAACATATTTTCTTCAACTGCCCTTTTGCACAAGAATGTTGGTATTGGATTAAGAATAAGCTTAATTGGACTTCTACCACTCCCCTTGGACCTATAGGGTCACCTCTGTGGATGGCCAATTAAGAATAAACTATCTACAATAAACTTTGGAATATATCACTAGCAATCCTTATGTGGCAGATATGGAAGGAGAGAAATAGATGTATATTTCAAAATATTGAATTTAGCATGTTATCCTTTTTCAATAAAGTTGAGGTAACTATCATTGAAGTTATGAATTGTCACCTTCGAAAAACATTAAAAATCGAAGGGACATTTTCAGAATGGGATGGGATGATGAGGAAAAATTGGCAACACTTGATTAATAGTATAGCTAGGAAAGAGTGCAAATGGGTAGCACCCCAGAAAGGATGGAATAAATTAAACTTTGATAGAGCTTCTAGAGGGAATCCAAGAAAAGATGGAATAGGATGTATAGTGAAATCGAAAATTGGAGACTGGATAATAAAAAGAGCCAAAACTTTGGGCAATGTAACAAATAATATAGTAGAAATAGAAGCACTAATGGAAGGTTTAAAATTAAGTTTAAAAAATAAATCAGTAAATTAATCATTTAAGGAGATTCACAAATTATTTTGAATGCAACTAGAAAGCGTTTGACACCAAATTGGGTGATGAATGCAAAACTTGAAAATGTTCACTATTTAATAGATCAATTTGAAGAGATAAAAATCCAACACATTTATCATGAATGAAATATAGAGGCAGATAAGTTAGCTAATAAAGGAGTGGGTGGTGAAGACTTCATGCTTATGGCATCTTAAAATATATCAGAGATCAAATAGACTTAATATAATGAATAATTGATGGGAGGAGTAAGGCTTAGATTTTATGCAAGATTTTATGCCGACGTAAATTTCTTTTAAAAGGAACCATTATTATAATTACTCTCATATGAAGAATACAATTAATAATCATTGAGAAGCATGGTTATAAAGAGTATTTATTTCCATATAGTGTCAAATCATGATATATTTTAAGCAAGTCTAGCATTAATCATTTTGTAGTGCCTTGAGCACAACCATCTCCTATTAAAGGATCAACATTCTTAAGCTCATTATGGTCCTAGAATCCTATTAGTCAATGAGTATGGAGTCTTCTATTTCCCTCTTTCATGCTTTAGAAGTGAGGACTATGGCATTTAGAGGGTCAGTAAAATAGGAGAGGTGGAATCAGATCCTAAATTCAATAGATGACGTGTCTAGGTTTCCTATTTCATGGGAAATTGGCGAAAAAGCATTCAATTATGATTACACTTGACATACAAACAACTTTGTCATTGGCTCATGTATAGAATGCATGGCTAGAGAAAATTTAGAGAAAGGGGAAATAGTTAGGTTATGTTATAATGTCTTTGATTGAACCTAGCTTGCAGATCTAGAAAATCTTGTACTCAACATGGATGAGAAGTTGTGTATCCTGCTTCTGGAGGTTTGTATGGCATATGATCTGGGAGAAAAATTGCACGTTAATGCAACTAGGAGGACATCAATGTATATCAAGGATTATATCTAGTTCTTTAATACTTGGCCTAATATGGAGCTTGTATTAATTTCTTTCTGAGATGGCAAGGAATTAGAGAGGATCCCAACTAGGAGTGGTTCATTAATTTTCTACAAGCATTTGAAGCCTATGTTAAGCCAGATATCAATTTTGAGGATCTAGATAGGTTGGATTTTATCCTGTCCAATTTCATCAAGTCTAATAGAGAACTTATTGCCAATGTGTTCTTGTCGGGTTCACAACTAGATGATGTGGACAAAGCTAAAGACATCATGATGATTTGCTAGAAATAGGAGTAGGAAACTTGGCCTTAAGTTCTGTTAATTGATGTTTGAGTTTTTTCTTGTTTTGTCTTTGTATGTTTCTCTAATGGGTTTAGGCATAGTCTGTATTCAGCCTCGTAGCCGTATCATCTCATGGTACTTGCTTCGGCCCTAGATGTGGCCTTTTTGTTATTTCCTTTTGGTTTTATCTGATTGTTACCTCTAGTTGTAGTGTCACACCCATATTGCATATATTATCATATATAAATAGAATGATGTTATGAACATTTGAGTGTTGGAGATC
Organism: Cupressus sempervirens; assembly: GCA_028749045.1. Lineage (NCBI taxonomy): Eukaryota > Viridiplantae > Streptophyta > Pinopsida > Cupressales > Cupressaceae > Cupressus > Cupressus sempervirens. The sequence continues at coordinate 790,456,144 of CM053793.1, forward strand.
ATGGTGTTGTTGTTCGTATATTAACTTAGTGAATTGAGCTTTAATATTTGGCGATATCAAATTTGAACTTTATAAGGATGATAGGCAAGTAAGCTAGATGAATGACTTTGGAAAATTGGAATCAAGTTTTCAGTTTAGAGTGCATTTATGATTTAATTATCTTTAACTGTTTAATATCTCTGCAACTAATTTTGGAGAAATGGTCAACTGCAATAATGGCTTGGTAACTTAAGCACTTTAATCATGAACCTGGAAAAATATATTGTAGATTACTCATATCAATTATAATATGAACTCCATTAAAAATTAATGACAATCCAAAAGTACAATCAATTTAGCCCCAATTAAATCGGTAGGAGAATAGAAACTTAATTGATACTTAAAATAAGTATAGCAAAAATAATGTTATTTTGGTTTAGATCTAGAGGTAGCTAGTATTCAAGAAATGTTTTAGAATTCATTAACTTTCATATTTCTACTAAATTGATTAGTAATTGTTTTATCTTCATTGAGACTATTGTTAACCCAAATACAAAGTTTGTAAGATTGTGTGTAAAAAAAATGGTTACTACACAAGATCTGTGTGTATTGGTGTAGGAGAGCAGTTCAAACCAAATACTATGATTTCATCTTCTACAGACGATCACACTTCACTCATCAAATTACTATAAGAAATAGAGGTGTAATTAAATAATTAAAATTGGGGTATGCCCCTTTTATTTTGTATTTTGTATAGGACTATGGTCCCGGGCTAGACTGGAGGTTTTCTTCTCCGTATTTTCCTACCAGTGCCCATTTGAATCGAGTATTTCTAGAAATCTATTAAAAATTTTAATAGATATAATCAAAAGCTTCAATCATTTACTGATATATATATAGTAAAATATTATTTTCATAATTAACTATTATGATAGTAAATAATGATTATACTTAATTATTCTTTGTTAAATGTTATATTATTATAACTATTTTTTTATGTTTTGATAATTTCCTTATAAATAATATTGTTAATTAGGAGATTTAATTATTATCAATCAAAATTTTGGATCTTTTCTAGCTTGAAATTTTTTTGGGTCAATTGTAGAATGAATCTATTTTTTCATGTTCATAATTTTTCATAAATATTGAAGAAATAATGATTGAAAGTGATAAAATAAATTTAATTAATTTTTTTTAGAATATTTGTAGGCATATAATTTGTTAAATATTTATAAATATTGAAGAGAGAAAAAATTTCTCTATAAAAGATTTCTTAAGTTCAATATTTTTTTTGCTAAATTCTTTATTTAATGAAAAATATTTAACTTTTTTAGTTTTATTTTCCAAAGACATTATTAAAACGAATAAAAATAATTGTAATAGTGTAACATTTAAAAATAAAAGTAAATTCTAGAATTTTTTAACGTGTAAATTTTTAAGTTAATTGTAGAATGAATCTTTTCTCTTCATGCTCATAGCTATTCATAACTATTGAAGGGGGAAAAAGTAATTAACCGAAAAAATAAGAATAAATAATGACCTATTATTAAAGATCTCCTAAGTGAATAAAGAAATTCTAAATTTTCCAAATATTGTTAATTACTTGACATTTATAGCTTCAATTTCTCAAAAGGAAATTATAGAGATTATTACATTTTAAATCTTTGTCATAGTTTTAAAATTTGAAGTTTAGTTTATTTCAAAAGGCAAGGACTCTATGAAAACTCTTGTTATTTTATGAGCCATTGAGTAACAATAAAGCACAATTCTAGTATATTTAATGTATGTATTTTTTTAGAAATCTAATCATAACAAAAGAATTTTTGTTTTTGTTTTATTTCATTTTATGCCAAAATAGTTTTTAGAACTAGTCCAAGAAAAAAATATAAAGGAAACATATGAGAGTTAAGTAGTTGCTAAACTTTAGCTCCAAAATTTAATGAAGTTGGTAGTCCCATGAAAATAATAACATTGTTTTGTAAACTTTGTGCATAAAAAATAAGTTAAAAAAAATAATTTCCCTACAAAATTATATTTTAACAAAGAAAAACTAAAATTAAAATATTCAAGATCTGGCAAAAAGCATTCCTAAGTTGGTGAAGCAATTTCCACCCCACCGGACTTGAAGTTAATGGTCAAACTAAATATAATATATATGTTTTATATTTTGTTAATATGTAATAATATTAACTATTTTAAAATCAAAATATAATATTAATTTTCTTTTTTATTTTTATATATTAATATATTAAAAACCTTTTCTTTAAAAATATATGATTTTTCAAACTTGCTTAATATTGTATTAATTTAGTTATTAAAAATAAAATATATGAACTTCAAAAAATTCTTACTTAATTTAATATTTTATGTGATTTTATATCACAAGTAAAAAAATGTGATTTCAATTTTAATGTTTATTATTATATATTTTGAAACATGTATTTTTAATTTGAGATTTATTAATGTATGACTAATTTATATTTATTTTATTATTATTATTTTTTGATAAAAATGAAAAAGTCATTATACTTTTATTTAAAGTTGCTTTGGAAAGGCTCAAGGGGAAAAGAAGCAAGAAGAAAACTCCCTATCCCTCCTAGTACATAATATATTTACATAATCATGAACCACCTTGCATCAAAATAGCTATGAAAAACTGCAAGCTTGGATAGAGCCAAAAAGCCTCGCACAAAACCCATACACATAATTTGACACTTACCCCATACATCATGCATCCCACACGTGCTTGAGAAGGTAAGAGAGAAATCAACAATCTATCCTATACCTTTTTGACTTGTGAAAATGAGACAAAATCCTCTGTATATTTTCATAACTAAATTGAAGATGAGAGGATCCCTATGTAGTTGTGGCAAGTTCTTGTAAGGATCAAAACTTGACAGCTATTTTTTTCATTGTACTTCTTTAAGGTGGTGATCTAGGTTCCAACTCCTTCAAATCCTTAAGAAAAGATTTATCCTTTACAAGAGTCTATAAAAATTCTTTATATCCCCATTTCAAAAACTTGTGATCTAGTGAGACCCCTTTATTAGCTAGTCAATCAACCACTGAATTGGCTTCCCTATAACAATGCAAAGTTTGGTATGGGATTAATTACTTTAGCTAGAATGTTTTAGATCTCCTAACTTGTAGACTTTTTCGATGCCAAACCAAAAGTAATGATTTGAGAGTCGCCCTCAATATGAATCTTCTCATTTGATAGCCAAATTATTCCTAACTAAAGAGCCCTAGTTTCTACAATATTAATAGAGCCATCCAAAATCCTACAACATGTTGCATAGAAGAAACTAGGACCTCATAACACATACCATGTGCCTAAGATGCCTAGATTGCCCTTGGATGCCCTATCAAAGTTTAGTTCTATGAACTAGTCTTCTGAAGGCTCTCACTTGATACATTTTCTAACCTTTGATATAGATTTATTTCCCACAAGAACCCCCTTGAAAGGTTTATTTATCCAGTGCCATGCATTCAAAATTATGATGTCTTGAGAAGAGAACATGTAAGAGAGGGATTTGGATCTACTTGTGTAAGCATTTACCATCTCTGAAATCAACTTCTCCACTATGACATAAGCTTGATTTGCTAAAAAAATTATTTTAAAAAACTCTCTTATTTCTCTCCCACTAGATGCACCAAACAATGATTGTTGGAATAACCCTCTCGATTTTTACGAAAAAAGAACCTTTGTACAAAAGGGGCAATAGCTCTAAAAATTGGGAGAGAGGAAGGTAAGAGGTCATGCCAACTCAACTTACCACAAACACAATACCAAAAATATATATATAATTAAAAAATTAAATAAAATATATGAATTTAGAAACTCATTTCTATAAATTTGAGATTTTTGTTTGTTTTACTATTTTTTACTTATTTTCTAATTTTACATTCTTTGTACTTATATAAAAAATCATGTCAACAATATTCTTCATATCTAATTAACATAAAATTACATCTCAATTTGATTAGTTTCAGTCATTTTCTTCCTCATAGTGAATCATAGATAATAGATTTAACATAACTTACCAAATGTCCCCATGTGATTACTTAATAATAATTTCTATAAAAAATTAAGTAGCTCAAGTGTCCCCATGCAAATTTTTAACTATAGGGAAGGGATAATTTAGAGTCTTTCCCTAATTTTGTGGAGAAACTACTACTTATAAGTTGAAAATAAGCTTTGAAAAAAAGGGGTCTAAAGATATGCAGTTGTTGCTTATTGAATAAAGCACACGTCTTCATCAGGTTTTTCAATCTCCTATTTCTTTACCTTTAATTTTGTCTTCAGATTATTTTTTCAAGATATACAACAAAAAATATAATTTTATATAATATTTAATTTAAGACTGCATGAAAATAAGTAGCAAATGTTATATGCATGAGGTCATCAGCCCCACAAATTATGCCTTAAACATTGAGCAATTGTTACTAGCAGAAATAAGTTAAGTAGCAGCATGGGAATCTACCCTTATTCATTATATAATTATATTCTAAATTATTTAAAATCTTTTTCTAATAATTATATCAAATATTGTTTTACATTTGATTACTATACTGGTTTTTGTAAGTGAAAATGTGTTCAAAGAGAGGAAAGAATCAACTATTGGAGAAATGTGAAGGTTCCAAAATGAAAGATGCATAAAGAGTCTTTTATAATAAACAATATTGACATAGAAGTTATCTACATACAATAGAGTTATGATAGGTTGTACTTACTATTCCTATAGGTATTGTTGATTGTGAAAGAGTATTTTCAAAATAAAATATCATCAAAGATGTTTAAAAATTAAAGTTAGGTTTGGATGCACTAGATGTGTTAATGAGAATGTCCTTAAATTGAACTAAAATTCACGATGTAAATTCGAATGAAATATAATGAAGTATATCAGATATTGAAGAACATAAAGTCAAAAAGATTTCTTGACCTTTGATATTATTTATTTTTATTATTTTTCATTTTTATCCTAATTTTAAATAAATAAAATAAAATATTTTTCTTCTAAATTAGATTATTATAAATTTAGATGTTTAAATTTTGAGTGGATTTTTTAAAATTATGATTTCTATTTAAAATTAATCAATTTCAATTATATATAATAATACACATTTTAATATAGTAATTAGATTATTTACAATGATTTATTATGAATAAAATGTTTTTATATTATATATATATATATACACACATACATACATACATACATACATACATACATACATACATACATACATACCTATGTATGTATGTATGTATGTATGTATGTATGTATATATATGTATGTATATATATATACATACATATATATACATATATGCATATATATTTATATATACATGTGTGTATGTATATATATAAATATTTAAATTTAGAATAATTATTAAATTATATATAATAATAAATTTAATATCTAAATTTAAATAATTATATATACATATATGTGTATGTATATATAGATAAAATATTTAAATTTAATAATTAAATTATTACTAAATTATTCATAAATTAAAAATAATAATGAATATTTTTCTTAAAATGTGAAATGAAAGACACTAAAATGACCAAATTGTCACAAAAAAATCATATGACATGCAAAGGTGACCATCACATTTCAATCTTAGCCTCACTCACTTGCTAAGAAATTAGGAGTTGATATTTTTCAGGAGAAGATTTCAAATAATCTCATAGAACAAATAAAATTTTATCTTGAGACCACCCTCTTCCTCAAAATAGAGCTTTAGCCCCCCGACACCTGCCTAAGTTTTGAGTTGACTCTATCAACCTAAAACTAGAACTTGCTCCACTGATAGATCAAACATTAATAGAAGATCACTTTTGCTAAACAATGACAAGAAATTTTTTGTAGAAATTTATTCTTTCTACAAATTTTTTTTTCTTAAATCTTTATAATTTAAAAATTAAATATTGAAAAAAGAAAAAGAAAAATGAAGAATTGAGAGTAGAATAATAAACAATTTAGGGAAGGCAGTCTATAATTTTGTCCCTTCCTGAGTGTATGACATTAGCAGTAATCCTAAGGAGGTTGTCCAAAAGGTGGAGGGTCATCCTCCTCTCCTACTATCCTAGTCACATTTATGAAAGAAAATTCTAAAGGTTCCCATCCAACCTTCACCTACAAATTTCATTTACCCAAAATGGTGGGCATTTGAATTCTTTCATCCAAGCTCTATGGAATGAATTGTCTTATCGAATGGAGCCAAGTTCAAGTGAGAGGGGTAGAGGGGAGGCATTGAGGAATGTTGAGGAGGAGATTAAAATAAGGATCCTTCCTCTCTTGCATATGTTTTTGTTCCTAATTTGCAAATGAAAAAGGCTATAGAGAGTGAGATTTCTAGGCTCAAAGACATCATTATTTCCCTTGCAATCCAAGGCCTCAAAAAAAATCTTGTGAGAACATTTCTAAATTAATGGATGTATAAAAACTAGGCCAAGAAACTATTCTTTTGGTTTCCCTTCCTCTGAATGATCCAAGAAGATTTGTTTCTCATCTTCTTTGATGACCAAAAATCCCAAAAGAGTATTATCAATAGACAATTTTGAAAAATTGGCAATTCTACTTTCTGAGCTATTCCTTGGACTCTAGATATAGTCAATGTCAAAATCATGGCCCATATTCACCAATATGGGTTACTTTTAGTAACCTTCAGCCTTTCCTATGGAACCTCATACTAGTGGCTCTTGAACCCCTTGGCAAGGTTATACACATGGAAAAATCATCCACATTGTTTCCACACATCGATGCAAGTCCAAGAAAAGACCTCCCTAAAGAATTTTATTTCCTTATTCAAGGTTTTCACCATGTTTTCCCTATTTCGTTCTTAGGTGGGCTCAGCATCTACTTCTTATGTAGGAAAGAAGGGCATGTTAGGAAAAATTTCCCTCTTATAATAAAAAAATTCTAATCCTCAGGCTTCTAGAAAATGTCTTGATAACCCCAAGTCCCAAGTCAACCATAGATATTCTACTCTAGATATTGACTTAGACCTCTAATCTCCCCTCATTAAATGTGGATACCCCGTGTGTCTTGGTTGATCTTTGGATTGAGCTTGATGCCTTGTAGTCGGCCTTCAAAACCTTGATTGAGAAGGACCCTGCCTCATTTTCCAATGCACCCTTGACCATTTAACTACCTGCACCCTACCTAAAAAATCTTGGACTACATCATAAGAAACCTAAGCATCAAACTATGAATCCCATCTTGAAAAGATACTCCTCTACCCTCTAAAGGTAATAAAACTCTCAAAAAAAATTCCTCAAATATCATAATTCCAAGTGATGATGAGACAGAAGGTTATAGCAAGGAGGAGGAATTTGGAGATAGAGACAAACCACCTAATCCTTATGCCCAGGAAAGAGAGGAGGAGGGATTAAGTTTCAATTCCAAGAAGATGGCTATAAGACCTAGAAGGGGATATGTTGAGAGGATGGATGATATCAACCTAGAAGAAGGATGTCAGAGAGAGGGTGAACAGGTGGTTAAGAGGAAAAGAGGTAGGACCTCACTTTCATGAACTCCCTTTAAACCCTCTAAGATCCAGAAAAGTGACTTGCCTAAGTGCTTCAAGAGTTTTAAATCCCCCAAGGATATTGAAAGAAAATCCCCCTAATTGTAATGACCAAGTATATGGGTAAAAGAACAAACCTGTCACCCTTTTCTAAAGGAAAAAGGCTAACAAAGTTATGAATATTCACCTTCAATGACATAAAAACTGATATTATTATTTAGAATTTGAAAATGAAGTAAACTAATGAAATGTGTAGAAATGGATGAAGTTTAGGATTATAATTTTTAATAATTACTTAGAATAAGAATTGATATATTTTCCTAAATTTTATAGATAATTTTTTAGTTGTTGAAAAATGTTGAAAATTAAGTGTCTAGTTCCCACCACAAAACTATATGGAAATAAACTTATTTCCCTTTGATACAAGACTATGTCAGAAATAACATTTATAGCTCAAACAATAAAAAATAAAAAATAACTTTAGACCTATATTTTCTCTTTTATAATTATTTAAATTTTAACTCACCTAAAATTGATAGTTTTGATCTCCCACCACATTTTTTAAAACAAATACATTCTAACCAAAAGAAAATTTATACATTCTAGAAGAGGACTATCTCCTCTAGAATGTCATATAATTTTTATATTTTTTTATATAATTTAATATTTTTTCTTTATCAAAATTGACATATTTTCAAGTGTTCAAATACGTCCTAGAATTTTTTGATTAACATATATTATATCTAATTAAAACACTATAGACTCTATATGAGAATATTCTTTACTTTGAGCTCTACAAAAAGGTGTTTATATGTTATTAAAAAATATAATAAATAATTGTAATAGTTATTGAAATGTTAGTTTTCTAAAATAATTTATTTTCTTTAGTAATTGGATACAAACTAGTCTAAAACATGCACAAATAGACATTTCCAATTGGAAAAGTGTGAGACCATATATAACTTAGCTAGAATGAATATATCTAGATCATATAGATGAAAAAAATTTATTTTTAGATAGAAATACTCAAATTTAGTTGTTCTAATAAGTCAACTTGAAAGGTGACATGGATTTTTACTTTTACCCATATTTCATGGAATGTTAGAGGTCTTGAAACCCTAGACTGAAAGTATGTGATCAAGAGACTTCTAGGAGCCCATCAAGACATTGATTTTCTATTTCTTTAAGAGATTAAGGCTACTGGAATTCAGTAGGACATATATTTAAAGTGAATTTGGAAGGATGTCAAACCCATTTTTACTATCCATCCTAGAGGTCGGGGAGGAGTTATCACCCTAATCAGCCCTAAATGGAGGAATGTTGTGGTTGAGTGGGGGTCTTCACCATGCAACAAGGCAGTTTTCCATGGAAGTGAGATTGGTGTTTGTTTAGTCTATGCCCAAAATGAGCACTATGACCAAATTCACTTGTGGAATTGGATCTATCAACCAAAGGAAGTACCATAGATCTTGGTTGGAGACTTCAACATGGTGGAGAGACAACAGGATAAGATGGGAGTTTGCAAGTTTGAATGGAAGGGAGAAAAAAGATTATTCTAGACTAAAATGATCAACACGCACCAATTGTTTGACCCTCTTATAGAAGGTAAAAATGAACACAATGGCCTCTAGTATACTTGGACAAACTTTCAAAAAGGAAATAAGAGGATCTGCTATAGGTTGGGTAGATTCTATGTATACAAGAACATATTTGGCTTTCAAAACTTAGGAGGGATGAGTGTACTAGTTTAACCCCTCACCTTGTCTAACCATCACCCAATTATAGCCTCCATCTTTTTGATAAAATATAAATCCTTTGTAGGTTACAAATCCTCCAAATTTTCTCTTAATACTTTCTTACTCAAGGATAGTGATATGAATGTTGTCACTGTTATGGTAAGATGGTTTAATCATTTTTTTGTTAAGCACCCCAATGCTACTGCTAGGTGGATAAATATGATAGATAGTTGGAAGAAGATTTTCCAAATAGTAGGAAATAAGAAATCCAAGGATATGATGAGAGAGAAAGCATCCCTTCATAAAATATTGGTGGTGGAAAAAACTATCTTGTAATCTAATTTGGGAAACAACAATTTGCAATCCACCCTAGCTGAAGCTAGAGATGCCTTAAGAAGAATTCAACAGGTCAAAATCTAGGGGGCAAAAAAAAAGGACTATAATTAACTAGCTTGATCATAGAGATAGGGATTCTAAATACTTCTTCCAAATCCTTGAGAATAAAGAAGAAAGAGATAAAATTAAAGTACTCAAAGAAGAAGATAGGTTTTGATGAAGCCTCAAAATTTAAGTGCCCATGCCAAGTTTGCAAAATCAAGATCCAACCTTCTGATTTTGTGATTTCAAGATATATGAAATTTTCAAACTTTGACTTTGTGATTTCAAAACTTATTCTCTTGTGATTCTTTGATTTCATGATTTCAGAATTGGACTTTCGATTGTGCTCTAATTTCACAAATTTGACAAGGAAGATGTCTCTAGTCTCTGGTTTCACAATTTTGATGTCAATGATTCTCTGGCATTTCAAAATTTTGAGAATTACAAAGGATCACTTATTTCATTAATTATCTGGTAGAAGAGGTTATGTCAAGGATTTATTTCATTCATGTATTTTTCTTTCAAGTATGACATTAATCGAGGATGGCTCATGCTAAGGATTTGAAGGAAATATGGTCATTTAATGCATTCTTTCTTGATCATAGATTTAAGGGATTTGGTAAGTTTATTCCTTTATAGTAAAAAATTCTTGTGTGAATTTTGTTGTGTTTGTTTTGTAGGGAAGAAGATATGGGTTTTCTAGTACAATCGCATGATGAGAATGCATTACCTCGCTTGGTCATGCAACCTGGGTTGGTACCAACTGAAGAAGATCAATTTGATGTCATCAATAGCATGTCTATAGTTGCATGAGATTTTTGGACAACATATGCCTGGTACCATAGTGACTTCCATGACATCTTGATGGAAGAGGAAAAAGGGGAATCTTTGAACATTCTTATTAGAGTGTTAGATGAGGAGGTGGTCGAACGAGAGAAATTCTTGATATGATAAGAGAGTTATAAATCCCTTTTGAGATCTTTTTTTATTGTAATTAATCTGTAATGAGTTGTAGTTAGTTTTTAGTTAGTTAGGATCAACAGACCTGAAGCCTTTTTGCAACCTTTCGTGTTCTATAAGACACGATACCAGGGCCTTATATAGCAAGATAAGAAAAGATATACAAAAATTGTGGATATAGGCATGCATAGAAAAAGTTAGATACTACAACTTGTTATAGCTCAGTTGTACCTTATTTTTTAATTAATAAAATATATCATGTTCTTTTCTGAAAGATAGGGAATTGATCGTTAATTTTATTGAATTCAAATTGCTCTTGGATTTATATTATTTATAGAACAAAATTGAGGCAAACTATTGGAAACAAAACTCATATGCTTATGTATGTTTTTTATATTTGTCTTCAATTTCAAGTTAAATTCAATTATTTAGGGTTTGTTAAAATCTCTCAGTTTGACTTCTCATTAGTTGATGGTGGCACGCCCATCTCCAAGACATAAGATTAATTCAGTAATTATTAAGGTCAACTCTCTTCTCCAATTTGGAAGGCACTAGTCCTATCAAAATTTGAAAATTAAGAATAAATTTGTGGAAGGTAAACAATCATTATCAACTCTCTTCCAGGTTCTATTACATCTTGTTTGAGACCCTCCCCCTTTATTAAAAATGTCTACTATTATAATCAATTTCTCCTTGAGAATGTTTGTAAACTCAAGAGTATTGTTAAGTTTGCAAATTGAAATTATTATTTTAGTACAAGTTAAGGTACAACCACCTAAGTCTTGTAGAGCCTAAAGTGTGGAGATTGAACAAAGTTAAGATTCAATCTTCTTCATTGGCTAAAATTATGTTGAGATTCCCAACATCGAGTAGGCAAGCTCATAGGAAATCAACCAACAATTTTGTGCACCAACATATTGTTGACTTTACTAGGGAGAGTTTCTCATAATTTACATTATGCAATTACCCATAAATTTTTAGTTTTATAGGCTAGTAAATTGAGAAAATAAAATTGTGACATTACTAGAGCAAGAACCCGAAAGACCTAGTAAGAAGTGGTTTTCAAAGATAATCTTTTGCATTCTATTGGAGTATGAAATTTTGATTGAAGTAAATTTGGTGACTCTACTATTTTGTGTATTCAATTGTTTGTATTTGAGAATAGAAGAAGTAACAGACATTCATCAAGTTTATGTGGGGAAGAAGGTCTACACATTCTGGAAAATATTTACAGTATACTCTAGAAAAGAAAAATAAATAAAAAATAAAAAAGATAATAAATTAGAGGATATGTCATTAACTGGATATAAAAAGTTTGTAGATAGAGAGAAATATTTGTGTGATGATGATCAGATGGATACTCAACATGAAGAAAAATCCATTTTTTGAATGGGACTTAAGTCAATTTGGAGTCGACCAAATTGTTGATGAATCATGTGAAGAAGAAGATGATGAAGAAACAAATGAGGATTCTCAAAAAATTATAGAGGCATTAGAAATTTTGCAGTCTTCAAGGAGGGCTAAAAGGCATTATGAGGAGTTCCTAAAGAATTACTAGAAAAATTTTAAGTTGGTTTAAGAAGAGATGCTATTACTACACCAAAGTGTACTAAAGAAAAAGCAAACAAAGAAAAAGGTCAGTCATCGAAATACACCCCTCATAAAAATAAAGATTCCTCTTTTAATACTATGCATAAAAATACATTATATAACAATGAAGAAAAGAATAATTTTGCTACCCGAAATAAAAACTAGGTAGATAGAGTCAGAACAATTGGAGGAATATTATTGTTAATAATCAAATCAATAAAAAAAAAATTGGGGAGGTTTAACTTTAATGAAAATAACCAATAGGTGAGAGCCCCCATGAACATAGAATGATATAAGCAACTAGATTTTTTAAGAATAGTAGGTTATCTCAATCCTATATCCAATGATATGAGAAGTGTCATACCTAAGTTTTCTAGGGAAGGAGATCAATATGTAGAAATACATGTCACTAATCTTAAAAGTACCATTGAAGAATTCGAAGAATGTAATGAAGATGTATTCATGGACTTATTTGTCCATTCTCTAACCAATAATGTTGTAAAATTGTATATCTGGGCTGCCTAAAAATTATATAACTCGTTGGCAGGATTTTGTAGACTTGTTTCTTGTAGTACCTACCCCTAGTTAACTTTTTCAAATTTATTTCCAAACTCTTTTAGGCCAATTTATGTTTATGCTTGATGATTAATAGCATTATTTTCTAGATTATTGGATATTGTTTTCATACTCGGTTGATTATATGATGAGACTACTTTGGTACCAGTTAATTCATGTATACATGATTATACTTTGATGATGATTATTTACAGTGATTTCAGTTATTTGATGATGTTAGTTAGATGGATTATTTATGCATGTTTTATATGGATACTTACCCCATACTTACATGTGTATGGTGTGCGTGTATGTTTTATTTATGTATGACATTTCTAATGTGGTTAAGGAAGGGAGTCGTAGTCACCTGCTAGTAAGGATCTACATGATGTATCACTTCCTAACATTATTTGTTTAGTTTAGAATATATGAATTTGTATATGTGTGGATTTTATACAGATTGCAGGTACCAGGTATCAACTTTCGTGAATTGCCAGGATGAGCATACCCTATCGCAATATCTCAATGGTAAGAGAGGGGAGATAAATTCTTGAGTCCAAATCCTATCCTTAAAACCAATTGTCTTAGGAAATTAGGACAAGTATCTAAGATGATTACCCTTTCAAATTCGTCATACGATGTAAATTCATGATTATAACCCTTGAGTTTGATTTTGTATGTTATATTTTATGATGGGTTCCCATATTTTGTCTTGTAGGTCTTTGGTTTTTTTTGTTAATTAAGTCAAATTAAAAGATTAATTAATGGTTTAATGTAATGGAAAATTATTAAGATAATTTCAATATTTTATTATATTTAATTAATTGAGAAATTAATTAAATAAAAGAATTAAATTTAAAAAGAAATTTATAGTCTAATTTTAGAGCATAATAATATTTATTTAACTTAATAATAATATGTTTAGGAGATCATTTTTAAATAAATGCTAAATATTATTATTACTTAATAAATATTTTATCAAAAACGCTTCAAAAATAAAATAAAGAGAGAAAGAGAAATTAATTTATTAAAGATATTTTAATTTGCAAAAAGCGTGCATGAATATCAAAAAAGTAAATAAAGAGTTAAACGATTGTGATCAACGAGTTCCCTCACGTGATCACACAATCAGTGCCTTGAATTTAGGGTAGAACTCCATATCAGAGATTGGGAGTTCATTTTGTAGGGACCAAGATTTTTGGAGAAGGGTTTTTTAGAGAGAAGGTTTTGAGAGAAAAGAGAATTCTCTCACAATCTTCGAGCAATTGTGTATTAGCATCAAATTCAGGTAGAATCTTGTGCTTTATTTGCATAATGAATCATGCAATTTAATATTCCTATCTACATCATGTTTGTTGAATTATTTTTCCAAATTTTGTTTGTGATGAACCTTTCAATCTTTCATTTTGAATTTACAAGTGTTCATATTGAATTCTATCTGTTTATGAGGATTGAAAACTAGGAAACCCTCATTCTATAAATTGAATACTTGTTATTTAATTAGAGTTAGTTTTGAAAAGAAATCAAATTTAATGACAATTCGACTAGTTTATCTGGGTTTCCCTATCAGACTAAATTCGTAATGTTTATAAAAATATATATAAATTAGAGGGTTTGGTTTTTAAATGATTTATATTAAAATATATATTAAAAAATAAATTTAAAAAAAAGAAAGAGGCAGGTTCCACCCCCCACCTCCCCTCCTGGAAACGATTGCAGCCATGGTTGTCTATAGTAAGGATTGCGGCAATAGCAGAAGTACATTGTATTGCTACTATGGCTAGCAGCCTTTAATGGTCGGCCAGCGGACCTAAAACCCTGAACAATATATGTTTTTCTTTAAAAAAAAATTATTAATTATAATTTTATTAAACTTAATTATTAATTATTAATAAATTTTGTTAATTATTAATTAATTAATGATTAATAAGTTATTGATGTATTTTTGGTTTTTAATAATTATTAATTTATTAAATTTATTTAGTTTAATTAAGTTTAATTAATAATAAATATTATCTAATAAAGTTTTAAATTTATTTATTTTATTATTATTAAAGATTTTGATTTTTAATAAAATTGTAATTATTTTATTAGATAATCAAAAATTATTATTTTAATAATTTAATAAATAATTATCTTTAAATTATCTTAGGATATTTAATTGTAATCCTTGTAATCTCATAAGATAATGGAAATTGTGCATTATGTTCAAATACAAGAATGGGTTAAGTTGTAAGGGTAAACTATAAACCTCATCTACTAAAAAACTTACGTTGAAACAAAAACTTAAACCATACTTTTAACTTACATAGTATGTCCTTAAAATCAAACAAAACACTGTAACTACATTGTTAACTATATGTGGTCTTATGTTTTGGGGTTTGGGTTGACTAGAGTGTTGACCAGTCTTAGGATGTTATTAGAGGCTTGGGAGTTATGTTTTTGTGATATTATGATGATGCTTTGATCTTGATCTTTTAAACTCAACCATGGTAATGTGTCTAGTATGTTCTATGATGAGTTTGGATCTATTGTTTGTTATTGCTTTCAGTGTTCTTGTGTGATAATGAGATGAATGGTATGACATATTTGACTTAACCTCTGAGTCTTCGATCAGTTATTTTTTGATGCTTTCTAATTGCTTGTAAAGAATTGAGGTTTTATTGTGAATTGTCTTTGATGCTTTCTAGTCACTTGTATAGGGCTGAGGTGAAAACTGTGATTCTTTGATTTGTACTTTTATGAGCCTAGGGTAGGTAATCAATATGTTAAGTCGGGTAACAATGGAGACCGAGGCCCTAAAGAGGTTGATGGGTAACCCATTGTAAGTAGTTAATAATTGAAAACACTATACTAAATGAGAGTAAAATGAACCCAATAAGAGTCTTTGCCTTTCCTCACCCATACCTCGAGCGCTAGTACAAACTAGGATGGGAGTAGAGAGGATGCTTGGTTGTGACCATGCATCATTAGTATGCATTGTCAGTACGAAAGGATACTAGTGCCTCATAGAGTCACTACAAGGCCAAAGGATTAAAAGACTAGCTGGGTAACCCTAGAGTTGGTTCATGCGATGACATTTTCCCACTAGCAGTATAGATTTCCTACGTCTGTTTATTTTCCTCTAGGATTAGATGTTGATTTATCTTAGAACCTTTGAGTTAGATTACTTTTAGGGTTTTTCTTGACCTAGATATTACTTTTGATTTTGGGATTGATGTCCTGTTTGGGACTTGAGACTATCTCCTTAGCGCAATGGGAGTGGACCTTTTTGGGTTACCATAAGGTCGGGTGGTAGTGCTTTACTTTTACTATTGAGATTAGTCTGTAAATATCATGACTGGAGTTCCTTGTTCTACATTTCCTTTCATTCTATATTTATGTATTATGATGGATGGTTATATCTATATGATGGATGATTTTACTTATCATACTGTATTTTGTTTCATGGATCCAAAAGGGATTATGTAACCTATTGTATAAATGTATATTCTTTCATCTTTTCACACCCTTTGACATGTACAATGGATGATTGTGCATTCTGATTATTGCCAAGTGGCATTCGGAACAAATGTATATTATTTAAATGAATTGATCTTTCATGTGGATATGTTATTTATTGGACTTAGTATTATTTAAATTTAAATGTGATTCAACGTCTTAGGATTTGTAAGGAATATAATCTATTATGTTTTCTTATGTATGATTGTATGTTATTGCTTCTGCTACTTTATGATTGTTGTGCATGTTTTTCTTCTTTTTTTTAAAAAGTGTTTGGAAAACTTATTAAAACTTTAGGTTAGTTCTTTTGGATCCCTTGGTAGGGCATTACATTCCTTGATCAATTTGGGAACCATAATGACACTTATTTTGTGTCTCATGAATCAACCAATATGAAGAAGGATTCTAATAAGACTATTTTTAAGTTTAATAAAAGACTCAATAAATTTTTGAACTGAATACCTCAAGACATTAGGACTATGGACTCCTTTCTCATATTTTTTATCTAAGCACCTTTGAAAGAAAGACACATTATAAGATAAGGTCTCACAAATCTAATACATTTCAAGAAGCCTTTAAAGTGGCTATGACTATTGAAAAGGATAAAAACATTGCAAGTAGAGTTGGAAAAAGAGAAGATCCTAGGTTGTTTGATCCCAAAGCACCTAAGAAAAATAAGGAAGAAGATAAGATCAACAAGATCCTTAGGATGATTAAAGATTTGCATGTGAAGGATAAGAATGAAGGAACAAAAAATAATAGACCTTATAATAAGGAACGATATAGGATGTAGTACATGCCATATACTATGTTATGGAAAGATGGTACACCTATCAAGAACACTAATACTTCTAACACATTTTAGAGAAATAATAACTATGTTGAGAATGGTCCATGGTGTGAATTATGTAGGAGGCCACATTCTCTAGAATAATGTTTAGTGGCTGGGAGTGTTTATGATGATAACCCTCATTCTAGGTATGAACCACAAATAAATACTTCATCCTCAAAACCTTTTTGGGGTGAAGATTCCTCAGAAGATGAATATGTGTCAGATGTCGATGCACAAAGGATGAGATACTTGGATCAAAAAGTTCTCTTAGATGAAGATCCAATTAGAAGAATTATGAAAATTAAAGAAAGAAAAGATCTCACAATTGCATCGATTTAAAAGGCTAAGAGTAAGTATAGATTGAGGAATAGGAAATTAATCTGGACCCAAAAGGAGATGATAACCCCACTCTGAACAAAGGGATTGTGTCAGGTAAGCTTTCACAAAACACTTTATAGAAAATATCAGAATTATATTAGTAGGCCCCAAGTAAGAAATAGTTGAGTAAATTTTTTATTTCTAATGCTTTTTCTCAATTAAAGGTCTATGTCCCATTTTTAGAAATAGTGAAAATTCCTGAATATGGTAAGGAAGTTCTAACTATTATATTAGAAACTAATTAAAGTCATGAGAAGAATCATGTTGAAGGAACCACACAGTAATTTGTTTAGGGACAAATGTGAATGAAACCATTTCTCAAGTTGACCCCTTTTATTTAACTCTTCTTATAAATAATAGGTTGGTTAGGAATTGTATGATAGATTCAAGAGCTTCTATGAATATTATGCCTTTTTTGAAGTTATGACCAAATTAGGATTAAAAGTAGACATACCTTATGGAAAGTGTTATGTGATGGATAATAGGTCTGTCCTAGTAACTAGGGTTATTAAGAATGTTGAATACAAGTTCCCATCTTGTCCTGATGTCTCATATAAGATTGACATAACTATGGTTGATGTTCCAGCTTCCTATGGTATGTTACTCTCCAGACAATGGTCAAATCTAATTGGGGGGCATATACAATTGGATTTATTTTATGCAACAATTCCTATAAATGTTAAGGATATAAGAATTGATAAAGAGCCTAGATTTGAATATATCATTGAGCATTTTCATCTTGACATAAAAATATTTTTTTGTCAAATGGGTATAGACAATTTTCAAACAAATGTTAGTAAACCTATCCAAGATATAGGGCATTTTAGTATGCAAGAGGAAAATGAAGAAATATGGCATCTGAATTTTGATGGAGCATCTAGTAAGGAAGGAAATGGCATTGGGATTATTTTGACATCCCCTTTGGGTAAAATCTTTAGGTATAAATTCATTCCTTAACTTTCAATTTGCCATAATGTTGTTGAATATGAAGCATTAATTTTAGGAATTGACATTGAAAAACATCATAAAATTAAATTCCTATCAGTAATTGGTGATTTTGAGCTAATTTTATGCCAAATAAGGAAAAAAAAATTGTAACCAAATGTTCTAGATTTAAAAAGTACAAAAATTATGTATGTGTTTAATTGAACATTTTGACTCTTTTTCAATCAATTGGATAGAAAGGAATGATAATTCCCTAGCTGATTTAATGGCAAATATAGTTGTTAAAAAAATTGACATATCGCTGCAAGATCTGGTCCAAGTGGAAATAAAAAATGGGCCATCTATAGCATATAATTTTCATAATTGGCAGGTCTTTGAAAATGACAGGGATGTTTTAAAGTTTTTAACATGTCAAGAAAATTGCCTAGATATTGAAATTGAATAGAATGGATTAGTGGAAAGTCAGAATGGAAAGGACACTATTTTGGGTAATGAAATTATTCAACTTAAATCTAACAAAATATCTAAAGGATTGGTCACATTAGAAAGAGTTTTCAATAAGCATGAAAAGATCAAGATACAAACCTCTGTTGTGAAAGAAGATCAATCTATGGAATGAATGTTCACCAATAGAGGTGTTTATTAGTTAAAAATTATTGAATAAAGTTAGAACAGATCTAAATTCTTTACTAAGAAAATACAAACATGTTTTTTCTTGGGCATATGATGATCTTAAAGCATATAGAGAAGATCTCTTTCATCATGAAATTCTTCTAAAACTAAATGCAAAAAAATTCAGACAAAAGAAACATCCCATAAACCCAATATTAGCACCAAAAATGAAAGAAGATTTTATTAAAATGAGAGATGTCAAGATAATAAAACCAATAAGACATTCTACATGGGTCTCCAATTTGGTGCCAATCAGAAAAAAGAATGTTGATATAAGGTTATTTGTTGATTTCAGAAATTTGAATATATCTTCATTAAAGGATAACTATGTCTTCCCAAATATGGAGGCTTTGTTACAAAAAGTTATAGGAAATGAATTGCTATCCATGATGGATGGTTTTTCTAGCTATAATTAGGTCAAAGTTAAAGAGGTTGAACAGGATAAATGACATTTACTACTCCATGGGGGACATATGTATATGCTAGGATGTCTTTTGGCTTAACCAATGTAGGGGAAACATTTCAAAGGGATATGGATGTTGCATTTGATGGTTTGATTGATCACATTTTGGCCATTTATCATGATGATAGAATAGCTTATTCAAAGGAAGCAAGAGATCATTGCAATCATTTGAAAAAAATCTTCAAGAGAGCTCTTGAATATGGAGTATCTCTCAATCCAAAGAAGTGTCAATTTGGAGTAATAGAAGGAAAACTAATAGGCCATATAGTTTCCAAGGAAGGTGTCAGAATAAGCCCTAGTAGATTAAAGGCCATTGATAATATAAAAATTCCAAACACAGTAAAAGTAGTATAGTCATTCTTTGATCAAATCAACTTTGTCAAAAGATTTATATCTAATTTTGTTGAAATTATTAAGCCAATGTCAAACATATTTTAAAGGGGGTTGATTTAGCTTGGGATGATGAGGCTTTACAAGCCTTTTCAAATATAAAGAGAGCTATTAAAGAAGCACATGTGCTTAAGGCCCCAAATTTCAATAAACCCTTTTAGGTTTTTTCTTTTGCATCTTATCATATGATTTTTGTTGTGATGCTCCAAAATAATGAAGAAGGGAATGAACAACCTATTTCTTTCTTTAGTAGGAATTTACAAAACTCTAAGTTAAACTATGATATAAATGAGAACCAATCTTATGCTTTGGTTAATGTCGTCAAAGCTTTTCACCCATATTTAGTAGGTGCTAACATTTTGCTTTTGTTCCCAACACAACAGTTAAAGACATATTCTGACTGACTAAAACCACTGGGAGAATATGTAGATGGATTAATCAAATCCAATAGTTTAACATTGATATTCAAATAACCAAATTAGTCTAAGGTCAAGGTTTGGTGAAGCTTATGGAAGATGCTAACCTAGAAGCATCACAAATCAATCAAGTGGAAGAAAATTATAATATAGATAGCATAGAAAATTATTCTTGGTATACTAATATTATTTATTACTTGAGAACTATGAAAAACCATGATAATTGGAATGAAAGCCAAAAAAAGAATAGTTAAATTTCATGCAACTAAATATATTCTTATTGAAGGAGATTTATATTAGGGAAATAGAGATAACATATTACATTTCTATCTTGATACTTATCAAGCACCTATTATTCTAAAACAATTGCATGAACAAGTTTGTGGAGAGCATTTATTTTCTCGGACTACTACCAACAAGATTTTGAGAGTGGGATATTATTGGCCTCATCTCTTAAAAGATTGTTGTAACTATGTGAGAGAATGTGAAGCATGTGAAAGGTTTTCAAGTAAATTAAAGTATGATGGATCTTTTCCCCTTAGGAAATTACAAACAAAAGAACCATTTCAGATGTGGGGAATAGACTTCATAGGTGAGATCAATAATAAGTCAAGCAATTGATTCAGTTAGATTTTAGTTGCTACAGACTATTTCACTAAATGGGTTGAAGCTATCACAACCAAAAGATCTAATAGTATTTTTGTTATAGATTTTCTGATGAATAATATATTAACAAGATTTGGGGTTACAAGAAAAATTATTGTCGATAATGGGATGTGTTTCAGATCAGAAGAATTCACAAAAGTTTGTACTAAATATGGGATAACAATGTCATATTTATCCCCTTACCATCTACAGGGAAATGGTCAAGCAGAATCAACTAATAAGAGTATCCTTAAAATTATATAAATGATTTTGGATAATAATAAAAGAGTTTGGGACTCAAAGTTATATTTGGTTGTCTAGGAAAATAGGATAACAAGAAAGAAGTCAATTGGATTCTCATTATTTGAACTTCTATATGATCAAGAAGTGAGAATCCCTTAAAAAAACTTATTACCAATGTACAAATTTATCACAATTGAGAAGGTTGAGGATATTGATTTTGGATGAAATAATTATTGCCCTAGTAGAATTAGATGAAAAAAGAAGAGAAGAATTGTAATACAATCTTGAAACACAAAAGGTTATGAAATACTTACATGATAAGAAATCTTTAGAAAGAAACTTTAATGTGGGAGATTGGGTGTAAAAATGGAATGTTAAAGACCAAGACAAGGGAAAGCATGAAAAATTTGTTCCCTTATGGTTAGGACCTTATATTATATTTTTTGATCTCAGATTGGTTTTGACAAGTGAGAGTCTATACACTTAAGTCATTTACCTAGTTCATGTCAAACAAGTAGTATATGTTGAGTACAACATGTATAAGCTAGAGCATGTCGAGTCAATAATGAGCGTTGAGTCACTCATGTGCTGAGTCACTCAAGTGTAGAGCAGATAGTATATGCCAAGTGATTCAGGATCCAAGCAAGCAGTTCATGCCGAGTCATTCAGATTTTGAGTCACAATATTGAAATCAATATATGTTGAGCATCAAGGACTTCAAATGTCGAGTAACACAATCTTGTCATAGTTGTTTGTATTGGCACAAACTACTATATAAACCATTTTTTAATCAACTTATAGATTGAATTACAATATTTTGGTAATAAGGATGAATCTTAAGTTAGAATCCCTATGCATTACATGCATCCAAATAGATAAAAGGAAGGTTTGAGTGGTAAAATGGGTCAATCACAGTCGTTAATTCACACCTAACCCTAATTCACCTAGGTCTTCTAAAGGAGGACAAACCCTAAACTTTCTATGTGTGTGAAAGGAAATGTATGAATGATCAAGGAGAGTTTTACATGTGCAAACCAGGACATTCATGGTGACCAAGGTATTGCAATCTAAAATTGCATTGAAGAAACAGTTAAAGGAGAATAGAGGAAGAGAATAGTGAATATCAAAGAGACATCTAATCAAGAAGGATCAAGTATACATTAGGTTAGAGGTGATCTATCATCAAGCAACAAAGTTCTAACCACGGGATCAATATTGAGACATTCTAACAGGTGAATCAGTTAAATCTCTTAACAGAGTAGTCCTAACAAGTTATATTGAAATCCTCTAGTAAGATGCTTACTTAATTGTGAGTTGAAGTCCTTTAACAAGGCACATTTTTAATAGGGTGTTGAAATCCTTTAACAAGGTAAGACCTAATAGTCTTTGTAAGCCTTTAACAGGGCAGACCTTTCATAGGGTAGATCGTGTTTCATGATCAAACATTGCAACCTTCATTTGATATACTTTATTACTGCAATAATGAAGATTTGTGGGTGTCATCCCCACCCCAGTTTTACCTTCTCACTAGAGGGTTTCTGGGTAATCATATCTTGTTTTATATGTGTGAATGCTTACTTGTTTACATGATTTACATGGTATTTTAGTTTACTTATTGAATATGTGAGATGGATGTGTGATTAATATTTTATGGGCTAAAGTTTGAAGCATTAATTCACCCCCCTCCCCTCCCCTCATAAGTTTACCTTTCCTATTGTAATTCTAAAAATATCTAATCAAGTAGGAGAACATTTTTTTCTTCCTTCAAGAAATAAACAGGCACTTGTTAGAGTTTCTTGTTCATGGAAAATTTCTAAAACATTTTTTCTCTTAGTTGATTATTTATTTATTATTTCATATTGAGTAGGATGTTTTTTATTTTATTTTTTTGTTTTTATCCCAGAGATAGATGGATTCTCAACATATCCCAAAGGAATAAGTGTCCCTAGAAAGAGCCACTAATGGAACCTAAATTTGAGTGCTCTTGCCAAGTTTCACAAAATCAAGATCCATCCCTTAATAGCCTTCTGAATTTCATGATTTCATGATATATGAAATTTTAAGACTTTGAGTTTTTGATTTCAAAACTAAGCCTCTTGAGATTCTCTAATTTCAAGATTTTAGAATTGGGCTTTTAGTTGTGCTTTGATTTTGTGAATTCGATAAGGAAGATGTCTATAGTCTCTGATTTCGTGATTTTGATGCCAGTAGTTCTCTGACATTTTGTAATTTTGAGAATTAAAAAGGAGCATTTATTTCATTAATTAGTTGGTAGAAGAGGTTATGTCAAGGATTTATTTCACTTGTCTGATTTTCTTTTAAGTATGACATTATTTAAGGATGGCTCATGCTAAGGATTTGAAGGAAATATGGTCATTAAATGTGTTCTACCTTGATCATAGATATAAGGGCATCTATTAAGTTTATTCTTTTATAGTAAAACATTCTTGTGTGATTTTATGTGTTTGCTTTTTAGGGAAAGAGATATGGGTTTTCCAGTACAATCACATGACAAGAATGTAGTACCTTGCCCAGTCATGTAACTTGGATTGGCACCAACTGAAGAAGATCAATTTGATGTCATCAATAGCATGTATGCAGCTACATGGGATTTGTGGATAACATATGCCTAGTACCAAAGTGACTATCATGAGATCTTGATGGAAGAGGAAAAGGGGGAAGCTTTGAACATGCTTTTTGGAGTGCTGGATGAGGAGGTGGTCAAGTGTTTGGAAGAAATTCTCAATATGATAAGAGAATTATAAATCTCTTTTGAGATTTTTTTTATTGTAATTAATATTTAACAAGTTGTAGTTAGTTTTTAGCTAGTTAGGATGAATAGGCCTAAAGCTATTTTGCATCATTTTGTGTTCTATAAGAAAGGATACCAGGGCCTTGTATAGGGAGATAAGAAAAGATACAGAGACATTGTAGATATAGGCATGCATAGTAGAACTTAGATACTGCAACTTGTTATGGCCTAGTTGTACATTATTTTTTAATTAATAAAATATATTTTGTTCTTTTCTAAAAGATGGAGAATTGGTCATTGATTTTACTGAATTCAAATTCCTCTTGGGTTTATATGATTTGCAGAATAAAATTGAGGCAAACTATTAGAAACAAAACTCATATGCTTATGTATGTTTTGTATAATTGGTTGTGAAATACTTACATGAAAAGAAATCTTTAGAAAGAATCTTTAATGTGGGAGATTGGGTGTTAAAATGGAATGTTAAAGACCAAGACAAGGGAAAGCATAGAAAATTTATTCCCTTATGGTTAGGACCTTATATTATATTTGTTGATCTTAAATTGGTTTTAACAAGTGATATTCTATACACTTAAGTCATTTACTTAGTTCATTTCGAACAAGTAGTATGTGTTGAGCACAACATGTATATGCTAGATTTTTTGGTCTTAGAATAATTTTGACATTTGAGTGTCAACACACTTAACCACTTTCTATATTGAAGCCAAGAACATTATGTATGTCGAGCCACAGTGTGTGTTGAGTCACATTTCCAACATGTGCCAAGTATTATATAAGTGTCGAGTATTATATAAGTGTCAAGTATTATATAAGTGTCAAGTATTATATAAGTTCCAAGTATTATATAAGTGCCGAGTGATATATAGGTACCAAGTCACAGTTGATGTTGAACAAACTAGTATAGTATATGTGTCGAGCACCAATAGTCCAGTATGAGCAGAGCAACACAGAATTAGCATATGAGTTTGTGCCTTCACAAACTTAGATATAAACCATTTTTGGGGCAAACATGGAAGGATTTTGAAGGATAACAAGGATAAGGATGAATCTTTTACATTTCCTATGTAATCAGCATGCAACCAATTAGAAAAATGGAGAAGGCATCCAACCAATGATAAAAATGCAAGAAATGAGTGAGAACTTAAGACTCAATATGGATTGTAGATCCATACCTAACCCTAAGTCTTCACAATCTTTAAAAGGAGGATTAAAAACCCATTGCATATATGGATGACAATAGTGTATGGGTAAAATATAGTGAAATTAAGTATGAAAGTAAGAAAGACTTAGAGGAATAGAGTAGCAATTACATATTCAATTGATCATAACAGTACAAGGGACAAGGGACACAATCAAATATCAGATCTCAGAGGATCAAGATCAAAAGAAGCAGATTGAGTGCCTAAAATCAGATATTGAAGATTGTAAGCAATCAAGTCAAAGGTTTCTAATACTTTCTAGCCATTGTATTATATAAGTGAAAATCCTATGTTGATAGGTTAGCTTAACAGCTACTTTGTAGATCCTTTGAAGAGGTGATTAAATCCTTTAACATGGTGACACTTCATGTAAAGTGTTTTTAAATCCTCTAACCAGGTCACTATTGACATAGTGTAAAGTCTTTAACAGGACAGACCATCAGAAGTGGTCGAATAATTATTGGTGTAGTAATTTTGTGGGTATCATCCCCACTCCAGTTTTACCTTCTTATTCCTGGAGGGATTTTGGGTTACCAAATATGGTGTTATGTGTTTACTTGCATGTGTTTGCTATATGGTTATTTAATGTATTTACATGCATGCAATTTTCGTTCAATTATTTGTTTTAAAGAATTAGAAAAGATTAAAAGTGTGTTACTTCTGATTCACACCCCCCCCCCCCCCCCTCCCCCTCTCAGAAGTACTCTTCCCATTCTAAACATTCCAACAATTGGTATCAGAGCTTAGGTTCTCAGAAGGAGAAGCCTAACAACTTAGAGAAAAGGTCAGAAGATGGAATTCTTCTAACTTGGGAAGATCATAGACAATCAGGTGATTGATGTGCACCTTGCTCTACACAAAGTGGAAGAAGCCAGAGAAGAATTGAGAAATTCCTTAAAAAGAAGAAAGGAAATAGCCATAGCTGAAAATGACATACACTACAAGGAGATTGATACCACACAAGTAATTTCCAATGGAGATTCCAAGGAATTTGATGTAGCAATAGCAAAATTGATGGAGAAAAATAGAGCACAAGCTAAAGAAATCAGATTACTTAAGCTTGAACAAGAATCACAAGCCATAATGCTTTTTGAAGTGACTAAAAAAAAGAAGAGAGCCATTAAAGACAAGGCCATGATAGAAGATGATAAGAGAAATCTTACCAATAGACTAGAGGAGAAGACAATTGAGTTTGAAAGAATTTCAAACATACAGCTTGACACCTTAAGTCAGTTGATGAATGCTCATCATGAATTGAACATGAAGGACATTGAAATCACTACATTGAAAATAAAAAATGAGAAATTATAGAATGAATTGAAAAGAGAAAAGGAGATAGCAGAAAGTTTCAACAAATCCAATGAGGCAATCAAGTACTTTGAGCAATTACTGAAATCACCAAGGGCTAGTAATGATACTTCAGGACTTGGTTACACTAGCACTGAACAAGAAGAATCATCCGAGATTGTAGAAGAAAGGAGTAACAAAGGTAAGAACACTAAACCTACTTGTCATTTTTGTTGTAAAAAGGGACATAACTCTAATGTATGTAGGAGCAAGAACAATCATCAACATGATAAGCCTACAAATGCAAGCTTTTTTCACAAGTGCAAAAAGCAAGGACATCAAGCACATGAATGTAGGACCAAGACCATGAGGACACCAAGATTTGAAGGCCACTACTACAACTGCAAAAAATATGGACATAAAGCATTTGAATGCAGATCAAAGCCTATGTGGATACCTAATCATCTTGTAAAGGGAAACAACCATGGTCATCACTACAACTGGGATTACAATACTGGGTATAGCTATCACTATTGTCAAGAGTATGGGCACATTCCTGAAAATTGCATAAGGACACATTTTAGGGGAATTACAGTAGATGGTTAAATCAAACTACATGTTTCAGTTGCTTGAAAACTAGCCATATCAGTAGGAATTGCCTACAAAGTCAAAAGCACCCAAGACAAAAGTTAACAAAGGAAAAGAGAAGGTTGATGTTGAACAAATAATAAGGTAAATGAACAAGACTTGGAAGAAGAAAGATGAGTGCAACACATCAAATGGAGAGATCACTTCACCCAAGAGGTCAAGTGATCACATTTTATCCAACTAAGCAAAAATAGGTGTATAGGACTGATATACAAACTTATATCATACATCAGCCCCAAGAAAAAGAAGTATTGCAAAGAAAGAAATCAGCATGAGAAAAGATGCCAAGTAAAATTATGAAGAAGCTACCGAGTTAAGCTCGAATGGATGTCGAGTTACCCTTGGATGCTGAGTTAAGATCGAATGGATGCCAAGTTGCTAATAGAAGCTGAGTGAAGTGGAGAATTAGTGGAGGCTGAGTAAATGAAATACAATGGGAACCAAGTTGTGTTGAAACTTTCAAGTGCCGAGTGTACAGTTGTTCATACTTAGCATTTAATGCTAGGTTTGGAAAGGTATAAGGTCAATTTTTTCTCATTTTCACATCATTCAAACATAGAGAAAAAACAAGAAGAGTGTAGGAGCAAACATACAACAATCTTGAAGCTATTTACATCAATCTCAATAGCAATTCAGCATGCATTTTGACAATCTAAGGTATTTATCAAGTGTCAAGCTACGTAGTGTTAAAGTCTTTAATATATTAAAACCCTAGTTTGGTATAATGGCTTCTAGTTCAAGGAACCCCAAAGGAAAGGAAAGTCTTGAGGTCTAGTTAGTTAGTAATGTAGGTAAAATAACCCAAGTTTAGGCCAATCCCCAAAGTCGCTTATAGAAATGACCCTGCTGGCGCATTTTCCATTATCCCACCGAAGGTTGTTATGGCACAAGATGTAAGAAAGTGTTATAACTACAAGATAGGAGTAGTAAGTGATCTTGAAATATTTCAAGCTTATGAAAAACTATGAGAAAAAAAAATTATGAAGGAAAAATTTCAAATAATCAAGAGAAAGGGTTTAACAAATGCCCTAGTTTACCCTACAGGATTCAAAATAGAATGGATATGTATTGTTTTAAGTAGAATTCATAATGGATGTTTGTGGCTGGAGACAGGACCTATAAAAATTACAAAAAGGATAGTACATAGGGTTACAGGTTTCCCAACCCTAGATCAGCCCAAAACCTTGCGAAGTGACTCCAAAGAGGTAATTGAAAAGAACACAAGGGCTAAATTGAATAAAAGAGGCATGCCAATTGACACGATCACAGACCCTCTTTTGGACTTTGTTGTGAGAATCATTTCTCACAAGTTCTATAGTCAAGCAAATTAAACAGTGTACCATGTATTGTTGTGGATGTAGCCTATAATCTTGTGAAGAGAGATCACACATATGATCTATCAAAACTAATGTTGCAGCAAATAAATGAAAATCTGGGAGCAATAAGAAGATCAAAAGGTGCTCAATGCAAGTTTGGTTCAATTCTTATGTGCATATTCTTTTATGTCATCAAAGAGTTTCCTTCTATTGGAAAGGTGAATTAGGACCCCAACAAAACTATAATTACACAAATCAATGAGTTCATTGATTAGATGGGTGATAATTTTGAGGCCTAAATGTCAAGCTACTTTGAGGATTTCAAGAAATCCATGAAACAAAGAGTAAGAATACCAATTTCTCTAGTGGAAAAACATATGAATTAAATATGCTTATTGGTTGACTTGGACTATACCTATATCGAGGCAGAAATTCCAAGAGTAAGATGTCTAAGGCCATTGGGCTACAAACTTGATGTAGATGAAGCCTTAGCAATAACCATAGCATTGCTTGCAGAAGAGATGATAAAGAGGCTCCTCACTTTGGAACATATGATGTTGTCAAATCCAAGGTTAAGATTGAATTGAAGACAACCACTATAATCAAGAAGAAAGATAAAATGGTAAAGAAGATAAAGAAGACATTTGGAGCAAGTGTTGAAGAAGAATTAGGTGTAGAAGATGAAGGAAAGGGTGAAGAAGAAGAAGAACAAGGGCAAGATCCAATGGAGTTAACCCAAGGCTCAAAAGGAGACAAGGAGAAAGGTATAAAAGAGGTTGAAATTGAGTCAAAGAAGAGAAAGGCTAAAACTCAATCTCTAGCTTAGCCCAAACCCAATAAGGTGACCAAACCTACACAAGCTAAGCTAGCACTAGCAATAAGAGCCAACACAAGAGCATCCACACAAAAGGCCAAGAAGCAAGTAAGAGAGAAGAGAAAGGCCACTAAACTGACTGGTGAAATGCCAAAGAAAATAAGGAGGTATGTGGCATAGCTAGACACTAATGATGATGAGAGAACAAAATCAGAGGATATCAGCCAATTTAGAGTGGTAAGCCATCCTCCCAAATCTGCCATAGATAAGATTTGTGAGAATATTAAGAATGTAGATTTCAATGACTTGAAAAATATTGATTTCAACAAGCTAAGTAGAGAAGAGCAAGATAAAATAGAGGAATTAGTATATGCCATGATGGCTGAATTTAAGAATACACCTCTAGAGCTAGACAATACCATGCCTAAAGAGCTATATGAGATAATTGAGAATAAATGGCCTTATTGTCTAAAAATGGAAAAGAAAATTAGAGAATCTACCTTAGCTCAAGTAAAACCTGACATGAAAAAAAGTCAAATAACAAAGGCTAACAAGAAACATGATGGAAAATTTGCACCCAAATATAGAGCCTTCAACATCCTACAAAACAAGATTGAGGATGTCGTAAATAAATGTAAAAAAAATTACAAAATAACTGATGACAAGGAAGAGGAAGCAAATAAGGCAGAGGTCCGTGCCAAGGAAAAGAAAATAGAAGATAAGGAAGGAGAGGAAGAGAAATAAGAAGAGGAGAATGTAGAAGAAAAGAAAGAAGAAGAGAAGGAGAAAGAGGAAGAAGACAAAGAAAAAGGTGAGGAGGAAGAAACATATGAAGGAGAAGACATGGTAACAGCTAAATAGTAGCAAGAAGATGAACAGAGTATGCAAGACACACAAATGCCACCTCATGTAACCATCACACCTGCAAAGACAATAATTATCAAGGATGTTCCTGACAACTCATCTTAGAACATCAATCCCCTTACTACAAAGGATCTCTCCAAGATCCTTCACCAATCCACTCTATAGGCATAGTTATGCACAAGCCCTATATTGGTGAGTGTAGATGAACTACAAAAGACAATAGCAAAACCACAAAGAGAAAAGGTGAAACCACAAGAACCACCTTTCACTTACAACTACTTATACTAAAATTTTGATGCTTCCACCACCTATAACAATAGGTGACAACACATAGAATCCAAGCATAGAAGAAGGGAAATTAGATGAGAAGGAGGACACATCAAAGGAAAAGGAGCAAGCCGCTATATAGACATTGGTAGAACTACCAAAAATTGGCACTCCCACAAAGACCCCTTAGAAGTTGAACACTGCAGCCATTCCTTTGCAATTCTCAACTCCAGTCTCAAGTTCAACCAGAGTGGCAAGGGTACTTCACTATGGAGACCTTGAATTAGATGAAAATATTGTAATACCCTCCTATGATTCCAAGACCATCACATTGGCACAAATCAATGAAATGCAAAATGCATTAGACAGAAGGATGAGGCAGGAAATACTCAGGAAGGATTTCAAGCATAAGCAAGAACTACATGAGATTAAGGACATCTTTATGGATGCATTCAGCTTGTAGTCACCAAATGAGTCAAAGCCCATAATGGAACAATTATCTAATATAGTTGACCAAGTGACCAATGAAGACTAGGATACTAATGCTAAACTCATGGAATGGTCTGAAAGGAAGTTTCAAGGGAAAGTGAATGAAAAGATATCAAGTGGTATAGCACTTGAATAGGTCAAGTTTTTTGGAAATATAGATGGAGTAACTGATAGGGGGGGTGAATTAGTTACCACAAAAAGAAATCCACAGATCCCTTAGATGTCTTAAATAACTAGTTACTATTGTCACTCAGTAATCACATAAAAAAATGTTGTAACTTGGTAGATGAACTGTATGTTAACTTATTATTGATCTTTAAGCATTCACAATTATTAACATGCATGCAAAAAGAAATAACATGAACACAAGAGACACCAGATTTAACATGGAAACCCAATATGAGAAAAACCACCAAGTAACTAGCTACCAATTTTCACTCTTCTGAAGTGAGCCCTGTTGGAAGCCAACCTTGTTAAAGGTTACAAAACACACTATTAGACATGACCTTGTTAGAGGATTTAATCACCCTGCTAGGAGTGGCCTTGCTAGAGGACTTTAGAACAATTTAATAGAACTGTCCACCTTGTTAGAGGATTTACAAAAATGGCTGCTAAACCAACTTTATTAAGAGATTTAAAATTCATTGCTACAATTATGAGAAAGTAACAATGAGTGACCTAAATGAGATGCAACTGATCTTTGCTGATACAGATCTTTGTTCTGCTTCACTAGATCCTTACTGACCGAATACACCTTTGCTACTCCTCAAAGATATTTGATCCTTCTTCAAAATTCACTCACACTTCCTCTTCATACAATCAACTCACTTGCATACTCACTCAATCATACATCCATTCATTAATACTTTAGAATTCACAACTTGACCTTTTATTTATACATTACAAATTTTCAAGTTAGATCATTTACAAGTTACATTTACCAATAAACAATAAACAATTAAACTTTATTTCCCAAAACAATGAAATCCTTCATTGGCTGACCCTTCTCAATAAACACTGCTCCAGAAATGATTTCTAGTGTTAACCAAGTGAAGCTCAATAAACACTCTGAACTCTACAAAATCCTTTAGAGATTAAGTGAACTTGGTAAGAACTGATTTTTCTTTGCTAACCTTGTGAGCTCAGTAGAAGCTATCTTCTACCACAGAATCCTTCAGTGCCTAAGTGAGCTTAGTAGAAACTGTCTCTATAGTGTAACTTCTAGAAATGCTTGGTAGACTCTATAAATCACTTTGCTAACCAATTGAGCTTGGTAGACTCTATCTGATAACTGATATGACATTTGTGTAACATCAAAGACAACACAAAATTGATCAATTGTATCCAACAATCTCCCTCTTTGACATTGATGGCAACACAACATGTCATAGCAAAATAAAATTTGAAAACAAGTCTTTTCTTACAGAATGTTTCTCCCTCATAGATTTCATTCCACAAAATTCTCAAATACTATAATCTCCCTCTAGGAAGGAATTACATAGCTTCTTTCCAAACATCAAACTCTTCACAAAAAAATTCAAATTTTAGAAAGATATGATAGTATACTCTCCCTCTTTGACAACGCATGCCAAAGACAACACAAACCAAATGAGTAGCAATGTACCTTAAGTATTGATTCATATGCAATGTTCTCATGATTATTCTGCATCAACCAAAAGATCTTCAACTTGATACCAATTGATGTATCATTAAAACTTCACTTTAGTGAGCTTCAGATAGGGGAATGACCCCCAACTTACCTCTTGGATACAAGAATGCACCCTTAGGTAAAGACTTGGTGAATATGTCAGCAATTTGTTCTTTTGTATGGACATATTCCAATATGATCTCCTTATCCTACACCAATTCTTTGACAAAGTGATATTTTATTGCAATGTCCTTGGTTTTTGAGTGCATCACTAGATTTTTAGATATGTTGATTGCACTTGTATTGTCACAAAATATAACAATAGGTTCTTTGATTTCCACCTTCATGCCTTCCAATAATTGTTTGAACCAAACAATATTAGAATGGTTTACTGCTACTGCAACATACTCTACTGTTGTGCATTGGGATGTACAATTTTGCTTTTTACTTGTCCAAGAAACCAGCCTCTTTCCAAGAAAGAATGTGCCTCCACTTGTACTTTTTCTATCATCAATGTTTCTTGCCCAATCTACATCAATAAACACTTTCAAATCCAGATTACCTCCAAATTTGTACCATAATCCATAATCTTCAGTGCCTTTTAAATATCTCATGATCCTTTTGATTGCCATCATGTGATTTTCTCTTGATTTTGCTAAAAATCTTGTTACAAAACCAACTACAAGGGCAATATTTGGTCTTGTATGAACTACATACTACAATTTTCCAATCATAGATCTATACAATGTTTGATCTACCTCCTTTGATTCATCATCCTTGGTAAGCTTTAGACTAGTGCACATAGGAGTTCCAACTAGTTTACAATCTTCCATACCAAACTTTTTTAGTATCTCCTTGATATATTTAGACTGAGTGATGTAGATGTCATTCTTACTTTGCTAAATTTGAAGACCAACAAAGAATTTGATCTTACCAAACATAAACATCTCAAATTCCTTGTTCATTTTCTTTGAAAACTCTTTGCAAAGATCATTATTTCCTGTGAACAAAGTGTCATCCACAAATATCTCTGCCAAAACAATCTTGTTATCTAGTCCTTCCTTGATATACAAGCTACTATTATCATTAGTTCTCTGAAAACCAATCTAAATAAGATAGTTATGCAATCTTTCATACCATGATCTAGGGTCTTGTTTCAAACCATACAATGCTTTGTGTAATTTGTAGACCATTTTCTTCTTGTCTAGATCAACAAAACCTTCAAGTTGTTTAATTTAGACTTCTTCATCTAGTATACCATTGAGAAATGCTAACTTGGCATCCATTTAATAAACCTTAAATCCTTTGTATGTAGCATATGCAAGTAGGGTCCTGACACCTTCCAATCTTGCAACAGGAGCAAAATCCTCTCCATGGTCTATTCCTTCTTCTTGAGAGTATCCTTTGCATACCACTCTAGCTTTGTTCCTTGACACCTTACCATCTTCATTCAACTTATTTCTGAATACCCACTTACTTCCAATCACATTTTTATCTTTAGGCCTAGGTACAAGAGTCCATGTTTTATTTTTCTCTATCTTCTCTATCTCTTCGTTCATAGCCTCAATCCAACTTTCATTTTCTAATGCATCTTTAACACTTTTAGGTTCAAAATCAACAAGTAAACAAGTACCTCTTAGCTTACTTCTTGTCATAGTACCTTCAGATTTGTCTCCAATAATCTGATCTGGTGCATGATGTCTCCTGACATACTTAGGTAAAATAGGTTCCTTGCCTTTTGAATGAATTGCTCTGTCATCCTCTTGCACTTCAACTTCAAGTTTTGGCTATTCTATCTATTGATTGGGTCCTTCAGACTCAACAAGCATTGTCTTGGTAGCATCTGACTATGACTCAATTTATTTCAACTCAGTTTGAACTTCTTACAACTTGGTTACCGAAGACTCTGGAGTAGAAGATTCCTGATTGATAGATGTATCTAGCACTATATCAAGTTCAATGAAAACAAATCTCCTGTAATCTTCTAGTTCCTTTTTGCTTTCTTCTTTAGTCCTTTCTACAAACTCATCAACTTTCACATGTGCACTTTCTATGACTTTGTGAGTAGACAAATTCAAATATCTATATGCTTTGCTTTTGCAAGAATATCCCAAAAATATTCCTTCATCACCTTTCACATCAAATTTACCTTTTCTAGATTCTTTCAAAATGTAACATTTACTTCCAAATACTTTTAGGTAACTTACATTGGGTTTATATCCATACCATAACTCATAAGGGGTTTTGAATGAGTCTTTCTTCAGTTGTACTTGGTTCAAGGTATGAACTGCAGTGTTGATAGCTTACTTCCAGTATTTGATAGCAATTTTCTTTTCAATCATTAAAGTTCTTGCACAATCCATGATAGATTTGTTCTTCCTTTCAGCTATTCCATTTTTCTCGAGAGTGCCAGGGGTTGATACCTGTCTTTTGATTCCCCTTTCAATTCAAAAGTTATTGAACTCATGGGAGATGAATTCACCACCTCTATCTAACCTCAAGCATTTCAGTCTTTTGCCTATTTCATTTTTTGCTCTAGCCAAATACCACTTGAACTTTTGAAAAGCTTATGATTTCTCTTGTAGGTACATGACAGTCATCATTCTAGAGTAATCATCAACAAAAAGAATGAAAAACTTTTATCCAGTATAGCTTTCAATTCCAATAGGTCCACACAAATCAGTATGCACATTTTCCAAAACTTCTTCAAACTGATAGTTCTTACTTTTAAAGCTAATTTTTCCCATCTTACCAATCTAACAATTCTTGCATAGACCAACATCAGGTTTCTTTATACTAGGAATGCCTCTAGCTTTCCTAAATTTGTTTATCTTCACTAGATTATCAAAGTTCACATGACACAACCTTCTATGCCATAACCAACTTTCTTCAACTTGAGTAATAAAACATGAACATTCACCAAGTTCAAGATAAAATAAGTTACCTTTTGTTTGTATGCCTAATCCAATCAGCTTTCCTTTGTCATCTAGCAGTCTTGCTTTTCCGTGCATGAATTCTACTTTGAATCCATTATTGAGTAGCTATGCCACACTCAATACATTGTGTTTTAGTCCTTCTACCCAATATGCATTATCACATACAAGCTCTTTGGTTAGTGAAATTCTTCCTCTTCCTATTATACAACAAGGTTCATTATTATCAAACCCCACACTACCACCATCATAGTCTTCAAATTGTTCAAACTTAGTTTTATCACCAATCATATGATGAGAGAAACCACTTTCTATGATCCATGTATCATTTTTGCTCACATGAGAGATAAGTGTTATTTTATCTTCCTCATCATTATCAAATTCATCTTTCATAGCAATGTAAACAATTTCATCTTCTTCTTCATCAGAATCATTAAAATCCTTAGCCATGAAACATATTTTCTTACCTTTGTCCTTGAGCGATTTGAAATCTTTCTTGCCATTACATTTATAACCTTTCTTCTCATCCTTGTTTTTCTTGTTTGGGCACCTAGCAGTTATATGACCAATTTCCTCACATGAAAAATAGATTAGAGGAACCTTACCTTTATATTTCCCTCTACCTCTAGAATATTTCCTTGCTAGTAGAGCTTCAACCACCTCAATATCATTGTCTAAACTCTATTCTGATTCTTCTTCACTTTCTAACTGAGAATCCTTTGTTTTCTTGCCTTTCTCTTTGAGTGAAAGCTTGGTTTTAAATGTTGATTCAATATTCTTGGAAGCTGGAACATAGTTATCATAGTTATCTATCTCGAATGCAGTCAATCTTCCTACTATTGCTTCTAAATTTATCTTATGATTTGCTTCACATCTTCTTTCTTGAATTGCAGAAACTCTAATTGCATAAATGGGAAGTAATGTTCTAAGAACTTTACTTACAATTGTTTCCTCCTCAATATCTCCTCCAAAAGCCTTGATAGCACTAACAACTACCTTGACTCTTTCAACATATTTGGCAATGTTTTCATCCTCTCTCATCCTCATCTGATCAAATTGTCCTCTTAGACTTTCTACTTTGGCTCTTCTCACATTATCATCACCTCCATAGATTTCTTTCAGCTTGTTCCACATTTTAAAGGTATTTTTGTAGTCCTTGACATCATCAAATTTTTCATGGCTTAGGGCAGATGCAATGTCTATCATCGTGGTGTTATGATTCTTCTTCTCAGCAATGTCATTACTAGATAATGTACCAAAAGGAGTTACATATGCTTCATCCAGATATTTCAATCATGTATCTCCAATGGAAGCTAGATTGAGTCTCATGAGACCTTTCCATACTGAAAACTTATCCCTATTAAGCCTTGGAATTTCCCTCTTGTAAGACATCTTGATCTTTAGCTTAGATCCTTGAAATCTTTCTTGAAAGCACCAAAAGCTCTGATACCAATTGTTGGAAATATAGATGGAATAACTAAGAGGGGGGGTGAATCAATTACCACAAAAAAAATCCACATATCCCTTAAATGTCTTAAATAACTAGTTACTGGTGTCACTTGGTAACCACATAGAAAAATTTTGTAACTCGATAGATGAACTGTGTATTAACTTATTACTGATCTTTAAGCATTCACAATTATTAACATGCATGCAAAAAGAAATAACATGAACAGAAGAGACACCAGATTTAACATGGAAGCCCAATATGAGAAAAACCATCAAGTAACTAGCTACCAATTTCCACTCTTCTAAAGTGAGCCCTATTAGGAGCCAACCCTATTAAAGGTTACAAAACACACTATTAGGTGTGACCTTGTTAGAGTATTTAATCACCCTACTAGGAGTGGCCTTGCTAAAGGACTTTAGAACAATTCAGTAGAACTATCCACCTTGTTAGAGGATTTACAAAAATGGCTGCTAAACCAACTCTGTTAAGAGATTTAAAATTCACTACTACAATTTTTAGAAAGTAACAATGAGTGACCTAAATGAGATGCAACTGATCTTTGTTGATACAAATCTTTGTTCTACTTCACTAAATCCTTACTAATCAAATACACCTTTACTGCTCCTCAAGGATATCTTATCCTTCTTCAAAATTTGCTCACACTTCCTCTTCATACAATCAACTTACTTGCATACTCGCTCAATCAAACATCCATTCATTCATACTTTAGAATTCACAACTTGACCTTTTATTTATACATTACAAATTTTCAAGTCAGCTCATTTACAAGTTACATTTACCAATAAACAATATATCATTCAGCTAAAAACATTACATGAAACAATTAAACTTTATTTCCCAAAACAATGAAATCCTTCATTGGTTGACCCTACTCAGTAAACATTTCTCCAGAAATAATTTTTAATGTTAACCAAGTGAAGCTCGGTAAACACCGTGAGCTCTGAAAAATCCTTTAGAGACTAAGTTAACTCAATAAGAACTAATTTTCCTTTGCTGACCTTGTGAGCTCAGTAGAAGCTGTCTTCTACCATAGAATCCTTCAATGCTTGAGTGAGCTCGGTAGAAATAGTCTCTATAGTGTAACTTCCAAAAAAACTCGATAGACTCTGTAAATCACTTTGTTGACCAACTAAGCTCAGTAGACTCTGTCTGATAACTAATATGACATTTGTGTAACATCAAATACAACACACAATTGATCAATTTTATCCAACAAAGTTGGCCACGAAAATAGACAAGGTCAAAGTTGTACTTGAGAACATTTTCTCATTGTACAAGGAGTTGTGTGACTTTTCCAACTTCACATATGAAACAAGTCAGAGAATAATGAGCTTGAAAATAAATTTGAATATTTCTAGCATGCAACTACCAAAGGATCTTGCTCAAAGTGAGAAGCATTTTGCACAATTGCTTCACACTCAAAGGGAGCTAGTTGCACTCACAACAGAGGAAGCAAATATAAAAGCTAAATTGATGCAAATTCAATCCTCTATCACCCCACACTTAGAGGTCCTCCACAAGGAACAAGTCTATGCTGAAACTATCCTAAAGAAAGATCCTAATCTTTCTACACTTGATGAACTTGTACACCTTGTTGAAGAGGCTGCCATCCAGCACAAGTCACTTGACATTGCTTTGGAGAATTGGGATGCAGCTCTGAAAATAATAATGGAGGTAAATAGTAACTTTTTGGCTAAGTATGGTATTACTCTTTAGAACCCTTTGACATTAGTGTCAAAAAGGGGGAGATATATGTTTTAGGGGAGATATAACTAAGGGGGAGCATACTAAATTTGGATTACATTCTTTCATGATGGAAAAATAATGTTTTGACGAATGTTTTGAGGGAGAAATAATGTTTAAAGACACAAATTAGCATAGGTAAAGATTATAGGAATAAGGTAAAAGACAAAGAGTATTAGGCACACAGAATTTTGGTTTCAAGAATGTCAATGCACAATCAACTCAGGGGGAGTAACAAGGTATTTTGAACAAATTTTGAACAATTTTGAAATTTTTGTATATATACATAATAGATTGGATAGGGTACTCATAAGGATAGATGATAATGATTAGTTGTGTTTTTGACACTCATGTCAAAGGGGGAGATTGTTGGTGTTAAAATAGTTTTAACATTTAAGTGTCAACACACTTAACCACTTTCTATATTGAAGCCAAGAACACTATGTATGTTGAGCCACAGTGTGTGCCAAGTCAGATTTCCAATAGGTGCCAAGTATTATATAGGTGTTGAGTATTATATAAGTTTCGAGTATTATATAAGTGTCAAGCATTATATAAGTGCCAAGTATTATATAAGTGTCGAGTGATATATATATAAACTGATAAATAGAAATAAAAGGGCAATCAAAACTAACTTTATATTCAACTTAAAGAACTACTATCATAGTATTTCTTATGTATCATTTAAATATCATAGTATAAGTAAATATATAAAGTCTTATGTATATTATATAAAACTAACTTTATATTCAACTTAAAGAACTACTATCATAGTATTTGTTATGTATCATTTAAATATCATAGTATAAGTAAATATATAAAGTCTTATGTATATTATATAAAACTAACTTTATATTCAACGTAAAGAACTACTATCATAGTATTTCTTATGTATCATTATATTGGTTGGTTTTATTCCCTTTTCTTTCTTGAGTAATGGAACCCCATGTTACTTATTAGATTAGTGTGGTATCACCTGGGTGGTTGGTTTACCCAGTTTAGGTTTGAATCTTGTCTGATCAGAATAGGCATAGAGTGAACGCGACTCCTGATGATGACTAGCAACACTATAATAAGCCAAGAACCTGAACCACCACTTAACCAATAACCACACTAACTAACTTTATATTCAACTTAAAGAACAATCAAAACTAACTTTATATACAACTGAAAGAACTACTATCATAGTATTTCTTATGTATCATTTAAATATCATAGTATAAGTAAATATATAAAGTCTTATGTATATTATATAAAACTAACTTTATATTCAACTTAATATAATATACATAAGACTTTATATATTTACTTATACTATGATATTTAAATGATACATAAGAAATACTATGATTGTAGTTCTTTAAGTTGAATATAAAGTTAGTTTTATATAATATACATAAGACTTTATATATTTACTTATACTATGATATTTAAATGATACATAACAAATACTATGATAGTAGTTCTTTAAGTTGAATATAAAGTTAGTTTTATATAATATACATAAGACTTTATATATTTACTTATACTATGATATTTAAATGATACATTAGAAATACTATGATAGTAGTTCGTTAAGTTGAATATAAAGTTATTTTTGATTGCCCTTTTATTTCTATTTATCAGTTTATATTTTTACTTATAACTTTATTAGTGTCGAGTGATATATAGAAACTAAGTCACAGTTGATGATGAGGAAGCCAGGATAGTATATGTGTCGAGCACCAGTAGTCCAGTATGAGCCAAGTAACATAGAATCAGCATATGAGTTTTTACCTTCACAAACTTAGATATAAACTATTTTTGGAGCCAACATGGAAGGATTTTGAAGAATAACAAGGATAAAGATGAATCTTTTACATTTCCTATGCAATCAACATGCAACCAATCAAAAAAATGGAGAAGGCATCCAACCAATGATAAAAATGCAAGAAATGAGTGGGAACTTAAGACCTAATATGGATTGTAGATCCATACCTAACCCTAAGTCTTAACAATCTTTAAAAGGAGGATGAAACCCCATTGCATATATGGATGAGAATAGTGTATGGGTAAAATATAGTGAAATTTAGTATGAAAGTGAGAAATACTTAGAGGAACAGAGCAGCAATTACATATTCAGTTGATCAAAATAGTATAAGGGACAAGGGACACAATTAGATATTAGATCTTAGAGGATCAAGATCAGAAGAAGCAGATCAAGTTCCTAAAATCAGCAATTGAAGATTGTAAGCAATCAATTCAAAGGTTTCTAATACTTTCTAGCCATTGTATTAGATAAATAAATATCCTATGTTGATAGGTTAGCTTAATAGCTACTTTTTAGATCCTTTGAAGAGGTGATTAAATCCTTTAATAGGGTGACACTTCATGTAAAGCGTTTGTAAATCCTCTAACCAAGTCACTGTTGACACAGTGTAAAGCCTTTAATAAGGCAGGCCTTTCACAGGGCAAACCATCAGAAGTGGTCAAACAATTATTGATTCGGTAATTTTGTGGATATCATCCCCACCCCAGTTTTACCTTCTTATTCCTAGAGGGATTCTAGGTTACCAAATATGGTGTCATGTGTTTACTTGCATGTGTTTTTTGTATGGTTATTTAATGTATTTACATGCATGCAATTTTCTTTTAGTTATTTGTTTTAAAGAATTAGAAAAGATTAAAAGTGTGTTACTTTTGATTCACCTCCCCCTCTCAGAAGTATTCTTCCCATTTTGAATATTCCAACAAGAGCATGTCCATTCAACAGTGAGTGTTGAGGCACTCATGTACTGAGTCACTCAAATGTCGAGCATACAGTATATGTCAAGTGATTTAGGAGCTAAGAAAGTAGTGCATGTTGAGTCATTCAGATGTCGAGTCACAGTATTGAAATCAGTATATACTGAGCATTAGGGACTTCAGATGCTGAGTAACATAGTTTTGTCATAATTATTTGTCTTGGCACAAACTACTATATAAACCATTTTTGAGCAGACTTACAGATTGAATTATGATATTTTGGTGATAAGGATGAATCTTAAGTTGGAATCCCTATGCATTACATGCATCCAATTCGGTAAAAGGAAGGTTTAAGTGGAAATTTGGGTGAATCATAGCTGTTAATTCACACCAAACCCTAAGTCACCTTGTCTTCTGAAGGAGGACAAACCTTAAACTTTCTATGTGTGTGAAATGGAATGTATGAATGATCAAACAGAGTTTTGCATGTACAAACTAGGACATTTATGGTGACCAAGATATTATGATTTGAAATTGCATTGAAGAATCAGTTAAAGGAGAATAGAGGAAGGAAATAGCGAACAGCAAAGAGACATTTGATCAAGAAGGATCAAGTATACATTAGCTTAGAGGTGATTTTTCATCAAGCAACAAAGTGCTTACCATAGAATCAATCTTGAGACATTCTAACAGGTGAATCAGTTAAATCTCTTAATAGAGTAGTCCTAACATGCTATATTGAAATTCTCTAACAAGGTTCTTACTTAATTATGAGTTGAAGTCCTTTAACAAGGCACACTTTTAGCAGGGTGTTGAAATCCTTTAACAAGGTAAGACCTAACAATCTTTGTAAGCCTTGAACAGGGAAAACCTTTCATAGGGTAGATCATGTTTCATGATCAAACATTGTAACCTTCATTAGATACACTTTATTACTGTAGTAGTGAAGATTTTTGGATGTCATCCCCACTCCAATTTTACCTTCTCACTAGAGGGTTTTTGGGTAATCATATCTTATGTTATATGTGTGAATGCTTACCTGTTTACATGTTTTAGATGTACATGTTTTACATTATATTTTAGTTTACTTATTGAATATGTAAGATGGATGTGTGGTGGATATTTTATGGGTTAAAGTTTGAAGCACTGATTCACCCCCCACCCCCAAGAATTTTACATTTCCTATTGTAATTCCAACAATTGGTATCAGAGCCTAGTTCTCTGAAAGAGAAGCTTTGCAACTTTGAGGAAAGATCTTAGAAATGGAAGTCCAAGTTGGGAAAGATCATTAAGAATTAGGGAATTGAAATACAACTCATTCTCCATCAACTAAATGAAGCAAGAGATAATCTAAAGAAATCATTGAAGAGAAGGAAGGAAATCACCATTGAGGAGAATGACACATGATACAAAGAGATAGACACTACGAAGCTATTTGCAAATGAAGACTCTAATAAATTTGATGCAGCAATTGCAAAACTAATGGAAAATAATAGAGCCCAACCTGAAGAAATTAGAAATATCAAGATAGAGCAAGAATCACAAGCCATATTACTATGTGAGGTGACCGAACAGAAAAAGAAAGGAGTGGAAGAAAAAACCATGATTGAAGATGACAAAAGAGTTTTGACTAGTAGATTGGAAGAAAGATCATCAAAGGTAACCAGGATTGCTAACATGCACTTAGAAATTTTGGGTCAACTGATATATGCCAACCATGAACTGAATACCAAGGATATTGAGATAACAACACTAAAATTTCAGAATGAACAATTGAGCAATGACCTAAAAAGGGAAAAGGAGTTTGTTGAAAGTTTCAATAAACCTAGTGAAACCATCAAGTACTTTGAACAATTGATGAGATCCCATAGATCTAACAATGACACATCTAGACTATGACACACAAGTATTGAAGAAGAAGAATCATCCAAAAGTGCTGAAGAAAGAAGTAATAAAGGTAATAATTCCAAACCTACTTGTCATAATTGTGGTAAGAAAGGACATACTATCAATGTGTGTAGGAGCAAGACTATAAATCAGAATGATAAGCAAAAGAGCATGGTTCACTGCCATAAGTGCAACAAACAAGGCCATCAGGCACATGAATGCAGAACCAAGACCATGCACACTCAAAGATTTGAAGGATATTGTTACAACTATCAAAAGTATGGACATAGATCTTTTGAGTGCAGATCCAACCCAATATGGTCATCAAACAAACAAGGAAAGGTAAAGAACAATGGAAACTTCTATAATTATGACTATAATAAAAGATATAGTTATCATTACTATCAAGAGTATGGACATACTCCTGAGAACTATATTAGAACACACTTTAGGAGTGACTGCAAAAGGTGGTTGAGTCAAACCACATTTTTTAGTTGTTTGAAGACTAGTCACATTAGTTGATATTGCTCAACAAGGTCAAAGGCACCAAGTTGAAAGTTCAATAAAGGAAAAGGCAAGGCAGATATTGAAAATGTCAAAAAATGAAATGAACAAGACATGGAAGAGAAAGGAGGATTTAAACACATCAAATGGAAAAGGGATCACTTCACCCAATGGGTCAAGTGATCACACCTCATTAAACTAAGCAATCAAGAGATATGTGGGACTAATATTTAAAAGTTATATTATACATCAATTCCAAATGATTTAGTTCTAGAAGGATTACATAAGCATGAATAAAGATGCAAAGTGTTAATAGGAATCAAAGAAAAATCTTTAAGTTTTGTCAATTTATCATATTACTACCGAGCATGAAAAGTTTACTATGAGTACCGAGTGAAATGCTAGAGAATACCGAGCTAATAGACTAGCTAGTTTTTGAAGAGCTTGTAATGGTTGTTGAATGAATAGAAAAACAAGTGGATGTCAAGTGAGCCACAAATTAGTTGATGTCTATCTTATAGGTGTGTAAGAACTTCACACTAATTACAGCATTTTAAAGGGGTATTTGATTGATTTTTTGCTCATTTAAAATCATTCAAATTCAAGAGAGAGCAAGAAGAGCTAGAGACAATTTTGAAATTTTATCTAAAGTGTTTGCAGGATATTTGAATAGTTATTTGGCATCATTTCATCATATTTTACAAGGTATTTATCATGTGCCAAGCTATGCTATTTTGAATTTCTTAAACCCTAGATTTGTAACATGGCATCTAGTTCAAAAGGTGTAGAGGGAAAGGAGGTTTTAAATGTTTAGTTGATTAGAAATGATTTAAAACAACCAGTTTTCAAGGCCATTCCAGACATAGCATACAAACAAGATCCCTTCGGTAAGCTATCTATGATACCACCAAAAGTTTTAATGATTCAAGATGTCAGAAAGTGTTATGTTATAATTGTAAAATTGG
Source organism: Cupressus sempervirens (assembly GCA_028749045.1). NCBI lineage: Eukaryota > Viridiplantae > Streptophyta > Pinopsida > Cupressales > Cupressaceae > Cupressus > Cupressus sempervirens. The sequence continues at coordinate 790,500,901 of CM053793.1, forward strand.
TAGTATTGGTGACATGGAAATCAGAGAAGCATATGTAAAACTATATGAAAATGGTGTGTTAAGGGAAGAATTCAAGATGGTAGAAAATAAAGGGTTAACTTGTGCCCTAGATTTCCTTAACGTTTTCAAAATTGAATGGATCAAGATTGTTTTGAGTAGAATTCATGATAGTTCAGTGTGGTTAGATAATGGGCCAATCAAAATCAAAAAGAGAATAATCCATAGGGTAACAGGGTATCCAACCCTAGATCAACCAAAGACTATGAGAAGTGAATCCAAAGAAGTCATTGAAAAGAACATGAGAGCTATGTGGAACAAGAGACGAATGACCATAAACACCATCATAGATCCTTTAATAGATTTTTTAGTAAGGGTAATTGCACATAAATTTTATCATCAAGTAGATTGAATAGTGTGCCTGCATTTCAATAGATATGGGTTACAAGATTGTGAAGAAGGATCATACATATGATCTTGCCAAGGTGCATCTACAACAATTGATTGAAAACCTAGGAGCAATAAGGAAGATAAAGAGTGCTTAGTGTAAATTTGGAGCTATTTTGGTATGTATCTTCTTTTATGTTCAGAACACATTTCCTATATTTTTTTTTGCATAGAAGACAAATAGGTTTGTTGCAGTTCAAATAGGAGAGTTCATTGAATAGTTGGGTGAAAAATTTGAGTCGGTGATGACTAGTTATTTTGAGGATTTCAAACAATCCATGAAGAAGAGATTAAGGATTCTAGTATCATTAGTGGAAATATATTATGATGATGTGTGTTTCCTAGTTGATGCCGATCACACATTTGTTCAAGCAGTAATTCCTAGAGTAAGATGGTTAAGGCCATTAGGTTATGAAATTAATGTTGATGAGGCCTCTGTAGAAACCAAAGAATTACTTGCAGAAGAAGTAGACAAAGATGCCAAAGCTTTTGCTAACTATGAGATGGCCAAGTCAAAGATTACTATGGATTTGAAGACTACCTCTATCATCAAAAAGAAGGATAAACTGGTAAAGAAACTAAAAGTAAAATTTAGTGAAGGTGTTGAGCAGGAAGATGAAGAGGAAGAAGGCACTTAGATTCAAGCACCACTTGCATTGACACAAGGACAGGGCGAGGATCAACAAGAGGAATAAATGAAAACTATAGAAGGTGTCGAGGAAGAAGAACCCAAGGAAGCACCTATTCCTATTGATCAGAAGAAGAGAAAGGCCAAGGCACAAGTAGTGACAAGACCTAAGAAGGTTGCTAAATCAAGATAGCCAAAACCTATGGCACCTATCACAAGGGCCAGCACATGTGTAAATGCACAAAAGGCTAAAGAGAAAGCCAATCCTACATAGCAAGAAGGTGGAGCATAGAAAAGACCAAGGAGAAAATATATTGCTCATGCTAAAACTAATGAGGAAAGAACTGAATCTAATGACAACGGCCAATTTCAAGTGGTGAATCATAATCCATCTCCAAATCTAGACAACTTATGTAAGAATGTTAGAAATAATGCAAATTTATCATTTTTTTCTCACATTGATTTTGAGAATCTTGGAAAAGTTGAAAAGAATCGAGTGGAGGAGGCAATGCCATGATGGAAAATTTTAAGAAATCTACTTTAGAAATTTCCAACTCCATGCCTAAAATTTTATATGAAAGAGTTGGGAAAAAATGGCATTATTGTTTGAACTTAGAAAGGCAAATTAGGGAGACATCCCTCACCCAAGTTATGCCTAAACTTAGTAAGGCACAGATAGCTAAAGCCATAAAGAAATATGTTGTTAGATTTGTTCCTAAATATAGAGCATTCAACAATTTATAGAAAAATATAGAAGATGTTATAAACAAGACCACATAGATGTGGAAAATTACCTATGGGCTAGCCATAGTCAAAGCAAGAGAACAAGAACCTATTGAGGTTAAAGATGATGAAGATGATGACACTAATGAAGGCATAGTTGAGGGAGATACTGAAATGAATATAGATGATCAGGCAATATCTAAGAAAGAGAAGCAACAAGAATAGAGTGTAAAAGATACAAAAATACCAAATGTCATCCCTCCATAGATAATAATTACTGAACTATCATAGTAAAGGATGTTTCTGATCTCACTATTCAGAACATCAATCCCTTAATAGAGGAAGACTTGAAAAAGATACTTGACTAATCTATACTATAGGCCAAATTATGTAGCAACCCTATATTGGTGAGTGTAGATGAACTTTAGAAATCAGGGACTAAAACTATAAGGGAGGAGGTGAAAACACAAGAACCACCTACAATCATCCCTCCAGTCACTAGCATACAATCTTCAAAAAATGTACCAGAAGTTGTACCAAAAAAGGTTGAGACAATTCAAAAGGATAAGGTGGAGACACAGAGTCAAATAGGTCAAGTAGATGTACCTATACCTATAGCACAAGATCTAGGTACAACTGAAGTCAACAAGGTAGAAGAGGACAAGCCTAAAGAGCCACATATGATAACCAAGCCAAAGGAGATAGAAGCAATTCAAACATTGGTAACATTACCAGTATTTGGAACTCCTTCCAATCACACTCTTCAAAGCTCAAGCAGAGATGCAACACCTTTGCAATACTTAGTGTCGAGTCCTAGTTCATCAAAGGCAAAAGAGGTAATAACATATAGAGATATAAGCCTAGATGAAGAAATTATTTTGCCAAAATATGATTATGCAAAAATAACAATTAAGCATATAGTTATACTTCAAGAAGCCCTAGCAAGAAAGAAACATCAAGAATTTCTCAAAAGGGAGCATAGGCAAAAGCAAGCTTTGCTTGATATTAAAGACATCTTCTTGTATGCATTTAGTTTGCCTACTCTAAATGAAACAAAGCCACTTATTGAACAATTGACAAACATAGTGGAAAAGGTAAGTGATGCAAAACTTGATACTAATGCAAAGTTATTAAAATGGTCTGAGAAGAAGTTTTAACATAAAGTGAATGAGAAAATATCCAGTGATATAGCACTTACACAAGTTACATTGGCAACTAAGAAAGACAGTGTGAAGAAGGTACTAGAGAACATTTTCTCTATGTACACCAAACTATGTAATCCTACACTCTTCACACAAGAAATAAGGAATCACATCTTGAGCTTGGAGAGTCAAATTTAGTCATCTAGAGCCAAATTTTCCATGACTCCAGCTCAAAGTGAGAAACATGTTAGGACCCTATTGCAAACCCAGAGTTAGTTAGTAGCACTATTTGCAGATGAAGCCAACATAAGGGCTAAATTGATAAGAATCCAAACTACATTGACTCCTCACATGGAGATTTTATAGGAGTTAAGCTATGTATAAACTCTTATGAAGAAATACTCCAATCTTTCTACATTAGATGGCCTAGTCCACCTTGTTGCCAAGTTGGCCATCCAAATTAAGTCTTTGGGGGTAGCTTGTGACAATTGGGATGTCACTCTTAAGATTATTCTTGAGGTCCATAAATCTTTCTTGAATAAAAAAACTATTAGTGTATAACCCATTGACATCAGTGTCAAAAATGGGGAGTAAGAGCATAAGAAGAGTAAGAGCATGGGGGAGCAAGCATGGGGAGCAAGAGCAAAGGGGGAGTGAGAGCAGAAAGAGCTAGAAAAAGAGTATCAATTGAGGCAAATCTACTCATCGAGAGAAATTATGTTACAAAATAGAATAGATAGAACAACATAGGGGGAGTTATAATATTTTTGAGGTATAAGTTGTTGCAAAATTTTGATATTTTGAAATTTTGTACAGAAGCCAAATAGTAATGTTTTAGATTACAATAAAAATATGTTTTGAAGGGACCTCGAAACCCTTTCACATCCTCAAAAAGGAAAAAGCAAGACAGCCATCAGGAAAAGAGTCCTTAAACCTACTAGAAGAAGCACCAAAATCAGGTTTTACAAGGACCTGAAACAATTTACATAGTCCAATTAAAGTACCCAGGTTTTACAAGGACCTGGAACCTCCAATACAGTTTTAAACTAAAAACCAGAAAATAGGACCAAACACAAGAACCAAAAGTAACAACCAACAAAAAGGACCTGAACAGGAACCCAACCAGAAAAGATGACCCAAAAAAACTATTTTTGTTCCATGATCATCTTAACTGCCTCCTTACAAATCATAGTCGTATCCTGGATGGAGTTAGAAGTTGAAGAAGTAGCAAAAATCAAGGCTTTCTTCCTCGAACTCTATCTTGTCCTCTTGCTAGGAGCCTCCAAAGATATGGTTCCTTCATTTACTCTTTTGCCCAGGCTTGCTGCAGTAGCACAGATGCTTGAAGTAACCTGGTCCATTTTTGTTCCACTTTCCTTGATAAGCATTCTAAGATTCTGCTCATAATCCTTAAGTTTTTTTGGTATGTCTCCCATTTGCACCTCCAAGTGTTTGATAATAGCCTGGTTAGCCTCCTGGTTAAGTTGCAAAGTTTCCACTTTCTTCTTCAACCCCATTATTTCATTATAAATCCAAGAATTGACTTGGAGGAAAGAATCAACTTTAAGTTTGGTAGAATGCAAGAAGGAAAGCTTGGTTTCCCTCTCTAAGGAGTCACCCGCATCTTCATCAATGGCATATGGTGGGGACACAACTTTATCAATTTGTTCCTCCCCATCTAACAGCTCCTCCTCTCCAGTCTCCAAAGGTTCATGTTGACTTAGGACCTCCTTATTTTGTCCCTCAGTCTCCTTGGCAAGAGTGGAAGCCTTCCCCATGTTTTCCTCCTCACTCATAATGGTTGGATCATCAATTAAATTATCCTTATCTTTATCACCTCCCCCAGACATAGTCTGAGTACCCTCATTATCAGACTTTCTCTGTTCGAAGTTATCCTCAATTGTTTCTTCCTTTTTCCCTTTCTCATTTTTGCCTTTCATTCCCAGATAACCTTATAGGTTAGAGCTAAACTCCTCAACATCCATCCCTTCCTCTTCCTCTAGGACATCCTTATCTATCTCTGCCTTAGAATCCTCTTCAACAATTTGTCGTCGAGAGCTAGAGGGTTTCAATTTTGCCTTATCTTTCTCTTTAACATTCTCATCAATTTTACATTTTATGGACTAAGAATCCTTATGCTTGCCAATGGAGGGAGATGAAGCAATGGATTTATTTTTACAAAAACCCTCTATGAGCAATATCAAACCTTCATGTGAAATGGGTTGTGACTCTTTCTTTCTATAGGCATACAAGCTTTGAAGCAAAGAGAAATGTAAATAGAACGGGAAGAAAATTATGTCTTTATACCTAAAATGGTTAAGAAAGACAAAGTGGAATTTGTGCACTCTTTTATTCCTACCTGTTAGGAGTAAGTTGTCTCAACCTTGTATAATTCCTATTCTTATTATTTGTTTTGTAAAATTTATTTCTTGCAAATAATGTTGATGTGTCAACATCTTGAATTGTGTGTAAGGAGATCATGACTAAAATGGTTATGATGGATTCCTATGACACTTAAGAGCTATGTTAGGAAGATTCAATGATAGGTGAAGAGATGTAGAAACTAAGATATTTGAGTATTGTACACTCTACCCCAATAGTGGGGTTCGGGGCATCACCCCAAAAAAAAATTTGGGGTTCCTATTTTCTCGGAGAATGGTAAAACCCTAATACGGTTTACCTTTTGGGAGTAGCCCTGAAGTGAAGCGCATGATATAAGCATTTTTAGGGTTGTGAAGAGATGTGATGAGAAAAAGTGTATTGTTGGTACTGCGAGTAGCTACTGAAGTCTTCTGTTGTTGATGTTGAACTTGCATTGCAAGTGTATTGTAACCTTGTGTTGAAGATAATACATTGTGCAGGTTCTGAAGGGGTGGGGTTGTTTTACCGAGAGGTTTTTCCCCACCAGCAAATTCTTGTGTTATGTGTTCCTTTCTCTGTCTATTTTCTGTATACATGGTTGGTTGTAATATTGTTGTTTACATGATATTGAATCTGTAAGTGTAGAAGATTTTAATAGGATTTGCATCATACTTTCCTTATGAGATTAGTGTAGGAAGTTGTTTCCGCACCTGAGTTTCCTTACAAGTGGTATCAGAGCTTGATCAACTTTTGATCCTAGTTGTTGGGTAGGGTTTTTTGAGCTAATCTCAAGTTGAGTGGGAGTCTTATGAAGAGCATCCTGAATCTTATTTGTAGATTGAGATGGCGAGTTCATCATATGGAAGAATGGAGGTGGAGAAATTTAATGGCACTAATTTCGGGTTCTAAAAAATCTCAAGAAGATGGCGATGCATTCATCGTAGCTTTGGCAGCCCATGCATCTGATGATGTGTGGTTGGTTGACTCGGGTGCATCTTTTCACATGACCTCTCATCGAAACTAGTTCTCAAGATATGAAGAGTTCGATGGTGGAAAGGTGTACTTGGGTGATGATTCTCACCTAAAGATAGTTGGACGCGGAAGGGTCACTATCAAATTTCCTGATGGACGAGTAAAGGGAATCAATGGAGTTATGCACATTCCAGGTTTGGCACAAAACCTATTATCTGTAAGTATGCTGAATGATGTAGGTGTGCAAGTTTTTTTTTTCTAAAGATGGATGTAATATGATGAGAGGAGCTATGGTGCTTGCTAAGGGTACTAGGAGAGGTACTTTGTTTCAACGTGATGCACACATTTCTCAGTGTAATAGTTCTTCTATTTCAAAGAAGAGAGCAGCTATCACTTCATCCCCACCATCTGAACAAGCAGTAAAGAAGACTGTGGTTAGTGGTTTTGATGGTAGTGCAACAAGTGTACCTGAGGGTACAAACACTTTGGAAGGAAAGCTTCCTGCAGAAAAGACAATGTTGTGGCATTTGAGATTTGGTCACATTGGTGAGAAGGGTCTCAGAACCTTGAAAAATAAAAATCTCGTTGAGGGGTTAAATGATTGCAATCTCGAGTTTGACTTCTATGAACACTATGTATATGGTAAACAAAATCGTGTTCAGTTTTACTCTAGTTCTCACAAATCTTCTGATGTTTTGGATCTTATTCATTCTGATGTATTTGGTCCTATAAAAGTTCCTTCAATCTCCAAGTCTATATTTTTCGTATCTTTCATAGATGATTACAGTAGAAGGACATGGATTTATTTCCTTAAAAGTAAGGAACAAGTCTTTAGTCAATTCAAGGAATTTAAAGCCCTTATAGAGAATCAGACTAGTAAGAAGATTAAGTGTGTGAGAACTGACAATGGTGGTGAGTTTTGCTCAGCAGAGTTTGAACAGTTCTGTAAAGAACAAGGTATCGAGAGGCATAAGACAACTCCTTATACCCCAGAGAAAAATGGATTTGTAGAGAGAATGAATAGGACACTGATGGAGAAGGCTAGGAGTATGCTTAGTGGAGCTAGTTTAGAACAAAGGTTTTGGGCCGAAGCTGTGGCCACTGCTTGCTATCTGGTTAACAGATCTCCTACATCAGCCCTTGTTGGTAAGACACCCATGGAGGTGTGGTCTGGTAAGAAGCCTTCAATTAGACATCTTCATGTTTTTGGTTGTGAAGCTTATGCACATGTTCCAATGGAGAAAAGATCTAAGTTGAAAAATAAAGCTGTTAAATGTATTTTCATCAGGTACAGTGCTGGTGTGAAAGGATACAAGCTTTGGGATCCTGTGACTAGTAAGGTGTTGTATAGTAGAAATGTTATTTTTAGAGGCCTAACATCTTCTCCCATTGTGCTACAACCAGATGAAAAAGAAAAGGAAAAAGATGTTGTTCAGTTGCCTACTACCCCTGAGAAGACTGAACAGAGAGACAATGTTGGGTCTAATGATGAGGAGAGCTCTTGCAGCTCTGATAGTTTAGAAGAAGAGGAAGAACAACCTCAACCTCATCCCTTGAGGAGATCCACAAGAGAAAGAAAGCAACCAGAAAGGTTTGGTTATTCTATGTTAGATTCCAGTTGTGCTTTTGCTTTGATTACTAACACTGATGAGCCTAGATCTGTGAAAGAGGCTTTGGGCATGGAAGATGCAGGTTCCTGGATTGAGGCTATGGATGATGAGATGGCTTCATTAGAGAAAAAAAAAAAACATGGGACCTTGTACCTTTTCCTAAAGGGAGAAAATTCGTTGGTTGTAAATGGGTGTTCAAGAAGAAATTATGTGCAGATGGCAGTGTTGAAAGGTACAAAGCTAGATTGGTTGCAAAAGGGTATTCATAGGTAGAGGGAATAGATTATGGTGAAATATTCTCTCCTGTTGCAAAGTTGACATCCATTAGATTTCTTTATCTCTTGTTGCATCATATGATTTAGAGATAGAATAGATGGATGTGAAGACAGCTTTCCTTCATGGTGATTTGGAGGAAGAGATTTATATGTCACAGCATGAGCACTACATTGTTAAAGGTAAAGAATCCTTAGTTTGCAGATTAAAGAAGTCTCTATATGGTTTGAAGCAATCTCCTAGGATGTGGTACCTTAAGTTTGATGCCTTTTTGTTGTCAATTGGATTTTTAAGATCAAAATCAGATCATTGTGTTTATTTTAGAATTGAAAATGATCACCTTCTTATTGTTGCATTATATGTTGATGATATGTTGCTGTTTGGGAAGGGTAAGGGTATGATTTCTGATTTTAAATCTCAGTTGTTAGCATAGTTGAGATGAAAGATCTTGGGGCAGCTAGGTACATCTTGGGTATGGAAATTAGTAGAGACAGGTCTAACAGAAAACTTTGGTTGAGTCAGAGTAAGTATGTGAAGTCTATGTTGGACAGGTTCAGCATGGCAGATTGTAGACCACTATGTGTTCCTATTCCTATGGGAACAAAGTTATTTGTAGATGATTGTCCAAAATCTCCTAGTGAGGTGGAGGACATGAGTAGAGTACCTTATGCTAGTGCAGTTGGTAGTCTTATGTATGATATGGTTTTTACTAGACCAGACATTGCCCAAGCAGTGGGAGTCCTGAGTCGATTTATGGCTAATCCTGGACGGATACATTGGGATGTAGTTAAGCGAGTATTCAGATATTTGAGGGGTACATCAAATTACTCCATATGTTATCATGGTAACTCTTTTGGATCTCTGCATTCAATTTGTATTCATGGGTTTGTGGATTCAGATTGGGCAGGTGATATTGACCGCAGGAGATCCACTAGTACTTATGTGTTCACTATGTTTGGTGGTGCCATCAGTTGGATGAGTAAGCGACAACCTATGGTTGCTTTGTCCACTACAAAAGCTGAGTACATGGCTGCTACTCATGCTTGTAAGGAAGCCATTTGGCTTAAGAGATTGTGTTCTGATGTTGGTGTTGATGTAGAACAGATTACTATTTGGTGTGACAGTCAGAGTGCTATTTGCCTTGTGAAGAATCCAACTTTTCATGCCAGAACGAAGCATATTGATGTGCAGTATCACTTTGTGAGAGATATGGTGGAAGATGGAAAGGTAAATTTGGAAAAGGTAGATACTGTGAAGAATTTTGTAGATGCATTAACGAAACCAGTGGGCACTGAGAAGTTCAAATGGTGTTCGGAGTCTATGGGCCTTTCAGCCTATAGCGGTTAGTTCTTGTTATGTTCATGTTGCTCTTACAATGTGTTTGAAAAGTGGGAGAATGTTAGGAATAAGGTGTCTCAACCTTGTATAATTCATATTCTTTTTTTTTTTTTTTTAAATGTATTTCTTGCAAATAATTTTGATGTGTCGACATCTTGAATTTTGTGTAAGGAGATCATGACTAAAACGGTTATGATGGATTCCTATGACACGTAAGAGCTATGTTAGGAAGATTCAATGACAAGTGAAGACATGTGGCAACTAAGATATTTGAGTACTGTACACTGTACCCCAATAGAAATTTTTTGGGGTTCCTATTTTCTCAGAGAATGGTAAAACCCTAATACGATTTACCTTTTGGGAGTAGCCCTAAAGTGAAGCGCATGATATAAGCATTTTTAGGGTTGCAAAGAGATGTGATGCGAAAAAGTGTATTGTTGGTACTGCGAGTAGCTACTGAAGTCTTCTGTTGTTGATGTTGAACTTGCATTGCAAGTGTATTGTAACCTTGTGTTGAAGATAATACATTGTGCAGGTTCTAAAGGGGTGGGGTTGTTTTACCGAGATGTTTTTCCCCACCGAAAAATTCTTGTGTTATGTGTTCCTTTCTCTGTCTATTTTCTATATGCATGGTTGGCTGCAATATTGTTGTTTACATGATATTGAATCTGTAAGTGTAGAAGATTTTAATAGGATTTGCATCATACTTTCCTTATGAGATTAGTGTAGGAAGCTATTTTCGCACCTGAGTTTCCTTACACTACCATCAAGGATAAAGTACTCATAGATATAGCCAAGCACATCACACCAAATATCTTTAATCTGTTGCACATCAAAGAAATCTCTATTATTCTCCAATTGCTTCTCCTCAGCATCCATCTTCAGGAATTTTTTGTAGGCTGCATTGGAAATGTTGGTCTATTTTGAGAATTTAATACCTTCCATGGGGAGCCCAATAACCTTGGCTATGAATTCCTTAGTAAGCTTCACAGTGACTCCGTGGAGAGTAACTTTGTCATCGACCCAATTTTTGAAGAAGGCGGTGGTGACACGAGGTTTGAATCCATGCAAACGCTCCAAAAAATTGACCACCTTCCCTTTCTGGAGAATCTTCCAAACCTCCTGCCTAGCCTTCCAATAATCACATTTTTTGGTCTCCTGCTTCCTTGATTCACCCTCCATTTCACAGAGCAAACAAAAAACTAGAGACACCCAGATACCGATAGCAGAGAGGTTGAAATGAGACCAATTTTTTGTAACTCAAGATCGAGGTTGCCTTTTCGATGATACGTGCAGAGAGCACATAACCTTCACATAAATGTAATCTGACAGTTGTAAGGCCACTCATCCAAATCATTAAATTTCTAATCCAAGCAAATCTTTCCCACTTTGAAATGAATAGCATCATAACTAATAATCGCTTTAAGATCCACATGCTTGTTTAATTCATCAAGCCACCTCACCTTATTCCGTGTTTGAACTGCATGATTGGCTATCCAGTTAGCAGCCCCATTGGATTCTCTATATGTATGGGAAATGACCACTTTTTCAAATTTTTGAACTAACATTTTGAATTCCATACCCGTAGCCTCTATAGACCATGAGATAGAATTTTTATTATTTAGGGTATTAATAATATTCAAAGAATCACCTTCCAACCATAATTTGGAATACCCCAAATCAACAGCTAATTTAATGGTGTAGAGGGCTACAGTAGCTTCAGTGATATGGCTATTCGTGTGACCAATAGGGATTGCTATAGCATCAATAATATTTCCCACATGATCTCTAAGAACACCTCCACATCCAGCTCTTCTCGAGTTTCCCTTAGCAACTCCATCAAAGTTCCCTTTGATCCATCCATTAGGAGGAACATGCCATTTTATGATCGATCTAAGATTATCAATTTTCAACTTAGATCCTTGAGATCATAAAGGGTTGTCAAGTTGGAAGGTTTAACCAAACTTCCTATGGGATTTAAAATTCTCCTTGAAGGCTCTGATGATATTCTAACCAAGCACCCATCCTGGAAGATCTTTATTTCTAAATATTCTATTATTTCTTTCTTTCTAGATGCCCCACCAAAGGTGAGGGAGGGTTAATTTCCAAAGAAATTGAGCATCGGGATCCTTTGAGGGGCAGCTCCAACTTTTGAAAGAAAGATCCACATTTTTTTGATGGACCCATGTCATGCCCCAAAAATTCAAAATCTCAGTCCAGAATTCTTGGGTATAAGAGCAACTCAAAAATATATGATCTCTATCTTCAAGTCCATTTTTGCATAAAGTACACCTATTAACCACATTTATACCTCTTTTTTGCAAGTTGTCAAGGGTCAAAATTTTGTTTTGGAGAAGAATCCAAAAGAATATGTTAATTTTGGGTATGAGACCCTTAATCCAAGCATGTGACCAGAAAGGTTGATTACCCTTACCCTTTGAAGCAAAGACAGAAGAGACTTTAAATTGACCACTAGAATCAGCATGCCAGATGATCTCATCCTCAAGATTAGGGTAAAGAGAGACAGCATTTAGGGATAGTTGGATATTACTAAAACCTTGATCAACATCAGTTAAAATCACCCATGAATCATTCTACCAATAATGACTTACTAGAGAGCCAAATCTCTGCTTGCATCGGTCAACTAAGGCCTTGTCATGAAAGTCTCCAATCAAGGGATGGTCCTTAAGCCAGATATCCTCCCAAAATTTCACCTTTAGCCCATTACCAATTTTCTAAGAGCATCCTTTTTCTAAAGTTTTCTTGGTCCCCTGAACAGCCCCTCATATGGAGGAAGAATGAATAACATTAGGAGAGGCGAAGAAATCAAGAAGGGATTTAGCATTGAAGAGGTACTTATGTTTCCATATGGTACTCACTCTTTGTTGTCATGGTAAACTCTCCATCCCTGTTTGGCTAAAAGGACTTTATTCATACTTCTAATTTTTTGAATTCCCAATCCCCCTTCACTGCGAGGTTTACAAACTTGATCCCAAGCAATTAAAAGCATTCTCCTTTTTTCCTCAGAGCCAGTCCATAGGAAATTTCTTTAAATTTTATCAATTGACTCAGCAAATTTAAAAGAAATTCTGAAAAGACTTAGAGCATAAGTAGGCATGTTTTGGAGATAGGCTTTGAGAAGAATTAACTTACCAGCTTGGCCTAAAAGATTTCCTTTTCATCCTGCCAATTTCTTGCTAAATTTATTTATAAGATCTTCCTAGAAAGCATCAAGGATCTTCAAGCCTATGGAAAGCCCCAAGTAAGAGGATTGGAGAGATCCTATAGAACATCCCAGGATTTTAACAATTTTAATTTGTCTGTGGATAGGGGTGTTAATAAAGAACACAACACTTTTACTCCAGTTAACCAATTGTCCTGATGCAGAAGAATATAAGTTAATAGCTTGCTTTAGAATTCTGGCTTCCTTCACTTCAGCCTTACCCATGAAGATAGTATCATAAACAAATTATCCATGAGAACAAATTAAAGGATGGGAAGATGGTTGTAAGCCCTTAATCAAACCTCAATGGACCAAGTCCCCAATAAATCTCCCCAAGAAATCAGCCATAATAACAAAAAGGATGGGGGATAAAGGATCACCTTGTCTCAGCCCTCGAGAGGGAAAAAAAATGAGAGAGCTACCATTAACCAAGACAGTGATAGAAGAGGTAGAAATCAATTGATGGATCAAACCAACAACCTTATGGTCAAAGCCAAAAGCAAGCAAAATATTACAGAGGAAAGACCAATCAACTCTATCATAGGCCTTTGCAATGTCCACTTTCATAATGAAACCCTAATTGTTAGAACAAAACAAGGAATGAATATTCTCATGAGCAGAGATGATAGAACTAAGGATTTACCTACTTGGGATGAATCCATTCTGTTGAATCCAAATAGTAATTTTATGCTCATAAGAATAAAAGTATTAATGCATGACCAATTGTTTTTGACATTCATGTCAAAGGGGGAGATTGTTGATCTCAGATCGGTTTTGACAAGTGAGTGTCTATACACTTAGGTCATTTACTTAATTTATGCCAAACAAGTAGTATATGTCAAGCACAACATGTATAAGCTATAACATGTTAAGTCACTCATGACTTGAGTCACTCAAGTGTCAACCAGATAGTATATGCTGAGTGATTCAAGAGTCGAGCAAGAAATGCATGTTGAGTCATTCAGATTCTTAATCACAATATTTAAATCAATATATGTCGAGCATCAAGGACTTCAAATGCTAAGTAACACAATTTTGTCATAGTTGTTTGTATTGGCACAAACTACTATGTAAACCATTTTTGAGCTAACTTATAGATTGAATTATGATATTTTGGTAATAAGATTGAATCTTAAGCTGGAATCCCTATGCATTACATGCATCCAATCAAGTAAAAGGAAGGTTTAAATGAAAAATGGGTGAATCACAGTCGTTAATTCATACCTAAGCCTAAGTCACCCTTGGTCTTCTTAAGGAGGAAAAACCCTAAACTTTATATGTGTGTGAAAGGGAATGTATGAATGATCAAGGAGAGTTTTTCATGCGCAAACTAGGACATTCATTGTGGCCAAGGAATTATGATCTGAAATTGCATTGAAGAATTAGTTAAAGGAGAATAGAGGAAGGAAATAATGAATAGCAAAGAGACATCTGATTAAGAAGGATCAAGTATACATCATTTTAGAGATGATTTTCCATCAAGAAACAAAGTGCTAACCATAGGATCAATGGTGAGACATTCTAACAGGTGAATAAGTTAAATCTCTTAATAGAGTAGTCCTAACAAGATGTATTGAAATCCTCTAACAAGGTGCTTACTTAATTGTGAGTTGAAGTCCTTTAACAAGGCACACTTTTAATAGGGTGTTGAAATCCTTTAACAGGGTAAGACCTAATAGTATTAATAAGCCTTTAACAAGGTAGAGCTTTCATAGAGCAGATCATGTTTCATGATCAAACATTGTAACCTTCATTGGATTCACTTTATTACTATAGTAGTGAATATTTATGGGTGTCATCCCCACCCCAATTTTACCTTCTCACTGGAGGGTTTCTAGGTAACATATCTTGTGTTATATGTGTGAATGCTTACTTGTTTACATGATTTAGATGTGCATGCTTTACATGGTATTTTAGTTTACTTATTGAATATGTGAGATGGATGTGTGGTGAATATTTTGCATGTTAAAGTTTGAAGCACTGATTCACCCCTCCCGCCTCCACCCCAGAAGTTTACCTTTCCTATTGTAATTCCAACAATATCTAATAAAGCAAGAGAATATTCCTTTCTTCTTCAAGAAATAGATGGGCATTTGTTAGAGTTTCTTGTCCATAGACAATATCTAAAACATTTTTTCTCTTAGTGATTATTTATTTATTATTTCATATTAATTAGGGCTAAATTTTTTTTCTTTTTTTTCTTTTTTTTAAATCCCAGGGATAGATGGATTCTCAACATTTCCCAAAGAAATAAGTGTCCCCAGAAAGAGCTACTGATGGAACCTAAATTTGAGTGCTCTTGCAAAGTTTCACAAAATCAAGATCCATCCCTAAACAGCCTTCTAATTTCATGATTTTAGGATATATGAAATTTCAAGATTTTGAGTTTGCAATTTCAAAACTGAGCCTCTTAAGACTCCAACTTTAGGATTTTAGAATTGGACTTTCAATTGTGCTTTGATTTTGTGAATTTGACAAGGAAGATGTCTCTAGTCTCTAATTTTATGATTTTGATGCCAACAATTCTCTGACATTTCATAATTCTGAGAATTATAGAGGAGCATTTATTCCATTAATTAGTTGGCAGAAGAGGTTATGTCAAGGATTTATTTCACTCGTCTAATTTTCTTTCAAGTATGACATTATTTGAGGATGGCCCGTGCTAAGGATTTGAAGGAAATATGGTCATTAAATGTGTTCTACCTTGATCATAGATATAAGGGCATCTATTAAACTTATTCTTTTATAGTAAAACATTCTTGTGTGATATTTTGTGTTTTTTTTGTAGGGAAAGAGATATAGGTTTTCCAATACAATCACATGATGAGAATGCAGTACGTCACCGGGTCATGCAACTTGGGTTGGCACCAACTAAAGAAGATCAATTTGATGTCATCAATAGTATGTATGCAGCTACATGGGATTTTCAGATAACATATGCCCCATACCAAAGTGACTACCATGAGATCTTGATGGAAGAGGAAAAAGGGGAAGCTTTGAACATGTTTTTTAGAGGTGGTTGAGCACTTGGAAGAAATTCTCAATATGATAAGAGAATTATAAATCTCTTTTGATATTTTTTTTATTGTAATTAATATTTAACGAGTTGTAGTTAGTTTTTAGCTAGTTAGGATGAACATGCCTAAAGCTATTTTGCATCATTTTTTGTTCTATAAGAGAGGATACTAGGGCCTTGTATAGGGAGATAAGAAAAGATACAGAGACATTGTGGATATAGGCATGCATAGCAAAAGTTAGATACTACAACTTATTACAGCCCTGTTGTACCTTATTTTTTTAATTAATAAAATATATTGTATTCTTTTCTGAAAGATGAGGAATTGGTCATTGATTTTACTGAATTCAAATTCCTCTTAGATTTATATTATTTTTAGAACAAAATTGAGCAAACTATTGGAAACAAAACTCATATGCTTATGTATGTTTTGTATAATTGGTCTATTGGTTTTCAATTTGAAGTTAAATTCAATTATTCAGGGTTTGTTAAAATCTCCTAGTTTGGTAGCTCATTAGTTGATGGTGGTGTACCCATCTCCAAGGCATAAAATTAATTTAGTAATTATTAAAGTTCACTCTCTTCTCCAATTTGGAAGGTACTGGTCATATCAAAATTTGAAAATTAAGAATGACTTCTGGAAGGTAAACAATCAATATCAACTCTCTTTCATGTTCTATTACATCTTGTTTGAGACCCTCCCCCTTTATTACAAATATTTTTTATTATAATCAATTTCTCCTTGAGAAATTTTGTTAGCTCAAGAGTACTGCTAAGTCTACAAATCGCAATCATTATTTCATTACAAGCTAAGGTACAACCACCTAGGTCTTGCAGATCCTAAAGTGTGGATATTAAACAAAATTGAGATTCAATCTTCTTCATTGGCTAAAATTATGTTGAGATTCACAACATTGATTAGGAAAGCTCACCTGAAATCAACCAACAATTTTGTGCACCAACAGTTTGATTGAAGAGAAAAGTGATATTTTGAAAGATTTTTCTAGTTACTATATGAAGTTGTTCACTTAATAGGATGTTGGTAATGAAATGGAGAGGGAGAGAAATAGGTTCAAAAAGTTGATTCTAGAGAAGATATCAAAGAAGGATAAGATCATGCTCTCTCAACCCCTCTCTAAAGAGGAAATTATTTTTGCAATCTCCCAAATGAGTAATGATAAAGATCCTAGGTCAGATGGGATCCCTATGGAATTATATAAATTTTGTGTAAAATGGATCTAGAAGTACCTTTTCATTTTATACTAGGAATCATTGGACTTTGGATCCTTAGGGGATGAGATCAATTATGGGCTTATTAAGATAATTCGTGAGGATGGTGACAAGACTTTGATCAAGAATTGGAAACCAATTAACCTCCTTAATGTTTCCTATAAGATCCTGGCCAAAATCCTATCTCTAAGACTCAAATATGTCCTTCTTAATGTTATCAATCACACCCAGATATGCTTTGTGAAAGGTGGGTATATCCTTGAGAACCTCATCACATGTTGGGAGGATATGGATTGGGATAAATGCTTAGGTCAATGAGCTAACATGTTCCTCATTGATTATGGAAGAGCATATGATAGGGTGGAGTGGAAATTTATCAGCCTAATGCTAGAATATTTGGGATTCTCTGAGTTTTTCGTTAAAATGGTCCTCACTATAATGAAAAATGTCTTAGCAATAGTGGAAGCTAATGGAACAAAATCTTATCATTTTATTCTCTCAAGGTCCATCTGACAAGGATGTCATCTAGCTCCTTAATTATTTTTCATTGTTGTTGATAGTTCACACTATATCCTTAGAGACAATTCCCTATCCACAATAGTTAAAGGAATCATCCTACCAAATTTGGAAGAACTAAGAAATGTTCAATTTGTAGATGACTTATCTCTTCTCATTGAACTATCAAAGGATAATGTAGCCAACCTCGCCAGTAAACTTGAAATCTTTTCTAAAGCCTTTATTAGCAAAGTGTCGATTGCCAAGTTTATTATGCTAGGTTGGGATGAACACCCCCTCCACCTCCTAGTATAGTAACTTTGGTTTCTCCTGAGGTGGTCCTAGCCATTTGGTTATGTATCTAGGTATACCCTTTTCCATTTCTCCTAATCTCAATGCCATGTAGGATGTAATGCCTTGCTCAAGGACCCAAAAGAAATAAATCTAATATGTTGCAAAGTTTACAAAAATATTTTTTTTTATTTTAAATACATCAAAGTAACAATGTGGAAGCAATATACACATACACAACATTTACACAAATGCAATTACAATAAAGATTTCATTCTTGAAGGGTTCCTTCATGTTGATTCATGTTTAAGAAAATTTTATTAATAAGTTTAAGTATTATTTACAATTTCCATAATCATAAAATGAATAAACACATACATAATCTCATATACACATAGATAAAACAACTGGTATGATAGAGTACATTCAGATACATCATTTGCTACTCATGTCATAGGGTATGCAATAATAACACAAGTACATCAATATACAATACAATATCCTGTAGGATCTCAAAACACATGATACATAGATACATTGAATGAATAGAAGTCTCTAATAAGAATAAGAATGATAATGGTACAATTGTATCAATGAGCATCCAACATTTGTCAATCTGAGGAGGACCCAAATGGTAAGAAGACACTATCGCCTAACTACATGGTCACTTAATCAAGCACTCCCACCGTGCAGAAGAGATAATGTACGATCCACACACGGATAATTAAATCTTAAAATAATCCTATTTAAGGAATCTTGATAGCCAAATCTGCCTCAAGGGTAAAACAAACTAGTGATAAATAAAAGATAACCAAAGTTGAAAAGACATCCATCCAAATCAACATCACATACCAAAATTAACAATAGATACCAAGTACAAATCAAATATCAAAATCAAAAAGATACAACCACTTCCAAATCAATGTCAAGTATCACAAGCATAATAACCAATAGATAACAACTGTCATCAATAAAAGAAAACCACCAATCACTAACTCCAATAATAAAAAAACACCACCAATGAATAGCTGACATTCATTAATAAAAGTTAACTATCAATGATAACTGACATCCAATCAATAAATAATGACTCACAATAAATACACCATCAAAAGTAATATCCATAAAGTACACCACCAGAGGCAAATATAAAGAAAACATGAAGGAGACTTAGGCTACATACCATGGAGTGTCATCACATGAGCCAACTTTAAGGTTACCCTAGTAATCTCTTAGGAACCTAGCCCTCTAGTGACTCTATGAGGAACCAAAATACCCTCTTGTGAAGACAACAAAACTAGTCATATTTCTCAAGGTATCATCTCATTCTCATCCTTATCATATGCAATCACTCAAGGCATGGATGAGGTAAATATTTAACTTATCTTTTTAATTTATCTCAAGGCATGGGGGAGGAAAGTGTTTTAATTACTATGTTATCACTTATTACACAACTTACAATGAGTTACCCTGGCAGCCACTTTGGGCCCTAGCCCTCATTGCAAGCCACTCACATAGACATGCACCTAGACTACCTTCCCAAAAATCACAAATCACAATTGTGTCCCATACCAAAAAAGTAATGTTGATCGAATTCGATTTCTTAACAGGCAGCCCAAAAATAACATTAGTTCTCAAAATCCAAGTTCTCATAAATGTTGATCAAAAGAAATCTCAATTTAAATCATAATGTATAGCATGACATCCAATCAAATAATCATAAAAGAAATCTCAAAAATGTCTCTAGTGCACATCCTAACTTGGCCAACTAAACAACCCACAAAGAAAAACCATCACGAAAATAAATATCACAAGACTATAGATAGAATATTTAAGAAAATACATAGTTTTTAGCCATATGATTTAATTCTTTCATTTTCTCTTATTTAATTTAAGCCATAAAGATGTGTTTTAAAAAGTAAAGTAAAAATATACATGTTAATATAAATTGTTATGATAATATACTTATTTAAATCAATAAGTATTTGAATGTCAAATCTCTTTTTGCATATAAAATATCATACAATATTATCATGTTACTATTTTAAATAATCACAAATCATGAATGATCTAATTAATAACATAAATGTATATTATTAGATTAAATATTAATATAAATTTCATTTCTAAAATATTAATTTGACTTTTATTTAAGTCCAATATTAATATTTATCGTTCCTTTAATTCATGATGCAACTAGACATAACTCAAACTTGAAATTATAATTTTGATTAAGTTATCTACAATTTCTCTCATAATATTAAATATTCATAACTAGATGATTAAATAGTGAACTCCACTATAGCTTCTCTTAAAATATAACTAAATCACAATTATATATTTATTAATTTGTAACTCCACTTGCATTAATAAATATATAATAAGTTATATCCCACTAAGAATTTTAAAAGTAATTGATATTAAAAATCCACTTATAAGAAAATAAATAGTATTTATTTATTTAATTTTCAAAATATATAAATAATTATTTTTTAAATTTATTCCAAAATGAATAATTAATCATTAAAAAAAAATTATAAATAAATTTAAAAAATTATATTATATTTTTATAAAATAAAAATAAACATACAATTATTATTTTCACATGCCTTTGATCTCTTGAATCATGGAACCATACTATACTTAGTTTTCTATCTTTACTATATTTTTTTTCACATGCATGCATAATTTTTGTTACAACATGCTTTCCTCTCAATTAATATTTTTCTTTTCCAATAAATTTTGCAACCAAATTATTTTAGATATAAGAAGAATATTTAGCTTTATATAGAAAAATTCATGATAATCACATGGTTGTAATGATAAATTTAAAGTTGAAACCTTAGTTGTTCAATTTCTTGCTTTCTTCCAATTTTTTATAATCAAAATTTCCTTATATTAGAAAGGATTTTAAAATAATACAATCACAATAATTTTTTTTTATTTTTTTACAATTTTCCTCATTCAAGTTTTCTTAATTAATAAGTTTTACTTTTTGAAAATCTACAACATAATTCTTTATCCAAAAATCAATACAATAAGCTAATAAACATTATGCAAGCACCCAAGAAGACACAAAGTAGACAAATCTTTCAATAAAATTCTATAATGAGTTTTCAAACCCTACCTCAAAACCATAGCTAAAATCTGAGACAATCAGTGAAAGCATGCAACTCCAAACCCTTTGAAACTTTCAACAATTCTTTTGATCCAATTCTGAATTTTACTTCCCAAACCCTCTGTGTGTAAAAATGAGCTTGAATCTCTTAATAAAGAGTTTAACCTTATCTAGGGTTTTCAATTTTTGAACATGCAAAGGCTTCTCCTTAAAATAAACTTTTAATATTTAATCCTTTCATGCACACTTTAAAAACTTTTTAATTAAACTATTATTTTAGTTTTTTTGTCTCCACTTTATTAATCAGTACAAGCACTATTTAAAGCATAGTTTATTATTTAAATTAATAATGATAATTAAAGGGCATTATTTAAATACAACTCTAATTTAATTATTATTAATTAAATATTTATAATAAATCAATATTAAATCTTTGTTCTTTTAATATTTTCAATTCTCATTTTATCCAACTTCTTAAAGGGGTCTTTTAAATTAAATCTTTTGAACTAAAGTACATATTTAATTAATTTTTAATTAATTAAATATCATCATATTCTAATTTCTCTTTAGCCAATTTTCTAAATTAGACTTCTAAGTTAATTCTTTTAAATTTAAGCATGTATTTAATTAGTTTTTAATTAATTAATTAATTATTCTTATATTTTAATATTTTCTATTTAATCAAATAATATTTAATAATTCTCAATATCATATGATTAACCCAAATATTATAATTAAATTATTTACCAAATAAATCACATTGTCAAATCCACATAAAAGAAACATTACCAAAACTGACCAAAACTCAAAAGTAAACAACATGGATAAAGATAAACTCATGGGTTTACAAAGGGTGGAAAGTCATATGCGTGTCCTCCTTCTCAGGACAAGTATTTAGGCTATGGTTGGGATTAGACCTGCACATTATCTCTTCATCCTTACCATTGAGTTATTGCGATAGGGCACGCTGATCCTAGCAATTTAGGGAAGTCGATGCCCAGTACTTGCAAATCTATATAAAATACAATCATGTACATGTGCACATATATCTAAGATAAATAGACAATGGCGGGGAGTGATACATCGTGTAGATCTCAACTAGTAGGTGACTATGATTCCCTCCCTCAACCATATCAAGCACATCAAACATAAATGTAAAACAAACACACACACCATACACATGCAAGTATAGGGTAAGTATAATAGTAAATGTTAAATATAAATAACATCATATTCTAACATGAATATCTCATCATTGTGAGGACATACTAAACATCTTTCTAAGACACACCATATGACATCATCATAAAAGTAATTTCATTAAATAACTAAGAGAATTAAAGCATCATCACTACTAGTAGAAAATTGTTACAACCTAACGTAATCAATTACTCAATATATCAAAGTATTGCATTTCAAATATCAAATAAGGGATAACACATCTATAGAAGATTCATATAGAACTTTAACAATTAAGTCTGCAATGATAGCAAAGGAGGGGTATTACATAGGATTGGGTCAAACGTAAGATTGAGAAAAAGCTAGAAAAATGAAATAACAACTACTTGTCTTTGGCTGGTAGAGTACGAGTGTGTCAAAAAATATATCAACCAATATTGTCTATTACTCTTCTACTTGTTTATTTAGCCAAAACCAAATCAACTATGTGCAAAATGTTATTAGAGATTTATTATCGTCAGATTAAAGAGGTCATAAGAAGAGATGAATTGTCAAATGGGGTGGTGTGCAACGAGGAAAGAAGTAGGTGGCCTTGGTCTAAAAGATCCTAGATTGAAAGGAATTGCAGTTGTTTCCAAATGGATAGCCAAGTTCACTAGAGGTAATGAACCCTAGAAATTTCTAATCAAAAATAACATTTCTTGAGGAGTCCCATATAAGGGGAAGTCTTAGAAAAACTTACATATACATGACCTCCTTTCATGAAGATGGAAAGTCAAAGTAGAAGGGTATGTAGTATCCAAATCCATTTGGAAAGCATGAGAATGTGAGAGAGAATGTGTGTCAGGGACTGGAATCATAGAGAGAAAATCCAAAATTTGAGGGGTAAAATTCCCATGGTGGAATCTTGAGAGGAATAGAAAACCCTTCACTCTTCTTCAAGGTCGCTTAGCCAAATCGTGGGCTAGGTTGGGCATTAACAAGTTTATTGATCTCATTTTTTATGGTAGAATGGGTGATAGGGAGGAAGTAGCTTCCAAATACAATCTCCCTCTCACTCAAAAGAGGATATTTTCCATTCTTACAAAGGCCTAGCATGGTGTCAAGATTTCAAGTGTTTGTAGCGATGAAGTTGATAGGTTACCCCTTTTGGTTTGGTGGGATAATTCTCCTTTATTCTTTACTAAAGAAAAATGTCTTTGTAACATATTATCTGACAGTGAATTAGTGTTTGAGTATCTCAATGATAGGTGGTCCTATGAACTCTACTCTAAATGTTGGTCTAAATATATTTCCTCTATTTGGCATAGAAATATTGAACCAAATATAAAATGTTTCGTCTAGCGGACTTTGCTCTATAGATTACCATTAACCAAGATGGATGGTGAACCTTACCCATGTGCAGTCTATTCTTAAGTAAAATCTATTCTTCACCCTTTTTCAAAATTTAACTTTTCCAAGGAGGTCTAGAACTGGTTTGGTATCCCCATGGGTTTTGACATTCATATCCTCCAAGCCTTTTTTGGTCGCATTCCTAGTCTTCCTAAGCAACTTAACCACTTTTGGGATATTCTTTCCACTGATTTTCTTTGGTTTATTTGGATTATTAGGAGTGGTGACATATTTAAAGGTAGTTTTATGATCCTTATTAAGTCTCTATGAAGATGCACCA
Organism: Cupressus sempervirens; assembly: GCA_028749045.1. Classification (NCBI taxonomy): domain Eukaryota; kingdom Viridiplantae; phylum Streptophyta; class Pinopsida; order Cupressales; family Cupressaceae; genus Cupressus; species Cupressus sempervirens. Next base: position 790,524,616 of record CM053793.1, read on the forward strand.
TGCATAAAAAATTTATGCAGGTTACTCTTAGCTACAAAGTGAAGGAGAAGCAATTGGTGAAGGTCACATGTGCATGCACCAAAGTCCTCAAAAATGAAGGAATCTAGTATGAAGTGAAAATAATTGATAAGGATGTCTTCAACTTCGACTACACTCTAAAAGAGATGCTTGACTAGATTAAACTAAGGGAAGTTAATGAGTTGAACAATCAAGCTGATGCATTCAACCAGCCCCCCTACTAGAGCAGCCAAACCTACTAAAAGAAAATCAAGGCTAAGTGAAATTCTTAACAAGTTGGCTAATGATATTGATATACTTAATTTGGTAGTAGTTATAAAAAATGTGTCTGAGATCAATGTTGGCAGATCTTTGTGCCTTATGATCAATATTGTTTCACTTGCTCCAACCCTTCCATGGAAGGCCTTAATGAACAACCCAGCCACTATTATTGGAGATGGAGCTAATAGGCTCAAATGATCAAAAGGATCTCTTCCATGGGTAGGATGGCTTGAGGATTAAATTTTTTGTATAATCAGATCTAGTTGTTTACTTATTTTTACTTATGTAGTTTTTGATTGGTCTAATGTTATAATTGATGATCTGAACGGACCACAGATCAATTACTTGGTATGGTTTTACATAAAATCTAGTTGGTATCATGATACTCTTATGATGCAGAATATGTTTAACTTATATCTAATGGAAAAAGAAAAATGAAGATAACTCCTAAAAAGAATTTAAAAAATCATTCTACAATTATAACTTTATCTTAAATATTTGGTTATAAAAGTTTCATTATATTTTAAGAATTCATTATTTAGTTTAATAGAATATTTACTTAGATTTTAAATTAAAAAATAACAAAAACTAGAATAATAACACCAAAAAAATCCAAATAAAGTGAAAAAAAAGTTAAAGAACAAATAGATTTTGACATTATTATAAATAGTATAAATATACGTAATATGCTCATAAAAAATGGTAGGGAGTGTTAAATTTATCCTAGTTATATGTTGTTGCATATATACAATGTCAAGCCCTATATGAGGTTGCATAAAGGTTGCATAAAATTGCATTACATTAACAATAAGGATCCAAGAAATAAGGGATCACATAAAGGGGAGAAAAATTATGTTGCTTGTGAACCCCTTATACTCAACTTCTAGTAAGATAAAAGGAAAATAAACATTTATCAACCTCTTTGTTAATGGTATTCTTTCTTTTCTTGGCTTGAGAATTGTCTTTTGTATTTCCTATAAAAGGCTTGTTAATTTGAAATATATGGCAAGAGAAGACATTGCCTTTCATGACAATGAAGAGGCTTCATTATTTGCCACCATAAAAAAAAAATTGTTGGTCTATCTAATGTTGAGAGTCGAACTTTTCAGTTCATATTATGAAACATATTTAATGGCCTCCCAAATGTAGACATAAACCAAAGAATATGTATAGCTAAATAGAAAGGTACACATTTAATATATAATGCAATAGCTCAGGGAGAAAAAAAAAACCTCCTATGCAGAAGAACATGTACAAAGAGACTTTATCACTTATATTTATATTCTTATAGATAAAAGTACATACAAAATATTTGTACCATACAAATGCACAATAGTTTTGTTTATGTTTCTCTTGTACTTGAATCTTTTCAAGCATTCAATTTAATATATCATTAATTTGTTCATAAAGTCATTAACTCCTAATAGAATCTTGACTCCCACTTTTTCTAATTATATGATAGTTGTTCCCCACCAAATCATGTTAATTCTAACTACTTCTAAAGATATAAGATCAAGAATTACAAATGTATCCTACTTTAAAGTGAGTTTTTTTATTAGTCTCCTAATTCATGGGAGTTAGTTTACATCACTTGGAAGGTCCCTTTATTTTAAAAGTTTGAACCTCTTGATTGAAATTTTACCTACAAGAACAAAATAATTCAACAAATCAAACGTTGAAATTCTCATTAACTTGACCACATTGGGCATTCAAGAAAGAGTTTGGAATAGATTATAGAACCATCATTTTAATTTGAAGAACCAAGCCATGGTGTTCCCTTCCAAAAAATTCAATACATCTTCAAATCATCACATATTACCTTATGTTGATTCCAAACACTTGCTAGAATAGAGATCCTCCTCATTGGTCAATTGGTCATTTTCCTCTATTTCTAGATCCATGAAGATTGTGTAGTTCTCCTCCATTAAAAATCACCATTGTTCATTCTTATATCATTTGTATATGTAATAGGTGAAATGATGATGTATTCCACCATTACATGAATGATCAAGGGAAGGAATCCTTTCTCACCAATTAAACCTGGCAAGTGCTAACAATTAGGAGGAAGAGAAAAAGTATAGGACCTCAACCTTAAAAGTTTGTAGACCTCTTTTTGTTAATCCTAAATATGATTTGAATGTAATATATCAAATTATATGTATGCAAATTAGATTATGGAGAGAAAATACACATAAAAGACATAGAAATGTGTTCATCACGAAGACCAATGAAGGAAAGAGGCCACATATTAATTTATTATTAATCAAAACCTTGAATGTCTTAATTTCTATTTTGAGACCCCCAAAAATATCAAATCTAAATTGGGTTGAAATTTGTTTCTAGGAAGGTAAGGTACAACCAAGGAGGTCATTGATGACCTCACCCTTGAAATAGAGTAGAGGGAAATCTCACCTTCTATCTATGCTAGGAACTAGTGCTAATATTGGCAAATTTCTACTCTAAACTCCTAGATCTAGAATTAAATAATGTTTGTAACTACAAGGTAAAGGAAAACCTCAACCTCAACCCCAAAATTTTGTAACTTGAAAATAAAATATGAATCTAAAAAGTTTCCTGAAAGTTATCCTCGAGTCTATGTTCTAAATCTTATAAATCTGAAAAGTGTGTGTAATGTTTGGCTATAGGGGTTTGCCTTAGTCAACAACCCATTTTGGTGATTCCCACCTCCAAAAATATTTATTAGGATAAATATATTGTGTTGTGTGTTTTTGAATATATAATGAGGATCTAGAATGCTATAGCTATGTAAAAATGCCAAGACTTAATGCTACAAAGTTAAACCCTAGTATGTAAATGCAATCAATATGTGTTTGAGTGCATGTGAATGTGTAAATATGAAGAAATAAAGCATAGATATGAAAATAACATGAAAACATACCAAGTCCCTAAAGGATAAATTATTTTCTACATCTTCATAATCTGTTTGCAACTCCATGATGTCTTCAATTTATATTTGAATGTTGTTTATAGTGCTTGATTTTGAATGCTTGGTCTCCTATTTTCTTCAATGAATGTATCATAAATCCTTTGGTCTTCATCTTGAAATTTATCATATGTCAAATTGGGATGTCTACCAAAGTGTGCTCTTGCCCTTGTCTAGTTTCATTCCTTTCTTAGATTACCAAATGAAGCCAAAGAGGGTGTTTTATAGTAATTCAAAGATGAAACCTTGCAAGAGATGACTAAACTGAGGGAGGAGACCCCAAATTTGAAATAGGCCCAAGATCCTACAATTTTGGAACCTAGGTTAAGTGACAACCTCATCCCTGACACTAAGTAAAGGATGATCTTGTCCCCCATGCAAGAGGGTTTTGTGTAGGTAGGACCCCTCAGGATCGCAAATACTCATTTTTCATTAGGAATTTCTAGGTCCAGATAGCAGGAAATAGAGATTTAAATCTAAAACGAAGGTTAGAGTGGGAAAAGGAGAGGAGGTCCTACCTTGATTTTTTCACAAAAAGGAAAGGAAAATCAAGGAGGGTGTGTTAGATCCTACCACAAATGCACCTAAGAAAGAGAGATAAATTGAGACAAGTGTGTGCAAAATGAAATTGTACAATTCAAACACACAAAAGAGGATATAAACAATCACTAAATTGAAGTTCTTCTAATTTAGGATGGTACAGTACAACCTACAAATAAATCACTTAGAACATAAATAAAGATAAGGAAATAAAATCCACTCATACAAGTTCATTCTCTTCTTTTACATTATGTCATTTAGGAATATGTTTCATTTCATATATTATGACATAGTTTTGTTTTCTTAATCTAAAGCAATGTTTTTGACAAGATAAATCATTTTGGACAATGTCATTTATACCATAATTATACATATATTTACTCTCTACCTTATTTATCATTGTTTCTAATAGGATTAGAGGACATAAATATAACAATTATGTGAAAATATAACCAATAATGCAAAAGTATATGGTATATAGAACTAGAACAGAAGACACAAATATTTAACATATTCTCCCAATCTAGAACTATGTCCACCAAATAGAGAGTCCAATCTTACTACCTATCAAAGAGAAAATTATATTCTGATACATTTTACTTTACATTGTGTACTACATTTGGATCTTTTGTTTGACAGCAAACTATCATAAGTTCGATGCCAAGTCATTGCATTATAGTCAGAGTTACCATCGAAATTTTGAGAGCCACTCTCATCGCAAACCATAGATAGGCCAGCCAATATGTGTGATGGACTTGTCTTCCCAAATCTTGGAAGGTCATCAATATTTTGATGGTAAACCTTGTCGAAAATGTGAGCACTTTCCCTAGGATTTGTCATTTTCAAACTATATGTTGCAATGGTGAATCTGATGGGATGGCTATACTTTTGACACCTGGTCATTGCAAGAAACCATCGACTAGTCATCACAATTATTTTCATTGTACTATAGGTTGTGACAGCATTACAACAATAATTCAATACAACCAACGGTAGTCCGTCGCAATGCAGTTGGTCTTATGGCATTCTTGTTGCACGTGTCATCATAATTTATAAGAGGCATCAAAATACTGATGGCAGAAAATATTTTTAAAAAATGGTCTCCCTTGGCCTAGTACATACATGTCTAAGATAAGCATCACCATGGACAAGATTTCATATATATATATATATATATATATATATATATATATATATATATATATATATATATATATATATATATATATATATATATATATATATATATATATATATATATATATATATATATATATATATATATATATATATATATATATCATCAAAGGAGGGGGGAGGTTTTTATTTTGTGGTGGGGGGCTATTCAAAGCTCATCCTATGATGTATCTCAAAATCTTAAGAGAGATAATGTGTGTGTGTGTGTGTGTGTGTGTGTGTGTGTGTGTGTGTGTGTGTGTGTGTGTGTGTGTGTGTGTGTGTGTGTGTGTGTGTGTGTGTGTGTGTGTGTGTGTGTGTGTGTGTGAATATGTGATATTATCAGTAATGGTAGAAAGTAAGTGAATGCAAAATTACGTCATAGGGAAACAAAAAGGATTTTGTGGGGTTGTAGCTAAGATTGATAAATCTTTATTTAGATTTCCTGGTGCATGATCATATGATGGACATGAACAAGCCTAGGCCTAGTTATTATTTATGAACTTAGTATAGTATGCTTATGTATAGTATAACATGGTCTAGTTAGTACTATTACTACTATGACCACTGCTACTAACTAACCTATGGCCACTAATGTGGTTGTATATGAGCCACTTGTACTACACTATGTACACAAGACCCTTCCTTTTTCTTTTCTCTTTCTTCCTTCACTGCTGAAAAAGATCACTACAGAGACATAGATCAAAAGGGCACAGCACAAGACAAAATATGTATTCATTATTGAATCCTAAATGAATACATGAAATAGAAAATCTAGGTGGGGGCATAAGTCATAGCACAATCAATCAAAATTTAATGACTTTTAGTTTCCCTTTCGTTCCCCCAAACAAAATCTGTTGTTGTGTAGCCCTGTAGATTCTCTTTATCATTGATTTGTGTGTATGTAAAGAGGAGAGAATGAAGAGTCTATAGTTAGAACACCACATCAAATTCATATGGCACTTTAGAAATGGCCCTTCCCTTAAAACTACTATGTAAAACCTTTCTCATGAGCTAATGTGTTTGGAGCTCTTCATTAGTGGGATGGAACTTGAATCCAGGAGGCAGTTGTGCATCACCCTTATCATGATTGTAACCAAAGTTTAGAGCCTCCATTATTGAATTCTCTTCTCAATCTTCTCACAAAAATACAAGAAAATAAATGGATTTTTTAATTGTCCTCCACTATATAGGCTAAGGCAGCCCTACCCAATTTGTCAGATACCCACTTAGCCTTTTGCAAAATCTAATATGTGTTGTGGGGAGATGTTTTGTTGACTTCTTATAGGGGTGTTACGAGAGGTGGTCATGGTAAAATGGTATGGGATGGGATATGTGGAGAGGTATAGATCAAAGACAAAAATTAATCCTATTACCAATGTGAAATGGACTCCCTCAACCTGGTGTGTACATGTTTAAGAAAAGAATCACCAGAGATAGGCTTTCTTGGTGTCAAAAGAGTATGTGTATATATCATTATCATTAAAGGAGGGGGAGGGGAGGTTTTGGTTTTTGTAGTGGTAGGGAGGCTAATAAAAGCTCCTCCTATGAAGTATCTCAAAATATTAAGAGAGAGAATGTGTGCATGTGTGAATATGTGTATTGTTAGTAATGGTAGAAAGTATGTGAATGCAAAATTAGGTCATAGGGGAATAGAATTGATTTTGTGGGGTTGTAGCTTAGATTGATAAAGGATTATTTGTTACCTACTACATGATCATATAATGGGCATGAATAGGCCTAGACCTAGTTATTATTTATGATCATAGTATAGTTTGCCTCTAAATAGTATAGTATGGTATAGTTAGTAATATTACTATTACTACCACTGCTATTGACTGACCTAGCCTCCTACACTCCTATTGGTCACTAATGTGGTTGAGTGTAAGCCACTTGTACTACAATGTGTATATAAGACCCTTCCTTTTCCTTTTACCTTTCTTCCTTATCCATGAAAAAAGATCATTATTGAGACATAGATCAAAAGGGTGCATCAACAGAAAAAATATATATTCATTGCTAAATCCTAAATCAATGAATCAATGGAAAATCTAGATGATATGTGATATCATGTTATGTGAAGAGGCATAGATCAAAGATGAAGATGAATGGGATATGTGGAGAGGCATAGATCAAAGACAAAGATGAATCCTATTACCAATCTGAAATGGATTCCCTCATCCTGGTGCATACATGTGTAAGAAAAGCATCACCAGAGATAGGCTTGCTTGGTGTTGGAAGAGTATGTGTATATATCATTATCATTAAAGGAGGGGGAGAGAAGGTTTTGGTTTTGTAGTGGTAAGGGGGCTATTAAAATCTCCTCCTATGATGTATCTCAAAAGCTTAAGAGAGAGAATGTGTGCATCGTCAATATGCGTATTGTCAGGTAATGGTAGAAAGTAAGTGAATGCAAAATTAGGTCATAGGGTTATAGAATTGTGTAACACCCTGCTCAAAAACTCAAAATAAATAAACCTAATATGTTACAAATTTTACTGAACTATTTTATTTTTAAGTTTACAAAATATCAAAGTAACAATAATGTGGAAGCAATATATACATACACATCAAGAACACATAATCAATTACAAATAAAGTTTCAACTCCTTAAGGGTTCCTTCACGTTGAGTCACATTTAAGAAAGTTTTATTAATAAGTTTAAGTCTCAATTACAATTTTCATAATCATAAAATGAATAAACACATACATAGTCATATAAGCAAATGCATAAGTACAACTAATAATATGAAAGCACATCTAATGAATAACATCCATTGCATATGTCATAGGGTATGTGAAAATAGATACAAGTACATCAATATACAATAAAATATCCCATAGGATCTCAAAACACATGATACATAGATACATCAAATGAATAGAAGTCTTCAAGATAAGAGAAAGAATGATAATGGTACCATTATATCAAGGAGCGTCCAACATCTGTCAATCTAATAGGGACCCAAATGGAAAGAATACATTAGCTCCTAACTATGTCGTCACCTAATCAAGTTCCCACTCCCACCATGTAGGAGAGATAATATATGATCCACACACAGATAAACAAATCATAAAATAATCTTATGCAAGGAATCTGATAGCCAAAATTACCTCAAGGGTAACATAAACTACTCAAGAAGAAGAGATAATCAAAATCAAAAGGACACTCATTCCAATACTAACATCTCATACCAAGTCAACACACAAATACCAAGACCAAAAATATACAACCACCTTGAAATCAATGTCAAGTGTCACAAGCACAATGACCAACAAATAACAATGGTCATCAATAAAAGTAAACTCCCAATCACTAATTCCAACAATAAAAATAGTACTAATGAATAATTGATCATTCATTAATAAAAGTCAATTGTCAACAATAAATGGCATCAAATCAATGAGTAACAACTCACAAGTAAATACACTATCAAAAGTAATATCCAACAAGTACACCACTAGAGGCAAATATAAAAAATTCATAGAGACTCGGGCTACATACTATGGAGTGTCATCACATGAGCTAACTCTAAGGTTACCCTGGCAGTCTCTCAAGACCTCGGCCCCCTAGTGACTCTATGCAGAACTAGGATATCCTCTCGTGAAGACAAGGAAATTAGTCATACCTCTCAAGGTATCATCTCCATCTCATCCTTAGTCTATACAAGCACTCAAAGCATGGACAAAGAAAAATCTCTAACTTATCTTTTTAATGTATTTCAAGAAAAAAGGTTAGGCAAGATATTTTAATTACTATGTTATCACTTGTTACACAACTTACAATGAGTTAGCCTAGCAGTCATTTTGGGCCCCGACCCTATTGCAAGCCACTCCTATAGACATGCACCTAGACTACCTTCCCAAAAATCACAAACCACAATAGTGTACCATACCATAAGAGTAATATTGATCGAATTTGGTTTCTGAATAGGTAACCCAAAAAATAACATTGGTTCTTGAAACCCAAGTTCTCATAAATGCTCAATAGTATAAAGCTCATCAAACGTAAATCTCAATTCAAATCATAAAGTTCATCATGACATCAAATCCAATAATCATAAAAGAAATCTCAAAAATGCCCCTAGTGCACATCATAACTTGGCCAACTAAACAACCCACAAAGAAAAACTATTAAGAAAATAAACATCACAAGACTATAAATAGAATATTAGAAAATACATAGTTTTCAGCCACATGTTTAATTCCACCAATTTCTCTTATTTAGTTTGAGTCATAAGTATGCGTTTAGAAATAAAATAAAAGTATACATATTTTTTATTAGATAAACAGGTTTTACAGGGATCCTAAAACATGCAATAAGAATATACATGTTATTATAAATTGTTATGCTAATATACTTATTTAAAACAATAAGTATTTAAATATCCAATCTTTTTGTGCATATAAAATATCATGCAATATTATCATGTTATTAATTTAAATAATATTAAATCATAAATGATTTAATCAATAACATAAATATATATTATTAGATTAAATATTAATATCAATTTCATTTCTAAAATATTAATTTGACTTCTATTTAATTCAAATATTAATATTTATTTTTCCTCTAATTCATAATGCAACTAGAGATAAAATTATAAATTTAATTTAATTATTTATAATTTCTCTCATAAAGTCAAATAGTTATTAACTAAATGATTACAAAGTGAACTCTATTGCAACTTCTCTTAAAACATAATAAAATTCTAAACATTTATTTATTAACTTTCCTCTTGCATTAATAATTATAAAATCATTTATATGCAACTAAGAGTTTAATTAAACTTAAATAATCACTAATACTAACATTCACTTTATACTTAATGAGTAGTATTAATTTAATTTTAGAAATTAATTTTTTATATTATTATTTTTTAAAAATAAAAATAAATCTGAAAATTATATTATTTTTTTATAAAATAAAAATAAACATGCAATTAGTATTTTCGCATGTCTTTGATCTCTCAAATCATGCAAGCATACTATACTTAGTTTTCTATTTTTAACTTATTTATTTTCACATGCATGTAACCATACTATACTTAGCATCTATTTTTTAGCATATTTGTTTTCACATGCATGTAACCATAATATACTTAACTTTCTATTTTTAATATATTTGTTTTCACATTCATGCAACTATACTATACTTAGTTTTCTATTTTTCGTTTATTTATTTTCACATGCATGTAACCAACTATTTTTAGCTTTCTATTTTTAACATATTTGTTTTCACATACATGCATACATTTAGTTACAATGTGCTTTCCTCTCAATTAATCTTTTTCTTTCCAAATAAATATTGCAATTAAATTATTTTAGATGTAAGAAGAGTATTCATCTATATTTAGAAAATTCATGATAATCATGAAGTTTTAATGACAAATTTAAAGTTGAAACCTAACTGTTCAATTTGTTATCTTCTTCCAATTTTCTACAATCAAAATATTCATTATATTAGAAAAGGGTTTATAAGAATACAGTCACAATAATTTTCTACAATTTTTCTATAATTTTTCCTCAATTAAGTTTTCTTGATTAATAAATTTTCTTTTTTCAAAATCTACAACATAATTCTTTATTTAACAATCAATACAATAAATTAATAAGCAATATGCAAATACCCAAGAAGACACAAAGTAGACAAATCTTTCAATAAAATTTTACAATAGGTTTTCAAACCCTACCTTAAAACCACAGCTAAAATCTAAAACAATCTGTGAATGCATGTAAATCCAAACTCTCCAAAATTTTCAACAATTCTTTTGATCCCATTCTCAATTTTCACTCCCCAAACCCTGTGTAATTGCAAAATGAGCTCTAGATCTCTGATAAAGAGTTCTACCCTAAATTGGGGCTTCGATTGTGCAATCACAAGAGGGAACTCACTGATCAATTATTGTTTATTACTTTATTATATTTTTACTTTTTCATGCACAACTCTTGTAAATATTTAATTACAAAATATCTTAATTTAAATAATTAGCTTTCTCTCCTTAATTAATTTTTGAAATGTTTTTAATAATATATTTATTAATTTAATTAACAAAATTATTTAGAATTTATTGTTAAAATAAAATTCTTAAATAATTATCATTAAATTAAATAAATATAACTACACCATAATTAGAACTATAACTTTATTTTTAAATTTCGTTCTTTTATATTTTACTTTCCTCCAGTTTATTAATTAATGCAAGCACTAACTAAAGTTGGTTTATTATTTAAATTAATAATAATAATCAAAGCTCATTGTTTAAATGCAACTCTAATTTAATTATTATTAAATAAATAATTATAATAAAGCAATATTAAATCTTTTATTTTTTTTATTTTTTTTTGTGTCCAAGTTCTTAAATTAGACTTTTAAATTAAATCTTTTAAACTGAAGTGCATATTTAATTAATTAATAATTACTTAAGTATTATCATATTCTAATTTCTCTCTAACCAATTTTCTAAATTTAGACTTCTAAACCAAGACTTTTAAATTAAAGCACATTTAATTAATTTTTTTAATTAATTAAATATTTTCATGCTTTAATAGTTTATTTTTAATCAAATAATATTTAATTATATGATCAACCCAAATATTATAATTAAATTATTTACAAAATAAATCGCATAGTGAAATCCACCTAAAAGCAACATTACCAAAATAAACAAAAACTCAAAATCAAACAATACAGACAAAGATAAACTTGTGGATTTAAAAAAGGTGGAAAGTCAGTTACGAGCCCTCCTTGCAAGACAAGTATTTAGGCTATGGTTGGGATTGGACCTAGATATTATCTCCCCATTCTTACCATTGAATTATTATGATAGGGCACGCTCATCCTGGTAATTCAGGGAAATCGATGCCCGGTACCTACATTCTACATAAAAGACAAACATGTACATATATATATATATATATATATATATATATATATATATATATATATATATATATATATATATATATATATATATATATAAACTAAACAGACAATGGTGGGGAGTGGTACATCGTGTAGATCCCAACTAGCATGTAACTACGACTCCGTTCTTTAACCACATCAGACACGTTAGATAGAAAAGTAAAACAAACACGCACACCATACACATACAAGTACGGAAAAAGTACTATAATAAGTCTTGAGTACAAATCATCACATATTCAAATATGAAAAACTTATCATTATGGATATAAAATACTTCATCATTTGATATCATCTGTAATGCCTCGCCAAGGGATCCAAAAGAAATGTAATCTGTTATGTATGCATTTAGCTGAATGTATGTTATTGCTTCCGCTACTATGTGTTTGATGTGTATGTCTTATCTTTCTTGTTCAAAAAAAAAATGTTGGCAAACTTAGTAAAACTTTAGATTATTTCTTTTGGATCCCTTGATGGGGCGTTACATCTAGTATCAAAGCCAAAGTTTCTACATTGGAAGCTCTGGGTATATTGGAACGCCACTAGTTGTTAACTTGTTGAACAAAAACTAAAATTTATATTGTTATGTATATCTATTTCAAACTAAAACTTGAACTAGTTGAACTGAAACAAAACTTAAATTTTTAGTTGTATATTTTCAAACTTGAACATTTAAACTTCAAAAATGAATTATACATAAACCTAAAAATAGGCAAGACTAAAAATTGAACTTATATTGCTTTCAAAACATGTGTCTTTTATATATGCTTTATAGTGGTATGTTTATGGTTATTAAAGTGTCTTGTTATCTTGGATATTATTGTTATAGTGTTCTCAATGGAGTCATATTCTCCTATAGGGGGAAAGGGTCTAATGGGACCTACACAATGAGTTCTTAGCTTTAACATCCTTGTAGGCTTCTAAGAGTAAGCCTAAGTCTAGGGGGGGTGGATGTAATGCCTGCCCCTAAGTTGCATTTTTTGCTATTATTGTCGAACTCTTTTAGGCCACTTTCATGCTTGATGATTAGTAGTATTGTTTTGAGATTACCAGATATTGTTTTAGATTCAGTTGATATATGATGAGATTATTTGGTACTCTATACTTCATGTGTGCCTAATGATTATTACAGTGTTTTCAGTTATTGATGATGATTAGTTAGATGGATTATTGTGTATTTTCTCATGGATACTTACCCCATATTACATGTGTATGGTGTGTGTGTCTCTTTTCTTTATGTATGGTATTTTTGATGTGGTTAAGGAAGGGAGTCATAGACACCTGCTAGTCGGGATCTACACGATGCACCACTTCCTGCCATTGCTTGTTTAGCTTAGAATATTATGTTTGTACATGCGTGAATTTTATGTAGGTTGCAGGTACTGGGTATCAACTTCCCTAAATTGCCAGGATGAGCATACCCTATCGCATTGATTAACGCCCCATCAAGGGATCCAAAAGAAATAACCTAAAGTTTTACTAAGTTTGCCAACATTTTTTTTTTTTTTTGAACAAGAAAGATAAAACATACACATCAAACACATAGTAGCGGAAGCAATAACATACATTCAACTAAAAGCATACATAACAGGTTACATTTCTTAAGGATCCCATGACGTTGAATCACATTTCAATTTAACTAATACTAAGTCTAACAAATACCACATCCACATGAAAGAATAATTAAAAGTACAATGTCCATTTAAATAATATACATTTGTTTTGAATGCCTCTTGGCAAATGAAATTCAGAATGCTCAATCATCTACTGTACATGTCAAAGAATATACATATGTAGAAATAGAAATATATCATCCTCCTCGGATCCATGATACAAGTGCAATAAAATAAATGAAAACATCCACCATACATGATACATCCATCCATTATAAAAGATATAACATCCATCATGAAATATAACCATCCATCATAATAATACATAGAAAGAATGAAAGGAAATGCAAACAAAGAAGCTCCAGCCATGGTGACTACGAATGGATCTCAATGGTAAGAGTGAAAAAGAACTACCACCTGACTGCATGGAACCTAAATGGCCCACTCCCACCACGTTGAGGAGATAGTCTCAAGTCCCAGACAAGATATCAAATCACATAACAAAAGTACTCTCTAAGTCCAAGAAATCCTAAAAGTATTCTAACTCAAAGGGTTCCAAGATAGGTCGACATCTAATTCCCAGAGGCACACAAGACTCGTAGGAAAACTACTATGTAAGTGGGCAAGTGTCATTGCGCGAATCACATTGGAATCATCTTGGCAGTCTCTTAGGACCCCGGCCCCCTAGTGATCCCTATGCGACCACTAGTATCCTCTCATACTAACAAGGCATACTACAGATGCAAGGTCACAACTAAGCATTCTCTCTACTCTCATCCTAATCTGTATTAGCACTCGAGGCATGGGTGAGAACATACAAAGATTCTTATTAGGTTCATTTTAATTCCCATTTAGTGTAATGTTTTCACTTATTAAACAACTTACAATGAGTTACCCTAGAAACCACTTAGGGCCCCGACCCCCATTGCAAGCCACTTCCCAACACTACATGTAGATAACCTACCCTAGGCTCATGAAATCACAAATCAAATAATCATATAAAATCACCTTAGTCTTGTACAAGCGACTAGAAAGCATCAAAAGATAATCCATAATAATCACATCAATTCTCTACGAGCAAGTGGAAAGCATCCTAAGATAAATCACAATACCCATCAGTTCTCAACGAGCAGCCAGAAAGTATCTCAATAATATTGATCAACGACTCATAATGGTCAAGTCAATTATGTCATAATATGACATCATCAAGATCAAAGCAAACAAACACCTCAGTCTCATCAAAGTGACTGGAAAGTAACCCAAGTATAATTGATCGAGGACTCAAAAATGATTAAGTCAAGTATCTCATATACATATACCTCAGCTTCACACAAGAATATTGGAAAGCAATAACAAACAATAAATACAATCCATCATAGAGCATACTAAACACATTACCATGGTTGGGTATAAAAGATCGAGATCAAAACATCAATACGACATCACAAACACATAACTCCCGAGCCTCTGGTAACAACCTAAGACTGGTCAAGGCTAAGTCAACCCTAAAAACCCCAAAACACAATTAACACATAGAAATATAGAATAGTCTCACAATTTGGTTTAATCTTGAATACACATAGTGTCAGTTCACAATAAGGTTTCAATCTTCATTTTAGTGTGAGTTTTCAAATTTAAAGGGTTACATCCTAATCCATATAGTTTAACCCATAAAAGAAAAACACATACAAAATCAAACTAAAGGGTTTTGATCACGAATTAATGTCATTCGACACATTCGGAGGGTACACAACTTAGATACTTGTCCTAATTTTCAATTAGGACAAATGGCTTAAAAGTTTGGGATTTGGACTTAAGAATTTATCTCCCCTCTCTTACCATTGAGATAATACAATAGGGTACGCTCATCTTGGAAATTTAGGGAAGTTGATACCTGGTACCTACAACTTGCATAAAATCCACACATGTACAAACACAATATTCTAAGCTAAACAGGCAATGGTAGGAAGTGGTGCATTGTGTAGATCCCAACTAGAAGGTGACTATGACTCCCTTAACCACATCAGAAATGTCATATATAAAGAAAACAAACATGCACACCATACACATGCAGTATGGGGTAAGTATCCATAAGAAAACACACGATAATCCATCTAACTAATCATCATCAATAACTAAAAATATTGTAATAATCATTAGGCATACATGAAGTATAGAGTATCAAATAATCTCATCATATATCAATTGAATCTAAAACAATATCTAATAATCTCAAAAGAATACTACTAATCATCAAGCATGAAACTGGCCTAAAAGAGTTTGGCAATAATAGCAAAAAATGTAACTTAGGGGCAAGCACTGCATCATCTAGAAAATAATCATATTTACTAACTAAGAACCATTTAAACATCATTAATGCACCAATAACCATAATCATTAAATAACACATGAAATATAGTCAACTAAGTAATCATCATTGATATATCTCTAGTCCAAGTTATGAAATAATATCCTTGAAAACAACGCACTCATGGAATGGGCATAAAAGCGTTTGGTAAATATAATAGAAAAACAAACTATGGGTGGGCATTACAAATTGAGTTTGTGGGGTTGTAGCTTAGATCGATAAAGGATTACTTGGATTACTTGCTACATGATCCTATGATGGCAATGAACAAACCTAGGCCTAGTTATTTTATATGATCATAGTATAGTATGCCTCTACATAGTATATTATGGTCTAGTTAGTACTATTACTACTATCACTACTGCTAACTGACTAGCCTCCTACTGCTCATGTTGGCCACTAATGTGGTTGTATGTAAGCCACTTGTACTACACTGTGTATACAAGACCCTTCCTTTTCCTTTTCCCTTTCTTCCTTCTCCAATGAAAAATATCATTGTCGAGACATAGATCACAAGGGCACATCAAAAGACAAAATATATATTCACTGTTGAATCCTAAATGAATGAATCAATGGAAAATCTAGGTGGGGGCATAAGTTATAACACAATAATCAACCCCTTATCATCTCCAAAAGGTTCTTTAAGATGATAAGTTACAAAAGAAATTTTTCATCTCCATATGGATATATACACCATTTGTCATCCCTTGGAGGTCATTCTGAAAAAGTAGTTGGTGTTTTCAGAGAGCTCCTAAGATTGAAGATGCCCAAAAAGATGAGAGCTTTAAATGAAAAAGGGAAAGTTGTTAGAAATGTTGGATGAGGTTGTCTAGAGATAA
Source organism: Cupressus sempervirens (assembly GCA_028749045.1). Taxonomy (NCBI): domain Eukaryota; kingdom Viridiplantae; phylum Streptophyta; class Pinopsida; order Cupressales; family Cupressaceae; genus Cupressus; species Cupressus sempervirens. The sequence goes on from CM053793.1 coordinate 790,541,303, forward strand.
GGACAATAGTATCATTAGATGCAACTTATAGTTTCCTCATTTAAAGTTGCAACAGGGAATGGAGCTACCAACACATACAAAACTCTCAAACTCCAAACAATATCAAGACATTTTTTATGTTTAAGAGATACAATTAGTGGACAAATTCGGTCAACTGGAAAAATTAGTTTAGGAGAGAAGGTTTGATGGGATGTGGAAAATGTGAAACATATCATCTTTGATTGTAGAATACCAATCACAACAAAAAATTACCCTATATAAGTTTCCCTTTATTTATGCTAAATTAATTTTAGACTACATTTGAAGTCAATTTGGAGACTCACTAACTACACATCTAAGAATGCAACAAGCATAATAAGCATGAAAATCATGCATTACTCAATGAAGTTTTCAAACTATAGTTACAATAAAAACTAAAATATTTGAAGTAAATTGAGCATATCATAGGATGGAGATTCGTAATTGTTCATTCTATGATGCATGGTAGGAATAGTAGCTCCATGTAAATTTTACTACTAAATATTATTAACAAATCTATGTATAAACAAAAAGAAATATTACAATTTTTTTTAACAAAATTATGTATATATATGAAATATATAAGGCCCAATAGTGAAGCATGAAATGTGTAGAAAGAGGAGTGCCAAAAGAGCCTAAATGTATTTTCATTTTTATCAAGAACACAATTGAGATCATTCAAAGGTTTTTTCTTAGTCAGATCTGCAATAAACAAATGATTGGTGAAAAAAGAGTTTGGGAGGGACAATGCACCTATTGTTAGCAACTTGGAGCAACATCTTCAAAAGAAGAAAGTAACTTATTATGTAGTCAAAAAGAAATTTGATTTTTTAGTAATGCCTCAAAGTACAAAAGTGAGGGGAATCTCAAGTAAGGAGAGCTACAATTCACTTTGGATAAATTTTGTTCTCCTTATCAAAAAATAGACTTGTTGTTCATTGAGATGTTGTAATTTTCACTATTAATGTCCAACATGCACTACTATTATCTTACTATGGTTCAATACATAGTTACGGACCTATATCGAGGATAGGAGTTCAACATAGTTGTGATGGGGAGAGGCACCAAAAATGGCAATTTTACTGCATGCTATCATTCTCACCATTCTGTTGGAGAATAATAACTCAGCATGGTGGAAAGAGAAAAACACAAAAAATTGAGATATTTTCTACTGGAACCCATTAATAAGCCCAATTGTTGTAGAACATATTTATCATATTAATGTCTACATTCAGAGATTGATAGCATGAGGAAAGTAATGGATGAAATCAAGGATAACTATAATAACATGATTAGATTTATAATGCTTCTTATGAAAAGGTCTTTGACCACCCTATCTCTGTTGCAAGTAAAAGAATGTAAGGAGCAAGGCACCTCCAACTCTTCCATGGACAAGGACAATATCTTCATGTTTCTCTTGGAAGGAAGGGGAGAAATCTTGTGATCCCTACAACCTCAGCATTTGTATTCGTTTCTTGTTTCATCTTTACTATTTATTTTTCTCTTCTTATGTGGGAAAATTATTCTTCTTGGCCTGTATGGAATGTTTCATACAACCTTTAGGCTCTTTTCATACTAGGATGGGACCATTATTTTTTCCCTCTTATTTTATTCAAAAAAAATCATTAACACGTAAAAGATTATGTTTTTCATTCTGCAATGTTTTCCATGTCACAAGAATCAAGAATGTTGAAAAACTCTTCTTAGGACTTTGTAGGTGAATATCACTCAAGTACTAACATTACATAAGATATGTGTTGTAAATTGAGATGGGAGAGGATGCATTCTCTGAAAAATGTATTTTGAGATGATTTAAGATGATTCTTTGATACTTTAAGATGATTTTGCCATAATATCTGAATTGAAATTTTGATCAAGCCTTGAAACTACCTTTCTTGATTGAATATTTATTTGATGTGTGCAAGTTTGATGTAGGGCCTTGGTGAGAGAATACTTGCACTTGATAACCACCCATTTTTTATCATAAGCCATGATGAGGCTCTCTTTGTGTCCTACTTATGCCCCCTCATTGTTCTCCAAATTTCATTGATGAGTCATAGCATGTTAATATAGAGATAATCATTAGAAAGTGCAAACAAATATTTAACACTGGCAAAATTACAAAATGGTAAAATTGCTTAAAATGAATGATACCAACCAAATATTTTGACATATTTAATAAAATCAATAATGATCACAATACCATTGTAACGATGTCAATTAAAGCTGGAAGAATTTCAACAATGAGTTCATCTATTGTGACATCACACAAATGTGTGCACTCAATCTCCCTAGTAATCTTTGTGTGCCTACAATAATTAGTGTTCAACTTTTACGTACATTTGAGACATCGGATAACTTTACTGAGCTTCACTTTGTTTGGAGGATAGTTTAATATTCTTTATTAAATAGTGCCAACCACGTTAAAGTGGAAGCTCATTTGGGCCCATGCCCTTCCCCCACCTCCCCCACAACATCACTCTAAATTCGTCGTTAACATCTAACATTCATTAATTCTTTCATCCATTAATAAAATGTAACATTCATTAATTATCACATGATAACATTCATTAACACATAAGATTCATTAACCCACAACATTCATCAATATTCTATATATAATTCATTAACATTTATTAGCACATAATTAAATTCATTGAGACATAAAAATCAGCCATTATGAAGTTGCATAAATGACAATCATTTCTTTTACTTTGATTTTTTTTGAATTCCTAAATTCTCAAAGAGGAACATATTAGGATTAACCTCAAACAAAAATAACAGTTATATACAAATATAACCAATACCAAAAAATAGTAGATCACATAAAAGAGAACACAAGACACCAAGATTTAACGTGGTTCACCCAATCCCTAGGCTACGTCCACCAACAAGTCCAATATTATTATTATCCAATGATTACAATCTGTAATCGCTTACAGCTCAATACTGCCACAAGAAGCTACAATATCACCATTCATCATGAAATCCCCAACCCTAAGCCTTTTTATACAAGCTTTTGTCACTTACAAAATTAGGTCTAGTATAATAGAAAAATAGTAGCTGATGCCTTTTACAATATGAGGGCATTTTTGGCTTAGAGAGTGTTGCCCCTGAAAACCCCCATGAGGGTGTTGCTCCTCTACCCCACCCTGTACTGCGACTAGGAGAGCACCCTGCAGGGGTGCTTCCCCTTGACCCCATACCCCCATAGAAATAATATGAAGAGAAATCACCCCGAATAGACCTCTGAGTCTAATTAGGCTCCACATCACAAGAATCTCCCACTTGGAGACTAATTAGGCTCCACAACAATAGCCTCCCACTTAGAGACTGATCATAGCACTATGAAACCTTTAGCTCCCACTGGAATATCTCAAACCACCCTAGACTCTATTGTTCTTTTATTATGTTTAGTCGAGAAGAGCAACCAAAGATAAAGAGGAGTTCAGCTTCTCCCTTGTCACTACCCTTGTAAACATATGTGTGGGATTGTCATTTGTATGTATCTTCTCCAACTTTAATTGTCCATCATCCAAAATTGAACGAATGAAATGGTACTGCAACTATATGTATTTTGTCTTTAAATGCAGAGCTGAATTCTTTGCAAGATGAATAGCACTTTGACTATCTATAAAAAAAATAATTATCCTAATGAGGGTATCCCAATTCTTCCAAGAAGAACTGAAGTCATATCATCTCCTTAGTTGCCTCTGTAGTAGAAACATACTCTGCCTCTGTAGTGGATAAAGCATTAACCTTCTGTAACCTAAAACTCAGCTCACGGTTGCCCCACCAACAGTAAATACGTAACTTGTAGTACTCCCCCTAGTATAATATCCCCTGTCAAATCTGAGACAACATATCCCTGTAAATCAGTAGTAGAGTTCCCAAAGTGTAAACACTTACTGGATGTACCTCTCAAATATCTGAGAATCTATTTAATTGCATTCCAATGCTCAAGCCGTGGATGATTCATATACCCACTAACGACTCCCACTATATGTACAATATTTGGCCTTGTACATACCATAGCATGCATCAAGCTTCCTACAGCTGAAGCATAAGGTACCTTAGTCCTCCTCTTCTTGTGCCTTGGGACACATCTCCTTAGTCAACTTCAAATGATCAAGTAAAGGTGTGCTGATAGCTTTAGCATTCTCCATAGAGAAACATTGCAACACCTTCACAACATAATCGGTTTTAGATAATGTCAATTTCTTGTTCTTCCTATCTCTGCAAATCTTTATATCATGGATTTGTTTTGATGCCCCCAAATCCTTCATAGCAAATGCATGTGCTAACTGGCATTTCAGCTCCTTAATATGATCCATGTTAAATCCAGCTACAAGCATATCATCAACATATAATCATAAAATAATGTAATTGTCATCATCCAACCTCTTAAAATAAACACAATAACCTGAATGGAACCTACTATAACCATGCTCATGCATAAAACTGTCAAATTTTAGATACCACTGCCAAGGTGTTTGCTTCAAGCCATATAAACTTTTCTTCAACCTGCACACTAAGTTCTTCTTACCTTTGACCTCAAATCCTTGTGGCTGAGCCATATATATCTCTTCATCTAAATAACCATGAAGGAAGGTTGTTTTAATATCAAATTACTCCAAATGCAAATCTTTAGTAGCCACAATACTTAAAATGGTGCGAGTAGAAGTCATTTTTTACAACAAAAGAAAATATCTCATCAAAATCAATGTTTTTTATTCTGTGCAAATTCTTTTACAACTAACCTGGCTTTAAATCTTTTCTTACCTCCATTCTCTTCTTTTAACTTGTAAATCCACTTATTCTGTAAAGTCTTTTTACCTACAGGCAACTTACATAAATCCTATCTCTTATTTTTCAGCAAAGAGTTCATTTCTTCTTTCATTGCAGACTCCCACCGAATCTTTGTATCCACCTACACAGCTTCATCATAACATTCAAGTTCACCAAATTCAGTAAGTAAAATAGAATGCAAGGAAGGAGAAAACCTTTCTGGAGGTCTACTTATCCTTGTTGACCGTCTAACTTTCATTGGGGTGTGGTATTTAATGTTGCAGTTGTTGCACATCATGAGGAATTGCTAGAACATCAGCGTTTGGAGTATCATCCAGCACTACATAATCATTTTATTTCTTCTCATATTGCTGCAATAGATCTTTGTACAACATTTTCTAATTGAATATGACATCTCTGCTTCTTACAATTTTACGATTTTCAAAATCCCAAAGCCTATAACCAAATTCATTAATGGCATAGCCAACAAATACACATTTATTTGACTTAACTTCTAGCTTGATACTATTTTCAAAATCTATATGAGCAAATGCTTCACAATCAAAGGTTTTGAGAAAAGAATAACTCACCTTCTTACCAATCCATGCTTTCTCTGGAATACCACAACCCAAAGGAGTAGAGGGACCTCTATTAATCAAATATACAACAATATTAATAGCCTTCGCCCACATGTTTAAGGGCAACCATGCATGCAACCTCATGTTTCTTGCATGCTCCATTATAGTCCTATTCATGCGTTCAGCCACTCCATTTTCCTGTGGAGTCCTTGGAATGGTTTTTTGTCTACGAATACAATTAGCAGAGCAATAATCTTCAAATTCATGACTACAATACTCACCATCAAATCTAAGACATTTTAATTTCCTTCCAGTCTCATTTTTAACTAAGCATTTTCATTTCTTAAAAGTTTGAAATACATCAAATTTATGTCTAAAAAAATAAACCCATATTTTTATAGTTGCATCATAATGAATATAACATAATAATGAGAGCCACCAAAGAAAGATACATGAGCTAGTACCGATACATCTGTATGTACAAGCTCTAATTTCTCACTTTTACTATCCTTCCCAGTCTTCACAATAGTCACTCTCTTTTGTTTTCCATACACACAACTTTCACAGAAATCCATATTAAGACATTTCAGACCTAATAAAACTTTCTTTGAATGAAGTACTTTCGTACCTTTCTCACTCGTGTGCCTAAGTCTATTGTGCCACAATGTTGTATCAAAATTTACAACAGCTATTTGTTCTCCCTGCTCAACTGCAACATTTGTTTCTAAACATTCATTTTTCTCTAAAACAATCAAAGTAGAAGGAACAATATGACTTGTACAAAGATATAAAGTACCTACTTTTACACCTTTTGCTACTACAAGGGAACCTTTTAAAACCTTCCAATTTTTACTGTTAAAAGTAACTACACAACCCTCATCACAAAGTTGCCATGTTGAAATTAAACTCTTATTTAGCCTTGGAACATGTCTTACCTCATGTAGTAGTCAATGATTCCCATTCTACAACTTGATCTTAATTTTTCTCTTTCCAACAATCTAACAGGGTTCATTATCCCCCAAATAAACAAACTCAAAATCCCCTTGGACATAATCAATAAAATAACCTTTATCAGGTGTAGCATGAAATGAAGCACCAGAATCCAAAATCCATGAATCATCAACACTTTCTAAAGACAGAAGCAAAGCATCCTCTTCGAATTTGTTACTTACTATATTTGCCTCCTTCTAGTTTATATCCTTCATTATTTTTTCAAGTCCAGCAATCTTCCTTCTTATGCCATGTTTTACTATAGTACTAGCAATCTCTCAGTCCTCTAGATTGAGACCTCTTCTCCTTTGACTTTCCTCTTGATTTCTCACAATTTCCAGAATTATTTCCTCTCTCAGTCATTCCGCCTCTACTTTGTGCATTCAAAGCACTTCTTGATGTAGATCCACGTGAGGCTTTCCTATGAGTTTTCTCACTCAAAATAACATCGATCACATCATCATAATTTAGGGTACTAGATCTAGAAACAAAATTACTCAATCATTACTAAGCTATTCCAGTTTTCAGGTAAAGAACACAAAATCAAGAGCGCCCTAATTTTTTCATCAAATTGATACCCACAAAAGATAACTTACTAGTAATAGTACTAAACTCATTTAAATGATCTGCAACAAATCCATCTTCTGTCATTTTCATATTAAATAAATGCTTCATGAAAAATGCCTTGTTTGAAGCGAAGGGCTTTTCATACATTTTCACTAGGATACACATCAACTCTTCTATTGTCTTCACTTTTGTAATATTAAATGTCACCGATGGTGTCAAGCATAATCAAATTCTTCCAAGTGCCTTTCTGTTTAAAAGATCTCAGTCGTCATTTGTCATAGATCCCTAATTCTTGATTTTTCCTTCCAACGGCTTCCATAAATCCTTCTACTAAAGATAGTCCTTCATTTGCATTTTTTATAACTGAAAGTTCTACCCATTTAAACTTGTCAACCCATAGCTTACCCCCGTCTGCCATTGCTCCCACTCAACCGTGAGACCACCTTACAGAGGATCGCTAAAAAAAATGATGACGATCTAGCTAAAAAAAATGACAACTGTAGCTCTGATACCACTTGTTAGGATTAGCCTTACACAGAAATAACAATGACATGCAAATATAACCAATACCAAAAAATAGTAGATCACATAAAAAAGAACACAAGACACCAAAATTTAACATGGTTCACCCAATCCCTAGGCTATGTCCACCAACAAGAAGTCCAATATTATTATTATTTAGTGATTACAACCTGATTACAATTCGTAATCCCTTACAGCTCAATACCGCCGCAAGAAGCTACAATATCATCATTCATCATGAAATCCCTAACCCTAAGTCTTTCTATACAAGCTTTTTTTGCTTGCAAAATAAGGGCTAGAATAATAATAAAAATAGTAGCCGACACCTTTTACAATATAAAGGCATTTTTGGCTTCGAAGGCACTACCCCAAGACCCCGCAAAGTCGCTACCCCTTTACCCCGTCTTGGGGGTGTTGCCCCCAAACCCCCACAGAAATAATCTGGAAGGAAATCATGCCAAATAAACCTCTGAGTCTGATTAGGCTCCACATCACAACAGAACATCTATGTCATCAAATTCATTTCCTCCCTTCTTTCTAGCTTTGCTCATGATCTCAGTTGTGCATGCCTAGTCCTTTGCTCATGATGCAAAGGGAGGTCCTCTGCAATAACAAATAAAATGGTTAAATTAAAAATATTTTATTATAATTGATACAAGTATTTAAGTACTTTAAAGAACATAATCATGGCGCTCTTTACCTTATCCAACCACATCATCTTGTCTAATGGCCTCGACCTCAATGTGCTCATCATGAAGAGTGGCCTCTACGTCCTTTGCAACTACAATACAAAATGATTAATTATTCTAAACACCTATTGCAATTAGATTTGTATTACTACACGAATTTCAATTTAAAAAGTTTACTTGCACTAATAATTACATATAAAAAATCAAATAGCAAATGTATACCTCAAGCACTCTAATGCACATCCAAACCAACAACTTCATCATTTTACTCTTGTAAGAAACAAAACCTTGCAAACATCTACCCTAGTAACATTTAAGAATCACTAGAACTTTGAATGACAAATCACTCATGTCAATGTCCTCACTTTCAAAAGATCACACATTCAACTAAATAAATGTACCAAACCATATAACTCTTCTTAAAATATTTTGTCTTGTTCAATTTGTGTTGTGATGATCTCCTCCCAAATTGTAAAGATATTTCAACATTAGGTTGTCATTTTACTGCTATAAGAAACAAAACCCTACAAACATCTAGCCTAGTAAATTTCACTAGAATTTTGAATAACAAATCAATTGTGTCAATATCCTCATTTTCAAAAGATCATACGTTCATCAAAATAAATGTACCAAACATTATAACTCATCTTTTAATATTTTGTCTTTTTCAATTTGTGGTATTATGATCTCTCCACTGGCTTCGGAGCAATGTCCCTCTAGTAGACCTCATAGGCGACCTTCCAGAGTACCCGATTGCCCTAATGTCCACCATTCCATTCTAGAATACTTCTTGTCTGTGAGGAGTTCTTAGTTGTTATTCATTTTTCTTGGTTCTTTTGTTGTTTTGCTTTCACATTCTTTCTACAGACACCGTTTGGTGTTGCCCCTACTGGCATTTTCCCTTTGTACTGTTTCCAATCCCTTAGACCCTCGTTGGTCTCTTGTTAGACATTAATAAATTTATCTTATCTTATCTCCCAAATTTAAGGAATTTCAAGATCGGTGCAAATCACCAAAAATATTTCATGATCGGCACAAAGCACCATACATAGTCAATTTCATCTTCAAGAATTGCACATTTTCCATTTTGTTGTGCCCTTCAATTCTAGAGATTATTCTTGGCAATTTTAAGATTTGCATGTCTCACAATCCTTACAAGTTTGCAATTTAGCAAACGCATATCATGCATGTTGATAAATTACAAACCTAACATTGGAAATGCAACAATAAGTAAATTGTTAACCACTCATTTATTTATTTGTGGTAAATTATAGAACCGATTATGTTGTTCATATGGTTCAAACTAATTTCTTGTCCAAGCTGCATTCAGACACATTTAGACAGTGCCACCATAGTTGTGCATAACCATCATAATCATTCTAGTTAGTGTGTAAAAGTTATTGCCCCAACTTGCTGTAGAGCCCCCCCTACCAATCTCACTATCGCATCATTGCACACAACAATGATGAAAACAAACCCTATTTAAATGAGCCTAAAAATTGCGTCCTCAATAAGAAAAGTCTGCCACTTATAACACTGTAAATGGCGTGACAAACCTGGGCCAACTTACTATGAGGAGAGTGAAAAAAACAATTTACAGAAATTAAAAATGTTTCAACATTAATATGTTGAAAAGATATTTAATGAGTCATGTTCACCTACATTTTGCTGAGTTTGCTGCAGAGAGTATTCTCAAGCACCTAGACAAGTCTAGGTTGATCTACCACTCATTAGCTTTCATCAAATATACTTAATCAAGCCAATTTTGCCTTTGTGACCATTGTAGCCTGTCCCTCAGCTAGTTAACGAATTGCAAAAGACCCGTTAGTCAAGTGATAGCTCTTGCTTTTACTGCACATTAAATTATAAGTTCCACGGCAAAATGTAAGATTTGTTATGTTTCATTATTCTGCTTTAACTCGGCATTTTGTTCCAATCCCACCAGTTTGAACATGTTTGCCTCATAATGACTGTTAGTTTCTTTTAGGAATTCTAAATCACTTGAAGAGTACATTTGAGGGTAGAGATATAGATACTACAAAAAACAGATTAAGGTGAGATTAGTGTCCCCAGCTGGCCATCATTTACCAATGGCACTCAATAGTACATAACAGTCGCATCTGTTCAGCAGAATTGGTAAAAGCCGTGACAAATGGTAATAATGCACATACAGCAGAAGTTAGAAAGCAATAAAAATAAATAAGAGGGAGGAGCTAAATCCGAACCCTTGATTTAAATCAACATATTTGAAAGTAACGAGAAGGAATTTTGTGAAGCAGATGAACTTGTTATATGCTTACTATACATTCAAACATGAGGTGCATTTTGCAACATACATTATAGCAAATTGTTGAAAAGCCAACAACTCTACTACTGAAAAGTATGAAGGTTAAAAATGGCCCTCAAGTCCCACAGGTTTTGGAAATTTCTAAAAACACTAGAAAAAATCAAGTACCCCATCTCCAAGGCCAATTGAATTTACCAATAATTGGGAAAAATGATGTATGGATTTTAAGTTTTTAACATGAGAAGAGAACTGCTATGGGGTTGCGAGAAGCCATAGCTTAAAAGTTCTTATAACTCTAGCTGCATTTGCATTGGTTCAAAACTGAGGGTACAATTTGTAATCTTTTAGCAATCTCATATCATAATATGCAAATATGGAAAATTCTCAAAGAACTCAAGGTTTCATTGATATTTGAAGAAAAAATCTATGTGCTTTACCAGAAACCTCTGTCAAATGCCAGGAAATCCAGGAATCTCTGTCAGATGCCATTGAAACTCTTTTGCTGTGTGCTTAAAATGTGAGCGTCAGATAACTACATTGTACATGCATAAAACAGAAGACAGCTTCTGCTCTTGTTGACCTAGAGATAAATCCTGTCACTATGAAAGTAGTCAACATGAGTGAGCTTTTAAATCTGGCAAGAATAGTGTAAGAACTATCCGAATACTTTATATGCCCATGTGTCAAGGCCAAGTTCAAAAAATGCAAATAAATATGAATTAAAAAACATCAGATATTAGAATACATTATCAAAACTGTTTTCCTCCACTCTCTGTGGGATTTGACTTGTGGCAGTGTTTAAAGCATTTGAATTGGAAACATAGGATTGTGAGAGTTACAAAGACTCTTTGGGAGGCTATTGTTCACTAACTAATTGGGAATTGACTGGTGGAGTACAAGTTTAATGTCACGTTTGACGAGACGATGTACCATGTCTCGAAGCCATTCAAATGTAAGTTTTGATTGCTTGTTGAGTTCCTCGCGAATGTCTGGATGAATCCTGAACCAATCACCTAACATCCGGTGCACATGGGCTCGAATCATACGCCAGGGAACTGGATATGTTTCACAGAGATCAAAATATTCCAAGAGCAAAGTGGCCTGATCCAATGCTTTTTCAAATCCATTCTCAGAATGTTTCAGCTTCTCATACTTCTCCAACACTCCTGCTTGCGAAATTACATTATTAGACCATTCTGTTTCCAACTGATACCCTGCAAATAGTGCAGGGTTTTCAAGGAGGGACTCAGCTGATAAAATTCCATCTGCTCCAGTCTCTCTTAAACAATCATAAACATCTTGCAAATGCCTTATATTCCCATTGGCCAATACAGGAATCCTAAGTGCCTTCTTAACCGCCTTAATGCTAGCCCAGTCTGCTCTGTTACTTCCATCTTTTTGATCTCTAGTTCTTCCATGGACAGCAAGGAGAGAGCATCCTGCAGCCTCTAGCATCTTTGCATAAGCTATGGTGTCCTTGAGCAATGGGAATATCCGAATCTTACAAGATACAGGCACAGATAGATTAGATGCTAGATTTTCAACCAGTGACTTCACTAGAGGCAAGTTGTCCATCAAGAAAGCTCCATAATTACCTCGTTTGGCAATACGTTGTGGGCACCTTAAAGAAATAGCAAAGAGACATAATCGTAAGTGTGAAAAACTAGCAATAATAATAAGAAAGATACATACAAAATGCCAAGTGAAACAACATAGAGCAAAAATCAGTGCCTTGGTTATGGTTAAGGTAGATTCTAGTAATTCACAAGAGTTATTTTGATTTACTAAGTAGATTCATTATTATTCTTCATAGTGAAATATATAGAAACCCATGTTGACCATTCCTGATGAAGAACATTTGTTTTTTAGCTACAAAATATACAGAATCGAGACACTTCACTCGTTAATGGATGTTAGAGCCATGGCGGGGCAGGAAAGAAGACTTACAGTGATCTTACTCAGGCACATAGAATCTGAATATTATATCTATAAATTTGTAGGACGAATCAGAGCTTATACTAGGCAGCATAATGGGTCTTATTTATAATTTCTTGCTTATGAATAATGTGTATGAATATGGTATTATTGTGTGAGCTTTTAATTAAAGAATACATGTAATATTGTGTAAAAAATTTTTACATTTGCTGCAATCAATCATGGTAGGGATAACAGGGGAATACAAGGGACAAACTGTTATGATGTTCTCTTCTAAGTATGCCACCTCATGATGGTGACAGATAGTCTCATGAGGCCAAGGGGGCACAAGGACGCCCCACCCTTGGGCTTAGAAGGTAAAGATGCCCTGACCTTGGTTGACCATTATGTTGACTATAATTATGAGGATAAGGATAGTAATGGAAGAGGGGAGCAGATGTGGACTCGTCACTAGCTACACCCCCTCATATGGATGGCGAAGGGCCACATGAGACCAAGAGGGATGGCATCCACTCTTGGGCCTAGGGTAGATGATTATTTATGGCACCCTAAAATGCCCCTTATCTAATCTCTCCTATGGTTGAACTCCATCAATAAATTAAATATATCATATCATTAAATCAATGTTGCTAACCTTAAAAAGAGAAGATCTATGCTTTAATTTCTCTAATAAGGAACATCTATTTTCGGGATTATGTTTCAATGATTTCCTAACATGTTGCAGGTTCTCAACCAGGTACATGATGTTATTAATTCTATTCTAGTCCTTGTTCTACTTGGAATTCAGGATTTGGGGGGAAAACTAGGGCATTTACAAAACAGGACATTACAGAGAACCCATCTACAACTCTTTCTTTTTCAAAACAACCTACCAGTACCTGCCCCCTTCTCTCATACATGTAACAGTCCCTATCTCCAAGCAACCATGACCAATATCACGCTAGATGCATTTTAGATAAACAGAATGTAAACTTTGATGAAGCTCCAATGACCTACTTGTTATGTCTTTGTGTATACAGCCTATACATATCTGACAGCATAGCAGTTGCATAATAAATTTGACTTCAATAATCAATTTGTAAACAAAAGAATTGAAATAAACGGCCCTGTTAGAGAATAAAATTTATGCAGATTTAGACATGAGTCTGTGTCAGTTAGGATACATTCAGTCATGGTTAAAACCAATCTAGGCCTTAATTATCTATTTGCATGCATTATCTAAGTAGTTGTGTTCACTAGCAATTGACTTCTTGTTCTACCTCTATCTCATTATTGTCATAAATTGGCAGTTGATATGCACACCATTCAAGCAGCAAACTTATAACTTTGGAACTAAAATAATTAGTAGTCAATTGTGACAATTCTTATAGCTTCTGTTTTGAATCGAAGTTTCTAATGATGTGGAACTTTGTTAGAGAAAGTAACCCTGGGATGATAAATGGGGATATGTAAATTATACTCCTCTCTCAGGTTTGATGAAATCATTAAAACCTCTATTTTGATAAGTTTAGGTCGCTTCCAATTTATATTTCCACCAATTATCATTAACATTTATTCTTTTGCAATTTTCTTAGAATTTCAATTTTTCCTTGAAACCAATATTTCAAAAAGTCTGTAGTTTTTGCCGGTTATGTTCCATTTTCAAATTTTCCCTGATAAGTTAGCTTCATTAGCATTTGAGATTCATTAAGATAGGAATCTGCATTATTTACAAGATGTTTGTCAACTCTTATTTGCATCCGCATGGCCTCAGTGGGAACATAGTCCACTTAATAATTTTGGAAATGATCCAAGGCATAAACCCATCCTATTAGAATGAAAATTTGACAATTGCTCAATAATCTCAACTGCAAATATTTATGCATATGTTCAAGGTTTTCAGACAAATAATTGACTGCTGAATCAAAATATTCAAATGGTAGGATGTAGAAGTTGACTACATGGGAAATATGTGGTAACTTCAAATTTCCTTACCAACGTTAGAAAAAATACATCTGATATGAACTTCCAAGTTAATATGAAGAACACTAAGGTTAAAGAATTACCCCAAATTAATATCAACGTAATCACAATACGGTTGAACAACCTGGGCGGCAGCCAACAACCTTTCAGGGTCATTTGCACAAAACTGCACAAACAAAGGGCGATCTTCCTGCATATCCAACAAGCTTGTGTAAGACTAACTTCCAAAAAGCTGAATTAACAAAGGATGTTCTTTGAAACTCCAAAATTTACAAAAAAAAAAGAAAAATGGTGCACAAAATTTGGATTGCATTTAGAATATCCAATATAGGGCTTTCCTTGAGCATTCTACAAGATAATCTTCTAATCGGCAGTGGCATTTGATACTATGAAGCAACACCATAAGACAAATATACAGTATTTAAGACCATAGTAGCATCCATTTATATGATTATTTCCCGATACACATATGGCATGTAATTAATATGAAATTAAAGGTGTCATTAAACTGATCAAAGACTTGAAACGTAATATTTTCATACCATCAAATCTTCAAATGTGAATCCCATAAAACAATTTGCAGCCTTGTATAACCAAGAAACCATCACAACATTTTTTTAATTCACATTGCACAATTGTTGTTCCATATATTTAAAATCAAAATGTAGTAGTTTGAATTACATGACTTTTTTTAAGCAGCAGATTCAACAAGTCAATTACTAGGCTTTAGTAATAGACTGTACAACACATTAAACGATATAAGATTAATCAATTGTTCATGATTACGAACAATTATTAGCATTGCTTTTCCATACATTGCTCTATAGTAAAGACTATGGAAGTAGATGACATATAAAGGCATCATAAGAGGTGAAACAACTAATTCATCAATCTGAAAAAAAAAAAGTGTATTCTAAATAAATAAATAGATATTTTGAATATCCATGAGACTTGTGGGCAGCGGGATCCTGAATAATAAGTTAATATGTAAGCCTAATGTTCTATAGACAGCCTAAATTTATATTTCCAAATGGCAAACTAAAGCATGGTGCTGAGTTCAATTGATTCAAAAGAAAGACACTGCATCCTAGGCTTTGTAGCTCTTATCATTTATTCAGGCAAAATCTCAATACATGGATGTTCAATGACGCACATTACCAAACTAGAGAACTTGCTGTGTAAAGAAGCATCTGTATAAAATGGTTCAGTACCCTGTATATGGATGGTTAACTGTTTTTAATGCATGCTAGCAAACAATAGAAAAAAGAGCAGAAATTATAGAAACTAAATAATAAATTACACTTCTATTTTTCTCTTTCTGTTCAAGAACGTATTACATATTTCTAGGATTCATGTATCCTATTTTATAAGAAATCTCCTGTAAAAACTGCTCAATATATTAGTTTCAACTTTCAAATCTATAATAGTTACAACTCACATTATTTTATTTCAGTGTTTAATTAAGTGTTTGTTAAACTTTTTAACGTGACCAGTGATGTTGGCAAGCCATGCCCTTTGGCTCCATGTGAAATGCTTTTGACCTGTAGCTATAAACCAGTGAGGCTGTAAATGGGGTACCTCATCCCTTTATTATAAAGTTGAGGCTCAAACCCACAAGCACATTGGCTCAGCAAAGACACAAGCCAGCGATCACAACGGCCTAGTGGAGGTTTGAACCTCAATGGGAACAACACCACCTACAACTCACAATATTAACTTAGTGCACACTATAAATAAATCTCCCAAACATGGTAAAACTTCACACTTTCAATTGCAGTAAACCCAACTCTAACCCTTGTGGTTCATGATCTTGATTTAAATTAAAGGTACTTTTCATCAACCTTTCATGGTTTTTACACAAGTTTAGCGCAAACTTGGACACATATAGAAACACTCATCCATTCATCTCATATGGTTTTTGAATTACCACTAACAGTAGTGTCACATCCCTCCTGACTACTGAAACTTTTTGATATTTCGTTGATGTTGATGACCTAGATGATACCTGGGGTCCATAAACAATGGGTTTGCTTAATTCGATGCCCTAGATGGTAATCGGTTTTTTATTTCCTGCTTTCATGGAACAATAGTTCAAGTATTGCAAGAGGAATAATAATTTCATTCTTTCCTGGAGCAGTGTAATTTGATTATTTCACGTATACAAATGTTTTAATCTTTATGATTACAGACTGACTACTCTTTTTCTTCGCAAGTGGATGTAGGAATTGCTTGTCCTCTGAAGCAACAGGGGGCTGAAGTTTCATTGGGAAAGGGAGGTACAAGCATGGTTATGATCCATAGCTACCTGGATTTCCAGAACTGATAAGTATTGACTAGGTCTGGACTAGTGCAACCTACATGGCATAAGTCTTGATTAGGATCCTAGTTGTTTTTGTTGGTGTCATTTGATCGTTGTGTTAAGTAACCCAACTGTTGGATAGAAATGGCATCCTAGAATTGTACCTTGTTAATCTATTGGTCTTTGACACCATATGTGATAACTTAAGACTTTTTGTTTCTCAAAGAATTATAGGTATGATCTTACCAAATGTGCATACAAATATGTGTAGTATAAAGTATATACATAGATATGTGTGTGTGTGTGTGTGTGAGAGAGAGAGAGAGAATGTATGTGTGTGTGTGTGTGTGTGTGTGTGTGTGTATGTATGTATGTATATACAAATGTATGTAACCATGGCGACCAAGTTCGCAATTTTATGTGCGTGTGTGTGCGTGTGTCTGTTTATAGGTATTGAAATACTGCATATATAAGGGTGAATGGGTGGTATAAATAAATATTGCATTAAGAACTTAGCCTTACCTTCTTTTTAATATGCTCTTCACATAAATGATAAATGGGAAAATATGTGTCCACTTATTCTCAAAACTAAGCAATACATATAAATACTTTTCCAGCCATGATAGACTATGGTGTAATTTATTTGTGGACATAATACAAAGTTTGGAAATTGATTTTAGCATAACAATAACTCCTTCAGCCACGATGGGTAGTGGTGGCCATAGATGGAAAACTCACCAAGTTTCCTAGCTCGACAAGTTTTTCACCAATTAACTCGCCAATTTAAAAACTCGACAATCTGGTAAAAACTCGCCGAATCGGCAAAAACTTGGCGAGTTTTTATTAAAAACTTGGCGAGTTTTTATTAAAAACTCGCGATTTACTGGTGAAGGTTTTGCCCACGGCCTGTGACGGGTTAAAGCAGCAGTGAGTGTGTTTTTTCTCATTGTTTTTTGTATTTGCATTGTTTAGAGCCTTGAGGAGTGAAGAGAAGAAGGTTTGGAGGCATTCTTGGCTGATTGCAAGTGATTCAAGGCGGATTTGAGTGGATTGTAGAGGATTCTAACCAATTTTAGAAGACAAATTTCTTTCCAGGTATGTTCATCTTATCATAGTTTGAAAACTTTTTATAGTTTTATAACAAATGTTCTTTTGTTTTTGTTGTTGTTTGTAAATGTTTTCAAATCATTTAAAATCTTTTTGAATCATTTGAAACCCTAGCTTCTAAGGATATGGTTGAAGTTTGAAGTTTGAATCATTTTGAATCATTTGAAACCCTATAGCTTCTAAGGATATGGTTGAAGTTTTCCGTTTGCTAAGGATATAGTTGAAGTTTGAAGTTTGGATCATTTGAAACCCTAGCTTCTAAATTCTAACTTTGTTTATTCATTTTTCAATAAATTTATGTGTAGGGCAGCGGTCAAGCATTAAAAAAAATGACAAATCCGCAAGAAGAGTGGCCACAAACACCATGCCCTTTTGGATATATAGGCACTCGGCCTAAAAATGCAAGAGATAAGACATGGCAGTTTGCCTATGAAGCTCCAAATGATGTTGGGAAAGTGATATGCATTCCATGTGAGAGAATTATTTCTGGAGGCATAAACCGTCTCAAATTCCACCTTGCAGGCATAAAGAGACATGATTCAAATCCTTGTCTCAAGGTAACTGATGAAGAAAAAAGATTCATCAATGCCCTACTTGCAGCTGCTGAAGAGAAAAAACTGAATAGGGGGAGGGCAAAATTAGCTATGAGGGTAGCCATAGCTGAATCTGAAGGAGCTCCTTTTGATATGCAAGAGGAAGAAGAAGCACTTGAGAACATACTAGGATCTCTTCGTGGCCCACGGATCCGCAAACAAAATTTCTCTTTTACCAGTTCCACTTCTTCTACATCTCCTACTTCTTCATCACCATCCAGATCCCCATCAGGGATAGGGGGTTATTTTGTGCCCAGGAACACACCTGGAGCACAGCCATCATTAGAGGACACTACATGGTTTAAGGAGGTGCATGAGCAAACTAATATTGCAGCATCTGATTTTTGGTTTTTCAACAATATCTCAATGAATGCCGTTGATAGTCCCTATTGGGTCAATATGGTTAATGCAATAACAATATCAGGCGAAGGGTACAAGTCGCCTAATCACAAGGATATGAGTGGAAGGTTAGTATTTTACTATTTAAATTTTAGTAATTGTAAATAATTGTGATTCACTTTAGTTCATTGTTATATTTTAAATCTTAATTGTTATAACTTATTTCCTATTTTTTACTAACACTTACACTTTATTTAATATTAGACTTAAATTTTGTAGGTTGCTTGACAAAGCGGTTGGTAGGGCAACATTATTGATAGAAGACCAAAAGAAAGAGTGGAAGAAGTATGGCTGCACCATTTTATCTGATGGGTGGACAGATGGAAGAAGTAGAACCATTATTAATTTCTTGGTTGCTTGCAAAGATGATGTGGTGTTTTGGAAATCTGTCGATGCCTCCAACAAAGTGAAAAATGCAGCCACATTGGCTTTAATGTTGGAGAATGTTGTCATGGAGGTGGGAATAGAGAATGTGGTGCAAATAATCACGGATAATGCAGCAGCATATGTGGTAGCAAGTAAATTTAATTTTTTATATTCGAATCAATATGAATCATAAATGTAATGCTATGGTATTATTCAATTTATATTTGATGCAATTTGTAAATACTAAATATGGAAAGTTTGTTATTGATTATTGATTTTTTGCTAATCTTTTAGGTAGAATCCTCCAAGAGAGGCATCCCACACTTTTTTGGTCACCTTGTGCAGCACATGTCCTTAACCTTCTTTTGGAGGACATAGGAAAACTTGATTGGGTGAGTCCAGCTGTGGAAGATGCTAGGCAAGTCACGAAATATATCTATAATCACCCATGGGTTCTCAGTTTGATGAGAAAAGCCACTAAAGACAAAGATTTGATGAGACCTGCTATGACAAGGTTCGCAACCGTCTTCTTGACCCATGGATTCTCAGCTTGATGAGAAAAGCCACTAAAGGCAAAAATTTGATGAGACCTGCTATGACAAGGTTTGCAACAGTCTTCTTGACGTTGCAAAGTATTATTGAACACATATTGGCTTTGTAGAAAATGTTTGTGTGTGCTGATTGGGTTGCTTCACCTTACTCAAAGAAGCCCGAAGGAGAGGCTATGGCACAGATAGTCTTTGATGATAGCTTTTTTGCAAAGGCTAGGGAGATTGTGGAGGTAACTTCAAAAATCAAAACATTATATTTTTAATTTATTCAAGTTTCATTATCAATTCATAACTTACTATGTTATTAACTAATTTGTATTTTTCAAATTTCAAATGTAGATGTCTCTGCCCCTAGTTCTAGTCTTGTGCATATGTGATGGGCAGCAATCCCCAATGGGAGGTCTTTATGAGGCCATGGATAGGGCGAAAGAGGCTGTTAGAAGTTACTATCATGGGGACAGTCTTAGATTTGACCCCATTTGGGAAATAATTGATAGGAGGTGGAACAATATGCTCCACCAACCTATTCATGCAGCAGGCTACTTCCTCAATCCCAAATTTAGGTACTATGAATCATGATAATTGATTGTCCTTGAAGTTGGGATTTCACTAAGACTTTATTTTACTTTACTTTTTAAGGTTGTGTAGTAAGACTTGATATCATTTTCTATTTGTTTTAGGGCTGATGATTCCTACTCAGATCCTAATGGAGAGGTCATGAAGGTCTCTCTAAATACATTGAGAGAATGATATCAAGTGAAGAGGAGAGAGACCTTATTATGACCGAACAACAAATCTATGTGGAATCGAGGGGTCCTTTGTTCTCTTCTATGCTAGCAAAGAGAGCAAGATTTACTCAAGCACCAGGTAAAGCGTCATACTTTAAAACTTTTGCTAATTGATAAGTTGTGCTTTTGATTATTTTTTTTATTGCTTTATAACTTTTTTTATTTTGTTTTGCAAATGCTTAGTGGGCAAGTTGGGGTGGCAATACCCCCAATTTAAGGAAATTTGCTCTCAGAGTCCTATCCCAACCTTGTAGCTCATCCCATTGTGAGCGCAATTGGAGCTTATTTGAGTCCATCCACACAAAGAAAAGAAACAGAATAACTCAAAAACGGCTTAATGACTTTGTTTATGTGCACTATAATCTTAAGTTGCGCATAAAAAAGGCACAGCTCTTAGAACTACCTGGTCCACTTGATCTAGATGAGATAGATCCTTATTCTGATTGGACAACACAGGAGCTAGGTCCATTGTTTGCACCAGATGAGATCGCTAATTTGGAGAGGCAGGCCATGGAGGGGGAGGCTGACGCTGATTTTCAGTTCACTATGGATGACATTGAGGATGAGGACAAGGACGAGGACGAGGATGATTCAGGCGAGGATCAAGCATTACCATTAGGAGGAGATGCATCCTCTTCTAGGACACCGAGCCAGTCAATAGGGACGTCGAGCGAGGGGGCACGGCCACAAAGTTCACAGTCACGCAGCTCACACCCTATCCCAGTGCAGGGCACTTCTTCTAGGACTAGACCCCTTCGCTTTCCTGCTAGTGCAAGTGGAAAGAGGAAGATGTGATTGAGTCGTATTGATGTATTTAGACTTTTAATATTTACTTCTAGTTTGACAGATTGAAACTATTTACTATTTTGCTTCCTACCATGAGCATTCCGCATGAGAATGCAATTTTGTACGCACTATGCATTTATATATATCTAAACTCTGTTTGTTTCTTTTGTATTGTCTTTAATTAACTTATTAGATGCATCTTCTTATTAAATTTTGCAAAATAAATGTATTTTTAATTAAATTTCAGCGGTTTTTTAGGTTCCCGAGTTTTTCCCGATTAAACTTTTGGAGGGCTTGGTGAGTTTTCCAACTATGGTGGTGGCAATTGGATTGCTGCAAAATGAAATTAAAAATGTGAATTTCATCTAGTTTGGAGAACCATCTTAGACCTTAACATATTGCAGCCCATTTTTTAAATGAAATTTGTTAAATTGGATCAGATTAATATGAGATGAAGCTTAAATTATATTTGATAAATCTCTGCTCATAATTATTAGAAATAATTCTCTCAGAATTATTTGTTTCCTTTTGACTATGTCTGATTTAATATGATAGGTATGAATTGTACCTTGCAACAGAAAAATTGTTATGAAGACTATTTATTTCCAAAGAAGTTAATAACTTGAAGACTTTTAATACTTATGTGTTCCCTTTGTATCAACTAGTCTCAGTCAGCAAATATATGTATCTGTTGAAGAGGTGGCAACATGTCCATGGAGGGACATGCCTCCACATTATGTGCAGACATGTTCATTAGTGGACATGGCTCCACATTTCCACACATGAATCGACTCAGTCAATACAACATGATTTACATAACCAACTCACTATAATGCTCAAGAGATATGAATACTAATCGGTCAACATTAATATGATTTATAATATACGTGGAAATATTTATTTTTTTCCTCTCATAAATTTCATATTAATTTCTTCGGCATGATTAATGACATAAATATTGATAAGTAGGAGATATTTCTCCACAGCAAGTTTAATTGTGATATTGCTATCAGGATTTAACTGTGTAGTTTTCGAGTCAAACTCGTTGACTCATGTTTCATGAGTAATTATTCACACAAATCCATCTCTCATGACAATAAATGGAGCAGTTAGTACTCATTGGATCTAGGTGATGCTCACAGGGGTGAAGCACTGAGACTTCCCGAGAGGTCACCGATCCCAATACTACTCCAGCTCAAGCACGCTTACTATGGAGTTTCCTCAATGGTTAAACCCAAGGGTGACATCCCAGGAAGTCCCAGTGCTTCACCCTTGTAAGCATCACCTAGATCCAATGAGTACTAAATGTTCCATTTATTGTCATGAGAGATGGATTCACATGAATCACTACTCATGAAACATGAGCCAATGAGTTTGACTCAAAAACTACACAGTTAAATCCTAATAGCAATATCACAATTTGACTTGCTTTGGAAAAATATCTCCTACTTATCAATTGATGAGCTTAAAGGGCTTTCTAATGAATGGATCATAAGGCACAACACTTGGTGAGGGTTTTGCAAATGGGGCTGCAAGCAAGGTGGGCTTAACCAGGGAGAAAACTCTATAGTTAAGCGTGCTTGAGCTGGAGTAGTATGGGGAGGGGTGACTTCTCGGGAAGTCCCAGTGCTTCACCCTTGTGAGCATCACCTAGATCCAATGAGTACTAAGAATTCCATTTATTGTCATGAGAGATGGATTCACGTGAATCACTACTCATGAAACATGAGTCAATGAGCTTGACTCAAAAATTACAAAAAT
The DNA here is from genome assembly GCA_028749045.1 of Cupressus sempervirens. NCBI lineage: Eukaryota > Viridiplantae > Streptophyta > Pinopsida > Cupressales > Cupressaceae > Cupressus > Cupressus sempervirens. Next base: position 790,564,289 of record CM053793.1, read on the forward strand.
AAATCCTGATAGCAATATCACAATTTGACTTGTTGTGGAAAAATATCTTCTACTTATCAATTGATGAGCTTAAGGGGCTTTCTAATGAATGGTTCATAAGGCACAACACTTGGTGAAGGTTTTGCAAATGGGGTTACAAGCAGAGTGGGTTTAACCATAGAGGAAACTCTGTAATTAAGCGCACTCAAGTTGAAGTAATATTGAGATGGGTGACCTCCTAGGAAGTCCCAGTGCTTCACCCCTATGAGCATCACCTAGAACCAATGAGTACTAAGTGTTCCATTTATTGTCATGAGAGATGGATTCTCATGAATAATGAAACATGAGTCAATGAGTTTGACTCAAAAACTACACAATTAAATCCTAATAGTAATATCACAACATAAATATTTATATTTATATTTCTCAATTAAATATATTTATATGTAATAAAGAACAATTCTCTATTTTACCTATATCTATATATATCTACGAATGATATAAGTAGAAATTAGTCACATATAATTTTATCCAACTAAAGCTGCAAAATCATCAACACTCCCTCTTAGCTAGGGAGGATAATGTGTATATCAACACAAAGTGAAGTGTTATCACTTTAATCTAATATCAGAAATGTATGGCATGTTCACGGATATCTTCTTTTGGGGATATCCACCCTAATGATATCATCTCATGATATTAGGAGTAATGGCCTATCGAGTCTCGTGATATTTACCAAATACTTAGAGTAATGGCCTACAAATATCAAGTCTCGTGATATTCACCAAGTACTCAAGATGTCCATAAGGTATATGCATACATATCACCCATGTGATACTTAAAATAGGGCCATTATAATCATGGTTTGTTCATGGTTATTAATCTGCCTTGATACATCTATACAATACAACTTGTAGATATCTACTTAGATATCAAACATATGATATCCATCGTGATAGAAGATCAAGTTATTGTAAGATCGTCACCTTGCAGTAATTGTTAGAAGTACAAGTGATTATCATTTAGAAGTCATCACTTCTTCATGATGTACACAAGACCCAAAAAGAATCATCTGTTAGCTTTAAAAGTTTCAATATACCCAACAAGAATTCCCATCCTCCCAGAAGGTTCTAGTTTAGATCTTTTCTCTTCAGGAATGTGAATGTAAACGGGACAGCCAAATATTCTCAAGTGACTTATATTTGGATTAATTCTACTGAAAGCTTCTTCAAGGATTTTGTTTTGTAGATGAGAATGTGTATATCTACGGCAATATTAGAAGCTTCAATCCAAAGACAAGTTTCTAAAATTTGATCATGCATCATGGCTTTCGCAACTTCAACAATAGTTATGTTCTTTCATTCCACAACTCCATTTTGTTGAGGGTTGAATGGAACAATGAACTCCCTCTAACCCTTAGCATTTTTACAAAAAATTTGAAAGACTTCTGAAGTGTATTCCCTCCCATTGTCTGTTCTTGGTGTTCTGATCCTCTTCCCTAATATGTTTTCTACTAGGGCATTAAATTCTTTGAACCTTATAACAATTTCTTCAGATTCTTTACATTTTAGAAAGTAGTCATCTACAAAGATAATATAATACAAAAATCCTCCTATGGATGGAACAGACATAGGTCCACATAAATCAGAATGAACAGGGTCTAGTACAATTTTAGATTTAATTTCACTATTGCGAAAGGTGCTTTTGGTGTTCTTCCCTAATGCACAACCTTTGCAAGTCCCTTCATGTTCAGGTTTGAGTTTAAGTAGTCCTATTACCATCTTCTCTAAAAAGGGTAAGCCACGAAAATGAAAATGTCCTAGTCTCATGTGCCAGATTTCATTTGCATTGGTTGACTCATGGATTAAGGTCTGACAAGGGGAAATACATAGCTTGTAAAGACATTCATGCCTTATTCCAATAGTAAGAGCATTATTGATATTTGAGTTCTTCAGCCAAGCTAGTACTTTCCCTTCCATCAAAGTAATTTTGTACCCTTTGTCTTCAAGTGCTGAAATAGAAACTAGATTTCTTTTGATCCCAGGTACAAACAGTACACCTCTAAGTTGGAGTGCGATGCCTGATTTAAGGTTGATAGTGCAAGTTCCAATTTCCTTTACTGGATAATTTGAATAATCTCCAATAGTTACTTCTTCATCATAATTTTCTTCTATAGAATCTAGATGTTCTCTGAAGCCTATTACACTGTCTATACCTAGGTGTTTAGGCTGTTTGAAACTTGACTAGATAGGGCAAAGTAAAATACAAGTTTCTCGGAATCCATATCCATGCTAATTTTACTAACTTTAGCGAAGCAGGGTTAGGGATTGGGTCTATCGGGACACTTCCCCGCAAGATGACCATATTTGTCACATCTATAGAATTGCACTTTAGATAGGTCCCTCCTTTTCTTGAATGATTGTTTCCCACTTGTATCCTTGCCCTTTTTCCATTTGAAGTTAGTCTTCTTCCCTCTTTCGTGCGATTGAGTGTGAGAATTTGAATGTCTCCTTTTGTGGGATTCATATGGATCCCTCTAGTCATTAATCTAGACTCTTCTCAAATGAAGTCGATTTCAATCAGTCAAATGTACGAAGTTTGGAGCGAGCACTTCTTGAATAAATGATTCCCATGAGATAGGAAGTCCATTTAGGGCTATCATAGTTAATTCCTTACTATCAAAAGTGCGACCAATTGTGGACAGTTGATTTTTCAAATCCATTATCCTCATAAAGTATGAGGTGATAGTTTCTCCCTGATTCATCTTCATATGGTGCAGTTCATTTTTAAGAGTGAGAACCCTACTAGTGTTATTGATCTTGAACATGTCTTCTAGGGCTTTGAACACAGCATATGCTGAGAGTAATTTTATGATAATAGGCAATATGTGATCTTTCACTCCATCTACCAGTAATTTCATTGCTTTGGTGTTGTTGTTTTCCCTTTGAATCTTTTCATCTTTCTCACTAGGTTCAGGGATTGCATTTTCCACTGTTGTTTTTAACTCATGCTCTTTTAATGCAAGCATAATTCATAATTTCCAAGCTTAGAAATTTGAACCACCTTCAAATCTGTCTTCAAGTCTAATTCCACTCACCATCTTGACAAATGCAATATTTTTTTTCCAAAAAACAATATTTATGGTAATTACCGCAATGTAGAAAATCTGATCTGATCTTTTTCTCACACCTACTCTGATACCATGTTAGAATTGGATCAGATTACTAGGAGATGAATCTTAATTTATATTTGATAAATCTCTGCTAATAATTATTAGAAATAATTCTCTTAGAATTATTTGTTTTCCTTTTGACTATGCCTGATTTAATATGATAGGTATGCACTGTACTGTACCTTACCTTGCAGAAAATTTGTTATGAAGACTATTTATTTCCGAAGCAGTCGATAACTTGAATACTGTTAATATTTTTTGTGTTCACTGTGTATCAACTAGTCTCGGTCAGCAAATATAAATATCTGTTGAAGAGATGGGGACATGTCCACCCAGGGACATGCCTCCACATTACATGGAGACATGATCCTCCGTGGACATGGCTCCACGTTTCCACACATGAATTGACTCAACTGATACAACATGATTTACATAACCAACTCTCTATAATGCTTGCGAGATGAGTACAAACCAATCAACATTAATGTGATTTATAATATACGTGGATTTATATATATATACTTTCCTCTATCATAAATTTCATATTAATTTTATCAGCATTATTAATAACATTAATATTTATACTTAAATTTCCCAATTAAATATATTTATATATAATAAAGAACCATTCTATATATCTATGAATGATATAAGTAGTAATTAGTCACATATTGAAGCTACAAAACCATCAAAAAAATCCAAATGGAAAAGAAAGAGTTGGAACTAACATGCATTTTAACGACATTTCATTTGACCCAAAAAACAGTTTAAATAAGCATCGACTTAGAAAGAATAGGGATAGATGCGCACGGCATCTTAAGAAGAGCAGCAAGATTAAAAAAATAGAATAACTCAAGCAATTTGGAAGGGAAGCGATTCTGTAGAAAACATTACATAATCTGAACGAAAGACGAGACAAATAAGAGAGAGGGAGTTTGAAGACTCTACACTGAGGCTTACAACTTACAGAAAGAAATACTGACGTCTGAAGTTGGAAGGCAGTAAAGGAGATAGCTGGGAGCTACCGTTCAGTAGAGAACTACCAGGCATGTGTAGTGTTTCCTTACCAAAGAATCCTTTGCTTGTAAATTCAAATTACAATTTTCTTCATTCTAGAAATATGCAAAGCACGGTGGTGCTATACAAAAAGATAGTTTTCCTCATTGCTATGCATGCATTAACTGTAAACTTAGGAACTCTGTTTAATGCAAACAAATTAATCTAACTGCTATTAACAAGCTTGTTTAAGAAAATCCAAGCTCGATAGATAGGAAACATCACAGAGATAACTGCTGAAAGGTGTTGAATCCTTCTGAGATTTAATAGCTTGTCTGATTTGAGAGAAATAAAATGCCTCTTCTTAATATATAAGCATGTACTAGGAAATTGTGTACTAAGTGCTAATGAGTAAAGAAGCAAGGAATCACTATCACTCTATAATAAGAGGGCAGTAATACCAGTCACTCTTTAATAGCTCATGAGTTTCATTAGCAGTCGAGTAGGGATATGAAAGAAAAGCGCATCAAATTCTTAAATACTCCTAGAGCTTGAATATCAAGAATGAATGATTCTTATGGAAATATATAACCCATTCTCGGGAAAGAAAAATTAAAACCAATCCACAATACTATTTTCCAAGGTTGCATGGGTACATGTACCCACAACCCTAGAACAAGTACCCACATACCCAAGCACTGGACACACAAACTCAAGTACTGGGTACTTAGTGGAGAGCATCATAGCTAAGAACCTTGATTAACACTTCTAATTTTTGGTACAGATTTTTGTTTGCATGAGAAGGCAGACTTTAAAAATGAACAAGAAATTATAAATCATATAACAATAACATATTGCAAATGACAAACTTCTGACTTGAACAGTGATAAAGTTTACTGTTGTTAATTCAATACGTAATCAGTTTGAAACTTCGATAAAATAGTGGTTAGCAGTAAACTTTATCACTGTTCAAGTCAGAACTTTATCATTTTCAATATGTCGTTATTATATGATTTATGATGTTCTTGTTTATTTTTAAGTCTGCCTTCTTTTTTATGCATCTAAACATTTAGCATATATTATTATTACAAACATATTGCAAATCTGAAACTGAAAACAATAAGTTACAACTGCAAACTTTATCACTGTTCTTGTTTTGAAAAACCATTGTTGACTTAATTTTTTCAGGATTTCTATAAATGTTTGAATTATATTATTAAAAAAAAAAATCGATTTACCCAAAGTACCCCTGTCCCCTATTTTGAAAATAAAGCTGTACCCGTAACCATATCCCTCCCCAAAGCACCCAAGTGCCCCCATCCCCATGCAACCTTCCTATTTCCTTTTATAACTAAATGCTGGTTTAAACTATCGAATATTCTTTGGGTTGTATGAGACCAAGTTGTGACTGCCCCCTTGCAAGCACCATGCTCATCCTTGAAATTACAGAACCAATCAGCTAAGGACATTACTAAAAAAACTTATTTTAATTCCTCGTCAACTAGAAACAACTAGTAACAATAATGGAAAAGTAGAGAGTTTAAGGTAAAACAATAGTTGTATGCAAGCACAAATAGTGCAGAGATAGAAGCACATTCATGAGATCATGATGCAGGAGCATCTTGTATCACGGAAGAAGGAAAAAAAAAAATTGTGGAGAGAGAAAGTCACGAAAATAGAAAGAAAAAAACATTTTTTTTAAAAATTAAAAATGAGAAAAGAGGAATTTTTATTTTCAAGGTGCATAGGTGTCATAAATAGAAAAATAAGAAAAATAGTTGTCATTTCATTAATCGAAGTGTGTAGGTGGCATCTTAGAAGTTTGTGGAAAGTTCCTTAAATCATGCGTTTAATATTTGTTGTGATCCACAAAGGAAATGTAATTTTCTAATTGGGCCACATGGTGGTGCTTAGTTGTATTTGGGTGGAATTTAATATTTGTTTTAAGGTAGTTGTATTTATCTTTTATCCCACATTGGTTGTGTTTGTAATGTCTTGGGTTGGAAGTTCCTATTTAAGCAAGGCTTATTATCATTTGTAATCAAGTTCGGGAAGTAGAGGTCTTCAAGTGTAATTTCTTGTAGAAGCTCTTGGTGTACAGGCTAGTTGGAAGCTCTTGGTTTGGAAGCTCTCTCATATTGTAAGAATTTGGAGTTCTCTTATTTGGAATATATTGTAAGGATTTTCAAGTATAATAAAATTGCTTGGGAAGCATTTTATCACTCTTTGTCTCCATATTGTTGCATTCTTGGTTATGAGTTGGTAGGGTGGTGTGGCCCTTCATCAGATCATGAGATGTTGCAAATTACCATAACTCTATACAACCAGAGTACGGTCACCATTCAAAGAAAGACCAAGGCTGAATCCTAAATTCTAGCAAAAGAAAATATGGAACTCAAACCAGAATATTTGCCAAATAGGTGGTTAGAGATGATTTAAAATAAGATTCATATTGTTTTCTTTATTACAACAGAGCAGCAGATTTTATGCATATACTTATATTGGTACGGTTGTAGGTTCCTAACGAGTACATAACTTAAGGGTTGTTTTGTACAGTTCTATGCCATCAGTGTTATAAAAACTAGATTTGCACAATGCAAACAGAAACTGAGACAATAGGTAATATAAACTGAAAGGTTATATATGTTGGGATCTAAAGACAAGTATGTCAAAATGTAGTGGTCAAATAGGGACCCCCCCAATATGTTTACAACATAGCAAATTATGTCTATAGGATGCAAGTCGGATAGGACCAAGGTGCACTATCCATGTCTATAGGGTGCAAGTCAGTTCATAAGACTCCAGATACAACCCTAGTCAGGTGTCATGCTAAGTTAGCAGTAGCTATAGGGTGTGATCAACTAAGGCTTGTAGGATCTTTCACCAGTTCCAGAATGACTTGTCATAATTATGTTTAGATCCCTTGCAAAGGGCCAGGCCCACTTCCAGTAGGAAGTAAGCAAGGGGGATCAATAACAGATCCCTGATTGGGCAGTAAAACACCCTAGTGATACTTTCTCCCCCATGTTGCAAAGTGGAACTTAAAGAGAGTCAATTTGATTCCGAGATGCTAATTATGATCAGTAGATCTCTTCCTTCTACTTTGTGTCTTTCTTCGGTTGATTATAAATTATAATGATATGCATATTTAGAGTCTTCGTAGAAAGTTGCCTTTTCAATTTAACGTAAATCAATTACGACTAACCCAGTGAATTTTTCTGTGATCATGGTGAATGCTTCAGCAAACAAACAATCCCCTCTTAAAAACCAGTAATTTCATCACAAGCAAGATAGTGGTAGGAATGTGAAGGATTTAGAATATTCATTTTGACTTATATGCATTGTTTGTGTGCTTTGAAGCCAGGGGAACTTATCAAAGTCTATAAAAGGAAAATTTGGTTCTGCTGCATGGGACGGCACTCATGTCTTCCTCCTGTTATTTAGACTTGCAAATGTATGTCAACTTTCAGCATGGTTCTGTGTAGTGCCAATTGACATTGTAGATTATACAATTTTTTCATTCATGTTAGAGTTGGAGGTTGTATAAAGATTCACTAAAACGTACTAGACTGTAATTTTAGTAGAGATAAGAAGCTATTAGCTCTCTTGTGCTTGAGTAATCTCCCTGATTAGTTTTCTCCATAGTACTATTAATGTCACAGTAGTTCTCTAGCAATTTCCTTGCATTTGTTCACATTCTTCCATTTTAATGTGGTGTTGACCTATTCATGTATCATGTTAGTTCAATGCATGAAGAAATAAACACGCTAAAACCACAGATTAGGAGATGTTTATGAGAAGGAACGTTCATGGTGATGAGCTGTTTGAAAGCATCTCGCTCAGTTTGCGGGTCAGACTTTAGAACTATGTTTTTGTCAACATGATGAATTGCGCCTATTAACTTTCATAGTCCAATGCAGACAATTCTGAGCTAAGAACAAACTTGCAAATTCTAAAAATGCACCTAAAGTTCAATATATATTTGCTAGACAACAAAAAAATAAACAAACAAACAAATGAGTCGAATCTGTAATCAATTTTAGCATAAACAATGTAAATTAAAACCCGTGAAGAAGTTAACCTCTGCCTTTATGTACCCTGAATGGTTTTGGCTTGGGGTTGCGATGCAAAGGTAAGAGAAGCATGACCCAAGTTTAAATTCTCAAAATGCAAAAAATGGACTAACAACACCTGAAGACATGTAACAAGGTTGCAGTTTAATTGTGATGGGGTATATCGCAGAAAGCACCATGTTTACCAATCTTTAAAATGTGATCAAGACATACCCACCTTGTCTTTAAAGCTGCCCCTAACCAAAACCAAGGTTCACACCAGAAAGGAAACAAATGAATAGATTCTGATATTTCCTAGAAACAAAATTAGGATGGAAACTGTCTAGTGGGATGAGCTCGGGTAATAAAAACATCTCAAATTTCATGATGAATACCCAGGTTTAAATCCCAGGAGACAAAATAAACTGCTGAAAGCAAGGAAAATGAGTCATCATTCTGACTAGGTACAGTGCATCCCAATAGAAAAGGCCAGTTTTAAGTGCCAGACGGAAGAAATCCTGTAGCTCGTATCAACTAAATTGAACAAGGAGAATTAACTAAACGAAAATGAAAGACTTTAAAAAAATGCAGAGCTAACCTTACAAGTAGTGAACTCGACACTTCGGTATTTTAAGTCTTCGGCAAAGAGACGGGAATGCAGCATAGGAGTATAAGCAGCTGTAGCTCCATACTTTCTACAAAGCATTCTGAAAGGCAGCTCGGATTGGTCCACCATGGGCGCAACTATGAATTTGGGCTCTCCCAAATTACTCCAGTATTTCCACGCCCTCTCTACCCGCCCCCTATCTCCTAGGGGGCTCTCTATTGCATTTGATGAATGCTTCCCCTCATCCTCCTTGCTTGGCAAGACTGAACAATCTATGAGCTCACAAACAGCAGCATCCGAGGAATGCGTGGAAAGCTTGCAGTCGTCGAGCGTCGAACAAAGTACGTCCTCCTCTATTGGCGTCATCGAACTTCTGGTAGCCGAAGAGTGCAGCTGGTTTGGTATCCTATACCATGGAGCATTGCACTGGATATGGACGTTTGAAATTGAAGCGAAAATGCGTGTAAACGAAGCCAAATAATGTCTCCTTCCGATCATCCACTCATAACGCAGCCTCTCCAGAGGAAAAATACATCGCCGAAAAAGAATCACAATTTTTCAAACCCTAGCTATGATAAAATGGGTTTTTTTTTTTTATGACATCTTCTTCACGGACTAAGTACTTAATTGTACTTATAATTAAGGTTTGGACTCCTTACTATCGAAATTAATATCAAATTTATAGATCATAGTAAAAAAAAGTTCAAATTCTCATTTTTATAACCTCGTGTCTTAGTCAATTACTACTCCTATCTTTAGTTTACCAAAAATCTAGTATTGAACATTTTATCATGTTAATATTCAATGTATATGATTTATATGAACATATAATACTTATTACCAACACAATACAACATTTATATTGAAATGACAATGCTTTACATTTAATTGCCACTCGTCTAATGGAAACCCATCATTGTTGCCACTCTTCTAATGGAAATCCATTGTCATTGTTACTCGTCTAATGGAGGAAACTTCCATTTGTTTAATGGTGGATCTAGTTGAGAAGATGAGACAGACACAAGTCTCACTGATGTAAGGAATGAGTTTCACACAAAGGGCTTCCAATCAACGACAATTTTGCACCTTGAAAATGCAACTAATGTGCAAATCAAGTTTTTCCTAGTAATTATGTCGAAACTATTACTGCATACTATGTAAGTCACTCCCTTCAATATATTTGTTTCCTAGAAATTACAAGTGGGTAGTAGTATTATTGTTGTGGAAAGTTGAGCATGGTCTGTTTAAATTGTTCATGATCTGATGCAGTTATCATCTCAAGGGGATGTCCACAATGAAATAGGCTTTGAATTCTTGGGAAACATGTCTAGAGATCCCTATATTATGCAGGCCTCCCTGGATTTAAGGAATGGGTCTCAGACAAAGGGCTTCCAATCAACGACAATTATGCACCTTTAAAATGAAATTGTAAATATTAATTTCTAGAAATTTGTGGTTATAGTTTCGGGTCATTCCATAAAAAGATCATGCTAACCGTTGATTTCCATTTTTTTAGATGCCATCATGTTTGGTTATTGTCATTGATCATGTTATTTGATAGGTCATGGTTGTTGCTTGCATCTAGGTCGCATTCTAAAGATTGATGGATTTACCAAAAGGGTAGGGATCTACAGAGCCCAGATATGATTTTGTGCAGAACTCGTTTTTTATATAAAGTTCAAACCACCTATATGTTGATCCTATGTGACCATGGCTCTTTTGATGTTTGGTTTACTGTTAGGAAAGAAATAGGGTTTTACTATTATAAAATTAAAACAAAATTCTAAAAGGTTTCCATTTTTGTGCCTTTAAAAAAACCTAAGGTCTTTGCACAGCTATGTTTGATATATATTTCTATCATTGTATTTGTTTGAGAATAGTCCTGTTATACAATATTGAATGATAGCATGATCAATTTTTTTCTTAAACCCATTTTCCCTTCAACTATATTGTTGTCTACGAAAACTAGGCATACCATTAAAGAATGTCATAAGCTTTCTTTACAATTTTGGAGCACAAAGATACATAAGTTATTAGCTTAGACATATCTAAAATGTTTTACTAACCAGTCTTCTTAGTCATTGTGTTATTTCACAAGCAAACTCAATTCATCGTGGATGTTGGAGATAACCCTGGTTGGAATAAAATGCCAAATAGTTTGCTTTTCTAAAAGATAGTAAGTTAGGGCTTAAGATTCTTATACAAATGTCATTTTTTTATTTGCACGTGTATTGATTGCCAGTATTTGTGATGAGAAGAACGTAGAGATTCTTCATATTATAATTGAATAAATTTTGCAAATGTGTATGTGGACACAAATAAACTTAAGGGATTTGGCACATCTTGAGCAGGTAAGGTCTTCCTTGGACCTTATGGGGCAATAAACAATCTATTCTTCTTCTTTTTAACCCTTAGTTTCTCTTTGAACCTCTAAATTTGCACAAAGTGATTTTTTTACACTCCTATTTCTTGTGTGATTAAAAGGGGGTGACATTGCTTTCTACAACTTGCAAGAGATTTATCCATATTTATCCATTTTATTGTCCACATAGGTATGTTGTTCTTTTAGATTTTTTGATTTTTCCCCTTTATGGACCATATATGTATTACATATGTAGATATATTTGTATGCATTGCATAATAACCAATGTTATAAGTAGTACAAAATGACAACTTGTAGGCATTGCAAAACAAGTGTGGTTGTGATATTAGTACTATAGAATGACCTTTATTTACAATATTACAAAATGACCATCTAGTTTGTAAAACAAGCATGGTCATGTAGCTAGAAATTATATTTTCTATAGGTTGCACATTTTCATCTAAACTAGTTATAACATAGTCAACACACACACACACACACACACACACACACACACACACATGTATGTAATTATATAATTATGTGCAAATTTATATAACTCACATTTATGTATTAATACTACAAAATGATGTGGGAGCATCCTGGGTGTAAGAGCAATCTTGCATCACCCAAATAAAATATTCCCTTTCAGTTGTTTCAACAAGGGTTGTCTTAATGTGGAGTTTTTGTCTGTGGAGGCTTGCTACTTAGTAAGTCAATCATACAAGCTCAAATTGTTCTAATTTCAGTGGCGAAGGTTCAAATTAGTTATATCAATTTGTCAATGGAGTTTCATGGCCAAATTATATGTATTTGTAAAGTTATTATAGATTTTAGGTGTGTAATTTTGATATCAAAACTTCAGGCCCTATTTTGAAGGCCTTAGAGGCACCAGATGAGGCCCGAAAACTCAACTGATGGGCACTTGCATAGTCTGGGCATGTTGATCAAAAGCTTAGGTTTTCGAAAATTTGTTATAATAGCCACTCAGAGCTCATGGTTGAGAGTTATGGTCTTTCGAAGTTGGGCCACCCAAAATTTTGGAAAAATGTCAAAAGTGTATTTGGTCGACTATATATATATATATATATATATATATATATGTAGATATTGTTAGGGTTTGTTAGCCCTAGCTATTAAGTTTGAGTGTCTAGAACCTTCCCGGGTGGCATAAAATTGCCTATTTAAGAAAGGCCCAAACATTGTCTAGGACAACTATGGGTGATAGTTCACAACTTTGTCTTGTAGATTACTGTAATGAAGGTGCCCAGGTGGGTTATCATATTGTAACTCTGAATTCTATGATTCCACATTTGTAGCAATAATAAGAAGCCCATATTTTGTTCTCACAATTTGTTGTTGTTTTTTTGTTTCTATTATGTGTTTATGGTATTAAGGGGAGCACCCTTCATCAAGTGGTATCAGAGTTGGAGTTCCTGAGTATGTGGAGAGATCGTCGATTATGAGGTAGTTCGCACCAAGACTATGGTTTGGGCTGAGCGTGTATATAGATCATCGATTGTGAGATAGTTTGCACTAGGGTTTCAACGGAAGCACAAAAATTTCTCTACGAAGAGAGCATGGTGGAAGAGTTGAAGGTGTTAAACTAGAGGATTTTAGAACCCTCTAGAGGCAAATGCAAATATTGCAAGAATAGATGCGCAGAGGAATGAATCTCACCATAGGAGATGATGAAAGCAAGGATGAAAGAGAAGAAGAAGAAAATGTGGACCAAGCCGCAGTAGAGGAAGTTCTTAACCTAGAGGAGGCAAAGCTTTTTAAGGCCATTTCCAGTATTGGAAAAAGACCTATTTTGATGTTCCCATATTTTCAGGAAATCTCAACCTAGAGGAATTGATCAACTAGATCAATGAATTAGAAGAGTACTTTGAATATGAAGATATTGCAGAACTGGATAGGGTCAAGTTTGTGAAGGCCAAATTAAAGGGTCATGCAAAGATCTGGTGGCAGGAGATCCAGATGGATCGAAATAAGAGAGGAAAGGACAAAATCACCAGATGGGATCAGATGCTAGCTAAAATGAAGCGATAGTTCATTCTCATGGATTATGAGCTTGATTTGTTGAAGAAATACAAGGATTGAAGCAAGTGGGAAAATATGTTCAAGAGTATACCGAAGAGTTATACCGAGTTCTCATTAGAACCAACCATGCCAAAGTTGATAAGGCACTACTACATTTGGGCTTCAACTGTGACGATCACCCATCAGATGAGCGATAGTAACAAGAATTGGCCCCATTGGATGGGCATGGTACTTTTGTTGTTGCAAATTGAAATGGCATGGGCTTCCATCATAATTACAATGGACAAAGCAATCACAATTTGGAAAAAAGAAAGGTGAAGAGTTCCTCTTTACGTCATTAGATGTTCAATGGTATACTGTTGCAACTATAATGGACTACAACTTCAGTCAGTTGTCGCAAGTCCAACGACATTGTTACAAGCCCGACTGGCATCCGAGCAAAGGTGCATCGCAACGACAACAAATGTGTGACAACAATATTATTGGAGCAATACCCAGTTGTTAGTGGTTGTCATCACAGTGGCAACGACATGGGACAGTAATGTTGTTGTAGCGACAACTGCCTGTCGGACAGTCATCGCAATTACGATAGACTATTGCATTATCATATATATATATATATATTTATTTATTTATTTATTTATTTATTTATTTATATATTTGCAAAGCTCAACACATATTACATAATCACGCTCTGCATGACTGGCTGCCATGCTAGCTTCTATACAAATGTTACAAAGATCTGCTCCATTGAAGCCCTAATAAAAGTTGAAATAGTCTCAACTATATGATAATTAATCAAACAACAATTACCAACTTCATACACTGCAACTAAATTTCATAAATCAATGAGTTTGACTATGGCATCCTTCTACATTGCCTGAAACCAAGAGATTCACACAATTAGTTGTCATGCAATCATAGGTTAATATTGAGTTTCACTTGGTTTCAAGAATAGTTTAATATTGTCTACTAATTAGGGCCAACCACGTGAAGGTGGAAGCTCATTTGCGCCCCCCCACCCCCCAACATCTAAATTCCCCATTAATATCTAAAATCTTTAAGAAATGATAAAATCTTTAAAGTAAAAAAAAAAGGTTCTAGACTTGCAAAAGTGACATCATTTTCCCATCTTCTGGTGCACGCCATTTTTCATTGCATCCAAAATAAGATTATGCCACTCTAAATCGAGAATGCGCGTGCAATTGCATTCTATATGCATGGACAATAGAAGGAGCTAAAAAAACTTAGCACGTTTACATTTATTTAATAGGTCTATACGAACCTCTAACAAAAATACAAACTTGTTGGATTTTTTCAACTCCACCTAATGTTGTATGCATATGAATTGAGATTGCATATTAAACTATGGCATCCTTCTTCATTGCCTAGAACCAATAGATTCACATAGTTGGTTGTCATATAATCATAGGCTAATCTTGAGCTTCACTTGGTTTCGAGAATAGTTTAATATTATTTGCTAAGCAGGGCCAACCACGTGAAGGTGGAAGCTCATTTTCCTCCCCCCCCCCCCCCCCCCAACATTTAAATTCCCCATTAACATCTAAAATCTTTAAGAAATGATCAATCTTTAAAGAACAAAAAAAAGGTTCCAGACCTATAAAAGTGACATCATTTTCCCATCTTTTGGTGCATGTCATTTTTTCGTCGCATCCAAAATAAGATTATGCCACTATGAGTCGAGAATGCACATGCAATTGCATTCTATATGCGTGGACAATACGAGCTGAAAAAACCCAGCACATTTACATTTATTTAATAGGTCTATGCAAACCTCTAACAAAAATACAATTTTGTTGGGTTTTTTTAGCTCCACCTGATGTCATATGCATATGAATTGAGATTGCATATTGAACTATAGTGTCCTTCTTCATTGTCGAAAACCAATAGATTCACATAGTTAGTTTTCATACAATCATAGGTCAATGTTGAGCTTCACTTGGTTTTTGAGAAAAGTTTAATATTTTCTACTAAGCAAGGCCAACCACATGAAGGTGGAAGCTCATTTGAGCCCACACCCACCTCCCCCCCCCCCCCCCGCAGCATCTAAATTCCCCATTAACATCTAAAATCTTTAAGAAATGATAAATCTTTAAAGTACAAAAAAAGGTTCTAGACATACAAAAGTGACATCATTTTCCCATCTTCTGGTGCATGTCATTTTTCTGTCGCATCCAAAATAAGAATTTGCCACTCTGAATTGAGAATGCACGTGCAACTGCATTTTATATGCATGGACAATAGGTGCAGCTGAAAAAATGCACCATGATTACATTTATTTAATAGGTCTATTAAGTTTTTAAAATTATAGACCATCATGACCGTTAGAACTCTAGTTGCTATGGACAAGAGAATGTTTGTGATGGTCTATAACTTAAAATACCTAATTAAATAACTCTAAGAAAGAATGCAAACCTGTTGCATTTTTCAGTTGCACCTGATGTTGTATGCATATGAATTGAGATTGCATATTAAACTATGGCCTCCTTATGCATTGCCTAAAACCAAGAGATTCACACAGTTAGTTGCCATGCAATCATATAAGGTTAATGTTGAGCTTCACTTGGTTTCGAGAATAGTTTAATATTCTCCACTAAGCAAGCTCAACCATGTGAAGGTGGAAGCTCATTTGGCCCCACCTCCCCAACATCTAAAATCTTTAAGAAGGGATCAATCTTTAAAGTACCTAGAATGTCATCATTGCCTCCTACTACTCTTAGGGGAAGTCCATCTTCATTACTCACAAGCAATTCATCACAATTCTTGATTAATTTTGATACATCTAACATGGGTACATCCAGGAATGTCCTCATTCCCTCCTACATAAAATGAATCCAATATTACAAAATTTCCCCTAAGAAATAATAGTTCAAGTCAAATAAACACATGAAAAATGAGAGACATAAAGAGGCATTGCCATCACATTTGAGGCCATGCTATCTGTTGAGTGAGTTTTATTTTCAATACCTCTTTGTTTATATGCATACATACATACATAGACATACACATATGTGTATGTATGTATCTATACATATACATAGATCACAAGGGCATGACAAGGGCATGACAACAAGATGCAGATATCACAAGTGTACATACATGTATACATATATATATACATACATACATGTATGTATGCATGTATATGACAAGAGATCTACTTTAAGGTGCTAAGTGACTTACCTCAAGATCTTCCACAAAAATAATGTAGACTAGAAAAATTGGGCAAAGTTCACAAGAAATTTTGCAAAAACATATCATAGTAGATATTTTTAGAAAGAAAAAATCCATAACCCAGTTAAATGGGTCTAGTTGCTAATTAGCTAGGTTGATTACAAATTCCTATAGAACTATCATTATATTAGGTACAATAAAATGAAGAAGATGTCGAGATCAGAAGGGCATGACAACAAGATGCAAAGATCACAAGGGCACGACAATGAAATATAGCAATCACAAGGGCACGACAACAAAATCCTAGATCTCCACTGACACACACGCAGACACACACACACACACATATACATACACATACATGTATGTATGTATGTATGTATGTATACAAAGAGATCTTTTTTAAGGTGTTTATTACATCTTAGCACAACATAAAAATTGATCCAACTACATACATATTCTAGAATCCAAATAATAAAATAATAAAATTCACTCAACTTGTGCTAGTGACTTACCTCAAAATCTGCACACAAATAATGTAGAGTTAATGGGAAATATGTGTGTGTGTAATGTATGTATGTAGGGGAAATATAATGCCCTTTAGCAATGACATTAACTTTGCCCATTTTTCCTAGTTTGTATATATATGTATATACATACATACATACATATATATGCATACATACATATATACATACATATACACATACATATATACATACATACATCCATACATACATCTGCATCCTTTGCATGGTTTAGAGGTAACGTCATTGTGATAGAGGCTTTTGCAAGGGAATGAGCCTCGTGATTATGAAATTTACACAAAACAAATGGGGAATGATTAATGTCGTGTTTTCTTTTCTTTTTTTGTTTATTTTACACAACCCTTCATATGGCCTATAGTAATATATGTATTGCATCTATATTTGCTTTGTCATTACATCAACAACACGAGATACTTGGGATCCTCACAGGGAGAGTGTGCCAATACATGCATGGCTACATCCTTGGCTTCCATTATTGGGCTAATATATGGAGCCTTTATATCAAAGCACTCCTTATAAATTGGGGAATGTGCTTCATGCCCGACATTCAAGTGATGCATCTGCATATGCAATTTTATCACTTTCAAAAATTGTATTTGATCCTGCTAGCTGGGAACAACTGATTGTTTGTTTTATTGTACCTAATATGATGACAGTTCTATAGGAATTTGTAATCAACCCAACTAATCAACAACTAGACCCATTTAACTGGGTTATGGTTTGTATACATACATACATACATACATACATATACATAAATAATAATAATATATGTATTGCATTTGCATTTTCTTTGCCATTGCTTATAAGAGTGTTTCAAGGTTGGGAACCACTTCAACATCCTTTGCATGGTTTAGAGGTAATGGCACTGTGGCAAAGGCTTCTACAAGGGAATGAGCCTTGTGATTATGACATTTACATAGAAGAAGAATTTGCTTCTTCAACTCCTTACACTCAAATCTTCACTAAAGTTATTCTTCCAGTAGTGAAAATAGCTACTACAAATTCCTAGGAGCCAAGGGACCCTAAACCTATATTATGTTTTTTGGATACATGGGAGAAGTTACTACTGACTTCAGTACTTCATAACAACTTGGATCATATAGTGATACCCAAATTAACAACAACATTAGATACTTGGGGTCCTCATAGGGAGAGCATGCCAATACATGCATGGTTACATCCTTGACTTCCATTGTTGGGCCAACATATGGAGCCTTTATATCCAACCATTCATTATAAGTTGGGGAATGTGCTTCATGTGTGGCATTCAAGTGATGCATCTGCATATGCAATTTTATCACCTTCAAAAATTGTATTTGATCCTACTAGCTGGGAACAACTGATTGTTCATTTTATTGTACCTAATATGATGATAGTTCTACAAGAATTTGTAATCAACCTAGCTAATCAGCAAGTAGATCAATTTAACTGGGTTATGGCTTGGGCATCTATTATTCCCATTTATCAAATGGTTTCAATGTTGGAGGAGATGTTTTTTTCCAAATTGGTAGCAAATTCTATAAAACAACAAGTGCTTGCACAATCTGTAGATAGATGGGTGATTACATCATTGGAGCAACTAGTTGAGATGCACTTTAATCAAACTAGAGGAAATCAATGATAAACCAAATATATAATGAAGAAAAAACTTGAATGTTGAAATGCTAAAATGAAAGCTATCTAGGATCAAACACCTATGCCAAAGTTACAACACAATGTGAAGTTGATTTTAGATATGGTAGAGGCAGGTATTCAGAAGTTTGATCAAAATTTATGACATAGGGAATAGGGTGAATAACTAGGGCCAAAGGCTCACCCAGCTATCCAAACCACCTTGCAAGAGTTGACACAATAGAAATGAACACGAAGAACAACAACCAAAGGAGGAAGAACAGTGAACTAGTTTTATTGATTCATCAAGATATCTTCATACATGCCCAGCTGTAAGGCCTTCTGGGTTACGTCCAATTACAAATACATTCACATTCAAAGATCCAATTGCAAATTTGCACTTTCAGTTTTGCTCTCTAATCTTCTTCCAAAAACTTCTTCTCTCAAAAACTTGCCTGAATCTAAGCCTAAATACTCTATATATACTTGCCAAAATGGCTTACAGAACATTCTAGAACATAAAGAAGCCACAAGTCGGCTCTCAACAAATATAACTACCTACACCAAAATTAAATGCGAGCAAAGTCGGCCCAAATAGGAACCAAACACAAATTACTTGACAAAAGAAAGCTTTCCAAAACTGGCACTCTGCATACACTAGGTAACTCGACACATGAAGAGTGCTACAATAACTCGGCACATGAAGGAATGCTATAGTAACTTGGCACATGAAGAGTGCTATAGTAACTCAGCACATGAAGAGTGCTACAGTAACTCGGCACATGAAGAGTGCTACAGTGACTCGGCACATGAAGAGTGCTATAGTAACTGGGCATATGAAGAGTGCTACAGTAACTCGGCACCAACTGTAGAATGAACAAAAATGAGCAGGATAACAAGGCAACCCAAGATGCTCCTGCATCAGAAAATCGGGGTTGAAAGAGATGATTCTCCTCAATCATTGAGATGTCACAATCTGAGTGGAATCCAACTCAAATTGTGAAATCCATGAAGCATCTTCAATAGGCCTATTCTTCCACTTTACCAAATATTCATAGTAATCTTTTCCTCTTATGCTCCTACCAACTCTCTGATCCAATATCTGTTCAACTTCTTCAATTTGCTTCTTAGGATAATCTTCTATTACAACAACTTCATCATCTGGCTCATGATACTTATACAAATTAGCAATATTGAATATAGGAGATATATCCATGTCATCAGGTAACTCAACTTCATAAGCATTAACACTGTCAAACTTCTTCAAGATCTTACAAGCAATAGGAGATATATCCATGTCATCAGGTAACTCAACTTCATAAGCATTAACACTGTCAAACTTCTTCAAGATCTTACAAGGTCCAAATTTCTTCATCTTCAGCTTACTATATGTTCCAACTAGGAATCTTCCTTTCTTTAGATGAACCATCACCTCATCACCAACTTGAAAATCATGGTGTCTTCTAGATTGATCAACATTCTTCTTATACTTATGATTGCTTTGTTCCAACCTCAACTTCACTTCCTTATGCAAGGACTCCATGAAATTAGCAAATTCTTCTCCTGCAATGCTTTTTCTTTTCTTCACCAGCAACATCTCTCAAATTTGATATACCTCTAGGATGCATTCTGGTAACAATCTCAAAAGATGTCTTCCCTGTACCTCGATTCACAAAATTGTTATATGCAAATTTAGCTTGTGCCAATACCATCTCCCAATTACTTGGCTTATTCCCAACTAAACATCTCAACAAATTTCCCAAGCTTCTATTCACAACCTTTGTCTGTCCATCTGTTTGTGGATGGAATGTAGAACTAAACTTTAGCTTGTAGACACCTTAAAACTTTTAGAAAATAAAGTATTTTTATTTTCTGAAAAATTCCTGATGACATCATCGTTTATTAATTAATTTATTTATTTTTATGCCATTAAATCCCTTTATCTTAATTAAAAATATTTAATTAAGGAATCCCTCCCAAAAATGTTTAAATCTTATTTAAACATTATTTTCTTATTTATTAATTATTTAATTAATAAATTGACCAAAAAACCCAAAATAAATAAAAATTTTATTTTTTGCCCAAAACTTGGCCAATTTCCTTAAGACCACTAACCTCTTCCAAAATCTTCTAATCCTTCTTTAATTTTGATTAAAGGCTAATCCCATCATTTCCTACCCCTAATCCCAACTCAAAATATTTAATTAAGATTAAATATTAATCCTCATGTTTATTAAAAAAGTATTAATAAATATCTCCTCAACCCAAACCCTTGAAATAAATAAAACTTTATTTATTTCCTAAAAATCTAATTTATCCTCATCCTAAGAAGTTCTAGACTCTTCTAGAAAGTCTTCATCCTCATCCTAGGAAGTTCTAGACTATTCTAGAAAGTCTTTATCCTCATCCAAAGTCTAGACTCTTCTAGAAGATGTCTTTAAACCTAATCCTAATCCCCTCCTAACCTTGTCACATTCCCTAAACATGGGTTAAAACTTACTAACTCAAGCCAAAGTTAACAAATATCTCCTCCTTCACCCACCCTCATTAAATACCATCCACTTGCCTATCCCTAAGCTAATCCTAAACCATCCTAATCCATCCTCTAATCACTTGCACAATCCTAAGCAAGCTTAAAACCTTCCTAATCAAGCCCAAGTCGAAATTCCTCTCATCTCCTTCAAAATATCCCAACCATAAAACTTTATGAAGCCCATTAGGCCATAAATGACTCTTCCAAGCCCTTTTATTGCTCTTACAAGCCATTATGAGGGTCTTTATGAAGATTTTATCCCTTGAGCCTCCTTTGTTGACTCGTCCTTCCCCTTTCCTCCATCCTCTCACCCTGTGACATGTGTCACTCCTTGATTGGCTATAAGGAAGCACAATCCATGTGTTCTCCTCTCATGCAATCTGAGCCCTCCATGAGCTTTTCCCCATCCTTGCATCCTAGCCCTTTGCCTATTTAAGGAATCCTCTCCCAAGCCATTTTAACACAATCCATGAAGTAAAGTCATAATGCCATTTTAAGAAGCCATTTTACATCAAAACCATACACTCACACCCAAATTCCAACTCCATTTGAAGCCCTTTTTGAAGCATAAGCTTGAGCATACATCTTATCTATTTAGACAAAGCCACTCAACAAGAGAGCTTCTTATTGCGAGAGCCCATTAATGGCTCATATTCTTAATTGAGAGCTCATCTTAGTCTATCTTGAAGTTTATGAATTTTGTTTAGTTTTTAGATGCTTTATTTAAATTTGGTTTCTATTAGCATACTAACATTGCCCATATACATTTTGGCACGCCCGGTGGGACTCCGCATGGGTCATCTTCATTAGCTTTTTTAGTCAAGTTTTGTATGTCATTTGCTAATTTTGGATAATTTTGCTTGTTTTTGTGATTGGTAGGATTGTATAAATTGGTTTTGTAGGTCCACATGAGCATGAAGAAGACAAAGGAACTCATAGTCTATCTCATAGTATTTGCAGATTTTTCAAGCTTATAGGTGGACAAAGCACTTGGAATTCTTCTTCCTCTTCTTGTCTATATTCTTCTTATTCCATCTACTTCTTCTTCTTCTTCTTGTGGGAGATCTTGGCCATTTTTTTTTAAGGAAGCAAAATCATACACACTTCTTTTTAGTGCTTAAAATGAACCCCCAAATCATACTTAAATCCATTAAAAAATTAAAAATTTGTAAAAAAGAAAACATCTTTTAACAAGTGAAACTAAACCAATCCAATCATTTGCATCCTTGCAACATCAAGGTTTTAGATGCATTCATGCAAAGTTAGGAACACTTCATTTTTGGGAATTTAAAAAGAACTTCAAGTTTCCATTTCAAAAGGTTCAAAATCAATACTAAGTGCACACTAAAATCTAAATCAAACTCAAAGCATCAATCAAGGATAAAATGAACCTCATTTGGAAATATTTTAAAGTTCTTTTAAAAATCTCATGAAAGCTAAGAGTCCTAAATGGTTGCCAAAAATTGTCCTAAAAGCTTTGTTATTTGTTCCAAACAAATGTCTTGTTGCAAAATCTTGAATGTTTCTTAAGTTTTTCATGCATCAAAACAATCTAGGAATATCATTTTTGGGCTTAAAATATGCAAACTAGAACACAAAATCTTGAATGAAAACCAAAGTCCAAAGAGTCATTTTCACTTTTGAGTCCAAAACAATCTTGAATGATCTAAGGTTAAAACAAAGCACTTCAAAATTCTTAAAACAACACACAAAATCTCAATCTTGAATGCTCAAAGGAAAAAAACTTGAATGTTTAATCACTTGTCTTTGAATGCATGTTACTAAAATCACTCTTGAGTGCCATGGATTAAAATCAAATTTGTTTTTTTTATGAATGCATGATTAAAACAAAAAATCCAATCTTGAATACCATAGATCAAATAATCATCTTTTGGGGCATAAAAAGAATCTACATTCTAGAAACTTCCTAAATTATAAAAATCAAATAAAGACGCTTTAAGTGAGTTTGTAGTTGGACTCACCCTCTTTAATCACCCATCAATTTAACCATTGGTTGCAATCTCAGTGCCATCTATGGGGATGGGTCCACCTAAGAGGGTGTTAAGTGCTCCACAAAGATCAAACTTCACTTGTGTTTTTATTAGTTTTTCTAACTTAGAAAATTTCTTGAATGCACATTAGGCTCGCTAACACTTCATTTGGGCATTAAAATTTGAAAAAATCTTGACGTGGGGGGCCTCTGGGCACGCACTTGAAATCGAATTTCACACATCTTTGTTTTGGGCTTAAAACAAAATCACACCAACTCTTGAATGCCTTAAAAGAAATTAATCGATACTTGACGTGGAGGGCCTCCGGGCGCGCGGGTTTACTTTCTTGTTGACCCTAACTCTTCTTCTTGTTCGCATTCTTCGATCGATTTTTCTTTGTTAGCGCATTTCAAAGTTGGAATTGAACATTTGCATCTTAAACACGAGTGCTTGCAAAGTCTAGATCAACACACATAAGAGTCAGTTGGAAAAGGAACAAGCGTGTTTTTTAGCCCAAGGTCATCCAAGTCTTCTCTCCCCTTGTCGTCTTTCGAGGCCATCTTGGGTGCATAAGATTAGGATCCAAAACCTTGTTTTTCTTTTTAGGAGGCCTGCTTGGGGATTTCATCACCCCTTGGGACGACCTCAACTCCAACGTTTCGGCAGAGTATAAAGATCGGGAGGTGAATCCAAAGACACCTCTCTTGGAATCAAGATTTTGTCACTCGGGCTAAGCCTCAAGGAACTTTATACCCTTGAGAAGTGAAAGAGGAGAAGTGGGTTACTGCTCCTCTCGGCTGTGTGACATCTTTTTGGTTTCATCTATGGATTTGGGCCTCATGTACCTTGTGTATATCGAGGACTCTCTAGCTATAACAAATTTCATCCTTGTAGAAAGCTTCCTAGGATGTTGGTGTGTTTGACGTGCTTGCTCCAAAAAAATTTCTACTTGTTTCTTCATAGCTTTTGAATGAATGTTTGCCAACTTTGGTCAAAATCCCAAAAAAAAAGCAGAAATCTCCCAGCTCAAGGCATACTTAGCGTAGTCACTGCCTCATCAGAAAATCATCCAAGCTCCCCCGCTGCAACCGAATCTATCTAGTTCCTTGCTTTAGAACAATCCCAAATCCAAAGTCTCTCCAAATCATCCCCCCCAGCCAGCTAGCAACCCAATCCAAAATCACACCCAAGCCTTTAGAGAGTTATGGTCATTCTGCTAGAATTTGCTATCCAATCAATCCGACCAATCCACCAGCCTCACCAAGGTTATCCCTTTGACAGAGCTTTGTCTAGGGTAATCTAGCTTTGTCACTTGTTATCCCTCATCACCTTGAGCTAAAGGTTGGGATCCACAAGTGGTCAATCTCATGTCATGCCCATAGGATCATTAGTCTATCCTTAAGTTGACACAATCTCCACCAATCCAGCGCATAGGAAAGCAAAACTCTCACTTTTTGACAGCATGCCCTTGAAGTCTTCCATCCACAGGAAAGCCAAAAATCTCCAGCCAATCCTCCTTAGGTCTGTCATACAGCTTTGACTCTCCCTAGGAAATCCTTCATCAGCCAATCCAAAATCTGTGCTTAATCCAAATCCAACCATGAGCTTCCGTGTTCATCCATATGCAAGACCCCATCCCCATCCGACTCATCATCAAAACATGAAATCCCAAACCTATCATGATGTGTTTAGTTGTATTGTCCTTGCTCCCACCACCTTCTATTCCAATGATGATGAAAATCTTGTTGACTATGACGGGTATATTGAAAGCCTTAGAAACATTCCCCCAAGCATCCCACAAAATCCATGCATTCTTCCAAACTATCTAGTCATGCCATCTGATATCCCAACTTCTCCTCCATCACCCAATCAACCAAGCTTCCAATCTTCCACCCCCATCACACTAGCTATTCCTATCAATCCACCTCCACCTTCGACACACGAGTCTCCAAGGAATCTCCTAGAGGAAATACAAGAAAAGTCACCTCCAGCAGTCGATAAGCCATGTCATCTAATCCAACCATGTGAAGTAGTCAGTGATGAAGCTTCCCCATCTATAATATCACCTCCATCTCCCATAGCTATCATCCCCATACCATCCATCAAATTGCTTAAAATCCTTCCACTTCCCGCAAGCATCAAAATCCCACCATCTGTCAAAACCCTCCAAATCCTATCCACATCACCTCCAAGCATTTCCCAAATCTCCCATAATGACCCTTATGCATCCATCTTCTACTCACCCATCTCCACTACTGAATCTCCCATCTATCCATCCGCTGCCTTTAAAGAGTCCATCCCTTCACCTCCTATCGCACCATCCACTCCAAACCAATCCTATCAAGATCCTGCCCAAAAGCATGTTGACATCCCCCAAAGCATAAATGAAGATATCATCGTACCATGTCTTCCATCCATAGTGCAGTCACTATCCCCTCCATCTCCAAAACCTCAAGCCATACCTCCTCTACTGTAGGATATCTTTTCATCCCATCAGCTAAATCAAGATCCTATCTTACCATCTCCTCCACTCCATGCTTCCATCTTACCACCTATCCAACCTATTTCACCATCTATAATATACCCTCTTGGTTCACTTACATTCATCCATAGTGGCCTCCTCTCAGTAGAAGAATTAAGAATAGTATCTCCCTATTGCAGTACATCTGATAAAGCACTTCCACCATTTTCTGCAAGCAAAAAGTATCCTCAGCTAGTTCAAATGCTCAATCGATGGCATTATCAAGGTCAAGGTTTAGGACCACAAGAGCAAGGAATCAGAAAGCCTATTATTGCACAAAAAAATCTAGGATTTCATGGTCTTGGATATGTATCCAAAGGCTCACCATCTAAAGGTGTTGGTACACCACACCCCCAAACCAAGCCTATCTCCAAACCCCCCATGCCAGCCTCCCATCACTCCTTCAAGAAATCTTATGTCATCTCCCCTCCACCATCTTTGCAACTTACAACAACCTACCATATCCCCCCTTCATCCGCTAAATCCATTTTGGGTCCCTATATCCCAAAATCTACCATCCTCCATCCTCCTATCAACCATCATTCAAATCCTATTCCCTCCATTCCTATGCAAGATCAGCAAAGGCACATATCGAGGCACATCATCCATCATCATCCCCCTACACGCTCTCCCATATCCTCTCCATCTCACAAAGCTTCTCCTAACCATCTTCCCAAAGCTTACCACAACAATGTAAATGCCAACTTCAAAATGCATAAAGCTAAAAATCCACATCCTAGGCAATCATATGTCTATTCTAAAAGACATACTCCAAAAAGGAAAAATCCAATCAAAGAATGCAAAATAATGCAAAAGCCTATGAAAAGAAAATCCAAAACCATGTGGATCCCAAAGAAAAAAGTTGAAACCCAATGCATAATGGCATCTACCATTGCTAATCCTCCATCCAGTGGCTCATGTCCCCCATCTCCTAACTCCATCTTGGGTGCCTATATCCCCAAGCACGCTTTCACAAATCCTCCATCACGCCTGCATCTACCATCTATCCCCCATATGCTCTTTTCACACCCGTCCCAACATGTGCCAATGTTGCTCTTGCAAGCATCCCCATCTCATGCTCCTTTCCAACCTTTTCATCCCTCCATCTCCTACCATCAGTCCCATCTAATCCAATCTATTGCATAAATCACACATTCGGTGTACCAACAGCCAGTGAAAAATCCCAAAAAAGCCAAAATCATTCCAGCTAAGTCCAAAGTCAAAAAGTCAAAAAAGAAAAGAAAAATAAAGCGTCCACTGGTGAAAACTTGGCAATTCAAGCACCTTGGACAAGTACCATGATGAAAACTTGGCAAACAAGCGTCATGTGTAATCCCGCCATCCCTAGCTTAGCCTATCACCCTCATGCTTTTGGTCATCTCTTGACATCCAACTCCATCTTCCAATCTATCCACCTATCCTCCACCCTCCATCTTCCATCTCACACCATCCACTTATCTCCTACAGCTTCAGCCAACCATCCCAGCTATCATCCATCTCCCTAGCCCCTTCAGCTTTTTCCATCCTAGCTTCAATCCTATCACATCCATCATAAGACCTCCTTCCCCATGTTATCTTCTGATTGGGGGCACTATATTCCTTGGAGATCTTGTCTTGTCCATCCTCCCTTGTCATTGGTATCTAGCTCTAGGCTATCCTCATGCAAACCCAATGTCATCTCTTTATATCCATCATAATCCTAGCTATCTACCATCCTATCCAGCCATCTCATCCTACTCCTCTAGCTATCCTTGGTCACAAAATCTCTCATCATCATTGGATGCATCCTGCCAAATCCATATTTTTCGCTATCACCCCACCCTTAGCTTTCGCATCTTGCACAACATCGAACCATCCTGCTATCCTATCATCTTGAGCTTTTGCCTGCTTGTAACTATCTTGGTCAGCTTCAGCTTGTAAATATCTTGGTCCGTCAGCTTGTACATCCTCTTCAACTTAGTATAATTGTATCTATTCAGCTTTCGTGTTAGTTCCTCCTTGATCAGCATCTTGCACACATCACACAACCCTTGGTTAGCTATTCCAATGCATCCTTTAACTAGATCTCATGTCACCAAAGTGTTATCCTTCTTAGTTCAGCTTGTCAGATGCATCACTCATCTAGATCCATCGGCTTAGGTGCTCTCCGATAGATCCTTGTAGGATATAGCTTTCCTCATGTCTGATCTTGGTCTGTTAGTACCTCGTCCAACCCATCTCGTTAGCAAACGATTCTCTTTTGGATTTTCACTTTCTTTTGATTTGGGATCTTCCCTTTTGGGTCTTGAAGTATCTTTTCCAAGCAATCTTTTTGTTCCCTCCTCAAGGTTGCCACGATCTTCCATATCATGGTATGCTACGAATGGGGCACTCTGAGCATACGGTTTTGATCAAGTGTTTCGTTTGTTTCTTTTTTGCTTGACACTATTTCCTTTGGGTTTCATGTGTGATGCTGGGGCAATCCTTGTGTGTTTGTTTTGAGTTAGTATGTCAGTCCTCTGGATGGTTGGTGACACGGCCTTGATGTTCTTGGTAACCTTGGCAATTAACCAACAATCCTATAGCAAATCTAGTGCTCAACTACATGGTGGTACTTCTCTTTGAAGTATGCCCCCGCTCAAAAAGCTTCAATAGTTTTCCTTCATCTCAATTATCCCCCATCCATATCCAGCATCCGTCTCTCTTAGCCCAGCTTATGCATGAGTATCTCTTTGAATCACTCCTCACCTTTAGCTTTAGGGATCCACAATCCTAGTCTTAGGGATCCACCAATCCAAATCAATCCACCAAGCCTCATCTTTTGAGATCCACAATCCTAGTCCTAGGGATCTCCGAAACCCATCTTCCGCCAATCTGACTCTTTGAAATCTTATTGCATCAGCTTTTTAATCCCCTCATCCATCTCCCCATCCTGGATTCCTTTTATAGCGCTCCGCTCCTTCATCCTTTGCAATCCCTGAGATCTTAAGCTTGCTTCCTCTTGTGCCTCTGATTCTCCCTTTATCATTCTCTCGTAGTGAGAGTTTGAGCTAACTAAACCTCTTCTCTTAAGCCAATCTGAGTCTTCTTGCTCATCTCAGATTCTTGTACTTTTCAAGAAGTCGCCGAGCCTCGCTTTCTCTCCCCGCCGCCTTCTTGAGGGGGCATCTTGCAATCCATTCTCTCCTCTTCTGCTCTAGCCTTGGGCATCTTATTGTCTTATCTTTGATGCCATGCCACTTGCGGCATGACATCAAAGAGGGGCAAAATGTAGACACCTAAAAACCTTTAGAAAATAAAGTATTTTTATTTTTTGAAAAATTCCTAATGACATCATCATTTATTAATTAATTTATTTATTTTTATGCCATTAATCCCTTTATCTTAATTAAAAATATTTATTTAAGGAATCCCTCCCAAAAATGTTTAAATCTTATTTAAACATTATTTCCTTATTTATTAATTATTTAATTAATAAATTGACCAAAAAACTCAAAATAAATAAAAAATTTATTTTTTGCCCAAAACTTGGCCAATTTCCTTAAGACCACTAACCTCTTCCAAAATCTTCTAATCCTTCTTTAATTTTGATTAAAGGCTAATCCCATCATTTCCTACCCCTAATCCCAACTCAAAATATTTAATTAAGATTAAATATTAATCCTCATGTTTATTAAAAAAGTTTTAATACATATCTCCTCAACCCAAACCCTTGAAATAAATAAAACTTTATTTATTTCCTAAAAATCTAATTTATCCTCATCCTAAGAAGTTCTAGACTCTTCTAGAAAGTCTTCATCCTCATCCTAGGAAGTTCTAGACTATTCTAGAAAGTCTTTATCCTCATCCAAAGTCTAGACTCTTCTAGAAGATGTCTTTAAACCTAATCCTAATCCCCTCCTAACCTTGTCACATTCCCTAAACATGGGTTAAAAATTACTAACCCAAGCCAAAGTTAACAAATATCTCCTCCTTCACACACCCTCATTAAATACCATCCACTTGCGTATCTCTAAGCTAATCCTAAACCATCCTAATCCATCCTCTAATCATTTGCACAATCCTAAGCAAGCTTAAAACCTTCCTAATCAAGCCCAAGTCGAAATTCCTCTCATCTCCTTCAAAATATCCCAACCATAAAACTTTATGAAGCCCATTAGGCCATAAATGACTCTTCCAAGCCCTTTTATTGCTCTTACAAGCCATTATGAGGGTCTTTATGAAGATTTTATCCCTTGAGCCTCCTTTGTTGACTCATCCTTCCCCTTTCCTCCATCCTCTCACCTTGTGACATGTGTCACTCCCTGATTGCCTGTAAGGAAGCACAATCCATGTGCTCTCCTCTCATGCAATCTAAGCCCTCCATGAGCTTTTCCCCATCCTTGCATCCTAGCCCTTGATCCCTCAAGCCCTTTGCCTATTTAAGGAATCCTCTCCCAAGCCATTTTAACACAATCCATGAAGTAAAGTCATAATGCCATTTTAAGAAGCCATTTTACATCAAAACCATACACTCACACCCAAATTCCAACTCCATTTGAAGCCCTTTTTGAAGCATAAGCTTGAGCATACATCTTATCTATTTAGACAAAGCCACTCAACAAGAGAGCTTCTTATTGAGAGAGCCCATTAATGGCTCATATTCTTAATTGAGAGCTCATCTTAGTCTATCTTGAAGTTTATGAATTTTGTTTAGTTTGTAGAAGCTTTATTTAAATTTGGTTGCTATTAGCATACTAACATTTCTCATATACACAGCTTAGTACCCATCTTTTTCCACAAAGTCTTCCAAAAATAACCAACAAACTTACTATCTCTATTTGAAATAATGCTTCTTGGTAATCCATGCAATCTCACAATCTCTTTAAAGAAAAGTTCAGCAACATGCTCAGCATTTGATGTCTTCTTACATGGTATAAACTGAGCCATCTTAGAAAATCTGTCCACTACAACAAATATGGAATCATACCCTTTCATTGTTTTAGGCAATCCAAGAACAAAATCCATACTAATGTCAGTCCAAGGTTTCTCAAGAACAGTAATAGGTGTATACAAACCAATATTTTGACTCACTCCCTTTGCAACTTGACAAACTCCACAACTCTTTACAAATTTCTAAACATCCTTATACATTTGTGGCCAATAATACTTCTCTTTCAGCAAACTCAATGTCTTATCAATTCCAAAATGTTCAGCTAATCCACTACTATGCTTTTCCTTAATCAAATTCACCCTCATAGGACTTCTAGGAATACACAACTAGATGCCTTTGAACAACATACCTTCTTGAATGAAATAATCATCATACTTACTTATGTGATTTGTCAGATTTGGTGCTCTGCACTCTCTCCATGCCTCAGAAAAATCAGGATCAGCATCATACAATTCTTTCATTTCATCAAAACCAAGAACTTCAACCTTCATTTCAGTCAACAAAGAACGTCTTCTACTCAATGCATCAACAACTTTGTTAGTAACTCCACTCTTGTGCTTGATCACAAATGTAAAACTCTACAAATACTCAACCCACTTCATATATCTTTGATTCAATTTATGTTGACTTCCTAAGTATTGTAAAGCTTTATGATCAGTATACAACACAAACTCCTTAGGCATCAAATAATGTCTCCATTTCTTTAATGCTTGAATAATGGCATAAAATTCTTGATCATACACATAATATTTCCTTTTAGCATCATTCAACTTTTCACTAAAGAAAGCAACAGGCTTACCTTCTTGACTTAATATAGCTCCTATTGCATTACCACTTGCATCACATTCAACTCGAAATACTTTGTTGAAATTAGGTAAAGCCAATATAGGTAATTCATAAATCTTTTGTTTCAAAGTCTCAAAACTCTTATCAGCTCCATATTTTTACTTGAATTCCTTTTTATCTCCCCTCATTGTTTCAGTCATAACATTACAAACAACACTGAAATTCTTTATAAAATTTCTGTAGAAACTAGCCAAACCATGAAATGAACTTACCTCACTCACATTCTCAAGTGTAGGCCATTCCAAAATTGCTTTAACCTTCTTAGGATCCATCTTCAAACCATCACCTAAAATTACAAATCTCAAATACACAATCTCCGCTTGCATAAAAGAACACTTTTTCAGATTAATCAACAACGTTTCCTTTTTTAAGAATCTTTTCAGAACTTCATTCATCAACCTCATGAAAGTACTAGGTGCGTTAGTCAAACCAAAAGGCATAACCAACCATTCATACAAACCATCTTTTGTCTTGAAAGCAATCTTCCATTCATCACCTTCTCTAATTCTAATATGATGATAGCCACTCTTCAAATCAATATTGGTAGAATACTTTGCTCCACTCAAAAAATCCATTATGTCATCCATCCTCGGCATAGGAAACCTATATTTCATTGTTATCTTGTTAATGGCTCTAGAATCAGTACACATTCTCCATTCTCCATTCTTTTTAGGTGCTAATACAATAGGTACAACACATGGACTCAAGCTTTCTTTGATCAAACCTTTCTGCAACAACTCATGCACTTTTTTGTTAAGTATTTCATTATCTACAGCTATCAATCTATATGGTGCTTTGTGTGGAAAACTAGCTCCAGGGATCAGATCCATACAATGACTTGTACTTCTTATTGGAGGTAAACCATCAAGAATATCATCAGTAATAATTTCTTTATACTCATTCAACAACTTTGCAATTTATTCTGGCACTCGGTCAATACTACCATCTGTCATTCGGTCACCACTGACTAGCACTCCATTAACACTATTTTCTTGCACTCAGTCTCTATTGACAAAACTCAATTTTCTTGAAATTATAGAAAAATAGACTTGATTCTTTTTCATTTCCTTTTCAAATTGTTTCCCATTAACCATGCAAATTTTTACAGCAATACAATTAACCTCATCTAGACTTTCGATCAAAGGCAACAATGTTTGTTTCTTCCCATTTATCCAAAGAGTATATTGATTCAATCTTCCATCATGTAAAACATATCTATCATATTGCCAAGGTCTACCCAAAAAAATATGACAAGAATCCATGGGCATAATATCACACAAAAATTCATCAAAGTAATGTCCAATTTTGAACTTCAGAAGGCATTGCTCACTTACCAATATCTTATGCTCATCTTTGATCCATGAAACATGATAAGGTTTGGGATATTTCAGCCTCTGCAATTGCAACTTTGTAACTAGCTCTTTTGATGCCAGATTTGTAGAACTTCCACTGTTAATGATCACTTTGCAGCATTTTCCAGCCATCTTACATCTTGTCTTGAAAAGACTTCTCCTTAAAACAGGTTCCTCATCCCCTCCCTTATTACATAAGGTTCTTCTCACCATCAAATTTTCTCCAGCCTTAGGCCCACTTGGTGAATGCTCAATGTCTTCTTGAATCATAGCATTTCTATTATTTTGCCCACTTTTAGAGGATCTACATTCAAAGGATCTATGCCCTTCTTTGCCACATCTAAAACAATTACCATGAAATCCACCTCTAGAATAAGAATTACCTCTTCCTCAGTAAGAATTAGTGCCTCCTCAATAAGAATTACCACTTTTCCATTTAGTCTTGCCTTTGTCATCATTCTTCCATTCATATTTGCCTTTATCCTACATAGAACTGTCAAATCTGCCACTTTCTCCATAAGATCTACCTCTGCCTCTCTGGAATCTACCACCTCTAACTCTTTGTCTTTGTTCATGCTTCTTTGTCAAGATCTCCTCAGCTTTCAAGGCATATTGATATGCTTCTTCTACACTTTCTAGCTTCACAAAAAAATTTTCATCTTGTATTCTAGATCTCAATCCATTAATGTACCTTGCAATTTTCTCAACATCATCATCCACATGTCCAGATTTGATGTCTAATCTATAGAATTTGTTGGTATATTCTTTTATAGTCATGTCCTTTTGTTTCAAATTTTGCATCTTTCTCAACAAGCTAACTTGGTAATCAATAGGAAGGAATTTGTTCTTTATCTTGTTCACCATCTTTGGCCAAGTTCTGATCTTCTCCTTTCCTCTCCTTTGTCTATCAGTTTGCAAGTGTTCCCACCATAGTGATGCATGACCTTTTAGCCTAGTGACTGCAATCTTCACCTTTCTATTATCAGGAGTGTTTTCATACTTAGAGAACTTCTCCATATCAGAAATCCAATCCAGCACAACATTGGTATCCAAATTTTCATCATAAGGAACAACTTCTATAGTAGGTTTTGAATTTTCCCTAGACAATACTTGCAACAATCTTTCCTCATCTTGATCTTCTTCAAGTTCTGGATTATGGTTTGGTGCTGCTACTTCATCATCACTCACATCTTCAAGATGCACTCCTCTCCTCTGGGTTGTCTCCACAACATCTAATCTAGGTGCAATTTGTCTCAACTGATCCAATATAGCATTATCAACATTATTTCCTCTACCATGAACCATCTTCACAAATTAGATTCCTACAAGATCATAACCCTCTGCAAGTTATAGGTCAAATCCACAGATCTACCACCCTACAATCAAATCCAAATTAGGGTTCCACACGATCCAATCTCCACAAGGATGAACCTCAAGCTTTGATACCAACTGATGTAGGCAATAGGGTGAATAACTAGGGTCAAAGGCTCACCCAGCTATCCAAACCACCCTGCAAGAGTTAACACAATGAAAACGAACATAAAGAAAAACAATCAAAGGAGGAAGAAGAGTGAAGTAGTTTTATTGATTCATAAAGATATTTTCATACATGCCCAACTGTAAGGCCTTCTGGGTTACATCCAATTACAAATACATTCACATTCAAAGATCCAACTGCAAATTCACACTTTTAGTTCTGCTCTCTAATCTTCTTCCAAAAATTTCTTCTCTCAAAAACTTGCCTAAATCTAAGCCTAAATACTCTATATATACTTTCCAAAATAGCTTACAGAACATTCTAGAACATAGAGAAGCCACAAGTCGGCTCTCAGCAAATATAACTACCTATACCAAAATTAAATGCGAGCAAAGTCGACCCAAATAGGAATGAGACACAGATTACTCGACAAAAGAAAGCTTTCCAAAACTAGCACTTAGCATACACTAGGTAACTTGGCACATGAAGAGTGCTACAGTAATTCGGCACGTGAAGGAATGCTACAATAACTCAACACATGAAGAGTGCTACAGTAACTCAGCACATGAAGAGTGCTACAATAACTCGGCACATGAAGGAATGCTATATTAACTCAGCACATGAAGAGTGTTATAGTAACTCAGCACATGAAGAGTGCTATAGTAACTCGGCACATGAAGAGTGCTACAATAACTCAGCACATGAAGAGTGCTACAGTAACTCTGCACATGAAGAGTGCTACAGTAACTCGGCACATGAAGAGTGCTATAGTAACTCGACACCAACTGTAGAATGAACAAAAATGAGCAGGATAACAAGGCAACCCAGGATGCTCCTGCATCAATTTAAGGCACGAGAGAGAAGTCTATGGCAATATATCCAGGAAAGTGTTGTGGTAGATACTCTGACATTAGAGTCACTTGCAAGTGTCTTTGAGAATTTATAGTCCAAATATCAGGAGGACTATAAGTTTTTCAATTTTTCATGTATTGCATCTATATTTAGAGGAATAACAAATTGTTTCTCATATTTGTCTCATTGTTGGACACAAAATGTGCTTGAAATAACAAAGTTTAATCATCTTCCATTAGTGGACATATATAATGAATATGCCAAAATTGATTCCTCACTTGTTACAAATGTTTAAGGCAAACACCATCTTACAAAGAAGATCAGGTTTTCACATTCACAATGATCTAATGAATAGGGTATTCACCTAATCTGATGACAGTTCATTTTATTGTACCTAATTTGATGATAGTTCTACAAGAATTTGTAATCAACCCAACTAATCAACAACTAGACCAATTTAACTAGGTTATGGCTTGGGCATCATTTATTCCCATTTATCATATGGTTTTAATGTTGGAGGCATAATTTTTTTCAAAGTGGTAGTAGGTGATTGTTCTACGAATAGGGAACAAGTTTTTCCCATTTATCTCAATATAACACTAGAGGCATACTCTTTGGTAAGACTAGCAGTCCCAACCCTTAGTGCACAGACCATGTGCCTCTC
Organism: Cupressus sempervirens; assembly: GCA_028749045.1. Lineage (NCBI taxonomy): Eukaryota > Viridiplantae > Streptophyta > Pinopsida > Cupressales > Cupressaceae > Cupressus > Cupressus sempervirens. Next base: position 790,600,005 of record CM053793.1, read on the forward strand.
CAATTTTCATCTTGGTTGGTTACACATAAACAACATACAACGACTTTTCTTCCACACACACCTTCCTCTCACTAAATACTCTTCGTTCATAGAGTGCATGAAAAAAATCCTCTCATAAATTTTAGTGCATTTCTATCCACTTGTTGGTCAGTTGAAGAAGGGAGAATCTCATGGTAGAAAACAAGTTGATTGCAATGATGAATGGGTATGTATATGGAACCAATGCAATAAGCTCTCCAAGATTTCCATTGTACAAGGTTAATTTTGGATGGGGAAGGTGGAGGCTCATCTGGCCCCACCCCCCAACATCTAAATTCCTTGTTAACATCTAAAATCTTTAAGAAGGGATCAATCTTTAAAGTACCTAGAATATCCTCATTGCCTCCTACTACTCTTAGGGGAAGTCCATCTTCATTACTCATAAGCAATTCATCACAATTCTTGATTAATTCTTGTACATATAACACAGGTACATCCAGGAATGTCATCATTTCCTCTTGCATAAAATGAATCCAATATTACAAAATTCCCCCTAAGAAATAATAGTTCAAGTGAAATAAACACATGAAAAATGAGAGAGATAAAGAGTAATTTACTTACCAGTAGGCGTTGCCATCACATCTGAGGCCATGCTATGTGTTGAGTGAGTTTTATTTTCAATACCTCTTTGTTTATATACATATATACATACATAGACATACACATATGTGTATGTATGTATATGTACATATACATATGTACATACATACATACATACATATATATAGATCACAAGGGCATGACAACGAGATGCAGATATCACAAGTGTACATACATATATACATGTATGTATGTATGTATGTATGAATGTATATACAAAGAGATCTTCTTTAAGGTGCTAAGTGACTTACCTCAAGATCCTCCACAAAAATAATGCAGACTAGGAAAATTGGGCAGAGTTCACAAGAAATTTTACAAAAACATATCATAGCAGATATTTTTAGAAAGAAAAAATCCATAACCCAATTAAATGGGTCTAGTTGCTAATTAGCTAGGTTGATTACAAATTCCTATAGAACTATCATCATATTAGGTACAATAAAATGAATGAGATGTAGAGATAAGAAAGGCATGACAATGAGATGCAAAGATCATAAGGGCACGACAATGAAATGCAGCGATCACAAGGGCACAATAACAAAATCCTAGATCTCCACTAATACACACACACACACACACACACACACACACACACACACACACACACATATACATATATAGATACACATACATGTATGTATGTATGTATACAAAGAGATATTTTTTAAGGTGCTTATTACATCTTAGCACAATAGAAAAATTGATCCAACTACATACATATTCTAGAATCCAAATAATAAAATAATAAAATTCACTCAACCTGTGCTAGTGACTTACCTCAAAATCTGCACACAAATAATGTAGAGTTAATGGGAAATATGTGTGTGTGTGTGTAATGTATGTATGTAGGGGAAATATAATGCCCTTTAACAATGACATTAACTCTACCCATTTTTCTTGGTCTATATATATATGTATATACATACATACATACATTTATATGCATACATACATACATACATATACACATACATATATACATACATACATCTACATCCTTTGCATGGTTTAGAGGTAATGTCATTGTGGCAGAGGCTTTTGCAAGGGAATGAGCCTCGCGATTATGGAATTTACACAAAACAAATGGGGAATGATTAATGTCATGTTTTCTTTTCTTTTTTTGTTTATTTTACGCAACCCTTCATATGGCCTATAGTAATATATGTATTGCATCCATATTTGTTTTGTCATTACATCAACAACACAAGATACTTGGGATCCTCACAAGGAGAGTGTGCCAATACATGCATGGCTACATCCTTGGCTTCCATTGTTGGGCTAATATATGGAGCCTTTATATCAAACCACTCCTTATAAACTGGGGAATGTGCTTTATGCCCGACATTCAAGTGATGCATCTACATATGCAATTTTATCACCTTCAAAAATTATATTTGATCCTGCTAGCTGGGAACAACTGATTGTTTATTTTTTTGTACCTAATCTGATGACAGTTCTATAGGAATTTGTAATCAACCCAACTTATCGGCAACTAGACCCATTTAACTAGGTTATGGTTTGTATACATACATACATACATACATACATATACATAAATAATAGTAATATATGTATTGCATTTGCATTTTCTTTGCCATTGCTTATAAGAGTGTTTCAAGGTTGGGAACCACTTCAACATCCTTTGCATGGTTTAGAGGTAATGGAACTATGGCAAAGGCTTCTACAATGGAATGAGCCTCGTGATTATGACATTTACACAAAAAAAGAATTTGCTTCTTCAACTCCTTGCACTCAAATCTTCACTGAAGTTATTCTTCCAGCAGTAAGAATAGCTACTACAAATTCGTGGGAGCCAAGCGACCCTGAACCTGTGCTATGTTTTTTGGAGACATGGGAGAAGTTACTACTGACTACAACACTTCATAACAACTTGGATCATATAGTGATACCCAAACTAACAACAACATTAGATACTTGGGATCCTCACACAGAGAGCATGCCAATACATGCATGGTTACATCCTTGGCTTCCATTGTTGGGCCAACATATGGAGCGTTTATATCCAACCATTCATTATAAGTTGGGGAATGTGCTTCATGTGTGGCATTCAATGATGCATCTGCATATGCAATTTTATCACCTTCAAAAATTGTATTTGATCCTACTAGTTGGGAACAACTGATTGTTCATTTTATTATACCTAATTTGATGATAGTTCTACAAGAATTTGTAATCAACCCAGCTAATCAACAAGTAGACCAATTTAACTAGGTTATGGCTTGGGCATCTATTATTCCCATTTATCATATGGTTTCAATGTTGGAGGCAATGTTTTTTCCAAAGTGGCAGCAAATTCTATAAAATAACAAGTGCTTGCACAATTTGGAGATAGATGGGTGATTACATCATTGGAGTAGCTAGTTTAGATGCACTTTAATCAAACTAGAGGAAATCAATGATAATCCAAACATATAATGAAGAAAAAACTTGAATGTTGAAATGCTAAAATGAAAGTTATCTAAGATCAAACACCTATGTCAAAGTTACAACACAATGTGAAGTTGATTTTCGATATGGTAGAGGTAGGTATTTAGAAGTTTGATAAAAAATTAAGGCATGAGAGAGAAGTCTATGCCAATATATCCAGGAAAGTGTTGTGGTAGTTACTCTGACATTAGAGTCACTTGCAAGTGTCTTTGAGAATTTATAGTCCAAATATCAGGAGGACTATAATTTTTTCAATTTGTCATGTATTGCATCTATATTTAGAGGAGTAAAAAATTGTTTCTCATCTTTGTCTCATTGTTGGACACAAAGTGTGTTTGAAATAACAAAGTTTAATCATCGTCCATTAGTGGACATATATAATAAATATGCCAAAATTGATTCCTCACTTGTTACAAATGTTCAAGGAAAATACCATCTTACAAAGAAGATTAGGGTTTAGCATTCACAATGATCCAATGACTAGGGTATTCACCTAATCTGATGACAATTCATTTTATTGTACCTAATTTGATGATAGTTCTACAAGAATTTGTAATCAACCCAACTAATCAACAACTAGACCAATTTAACTAGGTTATGGCTTGGGCATCTGTTATTCCCATTTATCATATGGTTTCAATGTTGGAGGCATAATTTTTTCCAAAGTGGTAGTAGGTGATTGTTCTGGTAATAGGGGACAAGTTTTTCCCATTTATCTCAATATAACACTAGAGGCATACTCTCTGGTAAGACCCACAGTCCCAACCCTTAGTGGACAGACCATGTTCCTCTCCAATTTTCATCTTGGTTGGTTACACATAAACAACATACAATGCCTTTTCTTCTACACTTACCTTCCTCTCACTGAATACTCTTCATTCATAGAGCACATGAAAAAAATCCTCTCATCAATTTAGTGCATTTCTATCCACTTGTTGGTCGGTTGAAGAAGGGAGAATCTAATTGCAGAAAACAAGTTGATTGCAATGATGAATGGGTATGTATATGGAACTAATGCAATAAGATCTCCAAGATTTCCATTGTACGAGGTTGATTTTGGATGGGGAAAGCCATCAGATGTGTAAATCGCAATAATGAATGAAATTGGATTAATGTTTTTGTCATGTGGAAAGGATAGAGGAAAAAGAATTTTGGTCTCCACTTGCCTTTCTCAACACCAGATGCAAGTCTTACATAATCTTCTCTCTGTTTAATTACAATGACTTGCAATA